>OZ025220.1:2935977-3560977 GCA_964019055.1 Anthopleura xanthogrammica
ACAACGAAAAAGTGATTTTACAATTCAACAAATTTGATGGTGACTACGTTTCTTACTTAAAAATCCACATTCTATTGCGGTAGCGCCTTTTGGACAGCAATAATTCTTCCACCCGCCATTGCAGTATTTAGCACCTGTGTACAAGGATAGCAAGGCATTAAAATTATTGCGTATTAAAAGAAATACTAGTTCTACAATGCTTTCGAGTGGCATACATATAGGATATTACATGGTCGCGCGGAGATACGAACTTTATCTTCGAGTGTTGATGTTATCTCTCACGAGTGAGCGCAGCGAACGAGTGAGATATAATATCAGCACGAGAAGATAAATAATGGCGAATTTGAGAAGCTGAGCAAAAAGTCGAAATTTGTCACCACCAGTGTTGATATAAATCGTATCCCCACTGGCCACTGGTGGGAGTGGGGATATCAATTTTATCATTTTGATGTCACTCAATATCACACTCTATTTCATATAATAACGTGGAATATCCCACGATTCACTTGTAGTTTCTAAAATACACACGAGCCTTTAGGCGAGCGTGCAGGGGCGTAGCGAGGACCTTGAAGGTGGGGAGGGGGGGGCACCCAGACACCCAGTATAAAAAAGCAAACCAAAAAAACAGAAACCAAACGTTTTTATATATATTCAAACATTAATTACACTTTGCCGGACAATTAATTTCAAAAATTTTGGGAGAGACACGTGCCCCCCTCGCTACTCTACTGCGAGTGTGCATACGAAGAAAATACAAGTGACGAGTGGGATATCCACGGTATGCAACTCGAAACCATTGTATAACCATTTTATCCCACACCATAGAAAATACAAACGCGTAGATTCAACGCGCAGTGCATGATGGGAAGGGAGAAAGAAATACCATTTCTGATTGGCTGTATTTTGTATGGTGTGGGATAAATGTTATGTCTGCCGTTGATTGCTGTTGTTGCTTTTTGTTCTTGTAGATATTGCTACTGCAACTGCCACCGAATAAAAACATTCTGCAACAATACAATGCTGCAACATTTTTAGACATTGATAAACAACGGTTTTCTACAGTACTTACCAGGACAACATTTTTCTTTTATAACACACTCCCCACGCTGCAAAGTAAATGGATGAAGTTGATCGTAAATCATCAAGACCAAGGCTGTGTTATCTGCCGAAGCAGTTCAAATAGTTTTTTTTGTTATACATTTAGTAAACTAAGGATAAAGATTCACTTCTGCTTTCGAAGAAATCGCAGACGTCTTACAATCTTCATTGTAAAAAATCTAGAGATAATACATTTACCATGTCAAGTTCAAAGGTAAATGTATATTAAAGAGTTTCAGAAACACGTTTACGGCAAAAGTGAAACGTTAGTCTGAATTATTGAAAAAGAATCGAAAACAGATGAAATAAAATTTGTCTTTGGTGAGAAAATTTGCAAAAGGTAAAAAGAAATGCTGCAAAGTGATAAAAACTTTGGGAAAAACCTGAGTCTAACACTCTCTAACATATACATCTCTACAACGCAACCGTTTCTTAATATCCATATAGACCCTTTTAATAAAACCTACAATGCTTTATTTTCCGCGTTTGACGTCAAATTTATTCTTTTCAATTTCATTCAAAACGACAAATTTCAAAAGAATGAATTTAACGTCAAACGCGGAAAATAGAGCATTGCAGATTTTAATAAGAAGGTCTATAAATAATGGTAATTGAACTAAGTGGAGTGCAATTTGGTCTGATATCAAACGCGCGATAACAAAATCACACAACCGCGTAGAGGGAGTGTGATTTGTAATCGCAAGTTTGATATCAGACCAAAATTGCACGACACGAAGTTCAATTATCACTTTATTATATCCATTTTGATATCATACTAGACAGACACTAAATTTGTGATAAATACAAAAGTATTTATTAACAAATAGCCGGTATTTTGTTTCTTTTTGTAACAGAAAGTTGCAGTCAAACTTGAAAAAAGCTACATTTTATGTTCCTTATTTGCTGTAATCCGGTTAGCTGATTACATACAATCCTGTAATCTGATTGGTTACCTTTTCTAGTGTTGCATTGTGATTGGCTGACAAAAAGATGCGATTTGGACTCAAAATAGTGCGATTCGTGCTTGAATCAATCTACTGAGAGCCAATCAGATTACAGGATTTGCTAGTGATTTCAAAATGAATATAATAAAGTGCAGAGACTGCTGTTTCTACGAACGTATACTAGAATACCTTGGAAAGGCCATCCGTTTCCATACCATCAACGGTTAACTGCTGAACGAGCACCAGCAGTAGGGTGCAACCAATCACTTTCTTGGTGTTCATCCTGTGAGTTATATAATATGTACAATATTGAAGTTTATGATAATGTAAAATTGAAAGAAATTAAAGTTAAGATAGCGGCGATAAATAAGAATAGTTGAATTCACCCAAACCTAAATTCTCAGCGAACTACGAAACGTTAATAACACTCGTTCTCGGGCATCTTTATCATCTTGTTATTTATTAAATTCATGTTATTTTTCGGCAAATTTTTAACTGTTTTTCTGACTTTTCAATAGGATGAAAAGACGATTGTAATTACCGAAGAGCACAAGTTTTGCTTACCTTTTTGCTGTCTTGAATCCACGTTCTCAAAAAAAGAGTGAAGGCAACGTTTTTCTCCACTTCAATATATAGTAGAGGCCATATATACCTATGGACATGATGTAATGCCACATGGCTTGCTATGACTGGTCGAAATTTATCACATGGCCATTTTCTATAATCTGATTGGATAGGATTAAGATAGAACGCTTTTCGATACACTCAAGAATATGAGTACAAGAAACCGAATAACAAAAAATAAATAGAAAGAAAAATAAAAGAAAAAGAATATTAAATACATGAACAAAAGCAAGGAAAAAAGAAAAGGAACACCAAAAGAATTAAGGCGAATGTTTCTTGTGTCTGAGTCGAGTATTGACAAATGTTACAAATTTCCTTACCGACTAAAAAGTCTTACGCTAAAAAATTATATCAAATTTCGAACAAACTAACATTTTATAAGCTGCTAAGCTAACCTTTTTTTAGGGCACTTTTCGTCCTTTTATTAAACTATTTACTATATTCATTCACACTGTTTTAAATCAGATTGATGGAATTGCCAAAATACACAAAACACGATGTGCCGTGTGTCGGTTTCTCTAGTTCATAGAAACATGAAAAGCAGTTTGACTCTGGTCGTTATAATTACAGATAGAATTTTGGCTAAAACAGAAAATAACACAGAAAAAGATGAAAAAATTACGTTATTCGTAATTTTTCGAAATTATTTACTATTTGCTATGATGCAAAATAAAATAGTATTTCATATTTTTTTTAATGTTTTTGAAATTAGAACGTTAACTTTTGAAATAATATCATCAACAAAAGAGTTATTTTTATCAACTTTTTGGAGGAATTTTATCTCATAGAAGTTCAATGTCTATGTTTTGTAGTCTTTTTTAACCACATATCTTTGATATAATAATTGTTATACTGTTAGCTAGAAGGACGATTTCTGCAATATTTAAGCTACACAATTGATGAATGTCAGTATTCAAAGAGCGAGGCTTCTTCAGTAAAAAAAAAACAAAAAAAAAACAGGTCAATGCTACCGCGTGTAGGTTTAATGTAGGTCAGTACCGTATGTTTTCCATTCTTACGATAACTATTCTTGTGTGAAACCATTTCGGTGTCATGGTATGTCTTAGCATGTTTGGCTGTAAGTCACCAACGAACGTTTTCCATTCATTCGATAACCATTCTTATGGGAAACCATTTCGGTGTTATGGCATTCCATATAGTGTACGTGGTGTAAGTCGGTACCATATTTGATTTAATTAGATAATCACTCTAGTTATTGCTTCTAAAGAGACATGTAGCTAGGTAATACGAAAGAACTAATTAGGGAAAGAGTATAATGAATGGATTAATATAACTTGAAGATAGATCACGACAGCTGATATTAACGTGCACACCCAGTACCAAAACCGACACCGAAATACAGAAAAAAAACAAGCATCTCCTGTTCAAATTCTAAAGATGTTCAAATGCCGTACAATCTTTGATGCACCTATTGTTCTTAAGGTGCACGAAGTCGAAAATAGTGTTAGAGCAAAAAGGTCTATTTAGTTGCTTTATCGCTATTCTTGTAATACCGTTGCCAGCACGTGCATAAATGACTAGTTGATATGCTTCAATCCCGGCTTTGTATTCATGGAATTACCAATCCTATCAATAGCACAGTCATTTTCTATTTATCAGAGTTTTCTGATTCAGAATTTATACTGATTTTTCAAAAGTATGTTCGGAGACTTCGGATTTTCCGTCAAAAATCCATTTAAAATATGAACAAAATATGAAAGTAGTTCAGTAATACTAAAGTATTTCGTCTTATAAATTAAAATAATTAAACTAACTAAAGATATTCTTTAGCTGAACGTTTTTGAAGAAAACACCGAGAAAGCAACGTAATAATACTCTTGTGTATAATGTTATATGACTCTATATGAACTTTTCCTAAGAAAAACATCGAAAAAGCAACGTACTAACAACGTACTAACATAAGACTTTACATGTTTACGTGCAAATATATTTGGTGTAGACTAGAATCAATTATATTGCCATCACGGCTACTGCAAGCGAGGAATAAAAAATATTGCAGCTAGATCCAACTTTTCCCGGACATTATTGATTTTTCGTTACAGTAACTATATGCCGAAACTGCATGACTTTGAATGTTGACAAAGGCCGATCGTTCTCTGAACGTAATTTTAATAATATGATTCTTTGCAGCCAATTTGAATAAAATGAGAGAGGTGTTAGCAAATTCTTCATATCTTATTCTAGGTTCATATCGGCATTTTACTGGCCCAAGAGCAAGTTTCCCAAAAACTCCGTCTAACATCAGACTGGATTTGTAAAACGATAGTTATTGGCACTTCAATCAATCGAAAGTTTGAATGAACGAGAAATAAAATCAAAATATAGTTATACTGACTGACCATCATAATCTACAATAATGTTGGCTATAAGATATGCACTGCAAAGCAAAATAATATATCGACATGACATATTCACATTTTCATATTCCCATAATAACTTGCGTCTTTGCACCGTTAATACCATGAAGATGAAGAAAAAATGAAGAAAAAACCATCTGAACTGACACCTATGCTGATGCTTCTATCAGGATTTTTAAAAAAACAGAAAGAAAGAAATTTGAACAGCTTCATGAGTTAATGTCAGTTGTAAAATGCAAGAATATATTCAAGCAAATGTAAATATACAAGACTATATTTTTCAAAATTTTCAAAATACTCACACCGAATTCAAAATACTCGTTCAATTTGTTATATATTTAGAATCGAATCTAGAAGAGTAGCTTCACGAAAACTTTTACTGAATTAAACCTAAACGAAAGTGCTTATAACCCCTCGAAAAGCAGGGTTTTCTGGTCGCCTTTGTTTCCAGCGTACGTGATCGGTATTTCTTTTCTATTCATTTACAAAAGCCGCGACAAACTAATAAGCGAACAAGCGAAGATCCTTGCTATCTATCGTAAACGGAGAACAGATATTTTTACATTTCTAGAGAGCACAATAACCAAATAATTGGAATCCAAGTGTTAATCTTAAGCATGTAAAGCATAACAATACAAAACCTGGAATATTGTCCGAAAAAATGTTTATTCTGGGGTCTGGGTTCGAGTTTCAAAAATTAGAGGCGAATGTCACCAAATATTTTGCCACGAAAGCCTGAAATAGTATACCCTACAAGCAGAGTACCTACCTTAGAGTGAAAGAAGAAAAGGAGACTGCAGAAATCGCGTAATTCTTTCGTAGCGTAAATTTGTTGCAGACTTTTCGTGCGAAGAAAATACAGTAAGAGTTGACGAAGGGACTGGGCCTAGTGTAAATATTAATCTGATAAGAAATTTGACTTTATCCTTCACTTGACTCTGAAGATGACTTTCGCTCAGGTTGTCGAAACGTCAGTCACATTAAAAAGTCCTTTTCAGGACGACATCCACCCGGATGAT
Source organism: Anthopleura xanthogrammica (assembly GCA_964019055.1). Lineage (NCBI taxonomy): Eukaryota > Metazoa > Cnidaria > Anthozoa > Actiniaria > Actiniidae > Anthopleura > Anthopleura xanthogrammica. The sequence continues at coordinate 2,942,041 of OZ025220.1, forward strand.
CATAATACAAATATTGTTACTTCGATAAATATCCATTCACTTGGGTTCAGACCTTTCCTTACGATATACCTTTTTGCTCTAACACTATTTTCGACTTCGTGCAATCTAAAAACAATAGGTAAAATCAAAGATTAAACGGAATTTGAACATCTTTAGAACTTGAACAAAAGATGCTTGTATTTCATTGTTCTTCAACAATAGTTGTAGTCAGGTCATAATTTCAGCATACGTAAGTGTTGTGCATTGGTATGGCGAGACTCGTTGTTAATCACAACAATGAAATACAAGCTTCCGTTTTGTTCAAATTCTAAAGATGTTCAAATTCCGTACAATCTTTGATGCACCTATTGTTCGTAAGGTGCACGAGGTCGAAAATAGTGTTAGAGCAAAAAGGTCTATTTAGTTGCTTTTTCGCTATTCTTGTAATACCGTTGCCAGCACGTGCATAAATGACTAGTTGATATGCTTCAACCCCGGCTTTGTATTCATGGAATTACCAATCCTATCAATAGTAGTATATTTCCACTTCCTACAATACACATGAATATACAATGAGATATGGGAAGAACGGAAAAGGCTCGCTGTCCACGGCAGTGGACAGCGGTATATCCATGTGTACCATAGTTTTTGCCACGTCATGTCGGGGGCTGGGTGGGTGGGTAGTCTCGAAGTGCTCTTTCCGTGGTTTGGACGAGAGTGGACAAAGCGGGCGGTGCCCGATAATATATACAACGCAGAGGATTGTGGGATACTCATTGTTATGTAAATTTCACGCTTTATTTCCGGTAGTGAAAATAGTAGTATATTTCCACTTCCTACAATACACATGAATATACAATGAGATATGGGAAGAACGGAACGGCTCGTCCAGTCCCCACACTGGGCTGCTAAAGGCCCTGCGCTCGCAACAAAATCACGTCAAGTCGTGCATTAGGGGTTTTACTCTCCCATTCTACATCCGATCCTATGGCTTGGGTTTGAAGGCGAGGGCTACCATTTTCTCTCCACCCCCAGTGGTCGCATATCCGTGTTTACCTATTTGATTGTTCTCGGTACTTGTGAGGTCGGATCCAACTTTGGCGTTGTGTGTGGTTTTTTTTTTTTTTTTTTTTTTTTTTTTGGCAATAATAGTAGGACTAGTATAAATATCTTAATGTTGTGTTTTTGTTTATCCGGAAAACACGGACGTTGCGGCCACTGGCAGGTGAAAAGAAAAACGGCAGCCCGACCCAGTTAAACCGGGAGGAGAGTTGTACCCCTGTTTCAAGCTGCCCCTTCCCTCAACTGTCCAGTGCCGCTTGCTGGTTGTCTTTCCTTAATTGGTGATCTTGTTGTCCGGGCTAGGACAACAAATCGATTGTTCTGTGAGTCAAAACCCTGCGCCCTGTGATCGAGCTTTTTGTAACATGCATATTAAGAACAATGACTATTATTCAGCGTGTAACGTTAATTGCGAGGTTTTAATCCCCTGTGGGAAAAGAAAGCTTAGATTCTATGAACGCAATTAGCCTGTGAACTTGGTTGGAAAGCTATCTATTGAAACCGTGTAATTGCATAACAAGTGATAAAATTTGCAGCCCATACTAGCGTGTCGGTGCGCTTGAAAATGATAATAATAATGAAAGAGAAAATAAACAAGTATACACTTTTGTCTTGCTAAACTACGTAAAATTTTATTTGCTGGCCTCGCCTGAGCCGTATTCCACAAATAAGTCAGTCTCTCCTGGACTGTTAAATTTCTGGCCTCCCCTGGGCCGTATTCCACAAATAAGTCAGTCTCTCCTGGACTGTTAAATTTCTGGCCTCTCCTGGGCCGTATTCCACAAATAAGTCAGTCTCTCCTGGACTGTTAAATTTCTGGCCTCTCCTGGGCCGTATTCCACAAATAAGTAAGTCTCTCCTGGACAGTTCAATTTCTGACCTCTCCTGGGCCGCATTCCACAAGTCAGTCTCTCCTGGACTGCTAAATTTGTGGCCTCGCCTAGGCCGTATTCAACAATGGCTATTATTCAGCGTGTAACGTTAATTGCGAGGTTTTAATCCCCTGTGGGAAAAGAAAGCTTAGATTCTGTGAACGCAATTAGCCTATGAACTTGGTTGGAAAGCTCTCTATTGAAACCGTGTAATTGCATAACAAGTGATGCAATTTGCAGCCCATCCCAGCGTGTCGGTGCGCTTGGAAATGATAATAATAATGAAAGGTCTAGAGAAAATAAACAAGTATGCACTTTTGTCTTGCTAGACTACGTAAATTCTATGTTCTGGCCTCGCCTGAGCAGTATTCCACAAGTTAGTTATCCTGGACTAATACATTTTCTGACTTCTACCGGGCCGTATTCCACAAGTCAGTCTCTCCTGGACTGTTAAATTTTTGCTCTCTCATGGACCGTATTCCACACGGTTACTTTAATTCTGGCCTCTACCGGGCCGTATTCCACACGGTCAGTTTAATTCTGGCCTCTCCTGGGCCGTATTCCTCAAGTCATGCAGTCTCTCGTGGACTGATAAATTACTGGCCTATTTCACTTCGTAAATGTCACATTTTAGGGGTCCTATTTCAGATACCTTGTTGTTAGTTGTTGGTCTGCTTGACCGAGCGTCGCTTCAGTATCGGTGCACGCGGTTCTTCGCCTGCGTTTATCTGTGGGGTGATAGCCGCCTCTAGCTTGTCTCTCGCATTATTAGTGCTGTTTGACGTCTTCAGTACATATTGTTGGCGTCTTTTGGAGGTTGGTTCGACATGACGTGGATGTTGAAACTGGTTGACAGTCTCGAAGTGCTCTTTCCGTGGTTTGGACGAGAGTGGACAAAGCGGGCGGTGCCCGATAATATATACAACGCAGAGGATTGTGGGATACTCATTGTTATGTAAATTTCACGCTTTATTTCCGGTAGTGAAAATAGCCCAGTCATTTTCTATTTATCAGAGTTTTCTGATTCAGAATTTACACTGATTTTTCAAAAGTATGTTCGGAGACTTCGGATTTTCCGTCAAAAAACTATTTAAGATATGAAAAAAAAATGAAAGTAGTTCAGTAATACTAAAGTATTTCGTCTTATAAATTAAAATAATTAAACTAACTAAAGATATTCTTTAGCTGAACTTTTTTTGAAGAAAACACCGAGAAAGCAACGTAATAATACTCTTGTGTATAATGTTATATGACTCTATATGAACTTTTCCTAAGAAAAACATCGAGAAAGAAACGTACTAACAACGTACTAACATAAGACATACATGTTTACGTGCAAATATATTTGGTGTAGACTAGAATCAATTATATTGCCATCACGGCTACTGCAAACGAGGAATAAAAAAATATTGCAGCTAGATCCAATTTTTCCAGGACATTATTGATTTTTCGTTAACTATATGCCGAAACTGCATGACTTTGAATGTTGACAAAGGCCGATCGTTCTCTGAACGTAATTTTAATAATACAATTCTTTGCAGCCAATTTGAATAAAATGAGAGACAAGGGAGGTGTTAGCAAATTCTTCATATCTTATTCTAGGTTCATATCGGCATTTTACTGGCCCAAGAGCAAGTTTCCCTCAAACTCCTTCAAACATCAGACTGGATTTGTAAAACGATAATTATTGGCACTTCAATCAATCGAAAGTTTGAATGAACGAGAAATAAAATCAAAATATAGTTATACTGACTGACCATCATAATCTACAATAATGTTGGCTATAAGATATGCACTGTAAAGCAAAATAATATATCGACATGACATATTCACATTTTCATATTCCCATAATAACTTGCGTCTTTGCACCGTTAATACCATGACGATGAATAAATAATGAAGAAAAACCATCTGAACTGACACCTATGCTGATGCTTCTATCAGGATTTAAAAAAACCAGAGAGAAAGCAATTTGAACAGCTTCATGAGTTAATGTCAGTTGTTATATCTTATAGCCAACATTATTGTAGATTATGATGGTCAGTCAGTCTTATGTTAGTACTTAGGAAAAGTTCATGTAGAGTCATATAACATTATACACAAGAGTATTATTACGTTGCTTTCTCGGTGTTTTCTTCAAAAAAAGTTCAGCTAAAGAATATCTTTAGTTAGTTTAATTATTTTAATTTATAAGACGAAATACTTTAGTATTACTGAACTACTTTCATTTTTTTTTCATATCTTAGATGGATTTTTGACGGAAAATCCGAAGTCTCCGAACATACTTTTGAAAAATCAGTGTAAATTCTGAATAAGAAAACTCTGATAAATAGAAAATGACTGTGCTATTGATTGGATTGGTAATTCCATGAATACAAAGCCGGGATTGAAGCATATCAACTAGTCATTTATGCACGTGCTGGCAACGATATTACAAGAATAGCGAAAAAGCAACTAAATAGTCCTTTTTGCTCTAACACTATTTTCGACTTCGTGCACCTTAAGAACAATAGGTGCATCAAAGATTGCACGAAATTTGAACATCTTTAGAATTTGAACAAAAGATGCTTGTATTTCATTGTTGTGATTAACAACGAGTCGCGCCATACCAATGAACAACGGTGCGGGTACCTTCCGTCCATTACATTCTTGACAAAATTGAAAATACGATAATTGGTATTCTGAGTTTATATTTTCGTTTTGTTCAAAATCAAAAACTCAGTTTTTGAAAACCTTTTTTTAAATTTTCATTCGATTGCTCAATCAGAAATTGACCAGTTTAAATTTTCCTTTGATTGAAAGTGAATATTTAAACTCCTTTTATCCATATTCTATCGTTTTACAAAAACAAAGTTTACGTAATGAGTATCAAGTTTTTAACTGTTCACGTTCCCAAGATTTTTGAAAAAATGATAATCAAAAATTGACAAAATGTTCCCTAGGGGGAGGGTAACTGGACAAATCATTTTATAAAACAACATGGCGGATATTTCGGATCACGATCAATTCTGTATAATATGCGAAACCATACTGAAAGTTTTGATCATTTTCCCGTTGTGTCGAGCGATTGTTAAAGATATCGATTCGAGTATTTGTTTGGTTTGTCGTTTTCAAAAAAAAAAACAGAGATACAAAGGACTTCTCGTTGGACTAGCTGAGAATTTATCATGGCAAGGCGAAAACATGATTTTAATATATTCTTGTACCAAGCGACGAGAAAATAGCTTTATGTTGTTCAGGATGCAGAAGTAACACACTGTACTGGTGTTTCAGAGGTAAGTTTTATACTCTTTTAATAGAGAGCTGATTTTACAGACGAGAGGGAGGTGTGCTATGGGCTAGTTATCACTGAAAAAACCAATAACCCTCCCCGTCTTCATCGGAATAGATATTGTGACCCTACCCATTGTTTGTAAGTCTTCTTTGGCTACAGAACTTTGGATTGAACCTTGAATGAATGCTTAGAGACCTTATGAGCTTACCAATCTATTTTGCTTTATTTTAGTAAGTCTTAAATACCTTTTTTACACTGAAATGTATGATATGAACTATAGAAACAATGCATATATATCCTTTACTATTTAGTGACCTGTTGTAATATATATCTTACTTATTATTGTTTACAGCCATTGCATCAAATGCAAGCATAAGCAGCTTGTTTTCTCTGTTGAGATACATGTATCATGGACAGTACTCATATGTGAGATCCCTATAAAACAATATTGCATTCTGGAACATAGCTGGATGACCATTCACTAAGCCAGAGAACATTTCTGAAAAGTCACTAAACTGTTGAAAAAACCTATTATTTCTGGCTGTGTTTAGATGTTGAATAGAAGACAGGGGATCTTTACCAAACTCTGTCCAATATGTCAGTTGTCCTCCTCTCTCTTCATACATTTTAACTGCATCTGTGGTCACTGGGAGCGAATGTGATTGAATTGGCACAGTTTGGTCAAACTGGGCTTGTAATTCATTAGGTGTGCCTCTACGTATTGGAAAGATAATATAGGTAATTGTGAGGAAATTTTAGACATATCAATAATAATTCATTGGTTCAGTTTGATACCTCGTACAAAATGTGAATTCCAAGAATCAATAAAGTTGCGGCATCCAGTATAACATACTCTCTGTGTAACCCATGAAACTGAGTACTTTGTGATGTCATCATCAATGTCCAGAAGTTCATTTTCAACTAATGAATTTAGCACATGCTTGATAGGATAATTAACTCTAAGATTAAACTCCACCCACATCCTCTCAATTCTGTGATTCTGAAATTAAAAATTTTGAAAAAGATCAATAATTCTTTTTTAAAAGAAGATTGGTGCCAATTTGCATTGGGGTGCTTGCAATTCATATTTAAGCTTTTTATGGGTTTGTGCTTTAGGTCTATAGCATTTAGTTTTTTATCACTAACATTTTCAATCATCTGCATACTTGTATACCTTGCATGATGTGGTCTGCTTATAGGGAAGTCTGTTAGTATTCCTTCTGTATCTACTTAACATGTCTTGTATGAAGAGCATCAAACAGAATTCTCTACCCTTGTCAACTCTTAGCTGATCCCACAGACCATAAGTGAGTACTGAAGATCTAAAATAAAAAAAAGAGATGAAATATACATATAACATGCATAAAGATCAGAAAAAATTAACATATTTTACCAGGACTCAATTATGAAAAAATTATACCCTGCCATTTTTGATAAAAGAGCTGACACATGGTGATTAGAGGAGACCAGTAAATTTTGCCTGCCATTTTATTATCCCTTTAACAAACTATAATTCTTTTTTGCCTGCAAAACTTGACAGGCCACTATTTCAAGTCCTGTAGTTACACTGTAAGTACTGTCTCACCTGTAAACCTCCTCGTAAATAATAAGGTTATTCTTCACAGGCATTAATGTATGACTTATAATTTTGCCACTGAATCCGTCAATTGCACAGACATGAACAACTCCATACATGCTCAGTTTCTCGTTCTGGTCAACATGTAGCTTATGACCAAAATAGTCTGCACTGTAAGGGATGGGATTTGTTTGCTGCTTGGTCCTATCATGTCTCTCCCTGTGATAAGAAGGTGCCACACAAATAAGTGACCTGCCAACTCTCCTTTCTGCAACATTAACTCCATTTGATTTAAGATAGCCTGTTGCCATTCTCCTTCCCCACGTAGGGCCAACCTATCAAATTACAGTAATATTATTGCATGCAAATGTAGCAGTAGTTAGGAAATGTAGTAAACATAAGTTGGCAACTGATTTCACTTATATACAGTCATATTATAAGTCATATTCCTTTCCATGCAGTAGTAAAGGGGTGGGCTGATAGATATCCTAATATCTGGGAGGCCCCTTATGGGGGATATAATATCCCAAAATTCTAGTTATTTATTTATTTATTTGATAACACACTTCGTCCCCAGGGCAGGGTATCCCCACAGAGCAATACCCCACTACGGGGGCCTATGTATCCCATATCCCTCTTTAATTAATTTTCAAATCAAATATTCTGTATCCCCATAACCCCTAATGGGTCTTTAGCCGGGCATTTACATGTATTTACATGCCAAATTTTACCTTTTTCACAGTATCGCGAACCAATCTATGCAAAGATTCATCATCAATACCAGATCTAATTGATATACCATGCTCTTTACAAAATCTTCTTACAGATCTTTCACTCAGACCTCTCTCATTGGGATAACGGCGTTTTAGTATGTCACTTATATCACTGTGCGTTTTCTTCTCATTGTGTACAAGATGTTTTATGTATTGTGGATCTATGTTATCCATCAATAAACGTCTTCCAATGCCTGCAACCAAACTCCGAGATTCGCGCCAAAAAATACTACTTGGGAAAGGGCCTGTGAACGAAAGTTAAATTACGTGACAAGAGACGTAACAACATGCATATAAAAGAGGAGTGCGACAACCACGCGGCCTTTCTTTCATCAGTTTCAGTATCTAGTTGCGAGTAGTCATGGCCAGTTATGCAAGCCAGTTTGAATTTATCAGAGGAGAGAAAAAGCTATGGATGTCGCAGCAAGATGTAACAGCCAAACGTCTTTCCAGTGCGTTCCAAGTAAGTGAGGCTATAATTTTGGAAATTATATTCATCCGAAACCCAAAGCGCACAATCTGACACCATCCTTGCAAAAGTATTTGCTTCAAATTTGAACGTCGTTTACTACTTTGAAATTGCCAATGGCCTCATGACGACCTCCAAACGTCGTACAACATTTGCGTTACTCATTATTTTGAATGAAGTTTCAAAATAATGAAGTTTTCCTTGTTATTTTTAAGACCCTTGTTATTCTTAAGATTAACTCGTCGGAAGGTAAATTCTAGATGATAGACAGTGTGCTTTTTTCTTGTGTAAAGGTGCAATATTGATTCATAAATAGTTAATGTCCGCGAGGGTTGCAATATTGCATTTGAGACCATTCTCACAATTGACGAATTTCGATATTTTTTTGGCGGAAAGGTTTGCACGTGTTTTTGGCCAAAGTTTGAGAAAAAAGATGAAGTTATTAGTCATAAATTCTCTTACAAACTTTCATCTGCGGTGACTTATATCCAACTGACAATTGTGTTGTCATATGTCAGTTGCTGCGATACTGAATCGGTGTTTTCAATCGTGGGAATACGACGGTGGAATCTTACAGCTTGGGAATATATCTTTTAGCTTATACTGTGCACACTTAAGCTACAAATATAAATGTGGAAATAATGTGGAATATATTTCCAAAGCTTAATAAGTATTTTGTCGATAAAGCATTTATTCATGGCTTGCTTGGTAGATTTTGTTTTTTTTATGGTATGTAGCCTCCCTACTGGTATGTCAGCAAATTAGCAAGGCGGGATCGATCCCAGACATGTTACCGTGCGCATTCTGTGAAGTGTTCTAATGGACAGAAAACTCCAAAAAAGGATTATTTCGGGAATATATTGGACGCTCAAGCGTTCCCATTTATTTATCTCTTATGCTATTTTATTAGGTTTGCATCTAATTTAGTTTTGGGCTTGAATGATCTGATAGTGGCACAGTGCCTTATCACAGCCATTCTGAATCCCGCACACTCTTGCGATTTGTTTCTGTCGCGACGAATTAGCTTTTGATGGACACCAATCAAGGCGTTTCCATATGCACGTGCACTTATAGCTTTGTGTTCCCCGACATTGTCGCGACTATTGTCTAAACAAGCGTGTAGCAAAGAAAACAGGAGCTATACACATATACCACATTAGCAAGACATTATAGTCCAGCCAGTTTAAAAGTAATCTTTACAAAACTTTGCGATTTTACTATTATCCATGTGACCAACTTTATATTAAACTCTTTTTTTTAATAGATCAAAATTAATATCTTATAACGTTACGCTAGCGTGATGTACTAGATCTAATGGGAGGACGTTTGTCTAACGTCAAAATGCTGCCATTTGCGTTTTAAGTTTGGACTGAAAATTTTTTCGCGTTGTTTGAGCTGGAAAAAGTTGCAGCATAACATTATGTTTCTATGGCGTGTTTGAGATGATGACCTGTCAAAATAGAGCAAATTAGCCAATCAACAATGAGATGAATGAGACGTATGACTGTTTTTATCAGTTTTGTAGTCAAGTTGAGTTCATTGTTGAAACACAACTTGCAGTTGCAAACAAGTTGCAGCTCCAGCTTATGCTCCTATCAGCGGCTTCCCCGTGGGTGCTACCCCAAGGCTAACCACGGAGATATGTGGGGCATTACAGGGGGTTTGGAGGCTAACATTGCCCTTTGGGATGGGGAAAATGTTTGACTTTGTTTTTGATACAAAAGATAAAGGCCACTTACTCTCAAAATGATGGTAGAGTTGTAGGTTATGGAAGACTCTAAGCAGGGAACTTTGAAAACAAAGATTTCCCCACCCCCAGGGAAAATCTTGAAGATTATTTCTAGTATTTGACAATCCCTTGGTTGGCCTGGGGGTAGCCCCCTCTGCAAAGCCACTGATCAGCTGCAATCACTTCTTCACAATTCGTAACCAAAGAAAATTTTGCTAGAATGCTCAACTATCTTTCAGTGTTCAGAATTGATTTTGCAGTAATGTGATTAAAAAGTGAAATGTGTATGCTAATAATATACCTATAAAACAAATGTAAACAATTATGTCAGCAAGCATCCTCCTATATGGTGGAATATACTATGAAATCACCACATGGATCTGAATCTGTTTCTAATTGATTATAATTTATTTACAACATTTTATGTGTTTGATAAGGCACCTGTTTTACAGTAACGTATATATGTTTATTCATATTTTATGGAATTAGGTCATTGAAGATACAATCTATCTGAAAGAGGAGTGGGGAGACACTGCAATCTGGCCTGAAAATGGAAAATTTAATCTTCTTGGATTTATGGGAGGAACAAGTTTTGAGGTACTGGGAGATAGACGTGAATCTGGAATGATAAGCTACACCACACAGCCAAGCTACACCTCTCAGCCAAGTACTTCTAGCAGTTTCAAACCAGCCTTACGACCCTTTGCTGCTAAGAAGACATCTGACAAAACATCCTTTGCGTGTAAGATAGTAATGGCCGAGGTAAAGAAAACTGCCAGAGGTGTATCATTTGAAGAGAAAAATCAAATGTTTGGGAAGCATGTTGTGTTAGTTGCAGGAAATGGTCTGCCAATAGAGGATGAAGAAGGAACCAGGGGTAGGCACAGTGAAAATTGTTGTTGTTATTGTTAAAGTTGACATAGCTAATAGTCACTCTGACATTATTGTGCAGGATCACAGTTCTGGAAGGTGCCAAGTCGTAAGTTGTATGCAGTGAATGGAAAAGGCCCAGCAGCTTGTATACAAGACAAGAAAAAGACAAAGAGAGTGATAGAGAGTTCCTCATCTGAGAGTGAAACCCCTTCTAAAAAGAAGACATTGTCAAATATTCGCATAAAACAAACATTGTCTTCCATACAAGAAGATCTAAACAGCATTGGTGCAGAAATAAGTAGTGTAGTGTCTAACATAGATGAGTCTGCTAACATGTTGAAAAATTTAACAGCTGTTAGTCAAGCAATGCCTTTACCACCAAATATCATAATGTTGGTAAATGATGCTTTTAAATGCAAAGTTTGCCTTAAACTTCCAATGAGTCCCCCAGTTGTGGCCACTAGGTGTTGTAATACACTGTTAGGCTGTAGTGAATGTATCAACAATTGGTATAGTGGGGATGGAGGGTTAGACAAAACATGTCCTCATTGTCGTGAGCCACGGGGTTACGCCCAAACTTTCCAGATGAAGGGATTAGACGAGTTCTTAAATGGCTTTAAAAAAGTCCTTTCAGTTGACAGCACTTCTAACTAGTTATAGTTCTAAAGGAACAAAAAGTAAAATGAATTGATGTTGTGTTTATACTATTGAGTTTACACTGAGTTTAACTTTCGAAGCCTATCATTTTACCTAGCTAACTTCACCATTTTTCATGGTTGGTACAAGACATTTACATAAAGAAGATTCTTGTGTTTTGATATTTTTAAAAGCTGATAATATGGTGTACAGGCCACTTGTGCATGTCTGGTAAAATCTAGCAACTGGATATCTTCACAGCATTCTGTGCCTCACTTCATTTCTCCTAATAATTCCAGCAAATTGAGTTTGTTTTTGTGTTTAGAGATCTTGCTATTTATACAGTTATTGCTTGCTTGGTACCAGTATAACTTTGCCATCTGTCATTTCGATTCTCTGTTTCTTTAGTCTTTCAGATAGAAATAATGGATACCAGGCCAGCTGCACGATTTGAAAAATCAAAAGTGTTCAATAAAAAGCTGTTTTGATTACAAAACTTATATCAGTTGCATTGTTTATTTACTTGTATATGAGCTTTAATTGTTTGGGGTTAGAGCGTGTTTGGGGGGAAATATAGGTGAAATATTTGGATTTGACAGAATGGTTATAAGCTTAACTTAGTTTCGAGAGCCTATAAGAACTGAGTGGACATAAACCGAAATAAAAGTTGGCTTACCTTTGCATAAAATGCGGTAGAATACTTGTATGGCAATTAGACATTCAGTAAGATCAGAGTTAATAGAGTTAGAGTTAATTAACTCTGGTAAGATGAAACAGGAATGTAACGCAAGTTACATATGTGCAATATTTATGTGAAAGAACTTGGCTTGAGCGAGGAATAATACGGTGGTGTCACGGTGGTGTACATGAAGTACTGAGCCGCCATGTTGTTTTATAAAATGATTTGTCCAGTCCCCCTCCCCTAGGGAACATTTTGTCAATTTTTGATTATCATTTTTTCAAAAATCTTGGAAACGTTAACAGTTAAAAACTTGATACTCATTACGTAAACTTTGTTTTTGTAAAACGATAGAATATGGATAAAAGGAGTTTAAATATTCACTTTCAATCAAAGGAAAATTTAAACTGGTCAATTTCTGATTGAGCAATCGAATGAAAATTTTAAAAAAGATTTTCAAAAACTGAGTTTTTGATTTTGAACAAAACGAAAATATAAACTCAGAATACCAATTATCGTATTTTCAATTTTGTCAAGAATGTAATGGACGGAAGGTACCCGCACCAACAACACTTACGTATGCTGAAATTATGACCTGACTACAACTATTGTTGAAGAACAATGAAATACAAGCATCTTTTGTTCAAGTTCTAAAGATGTTCAAATTCCGTTTAATCTTTGATTTTACCTATTGTTTTTAGATTGCACGAAGTCGAAAAAAGTGTTAGAGCAAAAAGGTATATTGTAAAGAAAGGTTTGAACCCAGTTGATATATAGCAAATTGAGCGAGTATTTTGAATTCGGTGTGAGTGTTTTGAAAATTTTCTGAATTATTTTTTCTGTATTTCGGTGTCGGTTTTGGTACTGGGTGTGCACGTTGATATCAGTTGTCGTGATGTATCTTCAAGCTATATTAATGCATTCATTATTCTCTTTCCCTAATTAGTTCTTTCGTATTACCTAGCTACATGTCTCTTTAGAAGCGATAACTAGTGATTATCTAATTAAATCAAATATGGTACCACGTACACCACGTACACTATATGAAATGCCATAACACCGAAATGGTTTCCCATAAGAATGGTTATCGAATGAATGGAAAACGTTCGTTGGTGACTTACAGCCAAACATGCTAAGACATACCATGACACCGAAATGGTTTCACACAAGAATAGTTATCGTAAGAATGGAAAACATACGGTACTGACCTACATTAAACCTACACGCGGTAGCATTGACCTGTTTTTTTTTTTTTTTTTTTTTTTTTTACTGAAGAAGCCTCGCTCTTTGAATACTGACATTCATGTATTAAATATTGCAGAAATTGTCCTTCTAGCTAACAGTATAACAATTAATAAATCGAAGATATGTGGTTAAAAAAGACTACAAAACATAGACATTGAACTTCTATGAGATAAAATTCCTCCAAAAAGTTGATAAAAATAACTTTTTAGTTGATGATATTATTTCAAAATTTAACGTTTTAATTTCAAAAACATTAAAAAAATATGAAATACTATTCTATTTTGCATCATAGCAAGTAGGAAATAATTTCGAAAAATTACGAATGTAATTTTTTCATCTTTTTCTGTGTTATTTTCTCTTTTAGCCAAAACTCTATCTGTAATTATAACGACCACAGTCAAACTGCTTTTCATGTTTCTATGAACACGGCACATCGTGTTTTGTGTATTTTGGCAATTCCATCAATTTAATTTAAAACAGTTTGAAGATAGTAAATAGTTTAATAAAAGGACGAAAAGTGCCCTAAAAAAAGTTAGCTTAGCAGCTTATAAAATGTTAGTTTGTTCGAAATTTGATTTAATTTTTTAGCGTAAGACTTTTTAGTCGGTAGCACTAAACACTGGTCATTTTAAGAAAACAAATTTAAAATATCCTTTGCTTTATGTCAACCATGAGTAAAATAATGATTCTTTTTAAATGCTGTTTATGTGAGCCAGATCAATTTTGTATATTTAATGAAGCCTTACCAGACGTCACAGTCATTAACAAATTAGAAGTATAAGCCTTCATAAATTAAAGACGTATCACTCAAATCAAGAAATATTTTACCATGCAACTATTGACTTCATGTGCAATCAGTTTTGAAGGCATTGAAAAAAAGGTTATGTGCACTTTAAGTATTATTTAAGAAATAAATTTCGCAGTTTAGATTTTTATGGTAAACTAAAAATATATTTTTTAGAGTTTTGGAATAGGGTCGGGAATTTTGGTGTCTGTAACAGTTTCAATAACCCAAATTAAAATAGGAAAATCACTTGTAACTCTATTGTTGCTTTGGATAAGTGTTTCCCTCCAGTTTTCAAGCAACCGTACCAAGCATTTTTAAACAGCAGTTAAAGGGGAACTAGTACGAAAATCGTTCAAGATATAATTCGGATGAAACTTTCTTGGAATAATCTTTCAGGGTCTAATAATCACTGATTTTCTTGATATTCCAATGGAAAGTATTATATTTTTGCGAATCTTTAAAGTAGTTAGTGACGTCATTTACTCAACCCTAAATATCGATCCATATATTTCTTTGTAAATAACTTCTTGATTTATCTCATTTCTATGAAGCCCAAAGGTTAGCTGAAAGACTTTACTGACATTTATTGTGATTACAATTGATTTTTAAGTATCTTTTTTTCAGTATTGAGTATAAAACGAGCGAATATTTTGATCACAAAATAAAGGGAAATGTATAGAGCGATGTATGGTGTTGAGTAAATGTGCGATTTTCGTACTAGTCCCCCTTTAAACTAACGTTTCGTAGTTCGCTCAGAATTTAGGTTTGGCTGAATTCAACTATTCTTATTTATCGCCGCTATCTTAACTTTAATCTCTTTCAATTTTACATTATCATAAACTTCAATATTGAATATATTATATAACTCACAGGATGAACACCAACAAAATGATTGGTTGCACCCTACTGCTGGTGCTCGTTCAGCAGTTAACCGTTGATGGTATGGAAACGGGTGGCCTTGACAAGGTATTCTAGTATACATTAGTAGAAACATCAGTCTCTGCCCTTTATAGACCCTCTTATTAAAATCTGCAATGCTTTATTTTCCGCGTTTGACGTTAAATTCATTCTTTTGAAATTTGTGTTTTTGAATGAAATTGAAAAGAATAAATTTAACGTCAAACGCGGAAAATAAAGCATGGTAGGTTTTATTAAAAGGGTCTAAATGGATACATTTAGCAAAGTTAAGAAACGGTTGCGTTATAGAGATGTATATGTTAGAGAGTGTTAGAATCAGGTTTTTTCCAAAAGTTGTTATCACTTTGCAGCATTTCGTTTTACCTTTTGCAAATTTTCTCACCAAAGACAAATTTTATTTAACCTACAACGTGGAGATGTTTTTGATTCTTTTTCAATAATTCAGACTAACGTTTCACTTTTGCCGTAGACGTGTTTCTGAAACTCTTTAATATACATTTACCTTTGAACTTGACATGATAAATGTATTATCTCTAGATTTTTTACAATGAAGATTGTAAGACGTCTGCGATTTCTTCGAAAGCAGAAGTGAATCTTTATCCTTAGTTTACTAAATGTATAACAAAAAACTATTTAAACTGCTTCGGCAGATAACACAGTCTTGGTCTTGATGATTTACGATCAACCTCATCCATTTATTTTGCAGCGTTGGGACTGTGTTATAAAAGATGACTGTTGTCCTGGTAAGTACTGTAGAAAACCGTTGTTTATCAATGTCTAAAAATGTTGCAGCATTTTATTGTTGCAGAATGTTTTTTTTCGGTGGCAGTTGCAGTAGCAAGATCTACGAGAACAAAAAGCAACAACAGCAATCAACGGCAGACATAACATTTATCCCACACCATAGAAAATACAGCCAATCAGAAAGCAAGAAAGCCGTTGTATATTATTCGGTATTTCTTTCTTCCTTCCCATCATGCACTGCGAGTTGAATCTACGCGTTTGTATTTTCTATGGTGTGGGATAAAATGGTTATACAATGGTTTCGAGTGGCATACCGTGGAATATTCCACGACTCACTTGTAGTTTCTAGAATACACACGAGCCTTTAGGCGGGTGTGTATACAAAGAAACTACAAGTGAGTCGTGGGATATTCCACGGTATGCCACTCGAAAGCATTGTATAACTAGTATTTCTTTTAAGACATAATAGTTTTAATGCCTTGCTATCCTTGTACACAGGTGCTAAATACTGCAATGGCGGGGGGACGAATTATTGCTGTCAAAAAGACGCTATTAAAATGGAATGTGGATTTTTAAGTAAGAAAAGTAGTCACCATCAACCTTTTTGAATTGTACAATCACTTTTTTGTTGTATTGTAACGGTAAGACAGGGGGCAGAGAAAGGCCACTTATCTTTCATTGTTTACGTCTTGTGGCTCCGCCATCTTGATTTATATTATTTACCGCTGTACATAGTATGAGTGAGCTTGAGCCAGTCCGATAAAGCGCGCGCGCTGTCCTTTAACTTGACGGTTGCTTAACGGCCGCGCGAGAGTAAATAATGAGTTTTCAATAATAAGTTTACACTTATGGCGTAGATTAAAATTAACGTTTCACCCCTAGACAACTTGACAAGAGATGAATTAAGAAGATGGACATGAAAGAAAGACAAATAAACGAAAGTCTCTATTTCATCCGACATTTTTGTTTTTCTTTTGCCCCCTGGACGCCATATAATGCATTGCGATTCAAGATGTGAAAATAATGACTGATACTACGTAGAAAAATGAAATACTTGTCACTTAACCAGCATGATAGGGCCAGAGAAACCAAGGATTTTTTTTTTCCTCATCAGATCCTACGTATACCCCCGGCATCTCTTACACCGTTATTTTCATTAATTCAGATTCAAAATGGCTGCCGCATCGTCGAAGCAGTCCATATATTAAAAAATATTAAGACGTTATTTCAAGGGAATGAATGACATCAAAGAATAAAGGGGTGTGATACAAATACGATATTAGAATTGTTTCCTAAAAACTAAAAAAATGCATTTTCAGAACTCCAGGGAACCAAAAGCTACGAGCTCTAAGGCCCGTTTACAAAGGCGAACTGATAGAACTTATCGTGTGCAATTTCTCTCCAATTACACCCACAGAAATTGGCGCCAAAAAGATCAAAACTTGCATCAACAACACCAGTCAACCGTTGTAAACTGGGCTCGTTAGATCGATACTAATTTGATGTTTTTGCTTTTCCAATTTAGATATGGGGACATGTTACTGTAAAATCGGTTCAAAGCCGAAAGAATTTGGCTGGGAACCTGCAAAAGGCTGCAAAAGATATGGTTGAAAGTTGTTAGTAAGTCGGAAATAGTTAATAATGTCAAAATAAAGAGCTGACGCAGAAAAGGTTGCAATTATATTTGATTGCTGATCATGATTATCTGTTAATTGGCAGACACTCGAGGAGTGTTTGGGTCCGAATACCTGTTTTTGGATATCGAATACTGACCTCTTCTGACCTTTGCGACTGCACTCTCGACCCCAGAGCCCTGCCATTCTTACTGCGCATGCTCGACGAAATTTCAAAGACTCTGGGAAAACCTAGCGCGCGGTAGCCAGAATAGTGGCGACCGAGCGTAATGCGCATGCTCCAAATCTACGTCATCACCACAGAGAGCATGCTGGAATTTGAATTTTCGATAGAGCGCGCGCTCGGTAAATCACCGGTTTTTATTTTACTCCCGAAAAAAAGAGGTTATTATTGTTTTACAGAAGAACTACCATTTTATCTACTATCAAGGGAGATCAATAAGGCAATTGTTATCCATGATTGCAAGGGCTCTTGTAATCGCTAGAGCAGGTTTTCAATCAATTATCGCGACAAATATTTTGACCAATCAGAGCTCTTGAAATTCTAGGGTTTCCCAGAGTCTCTGAAATTCCGTTGAGCATGCACAGTAACAATGTCAGGGCTCTGGGATCGAGAGTGTTGTGTCTGATGATAAACACTTGGTAGAACGAACGACTGTACCAGAGCCTTCGCGGTATGTTGATAGTTTATATCTATGTTTCTATTCTCAATTCAGTGTACATTATACTTTCTTTTTTATCATTTATTGTACTATTGCTGTCAACAATACATTTAGAATTTATCCATAAACGTTTTTGCCCCCGCAGGCATATATTGGAGTCCCCGCGTATGTATGTAAGTATATATGTATACCAGGAAAAATAACAAGTTCACAGATTTTTACGACCGCGAAGGACCGCTGGGATTGTAACTTGAGCTGAATGGCTTCAATTAAAAAATGCAGGCTCTATGGGTTTTGATTGGTTCGGAGATCTAAACTCTAAAAGCTTCAAACGTGCCGGTAATGACGTATAATATTTTTGACAAACGTAGATCGTATCTTAAGCACAGTAATGTATTCGAGCACGTATTTGTGTTCACGGTTCGCTGTGAAGTCATTCTTCTCGGTTCAGGACTTTCTTGGGATTAGAACAAAACGCTTATTCCTAATATTACGCGACCTCCCCTCACGTCACCGTCCCTGACTACCGCAAACAATTATCTTCAAACTTATTGCATTCACCCCGTCAAATCAATCTTATTAGAATTCAGTTCACACTATAAATTTTTTTATCCCTAGCTTCAAACAGTTTCTCATATGCCATAAGAAGTGCGGATTGTAAAGTTTAGTTTGGGCTTCCTG
The DNA here is from genome assembly GCA_964019055.1 of Anthopleura xanthogrammica. Lineage (NCBI taxonomy): Eukaryota > Metazoa > Cnidaria > Anthozoa > Actiniaria > Actiniidae > Anthopleura > Anthopleura xanthogrammica. Next base: position 2,960,634 of record OZ025220.1, read on the forward strand.
TGGAAATATCAGTCTTTGCCAAGTTGGTTATTGCTGGTTACGATTTTCTTCCGGTGTTGCTATGGTGATCAATTGGATAAATATGCTGTTCTAGTGCCCACGTGAGCATTTCAATAGACCCCTTTGACGTGACGTCATAGCAGCCCAATTTGGAGAACAAAACAAAAGAATTTCAATCTCCTGCGAAATGGGAGCTATTGTTTGGCTGCATTCCGACGTGCTGCAAGTGGTCTATATAAGTCATAATAAGGTGTTCCTAAAATCTTTCATTCGCGGATCACGTAAATTATAAATTGCCGATTAAAACAACACATCGAGTAACATTAAAAGGAAGAAAGGTTTTGCACGATTTGTTTTACAATAACAATTGACCGAATGCCAATATGGCTGCCACTTCATTATCATAATTTTTTAAATTCATATTTTAGTTGACCGCTACATTAAAATTATAGATTAGGATGACATCAACGAAGTTAGAAAGTTTGAGACAAAAATAATAAATTCTTGACTGAGAAGTTATGAGAATTTTAGCTAATTTTAAAAACGTGAAAAACACCACAACGAGGCTAACAAGGAATCAGATCACTGAACACATACAAATCTCTGTAATTTTGATTCCAAATAGCTTCACTTGAATTCAATTTATAGCAATGAAACTTTCCAAAAGATTAAGATTAGGTTTTTATTTCTAAAAGTCAATGGCGGCCATATATGCATTCGATCTATAGGGCTACACTAATGCGGCTTTGCGCGTAATAACCATACCTTGTGATGCGTTTTGGCCATAAGCGTTTGGATAACATTTTTGTAACGGGGGGGGGGGGGGGGGGGGTCCAACCAGCTTGAGCAACTAGTGGGGTTGGGGGCATGCTTCCCCGAAAATTTTTGAAATTCAGATTAACTGAAATGCGTTTTCCAGCGGTTTGAGAGGCATTAAACTTCAAAAGTCGAATATTCCATTTGGTTCAAAAGCAGTGAAATCTTGAAATCGAATTTATGAGCTCGGGTTGCATGATATTTTTTTAAGGATCGAGACCTTGCTCAATATATTTTGGGGGATTTGACCAACCCCCCATCAAATATCAAATTGCCCATCCCTAACCTCAGGTATGACAGGGGGTGGCGATCCTCCGACCCTCCCCCTGGATCCGCTCTTGCTTACTTTGAAGTTAGGATTGTTATACTGCAGCATAAGCGCGGTTCTTCAAGCGAATCTTTTTCTTCTTTTACTTCTTAAACCTCTTAAATAAAGTAACTTACACTGGCTTATCACTATCAAATTTTACTAAAAATTACTTTGTTTTAGCAGGGAGGTGGTTTTAGAAATGCTCTAACTCCCCTTAGTTACCGTTGCTATGTCCCATAAACACAAAATCTCAAAACTTTAGCTAGGATTGGTTTTATTTTGATATAGAAAAACTGCCTTGTAATTGTTGTAATACTCTTGAAAATAAATATCGTGTAGTTATTTGAAAGAAATATTTAATTTCCACTGCGAAAACTCTCACAAAGTTACTCTGAACCATGAATCCAATCCCTTCCCCTCCCCTCCCCTCCCCTCCCCTGTAGTGTTGGTTTGTCATGACATGTAAACGAGGCAGACACGTGGAAACGTTCAGCAGTCGACGAGAAAAGTTGTTAGTTGGACATTTGCTGACTAAAAATCCTTCTTTAAATCCTAAAATATGGATCTTTATGAGCTCACAAGGCATCTTTAAGGTAAATTAATTCTTATATAAGTCATTTATTGCTTAATTCATGCGCTTTGAGCAATATTTTTCGAGTTAAGTTGATCGTAAAATTCCGTTGTTTGGCGCCATGTTTTGGCGGACTTTCATTCTCAAATATTTAGCTTTGAGTTGAACGATTTATTGCTTAAAAACTTAAATAACTACTTAAAAGGTAGTTTATGTAGGTCTTTCAAAGTGTGCCAGTGAATTGTTTATATTTTTTTGTGATTTTCTTTGAAAACTCCTGGAGAAATTGATCGATATTAGTGTAATTTTAACACCGATAATCGATGAAAATCGAGCTGAGCGCGCGGCTATTATTTTAGCCTTTGACATATATCTTATGGGTTATTGCTCGCCATTGTTATCTTATTAGTCAGCGCAAACAACTATTAATGAAGAACAAACTGCTGCAAAGGACACTAGAGAAAAACGTTTGCGCATACGCGCCTTTCAGCACGCTTTCCAAGAATTTACGAGAGTTTTGGTGAAAAAAATTGTAAGAAAATAAATATTTGTCTTTTCCGAGTACACAAAAAATTTCGTAGGTATACTTTTGAGGGACCAAGATAATGTATTAATAAAGACAATCCCGTGAAATGTCACTACTCTACTCTACTTGAAAATCCATTCTTAGTTACAGTAAAAACCCGCGTATAAGAACAAGTGGATTAAGAACACCCAGGCCTGATTTTAGGAAATAAAGTACCATTTATATAAGAACACATTCAGCCTGAAAAATGAAAGTTGTTCTTATATGGAAAAATATCAAAGATCAACACTACTTTTCATTTTGAATTTGTATGGTTTTGTTTGGGTCTTAGTATGTTCTGGAGTGCAGGCTGTACTCCACAATATACAGTTGCATCAATACAGTACAGTATTGCCTTGGTTTATCAATTTTTTTTAAATTAAAATAGTTACATCATTGTATTAATTAATTAAAATTGTGTGCATATATATTGATTTCATTTATTGGTAGCCTAGTATGTTCCTTATTTTAAGAAACTTTTTTTAAGAACACTTAAGAACACTTACAGGCTGATTTTGCAGATTATAACCCTTTATATAAGAACCAAATCAGCCTGAACCGCCAAAATAGGTGTTCTTATACGCGGGTTTTTACTGTATTGAATTGTTGTCTTGACACTTTATAAATAGTATCCTCTCTTAAAAATACAGTTTGCTCGCCATTTTAACTTCGTTTTAAGGGATTAATTTGTTCTAGTTGGTTTGTCATTTGGATTGAAATCTACAATGCAGTTCACATGAATCACAGACGATTGTTTTGATGTTTGCTTTTCAGCCAGTGTTGACAAATCAGTCCAACTCATTTTAACCACAGCTACATCAAAAACAGTAACAGAATATTTAATTGAATATTAACCTTTTGTAAAAATAATTCTAAATCAAACGATTTTAGGACAAACTAGACGCATATCTGTGTGAACTCGGGCTTCTCTTTGAAGAGTGCGATGTAGATAACCCTTAGCTAAGGAGACCTGAGAATACTTGATATTTATTATTGAACTCACGGATTTTCTGAAAATTAATGACAATCTCTTTCTTTTCCTCAAAAAACCCACCAGTTCAACGAAGAAGGAAAGTACTCATTTTATTGCATTTAAATATGTACTTTCAATTAAAATACCTGTTACTATAGAAGCGAGTTCATAGTTTAAGAATCGTTTTCAGTGCACATGCGATTTTATCCTGAATTTCTCACACTCTTTTGTCTTTAATTAACCCTTTGACTCGTCACAATTTTGGACATTTGTGCAGGTTTTTTGATTTTAGAAGTTGTTCTGTTTGCTAGTTAAAATTTTAGACTGGTATTTAGGTCAACTTGATCAAAATGGTTAAAGCTGAAATTTTTCATTTAAGGTGCGTTTTTTATGGCGGTTTCGGGCGTCGTAGGAGTCAAAGGGTTAAAAAAAGGTAAGAAATTTGAGATAAAATCCCATGTACACTGAAAACGATTCTTAAACTACAAACTGGGCCGTAGTTTAAAACAAAAGGGCCGTAAGTTAGAAAACTGTAAATGGTTATTATGTATCCCTCTGTAAATAAAGTTATTGTATTATTGTACTGGCTTATACTAAAAGAATTTTAATTCTAATTGATTAAAATATTGATCACACAACAAATGTAACAATTAAACATAGGTTTTAATAAACAAGGACATAATATATTGAACACTAAATTTCAAGGACCTAAAATTTATCAATTCTAATGTTAGATTTACATCAGGTTACCAAGCTATTTTTAGGATCATGGTGTAAATAAGGCTGTTTCATTTGAAACACGCCAGTGTTTAGTAATTTGATCATTAATGGAACATGCATAATCATGCATTTTAACTTGAACGTCAACAAATATAAAACTATTAAAACAACAAGAGCAAGGTGATTGCTAATGTAGAGCCTCAGATTACGTTCAGTAAATGTTCATATGTAACTTACCATAAATCAAGGCGAATTACAAATTCATATGAAAATTAGAAGAAACAAAACAACCAGTGTTATACATAACACACAGTATTAACATATACAATTAGAGATGTATACTCTTGTATACTCCTGTGATTGAGCTTTCAACATCACATGTAAGGCAAGTTCACAATTATTTGTGTTGACAGGGTCAAACTTCTAGTCCACTTTGACTTTAACTTCTTCCATGGCCAAAACAAAATAACCAGTGTTATGTGTAATACTAATATCATTGTCAATGTATGACAAAGCTTCTGCTAGATCTTCTTCAGTAAATGATGAAATGTCTTGTTTTAAAAATTGTCCCAAAAACTCATCACGCATTGTAAATGTGCACTCCAGTATGTGATTTAGCTTTGAACTTTACATGTAAAGCAAGTTCACAATTACTTGTTTTGATAAGGCCACACCTTAAGCAATGCTCCACGTTGGACGAGGAGGCATGTTTGATTCTCTTATTGCACCTTAGGCATTTCCAATGCTTATCAAACTGTGAGTATTTCTTTCAGGAGAACAGTTTTGTTTGTGGACTCTTCTGAAGGACACTCTTCAACAGAAATGATATCCAGACTTTCGCCATAACCGCCATTGCTCAAGCATGTGCTCATGGCTGATTCTACACATGCGCATAGACTTTGAATTCATGCATGCGCTTTAGCGCTTCGAGGGCGATTTTTGAATGAAGACAAATAACGCAGCCCAATTTATACCTCGGGCATTCCTTTGGAAGCCCGAGTAAAAAGAAATCCTCCTCTGAAGTGTGCTTTGAAGCATGACGTGCAGAGTGTCATGATCATGTGGAAGGTTGTGACAAAAAGATGTTGGCTACCTGGCCAAGCATTAGTTTGAAGACAAACTTTGATTTCTAGTTTTGCGAAGAGGAAACCTCTCAGCCAAAGATACCCAAAAGGCACCACACTAACACCTGTCCTACTGGAAAATAGATATAAAATATACTCACTTTCTGTAAGAATTGGGAATAAAGTGCATTATCAAAACACTCAACATTTCCCTGAGGGTACAACATAAAGTAGTTTCGTCCATTTTACTTTTACTTAGAAATAGCTGATAGGCTAGATATGTTGCATACTATGAATATCCCATGTGGCAAATACACATAATTATAAACATAATTATAAAAATTAACCAATAACAACTAATTTTACAAAATTACAAGATCACCTTGTTTCTGTAGAATCACATTGTATGTGAAAGAGATACCAACCTAACCTCTTGTTTTTAGCCCTTTGTTTTGAAGGAGACTGTTTTTCATCATTCAGGATTGAGGTGTACATCTAATCAAAAAGACCAGGAGCATATTTATTGCTAAAGGCCTTCAGGTAGGAAAAGTGGGCTGTTGCCATTCTGATGGTGACTAGCATAAGCTTTATTAAAGGCTTTGAACTATGAATAAATAAATAATTTTGTCATCTGTAAATGAAATATGTGAATAATGAATTCAAATCCTGTTCTAAGCCTGAAAATCTTTTTCAGGTTTCAACTGTATTCAGGCTGTATTTACTATCACTTTTACTTATAATATAAATAATGTTTTACATTATTCACTTAGATCAAATTATGTTTTTGAATTGATTCGATTTGTTTTCTCACTTATTACTAACACTATCAAGTCTAACCTTTCTGTATACAAACCATTTTTTAAAAATATATACAAATAAGAGTACTAAACTTACAAAAGGCAATAAATCTAAAACATGAATAAAATACCTTATGATTTATTTTTAAGTTTCAAGTTTTCCTGAACTGATCCTCTCAATTTGCTGTTTTCTTTTTCAAGTTCTGCAATTCTTTGTTGTGGTAAAGGGAGTCATACTCGCCCTCAAATGACCTCTATTATTATATTGATATATAATAATAATAAAGTTTATTTATACAGCGCTCATCTCCAAAACATGTGCAAGGCGCTTTACAAAAAATTACATAAGATATTCAAAATATTTACAAAACTTGAAATTTACAAAAAATTGTCTATTTATAAATAAAAATGTAATATTAAATGTAGTATTATTCTGAAGTGAAATATAAAAAGGAATCTAAATGTATTTCTTATTGTTAAGATAAAAAGTAAATAAATATGTTTTAAGCTTATTTTTAAAACTAACAACAGTAGTAGAGGAGTGTATGACTAAAGGGAGTCTATTCCACAATCCTTGAGCAGCAAAGGAAAAGGATCTGAAACCATAAGTAGTAAGCCTAGCTTTAGGCTCAACAAGGAGTTTGTTAGAAACAGAGCGTAGGGAATAGGAAGAGGAGCGAAAGGTCAGGAGATCAGACAGATATGTAGGAGCAAGGCCATTTAAGGCCTTGTAGGTTAGCAAAAGCATCTTGAAAATAACTGTGTAGTAAACAGGTTGCCAATGAAGGTCAATCAACAAACAAATTTATGTGTTAGCATTTTTTGATAATAGGAAAAAAGGAATCAAAAACATGATACTTGCCTTTCTTCCTTTTTGGCTTTTGTAAAGGTGGTGGGTGGTTATAACTGGGTGTTTGTCAACTTCTTTCAAGTGGGTGTTCAATTCTTGAAAGACGGAAAAACGGTTGGGTCAGTCTGCTAGGCTCTTAGATCATGGACTGTTGAAGGGAAAACAACAAGCCTCTTTACCTAAATACTCGATAGAGTATAAAATAACTTAAGTAAACACATAACAAAGGACAACTTCACAACTCGATAGAGGTTTTTTTTACAAATATATTCTGTTGAAAACCCACGAGCCCTAGCTATTATTAGTAATCATCATAATGTAAATTTTATTTCATATATTCTTATACAAACAATTGCAAATCTCACTACTTGTAGGTAATTTACAATTGACCACTTGAATTCATGTATTTATGTACTTAGAAGAAGAAAAAATGCTAAAAATTTCAATAAATGAGGATTGAGCCAGTCCTTATTTCTAAGACAGAAAATGTAATAGGTTGATCTGATGCGATATTCATTATTTTTCTAATGATGTATTTTTGTTGTTTACTTTCTAAACCCAACTCTTAACATTTTGACAAAGTCTGTGAATTCTTTTGCGAAAACACCCAAGGGGCTGATTGATAAGTTGATGTTTAATATTTTTATATTTGTTCCTTTGTTGCAATTGATTGACGATTTCGACATATGTTTTTAACGACCAGTATTGTTACGAAGATTGGATTCGAATCCACATGTGAATTCAAGTATGTCAAGCATTTGTTAGGTATGGATAATAGTAAATCAGGTCGCAGGCTTTCACCAGTTATGCTTGAGGGGCTAATGAAATGCACTTTGGTGTGTTTTCGAAATGAAATGTTGGTAGACTTGCTTCATACCCTCAAATGCTAGACTTACATGGTCTTTGAGAATAAAGCTGTCTGTAGCAGTCTTTGCTTTTAATTTTGGGTGTGGCATGATTTTCCAGTGCCCACTTTTGGAATTGCAGGCAAATTGCACTGTGCATAATTATTCAGTACTTCTTCTTACAAATTGTGAGTAGGCATTCCCTGAGGAGACACCCTGTCCAATGTATTTAGATGCCACTGATCCCACAGGTACAGCAAAATATTAAAACGTGATAAATCCACGCACTTGATTCCTTTTGAAACTAGGTGAAGAACCAACAAGGTTTCTAAATGTATCATCAAGAACCTCTTTAATTGTTGCCCCTATTGGCACTTGACTCCTTGGATGGCACTTTAGGGACTAGGAGTGCCATTGCCAAAAAGGCCTTTCGTGTAAAATAAGCTCCCTCTAATGTTTCTCTTCTGAACTTTGAGGTTATTGGAGATATTGCTGAGAAAACTTTCATGGATATGTTATTTTCTTTCTGTGTCAGGTTTCCACATGACATATCATAGTTGTTCTAATCCATGACACCACATTCCTCACTACTTGTCTCTTCATCTTTCTCACTTTCATGTACAATGTTAGTGTATAACGCACTAATCAGGCATTAGAGGTACACTAAGTTTCTATAAAGTCATACTCCCAGTATTTGTACTCGCTTCTGTAATTCTAATAGCAGAACGGCTTGAGAGCATTCGAAGCAGTTCAAACTACAATAAAATGCAAGGAAAATAAAGGTAATAAAACTACAATAAATACGGAAAATGAGGCCTGAAAACTAAGATGTAGAAATATTACAATGTAGAAATATTATTCGCACATGGTTTTTCTCTCTACAAAACGTCTCTCCGACATTTTCTCTCCCGTGCATCTCCGCTGACCGGAAGTAGCAAAGAAAAGAAAAAACTGAATAAATTATAATATAGTAACAACAAACAGTACTGCAAATGTCAACAAACGTTTCAGCCGTTACAAGTGAGATGTGTGTGTCATCTTAGTTTATCTTTTCATCCCAATCTGCATCATCCCCAAACAGTGAATGAATCATCTCCACAATCACTACCTACATCGTCACCTACACCACCAGCAGCAGCATCATCATTTTCATCATCAGCAAAACAACTGCATCATTGCCCAAAAACACAACCACCAACAACCCAAGGAGAACCGTCACTAAAAGCAACATCACTTTTAGCAGCATTAACATCTTCCCCAACAATTGCAGCATCATCCCAAACAACACTTCCATCATCAAGATCTCCAACAACTGCAGCAATACATTCACTAACTGCACCTGCTTCATCAATTGAACTTCCATTTCTATAAAGTAAATGTTTTTGCTCATATTTCTTTCTTAATCCAGACAAGAGAGATCTCCTCCTTTCTTTTGACTTAACACAAGAATATTCTCCTGTCCTAGGATGGTTCTTCAAAGATGTGTCATAAAATGTTCTTTGTTGTCATCAGATGAATTGAATGTTTTGCTGCTGCAGACAAAATAAGTGTCTTAGGAACAATATCTTGTTGGCAGTTGGTTACTTTACAAATTTCATTTCTTCTTTTTCTTCATGCGGAATCTCAGCCTTTTCCAATACCAACTTTATTTCTTTTACAACAGTGGAAAACAAATTGCACCTGTCATGGACTGGCATAATCAGAATTGCTAGAAAGACTGAGGGCATAAGGGCTTCAATGATCAGGAACCCTTGATCTTGGTGACACGACCTGTAATACATAATGTTGTTATTATATCATTATCACTACCATGTGCTCTGAGTAGTAAAAGCTAAAGCAGAATGTCATTGGGCGAAGAACACATATCTGTAACTTATTTTTTCGACTTTATTTTGGTTTTTCCTTGTATTCTTGGTGGTATGCCTGGTTGAGGGAGCTTAAAGTTAATAAATTCCCATGCCCTCTGCAGCATTTCTTTCCTCTAAATGATGTAAAAAAATTCCTTATCAGTATGTGTAAGGTTTTGAATTATTCTTGCAAATCACAGCAAAAACTTCTTTTACATAAACCTGAACTTATGTTATTCTGTTGCTTTGGAGACCATTCGGATGGTCCTTATATATAAAAGAAACAAGATTTTAGATAAGATATGACATTATTTGTTGTTCATTCTTACGACAGTGTTTGATATTCATAAAGTTATTCCTAGTCCCACTTAAGAAAATGTCCAGAGAAGAAAGACGATAGCTCTTTGAGGAAGGGACTTAAATTGGTCATTTTAGAAATGAGCAAGAGTTACAGGGTAAGAGTTTGGCGGGAGTGGAAAACCAAGCAGTTCAACAAAGGGATCGACATAAAGAAAATCAAGCATGGCCCATAAAAACCTGGCCCTGGTAGCATGACTAAGTCGATTAATCCACAACAGATGGAAGATTAAATAATTAAAACGTCAAAGTAATGACAAAGCTTTGGTAATGGCGCCCGAATAACTAGGATACAAACAATATTGCCCTAAACAATTGACATAAACCCAGTCGGCTAAAAGAAGCTTCCCAGCTTGATTGTAAAAACCTTTGTGAAACCAACAAAAATAAACATGGGAAGGTGGTGGGGAACAATTCCGATTAAATAAGAGGCGGCATTCACGAACAATAAAAAAATATATATAGGAATAACAAAATAAATAATAACAGTGGCAATTTGAATGATAATGTCTATTACTTTTTTCTTTGAATGTTCTTCATTATGTGTTGTTGATGGTTCTATGGAACTTGATGTAGATGGTGCTGTGGAACTTGATGTAGATTTTGCTGTGGAACTTGATGTAGATTTTGCTGTGGAACTTGATGTAGATGGTGCTGTGGAACTTGATGTAGATGGTGCTGTGGAACTTGATGTAGATGGTGCTGTGGAACTTGATGTAGATGGTGCTGTGCTTGTGAAGTTGGGTGATGGCGGATGAAGGCAGAGCAGCGAAGTAGTGAATTTCTTGCAACGAAGGTGGAGAGGCCAGGTTATTCTGATGAGTTGAAAAAGATGAAACATACTTAAAAAAACATATTATATATTATATTTAGCACCTTTCCACTAATTGTCCAAAGCGCTGAATAAACTGAAATAAAGACAAATTATATAAACATAAAGTGTTAAGAATCCCGTATCACCGAATGCCCTATTGTTCGGTGGAAAGTTTGAGGACAAAAGAGGAAGGATTAAGTAGGATAAACATAAATTAGTGAAAGATTCATCGGAGGTCATCGGCCGTGAACCGAACCCCCATCGCTCTTTCTTTGGAAATACGAAGCACAAGTCACATTAGCATAATCATTCAGCTGTGAAATATTCGAAAGAAGCGAAATAGTTCGTAATCTTGGAAAAGCTTCGTGAGCATTCGTTTATTATCGGAAAGGTTTCAAAGTATCTGTCCCCTCCCCACTTGAGCTTTTATGTCACCAAAATAATTTTCTCTGGGGATAATAGAGGGTCAAAAATATCTTCAAACTCCAATGAACTGAACAAAATCCGAACTCCTTTTGTTTTGATAATGACAAACTCACATTCGAAGCCAACAATCCATAAAAGTGATAATCAATGCTGAGATTGTTTTGATGGCAGGGGATTTTCACTCGGGATTTTTCTCAGTTATAGAAAAAGATTGTGCTTTAGCCTTGAGTTTCAGTAGCAATGATCCTCGTAAGAACTAGGCCCAACTTTTCAACTATTTTAAAAACGCATGCGCTTTATATTCGTATCATCTTTGGAGTGAGTTATATCCTGCTATTTCGATTATAACGTGGATCTACCTGAAGGGAAACTAAGTTTTTATGCGGATCGTTGATGAATTATATTTTCGTGTTCGTAAAACAAAAACCTATTAAAAATTTTAGGCTAAAATAGGTTCTTATGTAAATGAGGTTTAAATTGATTCTTTAGCCTACCAGGTTCTTAAATTCAAGGTTCTTATACGCGGGGTTTTACTATACTGCACGACGAAGACTCACGACACGATAATTGTTCTTGTAAAAACTGTTTGTTTACGGTCTTTGATTGGAGGCAATGCGTCCACGACTAGTAGGTGATCAAATAATGGCAGATCAAAAACCAGGAATCAGATGATATCAACAAAGATTTTTATTTACAAGTATTTTACATTATTACATTTTATCTTGTCTCCTTCTCTTGGGTGGCGGAGCTGTCGGTGGTCCCATCGCGTTTGAAGCTAAGTATGATAAAAACAAAGGACGCTTGGTTAAAGTCCTTTATAATCTACTGAGAGATCCGAAAAGCTATGATGTTTTTTTAGAATCTTTGAAAAACTTACATGGAGGAATGCATGGAGGGATAGGGAATTGATCCCTAATAAACAAACTATTAAGTAGTATCATGTAATCCCTAAGAAAGAAAGAAAAATCATCAATAAGCTATCATAATGCGGCAGTACCAGTACTGATTCCAGGCTGAAAGGGATTTAACCCATGACCTCATCTGCCTATCCTATGTAACCCAACAGAATGATGTTCAAATACTTACCATCGCTGGTGAGGGTGAGTTCCAGGAGTATGCTGTCAAGTGCAAAATAATTAAAAGAACTTAGTACTTAAAAACACTGATGAGCTAATGAATCATCGATAAATAGTATCCGCTTAACCTTACTTGGTCCAGGATTTGTAAATGACCCTGAAGGTAACTTGCAAGCTCCTCCAGGTAATCCCGTACTTGAGGGTCGTTGATAGTAATCTGTTGTAGATAATAAGTGGTTATTTACGTTAGAGGCAGGTCTACAGATGTGGAGACAAACTGATTCGAACAACTTTGAGTAAATTCTTACCGTATTATTACGATTCTGATTGTCGTAAGGTGAAGTAGAAAGAGGTTGAAACATTGTCCTTGATTGCAATTTGTATTCTGAATGGATTTAGATAGAAAAAGTTTGGATTCTATCAATCTATCTATTTATAATAAATGCGAGCGAGTATTTGCACTAATTAGTCGATGATGAATATGTCATTTTCTAGAGAAAGAAGAAAGTTGCAGAAAGCCGAGAAAGTTCCCCGAATACGTCTCGCTTGGGCAAAGCCACGTTCCAGCTTTATCAAGAACGAGAAAAAATAAAGAAAAAACCCGGCTTTTTTAAAAGCCATAAACCTGAAAAAAAGGCTTTTCTAAAAGCCACACATCTGAAACAGTCATGATCCATGATATGCTAAGTCCAATACTAGAACTAATGATTTTAGTAAATAAAGTAAATATGAGATAAAACACGAGTATTAGCACCTTTAAATGGTTTTGTTTTAAACAACGCTTTCAGTATGTTGCATATGTTCTCTGGCAAATGAATGAAATTTTAACAGTGCGTAATAAATATACGTAACTATGCTGATTTTTTGAACTTTAGTCCATTGTCGGAGTAAAAGAGCATGTCTCTGTCAGTGTAAGTTTTCTTTTTCATACAGTCTTTGATTAGATAAGAGTATCCATGAAATAAAACAGTTAGGTTCCACTTAAGCTTGCAAAAAAAGACAAAAACCTTACGATATCTTTACGATATTCATGTGTCCGGTAACAGTTCATGACAATTTCTCCCCTCTATAGTCCCCATGATTAAAACTTTGATGTCACAATTTTCACTCTACCCTACCACACTCGGGATAACCCGAACGAATGATTCAAAACCGAACGCTCACGAAGGTTCCGTGGTCTGTTTGGCAAGAACAATGGCTATTGTTTCATGGATTAGTTAGTCAGCTGTCGGAAAAAATTCAAATTTCCCGCCGAACGAATGGCTATTTTTTAGATGAGCCGCCGATAAAACTCGGAAAGTTTTTGAATCTCCCGCGGTTAGTCGAGTTCTTTTGTATGAAGTTAATCACCCATGCCCTAAAGATTTTGCCTCATTCTTTGATACGCCAACTGGCAAGGAGAGAAACCAGTTGGCTATTTACAAGTATGGTCGAGAAACTGAATTTGACCTAATCGAAATCAGGACAAATACAGTCTCAGCTAGTGGCCAGAGTGGGGCTCGAACCCGGCACCACTGGATTGCTAGACCAACGCTCTGACCACTCGACCATGCTGCCCCCTGAAGGCAGCTGTTTTTGACTTGCTTGCAAATGGCACGGCAAGGACGAATAATGTGATCAGTGGAAGAGCAGAACGGCAGGTAGCTTGAGCAAACGAAAATGCGGGCAAGGGAAGAGCGGTTGCATTTGAAGAGAGGCTTGAAATCATGAAGGATCTTGATGGTGTCTAACGTTGAAGCTGTGCTGATGGTCGTTGAGTATGGAAGATGACAAATTTTGGATTATTGGTGCTGAGGTAATGTTGATGCAAGACGTGGTACGAAGAACGATGACCAAATTTGTTGAAAGAAGTGAAAGAGCGAGGAATACAAAGATCTTGGAACGAGAACGAAAAAACAATGTAGACCACGAGGAATGAGAAATGTGACTACTGAAATATAGAGCGGAATAGCTGTAATTCAAACCTTTTGTCTGTCAATGAATTTCATGTTTTGATTGACGGAAACATATTTACATTTGATGACAAACAGATCTTGTTTGAATAACTAGAAAAAGTTTTAAGCAACTTTTTAGCAGTAACGGCATACATTTTATTTTTATTAGAATGCATCCTAAACTCATTGTTCCGTGTAAATTTCAATTTTTGGCCCATACCAGGTGATCTTGATGTCTAACATCAGCCAATCAGAGTGCAGCAGTAAAATATTATAAAAATTCGCAGAATCCTTTGCGTGCCTAGAGTTTATCACCTTACAAGAGCCACAAAATGGCCGTGAAGCTCTATGAAACAAGGATAGAAAATAATTTTAAAGACTTATCCTGCTTTGTTATGTGGACATCAGCCATTTAACGGTAAAGTGCTGACCTTGGACATCATGAATTCTCAGATTTCGTCTGCAGTCTTTCACAAAGAAGACGATTAAACTCTTCTATCCTGGAGTACATTTTTACGACGATGTCACTCAAGTCAAGATCGCTATTTCGAGTATTAAACGTACTAAACGAAATGTCTCTGCCTTTCTATTACCAGAAACTGGGTTTTAAAGCCGGTGTTGTAATAAGCATAAAATTTATGCTTACAAATTTACAAATTTACAAATGCGATTAGCTAATTTTCTCTCCTTTCCTTTTCTTTTTTTTTCACTATTTCATATTCTATATTCTGTTCGTGGTTAATTCATATTTAACAGTAAAGGTCTAATTTTTTTCATACTTTTTCATATGCAGTGCTAGTTTTGATCTTTTTTCAGCTGTTATGTATTCTAGTTTCTCATACAGCCTTATAATGGCTTTAAAATCATCAAGTACTGGAATTCTCTGCTTTCATCTACATACATATACATACTTTATTAGGCTTTCCAAACAAGGCTTTTCAAAACCTATTACATTAATAATAATCAATAATGAACTAAAATACAAAATCTAGCTGATATAAACCATGAAAATCTAATTATAAAATTTGTCTAATAATTTTGACTTTAAAATGCGTTTAAACTCTCTTACAAACTTAAGTTCTTTTAGTTCTAAATCCAATGAGTTCCAAATCTTAACAGCTCTAAAATACGAGATCTAGCTGATATAAACCATGTACATCTAATTATGAGATTTGTCTAATAATTTTGACTTTATCTAGACGTGTACAATACGAACTTCCACAACACAAACAAGTAATTAACAAAAATGTTTTCACTGTAACCAAGTAATATATTTTCTAAATTTAAATCTGGGAAATTGATTGAAGCCCCTTTTAACCAATCTCAACATTCAAAATAGAATTTCTTAGCTTCAAAGCATTCTGTGTAAAAATGATTTATTGACTCGACTGACTAATTATGCATAAGTCAAAGTACTTAAATACGAATACATTAAAAACGCTACACGAAAATATGCAAGCTATTTACTAAAAATGAAAGAAATACCAAACAAAAAACAAACACAACAATACAAAAGAAAAGTTCGCTTTTGGACATAACAATCATCATTAATCTCCTTATTTTATTTTATAAGCTTCGCAAAATAACTAATTATGTGCAACAACAAAAACACAACAAGAACAATGTAAGGCAGGGTAGCCGCAACAGCTGTGGTAGGCCAATTACTGCTGGCCCATACTAATGTCTTCTGTTTAGCATGGGATTTAAATAGAAGCCCAATTTAAAATTAACAAGTTCGGTTTCATTTTTGTAAGATGAATAAGCCACCTTGAAATCAAATTTCAAAACAATAAATTGAATCTTGCAACATTTATAGGAACGCATTAGCTGGTTTGACTGTAACAGGAGGTGGTGGGGGGTATTTTGTTTTGGGTCTTATGTGAGGAAGCATCTTCTGGCGTGAGTGAGACTAGGTAGAGGGAGAGGTCAGGGTCCTTAATGATGTCCTGGTTCTGCTCTGTGTGCGTGAGAATTAGGTGCCCTACATGTTTGTAATGAAGTCAGAGTTTTCTTTCTGGACTTGATAAGGTTCTGTAAGACTCTCATTGGAAGTCATGTTGGATTTGAACCAACATACCGTAGACGGTATACCATTTGACTTTTTCGGCATCCAAGATGAGTCTTTTTTTTTTGGGAAGATCCTTGGAAGGTCAATCGTCCCTTTTTTATTAGTTTTGTTTGTTTTGGTTTTAAGCCCCCTGAATGATGAGAGCATTTTTCCAGAGAGAGTACATCTTCTCAATGCATCTTCTCCTACCATTCCCTTGTAGGCTATTGTGCTCACAAGGCTGGCAAGTGATGTATAAACTGCTCCCTTATCATAGCGTGGGATGGAAGATTTTCTAGGCGAATCAGGTGCCTCAATTTCCTTGTGATTAGGGCCACATCCTCAGTAGACCACGATTGCCTGAACCTCGAACAAAAAGAAAAGACAACAAATATACATAGCGTAAGGTATCAAAATACCCAGTAGGTATTGACCTATTATTAATATTAATTTTACTTTTTTGATGATGCTGATTTTTGTTGTTCTTGAGTAGTTGAAGGCCCTGGGCTTCCGTCTACATTTTTTCTTACTTTCACTGCAAGAGAAGGTAGATATCAAGTTAGAAAAAGACAGACATACTTTTCAATAAATACTTACTGAGAGTAAATGGTTTGAACCCAGGAGTAGTAGTTGTGTGAGTAATGTGATCGTCCGGGTGAGTGTAGTCTTGAGAAAGACTGTTGTTGGTAGAGACTGACGTTTCGACAACCTGAGCGGAAGTCTTCTTCAGAGTACAGTACAATACTTACTCATAGGCAGCTTCTCTTATGAGATAGCATTTTGGCGGCCTTGGCAGCCATCTGCTGCCTTTTTCTCACATAATAGTAATGGTCAGCAGTTCTAAAATATTAGTGATAATAAAAATCAGAAGGACAAGTCTGTAAAATTTCCCTCTCTGCTTAAGCTTAAGAGTGATTGTCGGAGAAAACCGGGCAGGTGCAAAAGATGGGGTTCCGCCGATTTCCACCAAACTTTCAGCGATAAAAGCCTATCCGAATAGATGATGAACTGGGGTATTTAGAGTTTCGACGGGCTTTTATCTTGGGAGTTAGACCACCCCCCTCGGTTTTTGACGGTAATTGGCCTTCGAGACGCTAAAATCTGAGGCCAAAATTCATTCCGCCGTTTGCCAAAATTACTATTTCTTTTCAAGTTTCGATACATTGCATATGAAACCCATCTTATGAAGGAGAAGTTCTGAAGTTTTGAGTCAAATCCGACGAGTTTTGAAATCTTGACCCGGACTTGAACTTTGCATACCAAGCTCACTCAATTTGCGATCTAAAAATTCATCAACTTTGAAGCACATTTTCTCAAAAGTGCGGCAGTCTAGTTTTACAAGAGAACCATGTTTTAAAAGCCCTATGTCTGACCTTCAAGAAACTGTAAAGTTACAATTGGTATCTAAAATTAAACGAACGCGAGCAGCTTTCAAAATTCGCAAAAATCGCATTCAGATATTGCGTGAGTGTTTACTTCCGGTCGACTCGAAGTCGCGGTACTGGCTCCGGGAATTGATTTAAATACGATCAAACCTTATTTTCAAGGAAGATTTGAATTAGAACTATGGTATTTAAACCAGAATAAAGTTTTCTTGCGAAAAAAATTCCAAGGAATACAACTCAGCGAGTAAATTCAAAGCAGTTTATATAGAGCTCATTTACATAAATTCCAACTCAAGACTACTAAGTCTAAATACCCCACCAAACACATGATTCATGTTCTGGATTGAATGAAAAACACTCTGTATCAGCTAAAACTAGGAATTAAAAGATTTTTTTAAACAAGTTCCTCGCCTTGTCACACAACAGCCACAGGCTAAATACACCAATGTATAAAATCAGCAAAAATCAACTATGTCAAAAATAAGCAAAAGCAAACAATTCATACATTTTGTATTTCAGTTAAATCCTTCAAAAAGCTTATTGGCCTGTAACAACCCCAGTGTCAAAGTGTGTCACGAGGAAAGATTTGACTTTATCTGACATCTTGGTCCAGGTCCTACTGGTCTTCAAAGCCCATCCTTTTGTTGGATCGTCATTACTCGTAGAAGTCTCCTGTCCAATCTCTTCTAAACCTGGTTCTCTTGTTATTTCACTGGACGCGGGTTGGCTTGCATGCTTCACACCACTGACTTTGTCAGCCCATGCTTTTCTGATTGAATCATAAAGAGATTCTTTGTCTGTTTTGCGCACATGTTCCCCGGTATCCATATGTGCTTCGGATTCAGCCTGGGTCTTGAAAGTTAGTATGCATTCAGATTGGCTGCAGGAGTAGATTTCGTTTTTGTCAGATGCGGTTGTTCCTTGTCTGGTTGCTATTTGGCCAAACTCGCGTACTCGAGGGCCAAAGCCCTGTATGACCTCCAAATCAGTTTCAACTTGAGGCAAGATTTGAAGGTCCTTAAACTTGATGAGGCGTCCAGGACCAATATTAAAGCTGCGCCACACCCTTATTCCATCCTTTTCCAATGCAAAGTTATTTAAGAGACTAATACCAGGTATTTTGTTGTCACTTGCGTTGTCTCTCGTTGGATTCAGCCTGACTACAGCTGCTCGGCTTCCTTTGATGCCTCCATATGATTCAAGGGCTACTTTCATCTCTTCAGCAGTGGTAATGTCATGCTTTTCGTTTAACCATCTTCTCATGTGAGACTTCATCGGCGCTATCTTGCGATCACAGATATCTTTTCCTGCTTGAGGATCGGAGAAGTCATATCTTAGGATAGTGATTTCAGTTCTCTCAGAGATGTACGACAGGCTGAGCAAAAGAGGACCATTGTGGTAACAGGCAGCATTGTCTGAACGTAGGTAGGCTTTCTTGATTGACGGATAGTCATTTCGAACAGCATGGAGGAGGTTTTCCACAATGGAAGTAACAGCAAAGGCACCTTGAACACAAGAAATAAATAAATGCACATAGCATTCGACTTGGTAACCTTCGTTGCTTTTGGTGATGACAGCTGAAACGTGCCAATTTCTCCCCTTTTTTCCGAAGAAGTCACTCATACGCTCTCTATAACGTTGAGGCAGATATTTCATCGCCCAGTCCATAATGATTAAGCATGTGTCGTCTGTGAGGTCACGAAGAGCCTTTTGCTTTGCTTCATCCTGATTCAGAAGGCGAAGTAGATGCGATTTCCAGACGTGAATACAGCGAACATACTCCTTAACTTCAAACCTTTTCCTTTGCCTCTGTTCTTCAGTAATATCTATTTGCTCAAAATTGTCTGTTATGTCTTGAAGAACTCTTCTCAGCGATTCGCATCTATCGCAAAGTATGTCATGGGCGTGGCTACATTTGTCTTCGAAATTGAGATTATTAGGATCACTAAGAGCATAAACAATACAGTGATCTTTGCAGTGCTCATTTCTTCCAACGTGTGCCTTAAAATCGGCCTTCAGATATCTCTTTGCCTCTCTCAGTTCCTTCTTGCAATTCTTACCCCACTGGTCGTCCGTGCCATTTTCAACTAATGAGTCTATGACAGTAATCATGTTGTCGAACGCTTCCGCTCCTTCGGCAGTGAGACTATCAAGTCCTTGGAGTGATTTTTGCATTGACGCAGAACATACTTCTAGCATTCTGTAAAGTGATCGATCACTTGCTGGCTGGACCTCCTCCTGAGTACAGTAATTTTTGTACTGGTCAATTATCCTGGAGGGGATCAAAGTCCTGATCACTGCTGGGATTATAATCTTTTCACCAGAATCAAGCTTCAGAGTTTTTGTTCCAAATGCTACGTCTTGTATGAATTCAGGACGAGAGATAAAATCAATAAAATGGTCAATCTTGATTTGCTCGATCTTTTGGCGAAATATTGGTTGATTCGGTACTGGCTGGCCTTTTCCAGACTTGATAGCATGCTGTCGAGCCTGATCAATTCGCCATTTTGAAAGGTCAGGGATCAGCTCTTGAAGCTCTGATCTGCTGAAGTCGTTTGCAAAAAGAGAAAGTATTTGCCGATTTGTCTGCCAAGATTCAGCTTCATTATACGCCTTCACGAGAACATCAACTAGTCCTTGTGTTCCGTCAAACCGTTTTGGCCTAGTGCTGCCAGAAGTTTCAAGGGATGGCGCTTGCCTCATACTCTCCCATAGTTCTTCTTGACCAGGGCTAATGATGGTTAATACAGCGGCTACTGCTTCCTTTGCCTTACGAGAGTAGTATTTTTGTTGGGTAGTTGATATGTCATCCCACGTGGTGTTCAGCGTCGACATTATAGGACTTATTCGGCCACTGCTTAACTTATCAATAGCTTCGTTCAAAGTCTGCCTTTGCTCTTGCTGAAGTTCGACTTCGTCAACCCAGATACTCACTTCCTCTTCTGGTATGCTCTGAGATGACTGCGAGGACTGGGATGACTGGGATGACTGGGATGACTGGGATGACTGGGATGATATGGTCTGAGTCTCCTCTGGCTCAGGTAAAAGACTTTCACCTGAAGTACTTGGTAGACCAAGATCATCTGTTGCTGCTCGCGGAGCACATTCCGGCATTATCTCCTGGAACATTATTTACACAAGTAGCTGGGTGTAAGGAAATCAAACAATCATAATGTTCTAAACCAGTTAAATGAAAGGAATAAATTGCTTACGTCATTAGTATGAAGAACAGGCTCATCGTGGACTTCGTCACCTCGAGTTTTGTAATGCTTCAGTCTACAGTTCGTGCATATTTGCTGTAATGTTTAATAATGTTTAATGTTAAATAATAGATTCATACACATTTTACAATTGAAGAGATACAATATGAAAAAAAAATTGCATGATTATAAATAGAAATAAATATAATATAATAATTAAGGAAGTATAATATAATAGAGTGTATGTGGTTCCTGAATTAGTGTAAACTTTCGAGTCAACAACCACACAAAAGCAACAAAAAACGTTGATGACCATAATCTTAGAAAGTACTGAGCTGTCTCTCTCTTTGCTGCTAATCATAATTCATCGTGACCGGCCCAAACCGTACATAAAAATGGTTAAATTGAAGGTGGGATCCCTGTGGATATGGCGGGAAAATGTAATGGGTGGTGGATCAAACGACAATCGAAAAGGACTATCGATGACAATTAATGCTATCTTATAACTAGGAAAAAGGAGAGGCAAAAACTTACCAGAGCCAATAGGAACCAGTGCATTGTACATTCGGTGAATTTCCGCTGACATTAAAGCGTTAACTCGACGAGTAGACTTCAGCTGCTTTCGTTGACCATTGTGTATTGGATAAGTGCAAGAGCTACTTTTCCGCCCTTGCCAGTCTGTTGTCAGGCTTCTTCTGTGTTTTGGGCATATAGTCATAGCCTCCGTTTGATCGTGAGTTGCAGTCATCAGCCCTGCGCGGTTCAATATCAGTTCTTTCTCTGATAACCCTGTTTTACCACGTCCACGCTTGCTTCTTACTTGCAAGCTCACCAGGTGCGCTGTCATGTCCTGCGAACACGTTTGTAAGGGCACTAATGTCGATCCTATGCCAAGCAGACCACATGGCGAATCCTCAGACACAAATGAACAGCTTACTTCAACTGCCATTGACGAAAAATCTATATTGCGCAACTAACGATAGCCTTAATTCATGAGATCCGTAAACCAGTAGCACTAGACTGAAAATGAGCCGCGACAGCGTGCTGCTTTCATTTAAGGAGTTTACCAAACTTGTTGAGAGTAGGTTAGACAGGTTTGTCAGGTTTGTCAACATATGATGAAATATTGATAAAGCTGTTTGTTCAACAAGAAAATCCCTGGAAATGACCCGCAAAAAGTACTGCACTATAAGTTTCTTACACCATATATCAATAGGCTCATTACAAAAGTTTATAAGAACTAAAAGAAAATGATTCGAAATTGAAAAGAAAATCAATCCATGTAAAAGAAATAGAAACAGCCACAAACACTATCTAGTGAGATTCATGTTCACTGAGTAAACATGACCAGCCTTTGTACTCTGCTTTGCATAATATCAAACAGGCAAGATCGAAACAAGTTTTGACCAGTTGAAGGTATTGCAATACGTATTTACCAAATAAGGCGATCAAAATCAATATCCTACAAAATATTTCGAAACATCACAATAAATTAGGTGTTTTTTCATTCAATCCAGAACATGAATGATGTGTTTGGTGGGGTATTTAGACTTAGTAGTCTTGAGTTGGAATTTATGTAAATGAGCTCTATATAAACTGCTTTGAATTTACTCGCTGAGTCGTATTCTTGGAATTTTTTTCGCAAGAAAACTTTATTCTGGTTTAAATACCATAGCTCTAATTAAAATCTTCCTTGAAAATAAGGTTTGATCGTATTTAAATCAATTCCCGGAGCCAGTACCGCGACTTCGAGTCGACCGGAAGTAAACACTTAGTACAATCACGCAATATCTGAATGCGATTTTTGCGAATTTTGAAAGCTGCTCGCGTTCGTTTAATTTTAGATACCAATTGTAACTTTATAGTTTCTTGAAGATCAAACATAGGGCTTTTAAAACATGGTTCTCTTGTAAAAATAGACTGCCGCACTTTTGAGAAAATGTGCTTCAAAGTTGATGAATTTTTAGATCGCAAATTGAGCGAGCTTGGTATGCAAAGTTCAAGTCCGGGTCAAGATTTCAAAACTCGTCGGACTTGACTCAAAACTTCATAACTTCTCCTTCATATGATGGGTTTCATATGCAATGTATCGAAACTTGAAAAGAAATAATAATTTTGGCAAACAGCGGAATGAATTTTGGCCTCAGATTTTAGCGTCTCGAAGGCCAATTACCGTCAAAAACCGAGGGGGGTGGTCTAACTCCCAAGATAAAAGCCCGTCGAAACTCTAAATACCCCAGTTCATCATCTATTCGGATAGGCTTTTATCGCTGAAAGTTTGGTGGAAATCGGCGGAACCCCATCTTTTGCACCTGCCCGGTTTTCTCCGACAATCACTCTTAAGTGTGAATAAATATTTAAAGATTAGCCCTTCCTGTGGCACATGAGGGCACATTATCCTTGTCCTGTTCATTCGCCTTTTGGTCTCCGCATAATGAGGTGATGTTCCCCATTTTTAATGTCTGAAGGGCATATTGGTATTTTCTCTTGTTATTGCACCTCTGCTGTGCAATGCCCTCCAGACATTAGAGTCTAAGGGAACGCCATTGATCTTATGAAAAAGGGCATCACTAGATTTTGGGCACTGTAAGGATGGTCTGTAAAAGAATAGAGAATGAATAAGCATTTAAATATTTAAAAAACGTTCATAGTATCACAAGTACAAATAAATGCTTACCTTATTCATACAGATACCCAAGGGTATACTTGGTCGTTTCTAGTCATATTTACAAAGGCCAAACCGTACACTGCACCCGTCTTGTGAGTGAACACCTGCAATGGCAATTATAGTAATACATCATTAAAAACATGTCCAAAAGACGAATCAACATTTCGACATCAGTAACAAACCTCTATCAGAAAACTTTGGAATTGTTCATCCAGTCATGAGCCTCACCTCCCCCGTTGTCAATCTTGGTTTCATGATCATGCTTTCTCTGCTCAAACTGTGAAACTGTTAATCCAGTCACGAGGCTTGCACTCCCATGCCCACAACTTGTCATCTATGTCTTAATTTCAATTTAATAATCAATCTTTATTCAGGAAAGCCTACTTCACATATGTGTTTTACAAAAGGGTCCTGTCAACAACAACATCATCATAATAATAATAATAAAAATCTTATTTCAAAGCATCTAAACAAGATCTCGATGCTTTAACAATATAACAATAAAATAATAATATAGATAAATAATATAATATAAAACGATAAAAGCATACTGACCTTTGCTGGAGGTTCAGTGCACTCAACCACTTCAACTTCTAAATCCTCAGAGTCCCTCCCACTTATACTCTTAACAGCTTCAAATGTGGGATGAACAGTTTGCACTTCACTCGCGGTCGTTTCCAAAATTGACTTCTGCACTTTCTGCTCTTCTGAGCTAAAGACTTGACCCAAATCAGCGAGTGTTTCAAGACGATCCCTTAGATTTATTCCTGTGCTATGCTCGTAGAAAAGTTTGGATTTTAGGGTTTGAAATTCCTCTTAGAAAAGCCCTTCTTTCAATAGCTCAGACAATTCAATGGACGTACTTTTAAGCTTCACTAAGGATGAGGACATCTCACAAAACCCTTACAGTCTCAAACTCAAGCTTTATTCCTCGTGGCAGGACAGTCAATAACGCTTATAATAAGTTACTTTGTTGGATTTTGCTGCAAATGTATTGGACACACTCTAAAGGTGTCAGATAGTTACTAATTAAAAATATTTAACATTCATTCAGTGTAACTTGTGACTACTGACGGTGGGCTAGTGATAACTGCATTGATTCCTGATCTGTATTCGAAAATATAGTCAAATTAAATTGGAAAACTCTTGACTCAAGTGCCCATTAAAGACCTCTCATCTGCCCAGGGATCAGTTGATGATCCCATTGATAATACTCTAGATTTATGTCCTGATGGTCTGTACAAGGCAAACGTAAACAAGTCCGACAAAACTTTCGCAGTACTGGAATTGGTCTTACGTATTGAGGCTGTCCTGAAAGGATATCATGAATGCCCTTTTGTTGTACTTGTACCTAGTCTCACATTTCTTGTTGGTCCACTAATTTTAACCCAAGCATTTAACCCCCGCATCGTTCCCACATTCAACTAGTTCTCTAATTTACACACTCGTTTTTTATCTTAAAGGTGTATCAGAAAAAAATAGAACTGACAAATAGAAAAATTTAGTTTTAGCATATGCCGTTACTGCTGAAAAGTGACATTCAAAGTTAAAAAAATTGGTTTCTAGCTTTTCAAACAAGATCTGTTTAGCATCAAATTCTCCCTCAATCAAAACCAGAGTACCTTTTGATTTGATTAAACCTTTTGTGCTCTATAACAGAGGAATGTCCTTTTATTAGAAAGAACTCCATATTTTTTTATTGATATGCAGCAATATTACGACCTCAATTTGAAGAAGTTTTAAGTATTCAGTTACTGCTGAAAAGTGACATTCAAAGTTAAAAAAAATTGGTTTTCAGTGAACTGAACCCCCATCGCTCACTCTTCGGAAATACGAAGCATTAGCATAATCATTCAGCTGTGATATATTCGAAAGAAGCGAAATAGTTCGTAATCTTGTCGGAAAAGCTTCGTGAGCATTCGTTTATTATCGGAAAGGTTTTAAAATATCTGTCTCCTCCCCACTTGAGTTTTTATGCATTTATCCATTACGCATGCTCAATTTTGCGAAGGGAAACTTCGAACGACTACTTCAGATGGCATAGCAAGGTCTTTTCTTCAGCACTTCCAATGCTTGGTTGCACACGTGAATTTCGAAGTTGGAACAAGTGCATTGAATGCTAGGACATCTAATATTCATGTAGATTGGATTGATGACGGGTATTTCGATTGATCGTTCTGAAAAATAACGTTTTCTTCCAACAGATCCATAACTAAACAACTATAAATTCTGCTAACAACACTGATAAAACTTCAAGAGCTACTGATCGAAAAGAGACTGACAAATGTGACAGCTTTCAAGCTAAGAACAAAAGAAAAACGATTAATTATAAATTCATATTTGGCGGGAAGTTTAAAAATCAAAGATTGCCGCTCCATACTCATGATACTGTTAAAACCATACGTTGTATCATGAGTTCTTAATAATTTTTTAGCTGAAAGTTTAGAATTCAAACAAATGAGAGCATGTAGACATACTGTCCTCTGATATGTTTTTTATCTTAAAAAAAACTTAGCGGGTGTGATTAAAAGACCGATATGGCGGGAAACGCTTGAATGACACCCGCCAGTCTCCCTCGAATAACCTTGATGCTTACTTTGAGACTCGCTCGTCTTCCTGAGAAGTAACCATGTCTGGTACTGGTGGGGACCATGTTTACCAATCAGAAGATTCTACACCTTCTATGTCTTCAACTCAAGAACCACAAAGTTATTCCGTTTTTTAAACATTTCGGTAAGAAGAATCATGCGTAATAACGTAGATTATAAGTACTGAGCAGTTTCTGACAGTCATGAAAGAAATTTATTAATGTTTTGAAAATAAAAAGTTCTATCGTTTAAAACTAGTGGTTAAAATACACGCAACTAAAATATATTCCCGTTTGAATATCGACTTTTTTAAGGTATTATAGATATTACAAGAAATCGGCTTTGCCTTCAAATTGAAACAGAGTTGTAAAACGAACAGTTGAAGAGAATCATCATGTCGTACTTCTTCGCTTCGGCCTCCGCAGGCAATCAGAAAAAGTGCGAGTCAACCATTTTCTTACGAAATGAGTCGTACTTGGTTGAGGTATGGTAAAATTACTATACAATGTTTTGTCCGCTAATATTTCATACAGTAAAATCCCTGCTATTTCTGGGAAAAAGACGTCATTTGACAATAAATGCACAACGTATCACTGATTAGCGCAGCTCTACTACACGTCCGCAATAACACAACGAGCGAATTCTATTAGTGACAAATATTTTATTTAAACATATTTCTTTAAATAATCATTCATAGTAATTTCCGTTTGGACTATTTTGTCTTGAGTATATCTTGTCTTTCTTGTGCGGTGGACAAGTCCAGCCTCCCTTAATAACTGAAAGAATACAAAGAAAAAAAGTAGCTGAGTATAGACACTACTAGTGTATAATGTATGACTTTGGTTTAAACAGATGGAGTGTAAAATTGAATATGTTTATATTGATCCATACTTTCACTACTGGGTGTACTCGGTAGGTATAATAACCATGTCTCCAACCACAAGGTTGAGATCTTGGGTATTCGAGATCTCTGCCATCGTGTTTTGGCATACTTCTATGCTGTTCATATTCAATCTACGAGAAAAATGTACCGGCAAAATAATAAATTGAATAGTCGAGTAAACAATTTGTCAAAAGAACATCTAACATACTGTTAGTAAAAATCTTACCTTCAGCAGTTGGTTGAGTAATACTTTTGACTTGGGATCCATCTTTCAGATCTGTATCTCGTGTGTGTTGTCTTCAGCTAGTGTAGTGTATCCGAAATTTGACGTCGGTGCACTGACTGATGTTGGTTCAGATCAAGTTACTCTTGTTTCCGGTTTATTGCAATATTTAAATACTCAAAATACTTTGTAAATGAGAGCGCGTTCACACTGGAACTTTTAGCTTGCTTAAAATCACATTTAGCTAGCTAAATACGATAACCCAGTGTGAACGCGTTTTTCTAGCTAGCTAGAACTTGACCGAAAACGTGGAAATTTCAAACCATGTCGGGACATGGTTTTTTTGCTCATAAGCTCGCTAAAGTTGTTTACGTTGACAGATTTTTTGTTTGCTTTGCTGTGGGACTTGTCCAGTATCGGTCAAATGGTGTGTTTATCGAATTGCAGTTAAGCATTTATTGTCCCAATGACTTGGGGAAATGACCCTAAATCTTCAAAGCCTTGAATTTATTTTTGAGTTTCAGCCAAAGTAAATGAAAATTTTATGTTTCTGCCATGTTCATCGCCAGCACGAATCCCGCCAAAAGTTCAATGGACATGATGACAGATAAATAAACATGAAAATGAATTTAGCTAGCCAAGTTATTATACAGTGTGAACGCGCTCTTATAAAAGAAGTTTATCTGACTACAAATCAGTGGAACTTCTCGCAGTTAGAAAATTGCTTCAGATTGCTCAAGGAACGATACACGATTTCTGAAATATTTCTGGTGCCCACGGTTTCAAACCTGTTGAATCTTTTCAATTCAATGGATCAGATTATTATTATCATCCCTCAATACTATTTTTTTTTGTACCGTGAAATATCTTCATATATTCTGGCAAGAGAAAATTATATATTTGTGTGTAAATTATAATAATGCAGACTTGGTTTTGGCACGCTAGCAGGAAGATTCTAACGTGACATCGTTTCTCCAGTGATCTAACAATTCAGTATTATTTATTTTAAAATATATTTTTCAGTTCAGTCTTGGGCGTTTTGTAGGTGTCTATAGTACTGAAGGTGACCTGTCGGTTGCATCTTAAAGGAAAACAGAGAGCTTTATCAAAATGTGACCGGCTACACATTCAACATTCATTTCAGAAAACATAAAACTGATTTATTTTTGACCCAACAATTCCGACCAATATTCATACCACAGACTTATCATTTTCTGTCGTTGTGTTGCTTGGGCTACTGCTACATTCGTGAGATTTCGTAAACACCCGAAGATGAGAACATGTACACGAATGACAACCTACCATCTCTTTTAGTATTGTTAGGAGCCACCAAATATGGAAAACTCATTGACGCAGTCATACGCTATTAATAAAAATATATTAAGTGCTACTTACTATTATATTAAGATCAGTCATCGGGGAGGCGTGTTCTAGTCACGATTTCTTCTTAGAAGGCGGGTTGGTCGTACAGCTAGAAAAAATTATCAAACATCAAATATACAAACTAGCTTACTGTATATAGGATATGAGCTAAGCAACTTTTTATCTGGTGACACTTACTTTTAACAGTCTGCATCCTTCCAAAGAAAAGCATTCTTCGCATTTGAATGCCTTCTGGGAGGGGAGGCCACCTCCGCAATGGTCTTGGAGGTGGGAAGTTTCTTCCCCCATGATTATCAGCAATTTGCCTATCCGCCATATTTACAGTCGGCGATGAATAATTCTCGATATCCAGAGGATATCAGTGACTAATACTAGTATATCTGTCATCGTTGAGTTTGACAGGTGATAATAAACAGTTACTCACAGACCTGTTTTTTGTCAGGTTAGTTGTGTGATTATGACGCAATTCATGTGCAAGATAAAGAGCGTGCGGTTTTGTTTATCATTTACTCGGCCGCAATTGATCAAGCAGAGAACATAATGTCAGACAACAATCAAAATAATACGGTAAGAATTTACTTAAAGTTGTTCGAATCAGTTTTGTCTCCACATCTGTAGACCTGCCTCTAACGTAAATAACCACTTATTATCTACAACATATTACTATCAACGACCCTCAAGTACGGGATTACCTGGAGGAGCTTGCAAGCTACCTCCAGGGTCATTTACAAATCCTGGACCAAGTAAGGTTAAGCGGACACTATTTATCGATGATTCATTAGCTCATCAGTGTTTTTAAGTACTAAGCTCTTTCAATTGTTTTCCACTTGACAGCATACTCCTGGAATTCACCCTCACCAGCGATGGTAAGTATTTGAACATCATTCTGTTGGGTTACATAGGATAGGCAGATGAGGTCATGGGTTAAATCCCTTTCAGCCTGGAAACAGTACTGGTACTGGCACATTATGATAGTTTATTGATGATTTTTCTTTCTTTCTTAGGGATTACATGATACTACAGAATTATATGTTCATTAGGGATCAATTCCCTATAAGGATCCCTCGTCGTATTCCTCCATGTAAGTTTTTCAAAGATTCTAAATCATAGCTTTTATGATCTCTATAGATTATAAAGGACTTTAACCAAGTGTCCATTGTTTTTATCATACTTAGCTTCCACCGCGATGGGACCACCCACAGCTCCGCCACTGAAGAGGAGAGAAAAATAAATTTTTGATATATACTTGTAAATAAAAATCTTTGCTGATATCATCTGATTCCTTGATTTGCCATTAATTGATCACCTACTAGTTGTTTATCATGTCGTGAGTCTTCGTCATGCAGTATAGTAAAACCCGGCGTATAAGAACCTTGAATTTAAGAGCCTGTTAGGCTAAAGATTAAAGATATCAATTTAGACCTCATTTAGACCTACCTATTTTAGCCTAAAATTTTTAATAGGTTTTTGTTTCACAACATGAAAATATAATTCATCAACGATCATAAAAAACTTAGTTTCCCTTCAGGTAGATCCACATTATAATAGTCAGGTGGCTTATTGCAAAATTTAGGTCAGATTGTTACATGTGTGACAAATTCGTGATATTTGGCATAAAGCTTCCCTAGTGCCTACCTATCATTATTAGAAGGGGTGCCCAGCTCAATCTCTCTGGGGTGATATTTTATCGTATATTAAACTTTTACCAAAAAACACGAATTGGGCTTCCTGTGGTGTGAACAGCCCAATTACTATAAAATAGTAACATTTAACAAAAACAAAGCTATTTTACCTCGATATGACTGTATTTGTCAGTAATGGATCATATTTGCTCTTAAAACCTTTAAAGTAGTGAGAAACTAGGAATTTTGTAATAACTAGTTTCCAGTTACCCAGCGGCCGTATTCAGAAATGTGCCAAACAACGGCTAACAAAACACTTCTAGCAGCAAACTTTGTGGTGGGAATTGAACTATTTATTAGTCGGGCTAGAGGGCCGGCTCTAGGTTTACCTTTTAGTCAATCTATGTATCTATATATCTATTTGTCATGTCGCGTATAGTCCCCCATGATGCTTTGGGAACGAATACAGGAAGCCCAACGTAGAATTGTTTAGCCTCCTGTGTTGATTTTATGGCTTGCCCGACTTCACGCTCATAGCGCGTCTAGTTTATCATTGTTATACTGGTGTCTTTTGGAATTTGATGTACCATCATAAAAAGATAAATTGCTCGTTTTTAGAACACTGAATTAGGCATTACTTTCTGGACAACCACATTTACATAACGGTGAGCATGGCAAACTTTCCTTCGCGCATTTTCCGTGTACACTGGCCTTTACAGCTACACTTAATGAGCTCTTTACAAGCATTAGCAACTTTAGGTAAGGTCATCCATTTTGGTTTCCATGATCCTTGAACGTTTGTCCAGCCGAACTGTTCTGGTGAAGGAAGTTCTTGCTCGGGTTGATCAGCAGTAGTCCATATGCCTGCCTGGTACACGGCTCTACCAGCGTGTTGTAGAAGTGCGTCCTGAGAATGAGTCAAACAAAAAAACAAGGAATAGGAAAACAAAAAGACCGAGTTAGAAGACTGTTTACTTAAAATGGTAGTTAAGTTTGAACGTCAATATCAATTACCTGAGTCGGAGGGATGTTCTCCAAGGCCCTATTCTGCTTACAAAACAGCACCATCCTTGCCTCGTTTACAGACTCATTTTGTCGTACATCATTATCGTCAGGCGCTCGAGCTTCTTTAAAAAAACTGTCATCTTCAATAGTCAATGGCTGGAAAGGTTGTCTTGCTATCTTTACTAAGGCGGGGGTATATCATCACTGTCATGCCAAGCCTGCCATGCTGTTTTTTTCCCTTTACCATATAGAATGACGATGTGGTATCAGAACCGGTAAAGGCATGAAAAACTGGCAGATCTCTAGATCTGTTTTCTCTGAGGTTTGAACACACTCTGTTGGTACTAATAAACGAGAAGTGCCCCCCCCCCCCCCCCATCCCGAATGCTACCCATATCTCAGCTGTTGGGCTGTGGCCGATAAGGTCGTGATACCTCCCCACCAGAATAACAACGACGTCAGTGTCCACTGTCCTCACTAGTATGGACTCTGACTCTTCCTTTAGAGCATGGTGGACATGGACAACAATGCGTGTGTCCGCTTCCTCATGGTCACAGTCAGCTATTGGTCGATTTTTGCCATTGTTGCAAGATGTTACAGACGTCCCTACAAGCAAAAGTTAAAAGTCATTAGAAACCTCAAAATTTTGAATTTTGAACAAATTTTGCACGATTAATAGCTAGATTGACAGGTCACAATTTACCGCAAGTAATGTTTACGCATCTATCATGAGGCCATTCGAATTCTGCAACCTTAGATGTCAGGAAGGCAAACAGTTCCGATTTATTGGCTGGGTCACGTAAGAACTGCATCCAGTTTAAAGGAAGCTTCACATTTCCTGAGACCTTTCTTCGAACACCTTGTCCCCTCTTCTCTCTCGTTGTCTCCTTCAGACTGTTTGGTATCTATTCTACATCTATTCTCTTGCTGAATTGGAGTTGCTGAATAAGATGTGGGATGAACACGCTGTCCGCATAGTCATCAAATGTAGTAGCTGTTATGGTTGGTAGAGAATGGACAAGTACAGCACCATCCAGTATTCTGCACTCAAATGAAGTAGGGGGGCTATGCTCAGGGTGTTTAAGAAACTTCAGTATGCTCTAACAATTCCAGAAAGGCTCTTGATTCGGTTATTTCAGATAATTGGACATCCTCGAGATCTTTACTTTTCTGTATGGTCAGTGATCGATACCGATTACGAAAACTCGTAAGGCAGTCAAAATGATACTTAGCCTCGATAGCAACGAGATCCCCTCCGGATATGCGGCCTAAAAGGTCGAAGTCTTCTAGTTCCGTTGCCATCTGGCGTATATTTTTATCTAAAGTAAGTGAACGGGCATTGAGTAGTTTCGATAGTTTGGTATCATCTTTATTGCAGAACATGCAACACGGTTCATCAAGAGATAGCCTAGTATTACAAAGGCGACGTTTTACTTGTGTTTCGTAATCTTCAGAAGAATGATCACTTGTGCTGGATCGTTTCCGGCTGTAACGTTCCTGTGCCTTGTCTAATTTTGATTTACTGAACTTAAGGTGGCAGGACTTGTGCCACTGGCCACGGTTTTTAATCAAATTTTCAATGTTTACCTCATAGCTTATTTGCACAGGTAGGGCGTCCAGATCTTTAAACACAGCGACATTGTCAAGAAACGTAGTGTAATCATCTGCACATTCAGAACTATTCGGGACATTAGAGTTTAAAGGGACATTTCGATGCTTATCTAGTTGTCGTCTGGCAGATCACACATTTGCCTGCCCCAATTCAATGGCATTTTTGCCTTCAACCTTTCGATAAAAAATACGTAATTTTTACGTTTACAAATAAAAAAACACATTAAAATATACAATGAAGTGTTCTTTATTCTTTCTTTTACAAGTTAAAACTCTTAAATCAAATTTACTTCAACGAAAGTGGCAATAAATGTCTATTTTGTTTAGAGATACTTACAGACACAACATCTTGTCATGGAGGCCGCCATCTTGAATACCGAGGGAAGTCTAGGAACTAGTCTCGTCTTTTTATTAAAAATCGCACTTTTTTCTCAATTTATCGTAAATTATTACTAAGAAAGATACAATGTATGTATTTTGTTTAAAAAACGGACAATATACATGATATTTGAGCCAAAAGGACAATTTAGGTTAAAACCTACCACAGGGAGCCCAATTGCATATTTTTAAATTCATTAAATGACCGATAAATCCCGGTGAAGGGGAGACTGGGTTGGGCACCCCTTCTAATTTTGATTAGGCTTACCCATACTACATCTATACAAAGTTTGGTGAATTTGTCAGTTATGTAACGATTTTAACGTTAAGCCACCTGACTATAATCGAAATAGCGGGATATATCTCACTCCAAAGATGATACAAATATAAAGCGCTATGCGTTTTTAAAAAGCTGGGCCTAGTTCTTACGCTTATCATTGCTTAAGATTAAACTCACGGCTAAAGCACCATCTTTTTCTATAAAGAAAAATCCCCTGCCACCAAAACAATTTCAGCATTGATTATCACTTTTATGGATTGTTGGCTCCGAATGTGAGTTTGTCATTATCAAAACAAAAGTTCAGATTTTGTTCAGTTCGTTGGAGTTTGAAGATATTTTTGACCCTCTGTTACCCCCAGAGGAAATTATTTTGGTGACATAAAAACTCAAGAGAAGAGGGGACAGATACTTTAAAACGTTTCCGATAATAAACGAACTTCAACCATGGAAGTCAGCTTCAACAAACAAACAAAAATTTGTCGCACTTATCCTTGTAAGTATTCTTAAAAGACTTCACAGTTTTTCTGTGATCAAACAGCACTCTGATAATACAATCTTTGTATTTTGTCAAAATAGGATATCGAACTGATTATTCTACCAAGTTGCGGTTGTGTAAACGATAAACATTCGGAAGTCCGGGAGCGCATATAACCGGTTTGCATTTATAAACAATATATTTTGACTTATGAACATTTAAAACCGAGTGGCCGAATTATTCGGAATACTGACCAGAGGTCACGGAGGCATGTTTCGAATCCGTGTGAGATCACTGTTTTTTTCCATACTTCTAGAAACCTGCAAATGCAGAACAAACTGCGTATAAAGCATGAAGTCAATGACTGGAGTAGTTTTGACAATCACCGACAATCGTACAAAACTAAAAGGCTTTTGTTGTTTAATTTCTAGAGAATAAATTTCTTAAGTTTTGAAAAAGATGTGTTTACAGGTTTTTTTAACTAGGATTTACCAGTTACAGTAAGATAGTCATGATTAAAATGAAACGACAACTACCTCTGTGATGAGTGTTTTTGGATAAATTGTTCAATTTTATTTACAGAGATTGTTTTCTTAATTAAAATCACTAGTCTTGTCAAGGTGGCCTTCTCGATGTTCTCCTCATTCTTCCTAAAGATAAGATAGACCAGACTTTAGGGAAAGTACTAAGTATTGCATGGAATCAACAATAAGACAGAAAGCTAATTGAAAGTGATAAGAATTCATTCTAAAGACACCTTTCACAAAACTTGACAAAAACTTTACCTTCATGATAGCCGGCTCTCATCATGACTATTTCACGGATCCGCCTCATGAGCTGCAATATCCATTGGCTACAAAAATTATAAAAAATATTGTAGAAAATCAATCCTACTAAATAATTTCCGAACTTCACGGATATATAGATGTAATAATATAGATGTGTGACTTCTATGAGATGAAATTCTATGGCTGCGTAACGCTGCTCCGCTGATGATAGGGAGTTGCAAGGGCCTGGACACTACTTAGATACCGCTGACCGGCTCAGTAGGAGCGGCCATTTTGTTTTACGATAAGGTTACGTTTGTAGTAGAGGAATAAATAATAATAATAAAGTAATAATAAAGTTTATTTATATAGCGCTCATCTCCAAAAACATGTCCAAGGCACTTTACAAAAAATTACATAAGATATTTAAAATATTTACAAAACTTGAAATTTACAAAAAATGGTCTATTTATAAATAAAAATGTAATATTAAATGTAGTATTATTCTGAAGTGAAATATAAAAAGGAATCTAAATGTATTTCTTATTGTTAAGATAAAAAGTAAATAAATATGTTTTAAGCTTATTTTTAAAACTAACAACAGTAGTTGAGGAGCGTAAGTCTAAAGGAAGCCTATTCCACAATCTTGGGGCAGCAAAGGAAAAGGATCAGAAACCATAAGTAGTAAGCCTAGCTTTAGGCTCAACAAGGAGTTTGTTAGAAACAGAGCGTAGGGAATAGCAAGAGGAGCGAAAGGTCAGGAGATCAGACAGATATGTAGGAGCAAGGCCATTTAAGGCCTTGTAGGTTAGCAAAAGCATCTTGAAAATAACTCTGTAGTAAACAGGTAGCCAATGAAGGTCAATCAACACAGGAGTGATGTGGTCAAATTTCCTGGTGAAAGTGACAACACGAGCAGCTGAGTTCTGTATGCGTTGCAAATTCTCAACAAGGTATTTAGGTAGTCCATACGAGAGAATTGCAGTAGTCAAGTTTGGAAGAAATGAAAGCATGAATGACAGTCTGAGCAGCATCAGTGGTTAAGTATTTACGAATAGCAGACAGATTCCTTAGGTGAAAGTAAGATGACTTACAGATATTACTGACTTGGAGCTCCCCAGTCATACGGTCATCAAAAACCACTCCAAGATTGACAGCTGACAGACAAGGGACAATAATGTCCCCGCAAACTTGGATCTCACTCATTGGAGGACAATATTGGAATCCAGAGTGGATACACATGAGCTCTGTTTTATCATGGTTTAACTTCAAACCATTGACAAGCATCCACTCAGAAATATCAGATAGACATTCCTCTAAAGATTGTCTGGATTGAGCAAGCTGGTCATTGCCCTTAAAAGATAAATAAAGCTGTGAATCATCAGCATAGAGATGGTAGCTGAGATTATGTCGTTTAACAATGTCGGCCAGTGGAGAGGTATAAAGCAGGTAAAGAACTGGGCCTAATACTGAGCTCTGAGGAACCCCGACATAAACCTAGGACTTCTCAATACCATCACCTTATTCATGTAAGTTTACTAGTGATTATAATGTTTAGTTATTTATCAGACATTTATCCATATAACTTCAGTTTGTAATGCGATTAATTTAGCTTAGATTCGCCATATTTGTATTGTAGGATTCTTACATTGTTGTAGAATTAAATACCCAATCTGACATCGAGAAGCGTCTTTCTTCATCATCTATCTTCCTCTGACTTAATAGCCACTTATTACTTTATACTACAGATTAATCTTAACCAAGAGCTCATCCTCAATCATCTGGAGGAGCTTGAGAGCTACCTCCAGGGGCATTTCACAACGATTATCCAGGTAAGGTTCAACGAATACTATAGGGACTCATTAGTTGATGTTTATCAAGGTTGTAAGGTTTTAAAATTGTCTCTTTACAGATATATCCACAGCTACAACCCCGGCAAAGATAGTAAGTGCTGAAAACACAATTCTCAGCTAATAATGTCCCAAAAAAGTTTACGGATGGGTTTACTGGTTAACTGATCAATCCCGGTACTACAGAATTATGTGCAGTTAATCATTTGACTACATTTTTCTTTATTTCTTAGGGATTTAATGTTACTGCTCGTTGAACAGTTTTTAAGGGAACGATTTCCTAACCACTCAAGATGCTGAGATTGTAAGTATTCTTAAAAGACTTCACATTTTGTGATCAAACAGCACTCTGATCATACAATCTTTGTATTTTGTCAAAATAGATTCTACTAGAAATACAGCGTCAACTTCTCGAGCTCCGACATCTTAATTGAGTGAATGTAAATAAAAAATTGTGGAACAGTGATTCGTAGCTGTGTTATATTCTTTGGCAAAATTACTTGGCCCAGTTGTACGAAGGGTGGATAGCGCTGTCCGACAGATAACTCTTATCCAGTGAATAAACTTATTGGATATCAGCATCGACTTATCCACTGGATAAGGATTTATCCATCGGATAGCTTTATCCACCCTTCGTACAACCAGGCGGCCCTGGTGTTTAGGAACATCTTTTGGTAGAGGAGGTAAATTGGCTTGTTGAGAAGCAATAATTGTTTGCCTATCTGTAATATTATTTATGACGAGACACGAATAGCTTTCTCGATATGAATTATAGTTTTTATCTCTCGTCGCTAAATTTGAAAATTGATAAAGCATACTGCTGTCTAGTCCAAGTTTATCCCTTTCTACAAGCCCCAAATAAGTCACTCATTAATTGAGTGTCATATTGTGTATGTATCGGAGTATTAAGCAATTTAAGTAAATGCAAGTATAGAAGTCAAAAAAAAATTTCGGGGCTTTAACAGGATTCGAACCCATGACCTTTGGAGAACCAGTGCAATGTTCTACCAACTGAGCTATGAAGCGTCACATGTTGGTAAGAGGTCATATTAGTTGAATTCATTCGGCCACAGAGTATTGTGTATATTCTTTAATCGGACTTCATGTTTAACAATCGAATCATCATCAGAATGACCATCGAAATTTCCGTAACACCCGAGTTATAAAGAAGTTGCCGTTTTTTTAAGTTGATTCAATGAAACTTTAAGTAAATACTAGTAATTTCGCGACTACTTCCATCGATTCAATGAAACTTTATGTAAATATAATATTTGTAATATATTGCAAGATACTTTGTAAAATTGTAAATCTTACTCAAAGTAAAGTTACTAAGTAGTACTCTATTTTTCTTACAATAAACGATCGTTCTTTCGGAGAATTCGTTTTTTGGATGTTCCAACTATTTATTTAGGTATTATTATCGATAACTTCAAGTCAAAACGGACTTTAATTTGGCGAGACATGAAATCACGCTACAATTAAAGCTTAATCTTGTCGGTGTTTGTTCGGCCTGATTTCTTTTCAGTTTGATCAGTTTGATAAGACAAAAATCAAACTTGATATAAAGCACAGAGTCAATAACTTTCGTTTTTGTTTTTGGCTCTCATAAGAGCCTTTTATCCTCAGGGTTTAAAGGATTCTTTATTGAATCCTTTGCAGAAGTCTCTCTTCTACCTTGTCATATTCTTCCAAACTTCTTATCGATTCTTCGAGCTCCATGTAGGAAGCTAAAATCTCATAGAATTTCGTTCTATTTGCTCTTGCCATCATTGACCATCTTCCGAGGCGTTGCTCAGTTGCTGCTATCTTTCTATGGGCCTCTATTACTTGGGTTTTGAGAATAAACAGCATTTCGATTTCTTCCATTCTGCATTCTCGGATTCTGTTGATGTTGGCTACGTAATCCATGATAAGAAATAACCACAATGATGGTCGAGTTAAGGACCACTGTGTATAAAGGCTGATTGGCTCAAATCCACCGTGCTTATTGGTTCATCAAAATCCCTTCTGATTCGTGTTTATTTCCCATTAAAGTGTCCTTGCTCCCATAGACGTTCGCTAACGCCACACACAATGAAAAGAGCGTGCCATTTAATTAGCAAACAGCAAGTAATTTATCAGTGATGCAAACTTAGTTTTTGGTTTTCAATTGATTTCTCTAATAGAAATTGAGCATTTTTTTTCTTCAGAATATCAATTTTTAGATTTTCAATTTTGTCAAAAAGCAAATGCACATTAATGTAGCCGCACTTCGCATGAACCTAATTAGTTAATGAACTCGTAACTGTTACGTTATCTTCGCAGCTTTTGTAAGCCGTCCTCTTTTGTTTCAGAATTCTATAGACGCTGCAAACGGATTATTGCCAATTTATCCTCTAACAACTCTATTGTGCCTAATGAATCCACGGGCACTGTAAATGCCAGTTTACACATATACGATTTATTAAGCTTTTGTAAACACAGGTTTTTGATCACTAACACCTTTAGATATTTGTTGACATTGTCGTTAGGCCCAGTTCAGATGTTAAACTTTTGCCGCGTTGAATCTAATGGTCTTAGAGTAGAATTGCTAAGAAAACGCTAAGAAATAGTGAAGTTTAAGCTTTCTCTTTAGCCCTTTAATATCAAGTATCAAGACTGTTTTAAAAACTTTAAGTATTTATCCGTCTTATGATGAATTTGTAAAGGCTAAATTCTTATATTGTTGTTATAATAAACTATCATTCGGATTAAAAGAAAAACACACATTGGCCGTTCAGAACTTTATATTTTATAAGCTTGTTTTTTTTTTTTTAATTCAGCCTGCTAAATCGGTTAAGTGCTCTATTGTTGCTTAGATCATAAAGTTAGCTGTGCATGAACCAATGATGACAATATCAAGACAATGCTGCAATGGGAAATAATGAATAAGGCGGACCTAGGATTTCAAAAGGGCGATCCCACAAAGCACCAGTGCTCAGTATATAAACAGGAGCTGGATCGAAATTCCATTCCATTCTCAATCTGTCATTCAACGAGCTTAAACCAAATTCTAAATTATTAATACAAAGTTATCAAAACAAGTTTTTTTCAAAACTACACACTCATGGATCCGCATGAATTCATTGACGAGTCAGAGGGTTGCACTGCACCCAATTTCAACGGTTCCTTCCTAGCTATGTTCGAAGATAGCGAGTCGGAAAATGAAGACTTCGTTGGTTTTGGTTGTCGAGACGTCCTTTTAGGAAATAGGGTGGAATCCTTCCACACTAGGCCAGATAGTTAGAGGTTGGCTGAGAAAGAAAACGTGCCTCTGCCTTCAATGAGACCAAAGAAGCAGATTTCGAAACCGGAAAGGTACAGTAGCAAAGATCTAAAGAAAGAAAATTGTTTTTGACAGTTCAACTCATGCAAAGTATTTTTTTTCATTTAGTTGGAAACAGAACGTTCGTAAAAACGCAAGAGCAAGTGGCCAGAGCTACGAAAACTACAAGGGTAAGTAAACCTTGTATTTTAAATATCTTAAATAAGTAATGAAAAAGTCATGAAAAGTGGTTAGGAACAAGTTACCAATAATAACTTTCTAAGTTCTCCCTTTCAGTAATAATATTGAATGTGTTTCACCACACCATAGTAATAGTCAAAACTAGTAACTCTTTGCGCACAAAAAGCTGGAAAACAACACTAGAATTACTGTTTTGAACGAAGCAATGAACTCATTATTTCATGAATTTATTTCGAGCGGTTATTCTTCTAAAACGTTTGCTTGGATTTTCTCTATTTTTTCTTTTTACTTTTAAATTGAAAGTCAAGTAATGATTGAGCTATAAAAACACGCAAACCGTTTTATCACAACATAGAATACATCATCAAACTGTCACGCAGTTTTGAATAAATTTTACGAAGAAATACTTAAATAATTTTTGGGGTAAAGAAATCCAAGTAGTTTAAAGGTTTGTTCGTGTGATTCATGTTTTTGAAAGGAATTTTAAACAACCACGTGACTAGTATTATAAACTATTAAAGCCGACGAGTTTTGTAATCAAATAGTAAAACAAAGATTTTTATATTCAGTTCTTACAAGAGAGTATGAATTAGCTTATACTCTCTTGGTTCTTATTAACACAATACTTATGATCTAAAGTTTATAAATTTGAATGCCTCTTTAAAACGATAGCACTTTCTGTTTGAGTAACTAGCTTGAAAAGCTTAACAACTTAGAAATACCTGTTGTAATATGTGTTCCTTTTCATCTTTCATTCAATATCAAGAAGAATTTTAATAGTTTTAAAAACTACCACCGGTAAAAACAGTTTTCTTTGTCTTGTTTATCGGATTCAGAGGTGAGACGGATGATTTCATCTTTTTATTTTAAATGAAGATTTTTCCAGTCGAGAGTTTGATTTTTCTATTAAAAACTACTGAAGTCTGAAAGTGCTACTAATTATCAAATTTTTGACTTGTGTTTTTATGCATGGATTGAAGGACCTTTCATAGTGCAAGTGAAACGTCGCACTCCTTTTTCAAATATCTTTTTTCCTTCCAAAGATATTGGAGTTTAAAAAATGGCGGACATTGTCCCTGATGACATCATTATTTTCAATACTTGACCAGTCTAGGAATACGATAAGCTATATCTCAGCCTAATTTCAATCAAAAACAATCAAATTGAGCAGCATTACAGACCGAATGCCAATATGGCCGACATTGACTTTTAGAAATAAAAACCTAATCTTACAAAATAAGCACCACCATCAAAAAGAGCAAACAAAAATATGTATTTTTGGAGAGTTTCATTGCTATGAATTGAATTCAAGTCAAGCTATTTTGAATCAAAATTAAAGAAATTTGTATGTGTTCAGTGAACTGTTTCACGTGTTTTTTACGTTTTTAAAATTAGCTAAAATTCTCATTAATTAATATTTTTGTATCAAACTTTCTAACTTGTTGATGTCATTCTAATCTATAATTTTATCTATAATTTTAATGTAGTGGTCAACTAAAATATGAATTAAAAAAATTATGATAATGAAGTGGATAATGATATTGGCATTCAGTCTATAGTATTCTAGGTGTTCTTCAAAATTAACTATAAAATCAGTTGTCATAGCAACAGCCTCGGTTTCAGGCAACCACTACCTAAAGTTCAAGTGTTTGACATTTCTACCTTTATTTCGGCTTTCACTTACATCATCATCAATTTCAAAAGCCTAATTTCAAAATATGATAAAATTAAAGCTCAATATTCTTGTAAAGCGTTGAAAACTATATATACTGGCAAAGTTTTTAGGCTGTAGATCATTTCGTTGTGGAATTATGGGCGAGCAAACATTACGCATTTTTGGTAAGAATGTATGGAGCGGCCATGTTGGTGTCCCACTAAAGAACAGCAATATGGCGGACAAATTTTCAACGGCTTAAAATGATAGAATATTCAATATTTTCAATTAAATTCCACTGAAATACACTTTAAATAGAGATTTTAAACGTATCTAAGACAAAATCTTTCACCTAGGGTAAATTAATTTTGATTTTCATCGTTATTCAGATACACGTGACACAAATTCAACCTTCCTAACTCGAGAACCAAACATTCTAAGCCCGAAAAATCTTTTTTTTTTCATGCCATTTTATGAGCGCAAACAGGTGTTTCATTTATTTTTTTAAGGTGGCTCCCTATAGTATTATTTAGACCATACCTTTCATTTTCATCTGGCTTATTTATAGTCTTAACTTACACCTATATACTTAGTCTTTAGACCTGTGATAATGCTTGGATGAAAGTTTGGATTGATGCCAATTGCAACTTGATTGGCGTTACCTTGGCAACGATAAACAAATATGGCCGAAATTAGTTTTTGTAGAATAACTCTAAAACACGATGAGACCTGGACAAGCGGTTAACAACATCATAAACTTCATAATATTGCGGAACAGTTCTTACTATTTAAAAAAAAATCAATCTGTTTGATTTTGAGTAATTCGCAGAAATACTCTAAAGCCGTAATTTTCGTATGTTGAAAGATGGTGGTGGCCTAATCGATACTTGGAAAAAACGAAATAACATAAAAATACTATAGAAAAGACCTTTCCTTACACACTTCCCTCTGGCTAAATGCTAAATCTTAATTCTTTTTTTCATTGCGTAAATATTTTGATATTTTATTAAGGTATGGTCTGAAGAATACTATAGGGAGCCACCTTAAGTAACTAAGGACTTTTCGCAGCGATTTATTGATAACTTTTATTTATATTCACTTGTCTTTTTTATTTTTCAGGTAAAGTGGTCCCCAAAAGAAAAACTGGCCCAGACTGTGGCTGCAACAGAGATTGCATGGGTCAGTTTGACGACGCCATGATAGGCCACATTCTCAAGCGATTTAATGACTTAGGGAATTCAAAATTTCAAAACCTTTACCTCAGGGGTTTAATTGTCCCTAAGAAAGTAAATCGTGCTGGGCCACAGGGTCATGGTGGAAAGTGCCTCCCAGATAATCCTGCGCACAAGAGGACGACCAACTTTGACTACTTCATCAATGATGCTAATTCTAGTCGGGTTGCAGTGTGCCAGAAGGCTTTTCAATCCCTCCACGGGATAACTTATCGTCGTGAACGAACCATAAGGAGCCAAGAAAGTAAAATTTCTGATGTATTTCAAGCAGTAGTTTGGTATCAGTTACAACAAAATATTGAAAAATGAGATGTTTGAGCTTTTTATGTGTGTGGTGCGGTATGTGCTTTTTTTAAGAAAAGCAATGAAAAAAAAATGAATGCATAAAATCGAAATTTGGACTTGAAATGTGCTTCTTTCGGAAGCAAAATATTGTAAAAATAACTTCTCAAGTATTTTATTGCATTAGAGTTATTATTCATTGGTTACAAATCGAAGTTTCAGGACAGTAAAATCAAGACCATGTTCTTAAATTTAAAAGTTTAATAATGCAAGCGGCTTCAAAACTAACCTGAACTAACCGGCGTGAGATCAGATTTCGAAAAATAAAATATTATAGTGTTCCCATTTACATAAGGTATTATAAGAAGTAAAAATGATTTTGAATCCAAGAAATACAAGTCAATATACTTTATTTTGTTATAGGAAATTCCGCTTGAGAGACGGGGCAAATCAGCAAACAGTTGGGCCACGAAAACTAAGGAGGCAACAATGGATAAGGTAAGTTGGAAAAAAAAACTTCAATGCTAATGTTGTTCAGGACCCATTGATCCTGTCGGTAGATTTTCTTATAACTCAGTGA
Source organism: Anthopleura xanthogrammica (assembly GCA_964019055.1). NCBI lineage: Eukaryota > Metazoa > Cnidaria > Anthozoa > Actiniaria > Actiniidae > Anthopleura > Anthopleura xanthogrammica. The sequence goes on from OZ025220.1 coordinate 3,004,196, forward strand.
AGAAGCAGTAAGCAAGTGAAGTCGAAATATGAAATTAAAAACCTTTTAGCGTGTTCATTTCGGAAATAAGGGGTGGACTAGGCCTTTTCGTAATTTTGAATCAAAAAAGTGTCAGATTTGAGGCATGAATGAATTATTTTCATTAACCTTTCCTTAATAATAATAATAATAATAATAATAATAATAATAAATACTTTATTTAAACTGGAAAAATCTATCAGTATTAAGAGGGGTAGTCCATAAATGCCACCTGAGGGGTGCAGAATGAAAAAAATCGAAATCGCTCAAATTTTGTCAGAATGTAGGCCTTAGTGAATTATAACTGTTGTGTAAGTTTCACTGCGATCGGATAAATAGTTTCGGAGAATGGCACCGAAAACCGTTTTTTCTGATCACTTCCGGTTTTTTCACTCGATTTCACCACATCCCCAAAAACCCTAAAAATCACAAAATTCCTTTCGCATTCCTCGGCAAACAATTTAATTTCATGAATAAGAGATCCTAACTCTCATTTGGATGGATTTATCAAGCATTTTGCTTAAAATGGGAATATTTTATCGATTTTTACATTATTTTAATTATTTTGAGCAATGTTTTATACCCTATGTTCAAGGCTTATATCTCCAATGGTACATCGATTCACATAAATTAACTACTACAGGGAGAAAGAGCAATGTTTTATCTTTACTTTCATCAAATAAAATTTTGGGGCACTTGAAAATTCGAATTTTGGCAAGACGAAATACAACTCCTATTGACCCCCAAAATCATGACAACTTGAGTCATAAGCGGTCACGCTTTATGCGAAAGATAAATTATTTGGTCCATTAAACTGCTTCTAATAGACAAGAAACTCGATGGTGTAGAAGATAAAACGTTTATTGACATTCTCAGAAAATATTAAAAGAATCCAAGTGAAATTTTTATTGTTTTAGGACAGCCAAGTTGAGTCTTCTTGTTGTGTCACTCGATACTAACGATTTGCCCCTTCGATTTTCGATAATATTTGGTATAGATTGTCTTTAAAAATCCTCAATCACAATATAACAAACTTACTAATACAGTATGAACAATTTGTACCTTATTACACTTGGATTTGTAGAAAATAAACTCGTTGAATCCAGGCGCCATGCAAATAACTCAATAGTCCAACTGACTTTGCAGGATTACGTGACAAATATTACCACAGGTAGCCCGTCATCACTCCATCAGATTTAACTCGTACATGGACGACCTACCGCCAGATATTTTTATAGAAATATTTATTCAACACCATAGAAAATACAGCCAATAAGAATGCAGGAAAGCCGTTGTATATTCGTCGGTATTTCACTCTTCCTTCAAATCATGCGCATTTGTGTTTTCTATGTTGTGGGATAAACTGGTTATACAATGGTTTCTCGTGGCATACCGTGAATCCCGGGAGGGGGGGGGGGGGTACTCCCTATAATTGACTATACGGGGAAGCTCCGCCCGAAAGGGGTACTATTTTCAGGCCACCCGTATAGAAAAGGGGTGGAAATTTGTGAGTTTTGATATAAAAAGGGGTAGGTTTTTCTTCAAAGGTATTTTTTAAGGAACTAGTTTCTTTTAAAACGTAGGAAGGCTGAGCCCCTCCAAATTCTTGAAGGGGGTGGGGGGCTATAGCCCCCTTCTCCGCCGCCTCTGAGTTTGTGATATAAACTGATGATCTTGACAGAAGCGAGCTGGGTATCTGTTTTTAACATGGAACCGAAAATGAAACAAAATTGTTTGTAAATTCTGGCACTACTGCCTTGTGTTTTCTTGGTCTCCTACAGGATGCTTGGGGAGAGGGAGAGGGGTCATAAAAAATTAAATACGACATTCAAACTAAAAGGTCCCATTCGCCCCACCCTAAACCCTCCAGTTTCGATCTTTTAAAATGAAAAATGATGTTTATGAAGCATAAATATATTTGAAGCACAGTTGCATGTTTTCCGCAATGGTCACTATCAGTATGTAAGGTGTTTTTTGTAGTGATGATATTGCAGAAGTGCCCTGAAAACATTTTATCCATGCATGTTACTGTACTGCATTTGCTTCTTCGTGCAGTATTGCACTTTTCCAGTGCCCATCCTTGTTTTTGGATAGTTTTGCGGCTAACGATTAAAATTTTGGCTTATTTCAACGGCTAACGGTTAGGTTTGTTTTCACTAACGGTTAACAAAAAACTTATAAAAATTATTTTTCATGTTAAAAAAATTAATAATTGAAAGTTGTAAAACACTAGAATCATTCTGAGATCAACAAATAAAAGCATGACTATAAAACGATTACAGCTAAATTTGTTTTTTACTTAGACTTAGATTTAGATCATCTGAAACCAAAAACAAGTGATGCAAAGGCAAGGCCATCCATGTACGAGTTAAATCTGATGGAGTGATGACGGGCTACCTGTGGTAATATTTGTCACGTAATCCTGCAAAGTCAGTTGGACTATTGAGTTATTTGCATGGCGCCTGGATTCAACGAGTTTATTTTCTACAAATCCAAGTGTAATAAGGTACAAATTGTTCATACTGTATTAGTAAGTTTGTTATATTGTGATTGAGGATTTTTAAAGACAATCTATACCAAATATTATCGAAAATCGAAGGGGCAAATCGTTAGTATCGAGTGACACAACAAGAAGACTCAACTTGGCTGTCCTAAAACAATAAAAATTTCACTTGGATTCTTTTAATATTTTCTGAGAATGTCAATAAACGTTTTATCTTCTACACCATCGAGTTTCTTGTCTATTAGAAGCAGTTTAATGGACCAAATAATTTATCTTTCGCATAAAGCGTGACCGCTTATGACTCAAGTTGTCATGATTTTGGGGGTCAATAGGAGTTGTATTTCGTCTTGCCAAAATTCGAATTTTCAAGTGCCCCAAAATTTTATTTGATGAAAGTAAAGATAAAACATTGCTCTTTCTCCCTGTAGTAGTTAATTTATGTGAATCGATGTACCATTGGAGATATAAGCCTTGAACATAGGGTATAAAACATTGCTCAAAATAATTAAAATAATGTAAAAATCGATAAAATATTCCCATTTTAAGCAAAATGCTTGATAAATCCATCCAAATGAGAGTTAGGATCTCTTATTCATGAAATTAAATTGTTTGCCGAGGAATGCGAAAGGAATTTTGTGATTTTTAGGGTTTTTGGGGATGTGGTGAAATCGAGTGAAAAAACCGGAAGTGATCAGAAAAAACGGTTTTCGGTGCCGTTCTCCTAAACTATTTATCCGATCGCAGTGAAACTTACACAACAGTTATAATTCACTAAGGCCTACAAAATTTGAGCGATTTCGATTTTTTTCATTCTGCACCCCTCAGGTGGCATTTATGGACTACCCCTCTTAAGAAACACTGGTCTTAACAAGATGTCCAGTGTAGCTAAATATAACTATAATTGTAAATATAAAATATAATATAAAATATAAAAACTGATATAGATATATTTTCATTAAATAACCCTCTAATCCTAATCCCATCCTAGTCCCAATCCCTAAGCATTCAAAATTTAATTAAAATAAAATAATAAATAAATAAATGAATAAAATTGTCTAATGGTTTACACTGTGCATCTATGATTTTCAATATCATTTTGCCTTAGATATTTATATAATTCTCTTTTAAAAGTAGATAATGATGTTATTTTCTTAATATTTAGTGGTAAATTGTTCCAATCACTGGAAGCTGCAACCTCAAAAGTTTTCAGTCCAACTGAAGTCTTTGTACTTCTTATATTCAGATTTCGCTTGTCCCTTAAACTTCTGCCGTGGAGCTGTTTTCTTTGAGTTAATAACCCTTGTAACTGAATTGGGCAGCTCTGGTTGTTAATTATCTTGAAGATGTATATGAATCTGAGGAATCTCCTCCTATTAAATAATGTCAGTAAACCCAATGTATTTCTCATATCTTGAGTCCATGTTGTTCTGTTGGCCCTTAGAATTACTCTCATTGCTTGATTTTGTATTTTCTCAATCTTTTCTGATAGGCATTTATTACAATCATGCCACACAACAGATCCATAGTCCAGTACTGGCAGTATGGTTTGTTTATATATTCTTAACAGGATCTTGGTAGCTAGGAAACTTGTAAGTCTATTCAAAAGTGCAATCTTAGGAGAAATCTTGTCCAATCCTGATGTTTACTTCAAAATTTAAATCTAAATCTAAGGTCTTCTTTGTTCCCATCATCATTATCTCAGACTTCTTTGTACTTAGGATCAATTTGTTCTTTTGGAGCCATGCCGCAGCCTTTTGTAAATCAGCATTTAGATTAAACATAGCTTCATCCATCCTTTGGCTGGAGCAATGTACTTCAGTGTCGTCCGCATAAAGAAACATTGAGCCTCCTAGAGTGGTAGATGTGATGCCATTTATGTGTATACAAAAAAGGGTAGGCTCGAGCACCGAACCTTGAGGCACGCCATAGCTGATGATTCTCTTATCTGATATGACTCCATTGCATTGAACAAATTGTTTCCTATTGGCAAGGTAATCATGAAACCATCTGAGTGCAGTGCCAACAATTCCAGAGTCTTTCAATTTATTCAGGAGTAGTGAATGGTCAATTACATCGAATGCTTTCTTTAGGTCTAGAAAGGCAGTACAGGTCACTAGCTTATTATCCATGGCCCATTTCCATGCATCCACTACCTTGAGTAGGGCTATGGTAGTGGAAGAGTTCTTAGAATAAGCAAACTGTTCTTCAGTAATTAGCCTGTTATCTCTGGCATGTTCCTGTAACTGTTCATTTGCGAAACGCTCCTGTATCTTTGAAATAATAGGCAAGATGGAGATTGGCCTATAATTTCCCCTTTCAGCATGTGCACCACCCTTATACACTGGTATTATTCCTTGAACGTAGAGTTCGTCATTATCTTCATCATCTTGTTCCTGCTCTTCAGAAGGGTATTGTTCTTGCTCTTCAGAAGGGTAAGCCTCCTCTTCAGATCCCTCCTCTTCCTCTAATTCAGGTCTGTTAAAGCTCTCGTCAGTTTCTTCTCGATAACTTTCGAAGTGAACTAAGCACTGGTTTGGAGTAGAAGTGAAGCAGTTACAGCTAATAGGAGCTTGCAAATTTAAAAGTGGTAGCTTTTGGTCTATGATACTGGTTGTGGTAGGTAAAGTTGTCTTTGCCTTTACACAAACTGCGGATGGGGCAGGAATAACCTCGTAGTTCCAAATTAAGGTGCCATCGTAAAATTCCATTCTACCATCATATGGATCTAAAAACTTGAAGCAGTAGAATAATACTTGATTAGTATATTTGACCAGAATGTCACTAGAACAGTTTTTGTTGTTGTTGTCAGTGACAACAATCGATGAGTAGTCTGCAGTTCTTAAAATACGCTAGTTCTTTTCGATACTAGATTTTGATAACTAAGAGAAACTCACCTTTATATCGCAGCTAGATTTTACTGATATAAGTGCTGGACAGTCGATATTCTGGAATATATCGTCGACGTCGACAAGACCGTTGTGTTTAGGCACGAGTGCCACTCTTCTTTCAGCTAACTTTTCTATAAAGCTTACGTGTATTTCACGGCAAGTGATGCTAAGACATAGCAAACTGGGTATATGGACCTCAAAATCAGCTTTTGCTACGCAATGCCCGTAAATTAAAGACGCATTTTGAAGGCTTTCTCCCATATTCTCTGGTACGGTCGAGATGGACGCCATATTGACTTCTTCACATATGAACTGGTTGAGCGGACTGATGACGTCACAACAAAACGATAATATAATATCATTCGCAATGCATCATGGGATACTATGCACTCCTCTGACTAACAACATAACAATTCCCTTCTTTAAATTAGATGTGGTCAACTATTTTCCAAGCTCAGGGTGCCTCAGACAACAAATTACAAGATTTAACAACTCTTATGAAGCACTCTAGGAAGACATCAATCAGCTGGTACGATTTTTCCAACAAGAATACACAGGCAAAGAGAGCCTGCATGGCGATTTCTAAAAAACTGCTGGTAAGTGCATTATTATAATTTATCATTTTTGGCCAGGTATCATTTACTGAAAACTACATTGTCCTCATTAAAAAGAAAGTCAAGTCTGCAACACACGACGAGCCCAAGACTCCATCGAAAATAAAACCGCCGGAATCTGATGACAAGGACTATGTGCCTGCAGTAGTCAAATGTCCCAAAGAATCGTCACACAGGAGGTAACTAAGTCATCGATAAACGGAATGTAAAAAACAATGTGTCTTACCTTCAGTATTTTAGCTTCCTCAATAGGTATCATGGTCAGTGCTACCCGTGGTCAATAACGGACGAGGCAAGCATAGCCACAGGAGCATTTGCAGGATTCCGTCCCTCACAATCTATGACAAATAGCCAAAACCAGAAGTCTCGCGAACAAGCTATGGAGTTAACCAGTCAAGATTACTTACAACCTGTTAACTATGACAAAGTACCTTAAAGACATCAAAAAAGAAACCTACTGGCAAAATTTAATCCCTTTATCAAGCAAAGGCGATTTTAACATTGATCTTTTAAAAAGTGAAAATAACCAAGAAACTAATTCGTTCTTTAATAATCTCCTGACCTATTCTCTTTTTCCCACTATAGTAAAACCTACTAGAATTACTTCTCATAGTACTACTTTAATTGACAATATTTACACAAACAGTTTTGATGTAGTCGACAGCATACATCCGGGTATTCTTTATACTGATATGTCAGACCCCCTCCCAGTGTTTGTTTTACAATATGGTGCAAAGCCCATGTATGTATGTATGTATAACTTTATTTAAACACGGAAAATCATCAGTCAATATTTACAAAATTAAAAATGAAATAGCTACTGTTTTACATGATGTCGTTGCTGTTTATCGGGATTCCTGTGGTAGCCTCGTTTTCATGTCACATCGGACAGCATGGTCAGTTTGTCACGTTCAAAATCGGTAGTTATTGTAAGTTTTGTACGATCAAAACAAGTGTAAAAGCAATAAACAAACGTTTACGACAATGATTGCCGTGTGGGATTCTCATAAATTAAGAGAGGCCTGGTTCAATTTAGATTTAAAACTTGCTAAGGAACCAGAGTTTCTAATATTTTCGGGTAAACCGTTCCATATTTTGGCACCACTGTAGCTAAAAGACCTTTTCAGGTAATTAGTACATGGTTTAGGTAAATTTAATTTGCCATCATTGTTTCGTAAGTCATACTTGGTGCTACGGGGATGGAACAAATCATTTAGGTACGCCAGGGCAAGCTTATGCAATGAGCTTTTTCGGGCGAATACAAAGATTGTCCCAGTGAAGGGACTCAAGAAGAGAGGTAGAGTCAGTTTCATAGTTACTTTTTGTAACCACCCTAGCAGCACGGTTCTGTAATTTTTGCAGTTTTTGGGATAAATAATTAAGCAACAGGTTTTCTCCAAAGCTGGAGAAGAAAACTTCATTCATGACCTGTCACTCCAAGATTGGTCAGTCCTTTATGCAATTAAGGATCCAAACGATCAATATCCGTGCTTAATGGAAATAATCACAAATTTGTACAACAAGCACTTTCCCGATAAAACTATTAAAATAAATCTTAAATCAAAACAAAATGGCTGCCTAACCCCAGGTATTTTGAAGTCCATTAAAAGAAAAAACAAACTTTATAGGGCGAAACTTAAGAGTCCAACAACAAACAATATCAACAAATTTATTCAATATCATACAAGCTTAATCAACTAATAAGATTTACCAAAAAAGAATATTATAGGTCAATGCTACAAAGATCGAAAGGGAACATTAGAGCAACATGGTCAGTTATTAAGGAAATTTTGAATAAGAAAAAAGACTTGCTCATCAAGGAGTGATAACCTTTAATACAACGGCAAACGCTATACTAAAAAATACTGATATAGTCAGCGATTTGAACAAATACAGCAAGCAGCAAGGTATGATATTTAAAGTTATTGTTCATGTCCATAGATTTCGATTAAGATAGGAACAACATCCCTATCGCTAAAAAGTCTCAAAACAAATCAAAAGTCTATATTTTCAGCGTTTTTAAAGCAAATTCAATGATATTTCCGCTATTTATCATCTAAAAAATCTTATTAAGTAATTTTCTTTAACACCCATTTTGAAGTATGAATACCGTATTTTCTTTAGTTTCACGACGAAAAAAGGCAAAATATAATACATAATTTCAAATAAAACAGCGAAAAAACGACAAAAAACAATTTTGCTCTTTAAAATATAGGTATTTTGGGTGATAGATATCGGAAATATCATTGAATTTGCTTTAAAAATGGGAAATATTGACTGAAACTTAGTCTCAGTTGTCGCCACTAAAGTCCAAAGATCGTAATCGAAATCATTTAGCGATCATTTGGCTTCGCAAAAAAAATGAAAATAAAGCTTGTTGGTCTGAAAATTTTGCACATAAGCAGTAAATCTCAAAGAGAATAATCTGTGTTCATTACAGCTTCTGAATCTTCGAAAAAGCCGATTTTTGAAGGCATAATTTACTTGACAGCTCGTTTGTTTACGTTTCGCATGGCTACATATGCTCGTAAGACGGCGCTGCATTTTGCCATATATCTTCTCTCTTTTACATTGAAATGACTCCCAGAGATCTTGTAAGACTAAATTAGCTGTTGTTTCATTGAAGAATGTTAATATTTTTTCATTTTAGCTTACCTTTTATAATAAAACAGGATACAATTGTAGAAGTTGTGTTACTGTAAATTGACCTTGAACTCGACACACAGTCACGCTATAATGCCCTGATTACCCAAGATGCACCGTTTTGCCGAAAGCGCGTATTGGAATTTGAAATTGTGCACGTGCGCCGGAGTTACAGCTATTTGAACTTTCGCGCATGTCCCTGTTATGTCAGCTTGCGAAAACCAATTTTTGTGTCCTGTTTTTCAGCCATTAAACGTACCTCAATCACAACCATATTACAGTATGTATATGCCCCAAGCTAGAGCTACACAACGATGTACTTGTTTTTTCGGAATTCGAAAATTTTCTAGTTACCAGTTTCACACGGTCGCTGACAAACCGGGACATTTGCGCAAATTTCAAATGGCTCTCAAAAATTCAGGATTAATGCTAGAGTCTTCAAACTTGTATAAATGACAGTTCTTATCAATGTCCTTCATGTACATGTATTGGTTTTGTGGTAAGATTATCAGGGGGTTTACAACGTACAAACTTTTTACATTTAAAGTCTTGTATCTCGTACAAATTACAATAAAATTGTACCAAACTTATACAACTTGTGTAGTCTTATGTTGTCTTTATAAACCTAAAGTGTTGTTAATTTTGATGTGATTTTTTTTGAGGTAAAAGTGCAAAAAAGAGAAAAGCCGGGACCACACTAAAGGTCTACTCCAGCTCATTAGACGTTTTCTTGGACTGGATTCTTAATTACCAAATCTACGATCTCACTGTTCAGGAAATGGTAGATATTGAGGATAGAAGCCATATAATCTGTTCATTCCGGCTAAATCGCCGTTTTTAATTTTTAGTCTGCTGTTACGAAGTTAAAAACAGTTCAGATCTCCTGGCGCAAGGCCCTACGTAAAGACTGCTCGTCACAGCGCAATGAGCAAAAAAGGAAAGACCAGAAGCTACACCTAACTCTGGAAGAGGTAACATACCTAAATTAAATGGTCTTTATATTTGTACGAGTGACTGATTCATGCTTTTCTTCTGTTCAGGTCAAAGCTATTATCGAGAGCAAACACGGAGCGAGATGTAAGCGGTGCCTTTTACAACTCTAAGAGGGGAGGACCAGCTCCAAGAATAACCGAAGATAAAGACGCTAATGACCTGAATGACTTCCTGGTATTGGTTCTCGTTGAGAAGTTTGCGGCACGGTATGATATTTAAGATTGTTCCTCGTGTTTATTATGATATTTTCACTGATAGTTCTTGTGTTTTGTAGAGCATCGCTCATTGCAAACTGTTTCCTCGAAGACTACGAAGAAGCCAGAAAATCATTAGACGATTAAGGGTACTACTGCCTCTGCGTTTCTCATAAAACCGCAGCCACCGGAGGCCCCCTTATGGTGTTTCTTGACAGTGAAGTAAGTGGTATTGTAAATACTGCCTATACACCTTAATCCGTAGTTAACAAAATGTCTTTGTCCTTGTTTCACAGACGATGAAGTTGGTCACCGCATATGAGAGGTCGGTCAGGCCATTTCTACTCCAACGCAATGGAGTGAAAGGGTCTGACCACCTCTTAATGAACAGCACAGGCCAAAACGTGGAATCTCCAAGAGTCCACGTTATGATGGCTTGCTATCTGAAATGCACAAACGTCAATCTGGGGAAGGGGAAGAAATTTAAGTCGACAGCTGTGAGAAAGGCACTTTGCACCAACTTTAACCCTGCATCTTTCGTAGCCTTACTTACCTCTGTATTGCGTGTTTTTAGATGTGGGTCACGGACCTACAGAGCAAGGAAGCCACGGATGAACAGCTCGCCGACTTGGCCCAATTGATGAAACACTTTAGGCGTGACCAAGAAGCTTGGTATGACCTTACCCTCAAATCCACCCATGCAAAACGGGCGTGCAAGGTAATCAACCAAAAATTTAAGGTAAGAATATCATCAAAGTATGGAGCTTTAAATTGGACCCCTGTAATGTCTGGCGCACTTTCTTTGCAGGATGCTTGCCTCTTCATTGATCCGACGCCAAAAACCCCATCCCCCAAGAAGCGAAGAATGGAGAAGGAAAAGGAGGAGGACAAGGAAGAGGAAGAGGAAGAGGAAGAGGAAGAGGAAGAGGAAGAGGAAGAGGAAGAGGAAGAGGAAGAGGAGGCAGACAATGACATGTGCAAGTCTCCGCACAGAAAGTAAGAGCTTATTTGCCCACTGGGGATAATGTTCTTTTATCCTAATCTATCGAAATTCATTCATTTACAGATACCACGGCTACCGTTATCCTTGGACAAAGGACCAAATTTCAACTATTCAAAAAGGAATGAAGCACCTGTTCACATCAAAAACGTTTCCAAAGAAGTCGGTTATCCACCAATCCTTCCTGGACGGATCACGTCCAATAAAGGATTTGTGGACCTTGTATGATTGCCCTGACTGGCGTAGGAAGTGCACCGAGAAGGTGCGCAACATGTACAAAAAGGAATGTAAACGCCAGTGACCAATAAAATTTACAGTTTCTAACATTCAATGTTTACAGTGTGTTCCTCCCCTACATTTCAAAAATTAACAAAAAACCTTGGCCACTTTCTATCGCTCTTGACATACATCGATCTCCACGATATTCTAGTATGTTTATGCTCTAGGTCTGCGCCATCCAGCTATGTACTTATTTTTTCAAAATGTTAAAATTTTCTCGTACCAGTCTCTCACTGTCGCTGACATTGTGGTACATTTGACGAAATTTCAATTGGCTGTCAAAAATTCAGAATTTATGTTAGAGTCTTTATACTTAGGCAAATGATAGTCCATGATAAAGTCTTTCATTCTAATATATTGGTTTAGGATTATCGTTTCCAGGGGGGAGCTGAGACCGTGAGAAAACCTTTCCGTTAAAGTGACGTAACTCCTACAAATTATATTCAAATGGTATCAAACTTCAGTCAGTGGTGTATCTTTAGGCATCCTTTCATATGCTTAAGTTAGATAGAGTTTGATATAATTTTCAATGAGAAATAATTTTTTGAAATTTTTAACTTCAAAAATCGTTACCTTGGCAACGGTTGACGTAAATTAAAAACTGATTTCGTGAGTATGTAGCACACTTCTAGGAGTGTAACATATGGGCTCGGGTTTGGAATCACGTTTTTTTTTTGTAGATTCCATAAGCGTTTTAATGTATAGTTTACTGCGCATTCGCAATTACGTGGTTCCCACGGTGTATTTCTGAAGTACCTTGGCTTCCTAATATGATCAACCATAGCAAGTGGAGGCACTACTTGGGCTAATTGGCGAGATTCAGACTCAAGTATGTCTTCAGTAGCTTCTATTTACAGTACCCCTCCCTCCCTTTTTCTTTCATTTCACGTGTTTTTTAAAGGTAAGACCTGTTACTTTAGCTCAGTAGTTTGTTGCATCTCCCCCCCCCCCTTGGACACTCGAATTGCAAAAACTAACTATTGCATGTGATACATAAGAGTAAGATCAACATTGTGATGCATAGATATATGTCATTTGTAGCCTAGATTTATAGATTTAATTGATTATTGTGAGCATTTTTGACGATCGTAAAACAGGTGCTTTTTCAAAATGGCGGACTACTAGGGGAGGGGTGGTCCTATGTAATGTTAGTGATATAGGTGGTATTATGCTCGGCTATTTCTTACCATATCTTTGGAACCCGTGGGTCTATCGACATCAACAAGGAGTACTTAATTAAAGTACATGACCTGTAGAAGATGTCTATGTTAGTTAGGAGTAGTCATGTTGTCATGCGCATGTGCACTAAGTGCCATAACTTGGATGAGGTGATTCCCTTATTTATATTTTTTATATCTTTTAAAAAATTAATTAAATATGCATGATAATAGCTAATGACTCTAAACTACTAAAGTCCTACTCCTAGATAACTCGTCTATGTGCCCATGTAGTTTATTTATCTCCTGGGTATCTCTTAGAGTCTGGGGGGTGTTAAAACTTTAGCTGACAAAGTGGTACATTTGCTGACAAAGTGGTACAAAATGAAAATTGATTTTCAAACATCTATTTTAAATGGTTTAGATAGAAAAATATAGATAACTTTAATGTAGAAAGAAGTCAGGAATGGAGCGAAGAGTTGATGGCCACGGTCTCCTTCCTTCAGTTTCAAGGAAGTGTTATTGCAGAGAGTGGGAATTCGGAGGCTGAGGAGCTAGCAAGGCAGCGCTATGGTTTTGCCATAGCCTGCCTTCTTTCACACCATAGGTGCAGAACACGTCAGCGTGCGGCTCTCCCGATCCAATTCAGAGCCTTTCAACAGCGAGTATGGGAGGCTCATTTGCTCGCAACGAAGGCAAAGAGAGAACCAAGCGGACGAGGAGGTCCAGACGGAGGAAGAAGAGAAGGTATGCTGTCTGTCTGTGTGTCTGTCTGTGTGTCGTGTGTCTGTCTGTGTGTCTGTGTGTCTGTCTGTCTGTCTGTCTGTCTATCTATCTATCTATCTTTAGATTCATCTGTGCTCCCTAATGTAACGTATTTTAGATAGTCTGTAGCAACCCAGTGTAAGCAGTTTGGCGAATTATAAAGCCATGTAATTATAGATCACAGGAGTTATTTTAAGCTATAAAAGCTTCACTGTCTTTCACCCTTCCTTCTAGAAATGACATTCAAAATAGTCGGAAAATGTTACAATAGGGAACATCTTCGTGGGTTCTCTGGATTTTAAATCTTCTGAAACCTGAATATCCGGTGACATCGGGATATATCAAGCTTAATGACGTCCACTACTAGCTACTTGCATCCACTGAAGTTTTCAAGTCGATGTGAAAAGCGAGCGAAAATTCTCAAGTGATTTCCTTTTTACCTCATAAGGCATTAGGGTTTCGAAAAAATTGAAAACTAACGAAAAATGAACATTTCGATAAAAACACTTATAACTTTTGATATATGCATTTAAATACTTTGAAACTTTGCAAAGCTAAAGGTGAATAAATGTTGTAGATGAACTAAAAGTTTCAAGTTTACAAATGTATCCATTCGGGAGATATCAAAAATTTACTCCTGAAATTCCAAAAAAGCACTTTCGCGCAAATTAGCCGTTTCAAGCAATTCTATATGGTTTGACGCTGGTCGTTACAACTTTCGTCTTACGTTGAGGGTAAAGCTTGTATTTCTACTAATAGTAGATTGTTCTATTGAACATAGGTTAACAAAAGTTCAAAGTCATATGATGTAACGCTAAAGAGATATATATTTTTTTAAAACACCTATCAATATGCCTTCAAGTTACAAAAAGGAGCAGTTAGGGTTAACAATTGAAAAAACTTGTTTATCGATCCAATTTTTCCTTTCAGAAAAATTTCAAAACCATCACCTTAGATAATTCCAGGTGCTTGAACATGCTGTGAAGTTAGTTTTGTAATTCCTTACAACATGATTTATTTAGTTCACTTTAAATCAGGTTACGAAAAGGAACATAGCGCAAAAATACCGCGAGTAGATCAGTCTATTCGTTTTTAGGCCAATGCCTTGATATTTTTTATACTAAAACCACCTCCACACTATAATCCAGGGAAAGGGGAGTATATGAACATACATGCATAATCCATGCAGAATGTGCTATTGGAAAGGGTGTGGTTTATGCCATATATACCCTATACAAGAATATGACCCTTTGATATATTATTTCAATTATATATCGCTAAACTGATATACTAATACATTAATACACTATACACTTTAGCGTATTACACTCTACTTCACTCTGATTCTTTTGTTTTCTATTGTGTTTTTTTACTATTACACTTTAATAAGCACACTTTGTTTCAGGGGTTAATGAAATTAAAATACACTGATATACTAATACATCAATACACTGATATACTTATACACCAATGTGCTGATATACTAATACACCAATGCGCTGATATACTAATACACCAATGCGCTGATATACTAATACACCAATGTGCTGATATACTAATACACTAATACACTGATATACTAATACACCAATACACTGATATACTAATACACCAATGCGCTGATATACTAATACACAAATACACTGATATACTAATACACCAATACACTGATATACTAATACACCAATACACTGATATACTAATACACCAATGCGCTGATATACTAATACACCAATGCGCTTATGGAGTGAAGTCACTTAACCTGTGAAATAAAAATTACTTGTTAATATGCAATAGTCAAATAGACACAAAAGAAAACAATAGGATTTCGTTCTGCTAAAGTGTATTAGTCTTAAGTTAAATTAAGTTAAATAATGGGTTAAATTTTTTCACTTTATACTAACACATCAATTCACTGCCATACTATACTACACCAATACAATGATACTGACAATTATACACGTCGATATACTGATAGGTTTAGTTTCCTTCATATACGTACAAAATGTACTATAAGGGGTCATCCCTTATGCAAGGAGTTTGTGGTAAAAATAGTGATGGTATTGTATACTCGGTTTTTTTTAAAGAAAAAATAATTGTTTGTTATAGAAAACATTTTCTAAATGAGAAAGTCTTACTTTGTACTTGTTACTGATTGAGGAGACGAATAACGTATTTATGTATCATATAATTAATTAGTATTTCATTGTTTTGTCTTTAGTAAATGCACCATTATAGCTTAAGAAATTGAAAACGAATGAAGGTTACAGTAGGGAACATACTCAGGTTACAAAAGGGAACTCCAGGTTACAAAAGGAACATCAAGTTACATAAGGGAACAGTCTCAGGTTACAAAAAGGAACATGTTCCCTTTTGTAACTTGCGTCAAGTTACATTAGGGAACATGCTCCCTTTTGTAACCTAATTATCTATCTATCTATCTATCTATCTATCTATCTATCTGTCTGTCTGTCTGTCTGTCTGTCTGTCTGTCTGTCTGTCTGTCTGTCTGTCTGTCTGTCTGTCTGTCTGTCTGTCTGTCTGTCTGTCTGTCTGTCTGTCTGTCTGTCTGTCTGTCTGTCTGTCTGTCTGTCTGTCTGTCTGTCTGTCTGTCTGTCTGTCTGTCTGTCTGTCTGTCTGTCTGTCTGTCTGTCTGTCTGTCTGTCTGTCTGTCTGTCTGTCTGTCTGTCTGTCTGTCTGTCTGTCTGTCTGTCTGTCTGTCTGTCTGTCTGTCTGTCTGTCTGTCTGTCTGTCTGTCTGTCTGTCTGTCTGTCTGTCTGTCTGTCTGTCTGTCTGTCTGTCTGTCTGTCTGTCTGTCTGTCTGTCTGTCTGTCTGTCTGTCTGTCTGTCTGTCTGTCTGTCTGTCTGTCTGTCTGTCTGTCTGTCTGTCTGTCTGTCTGTCTGTCTGTCTGTCTGTCTGTCTGTCTGTCTGTCTGTCTGTCTGTCTGTCTGTCTGTCTGTCTGTCTGTCTGTCTGTCTGTCTGTCTGTCTGTCTGTCTGTCTGTCTGTCTGTCTGTCTGTCTGTCTGTCTGTCTGTCTGTCTGTCTGTCTGTCTGTCTGTCTGTCTGTCTGTCTGTCTGTCTGTCTGTCTGTCTGTCTGTCTGTCTGTCTGTCTGTCTGTCTGTCTGTCTGTCTGTCTGTCTGTCTGTCTGTCTGTCTGTCTGTCTGTCTGTCTGTCTGTCTGTCTGTCTGTCTGTCTGTCTGTCTGTCTGTCTGTCTGTCTGTCTGTCTGTCTGTCTGTCTGTCTGTCTGTCTGTCTGTCTGTCTGTCTGTCTGTCTGTCTGTCTGTCTGTCTGTCTGTCTGTCTATCTATCTATCTATCTTGCTAGCTAGCTATTCGGCACTGGTTGAAGTTACTTATTTTAATTTTAGCATGACTTCATCGACTGTGGCAGCCAGACACAGCCTGCCACCCTCACCATCCCCATTGCCCATTTGGACACAACTGGACTCCCTCGTCCCCGTGACTACTTTGACGGGATTGCATACGACCTCTGGGAGCCTCCTAGTACATCAGTATTCGCCTCTTCCCCTGCTCCTGCCCCTACCGTCCCTTCCCCTGTTGTCCCTAACCCTCCTGCTCCTGCCCCTCCCGTTCCTTCCCCTGTTGTTCCTAACCCTCCTGCTACAGTCCTTACCATCCCCTTATCAAGCGATGACGAGGATGATGTCCAGGTGTCAGAGAAGAAGAAAGTTCCTGAAAAGACAACCAACTGGTGCCATTTGTGCAATAAGAAGGTGTACAGGATTCTTAGACATTTGAAGGATACTCATGGCCTGGAGGGATCGAACCTGGAGGAGGCCAGGGCTGCCTCTAGAGCTGCTCTCCTCTCGTCGAGGAGAGTGGTGTCAGGCTTTGGCACAAAGAAAAACCCCGCTCGCCACTGTCCCATCCAGGGCTGTGGCATGGTTGTGTCAAGGCTTGACAGGCACCTGGCCTCAGAACATCAGATAAAGAAGAACGAAAACACCAACGAATATGCCAGACTATTAAAGTCAGCAAAGACGTGGTGAGCTATGATTTTTGTCCAATAATTTGACGTTGAACTTCATATTTATGTTGGTACATTTTACTTGAAAGGGTCAAGGAGGAGATCAAAGAGATCAAAATAGAAGAGCAGATCGAAAAGAAGGAGAAGACCTGTAGAGAAAGTTCGTACCAGTCTACATCATCCGAGTCTTCCTGCTCATGGTCAGACCGTGACGACTCGGATGATGGCTCCGAGACCGATGAGGAATGGGGTAAGTTAGATTACTCATTGGGTTAATACGTAACCTTCGCTAATTAAAGAATATTGTATTGTAGAAGAAGAAGATGATGATGATGATGATAAAGAGGAGACCTGCTCCTCACACATATCTCCCCCTGTGGTCGTGGGCAAGGGCAAGGAGAGAGCCCCCAAAGACATGTCTCTGAATGGGCTCCTCTCCCGCTACCTTATGTTCCGGCAGACACCACATGGGGGAGATATGTCTGAGAAGCAGGCCCAAGAAGACGTGGCAAAGGTAAAGAAGATTGCCCAGGCTGTAGTGGCAAGCAAGAACGTAACGTTGATGGAGTGCTTTGGTGACCCAGATGCAGTGTGGTCCCGGTTTTTCAAGCCTAACAGAGAAGCAAAACAAGGGAAAAAAAGAAAAGCCGGGACCACACTGAAGGTCTATTCCAGGTCCCTGGAACTATTCCTAGACTGGGTCCTGGACTACCAAATGGAAGCCCTGAATGTCGAGGAGACGGTAAATATAGAAGCAGCATGCCATGTCTTGAATTCACTATCTCTCAATCAACATTTTTATTTTTCAGGCAAGCTTTACACGATTGCGATCCCTGCAGGCGGCATGGAGAAAAACGCTGCGAAAAGACTGTTCGGAGCAGAGAAATAAACAGCACAAGAAGGACAAGAAGACGCAACTGTCGCTGGAAGAGGTAACATAGCTCCATAAAACGGGGTTGCTTTTCGCACGTTAACTAACCCATTTTTGTGTGTGTTAAGGTCAAGGCCATCATCGAATCGGAACATGGCAAGAGATGTGCACGAAGGCTAAGTCAGGTGTATCTCAAGCAGAAGGTGGTAGCACCGAAAATAACGATTGAAGAGGCAAGAGACCTCACCGATTACCTCGTCTCCAAGCTGGTTGTTGCCTTCGCAGCAAGGTATGACAGTTAAAGTTATTGTTCATGTTATCATTATCAGGTAACTAATAGTTCTTGTGTTTTTAGAGCATCTTTGGTGGCTAACTGCCTGCTAGAGGACTATCAGAACACGCGCCAGGAAGGTGCGGACGAAGATGGGTTTTACGAGCTTACGGTTTTACACCACAAGACGTCTGCCACCAATGGTCCTCTGACCGTCTATGTAATTTTTAACTTCAAAAATCGTTACCTTGGCAACGCTTGACGTAAATTAAAAACTGATTTCGTGAGTATGTAGCACGCTTCTAGGAGTGTAACATATGGGCTCCGGTTTGGAATCACGTTTTTTTTGTAGATTCCATAAGCGTTTTAACGTATAGTTTACTACACATGCGCAAATACGTGGTTCCCACGGTGTATTTCTGAAGTACCTTGGCTTCCTAATATGATCAACCATAGCAAGTGGAGGCACTGCTTGGGCTAATTGGCGAGATTTAGACTCAAGTATATCTTCAGTAGCTTCTATTTACAGTACCCCTCCCTCCCTTTTTCTTTCGTTTCACGTGTTTTTTAAAGGTAAGACCTGTTTTTTTTAGCTCATTTGTTTGTTGCATATCCCCCCCCCCCCTTGGACACTCACATTGCAAAAACTAACTATTGCATGTGATACATAAGAGTAAGATGAACATTGTGATGCATAGATATATGTCATTTGTAGCCTAGATTTATAGATTTAATTGATTATTGTGAGCATTTTTGACGATCGTAAAACAGGTGCTTTTTCAAAATGGCGGACTACTAGGGGAGGGGTGGTCCTATGTGCTGTTAGTGATATAGGTGGTTTTATGCTCGGCTATTTCTTACCATATCTTTGGAACCCGTGGGTCTATCGACATCAACAAGGAGTACTTAATTAAAGTACATGACCTGTAGAAGATGTCTATGTTAGTTAGAAGTAGTCATGTTGTCATGCGCATGCGCATTAAGTGGATTTTGGAGGAGAGCTTTTATAGGATTCCCACCTTTCTAACAAAAGTTTAAAAATATGTTACATATTCACAATAACATCTGACTCAAAACCTTTACAGTTGTGCTGCTAGACCTCTCTTCTACGTGTTAGTGTACTTTATTTGTCTCCTGACCATTTAGCAGAGTCTCAGACATTGTATGACAAAGTCGGACATTTGCTGACAAAGTCGGACATTTTTCGTAAAACCTATTATATATTCACTATAATGTCTAATGATTTCAAACCACTACAGTCTCACACCAAAATGTTTTCTTTTTCAGTATATATATATATATATAGATTCTTTAACGACGCACTTTTCACTATGGATAACTTTGATGGGAATAATTCCGAGCCATGGAAGCAGGAAACGCTTTCGACGATCGCTTTCTTGCAATTTCAGTTAGGGAAATTGCAAGATAGCGACCTGCAAGAGGATATAATTGCTGCATGACGTCTTGGCCACGCCCTGGCCTGTGTAATGCGCCACTACCAGTGTCGCTTAAACGAATGACTCCCATCGAACGCTAACAATGACGCAGCTAACAAGGAGTACTTCCGGCTGATAAACCTTCAAAAAAAAAAGGAAGAAGTGTTTCAGGACGAAGAGGTCCAGACGAATGTAGAGGTACAATCTGTTATGTCTATAATTACCTTTCATACTGAGTCTGTCTACACAGCACTCATAGAAGTAACGTTTTCATTGCAGACGGCCTCCACCTCGTCGCAAACCACTCCAAGAGTGCTCAAAATCCCCCTCACGGCCATCGACACCACTGGTCTGCCCCCTCCGAGGGATTATTTCGAGGGAATGTCCTTGGAGGTGTGGGAGCCTAAACCAGCCTATACGACCCCCACTCCTGCCCCTGCCCTTGCACCTCCACCTGTCCCTTTAAGCGATGACGATGATGTGCAGGTGGTCGCCTCAATTCCAGCCAAGGCCAAAAAAAAATGTTAAAAAAGAACAAAAAAATACCTGCCATCTCTGTGACAAAGCCGTCTTCAAGATCTTGAGGCATCTCAAAACAACACATGGCCTAGAGGGGAAGCAGCTTGAAGAAGCCAGGGCTCTCTCCAGGTCCGCCCTCATAGAGAGAAAGAGATCAACCACCAGCCTTGGCACCACCAAAAATCCGCCAAAAGTCTGCCAAGTCAATGGCTGTGGCACGGTGGTGTCAAGGCTGGACAGGCACCTGGAGATGATGCACCAAATCACAAAGAAGAACAACCCGGAGCAATATGAGGAGGCGTTCGACAATGCAAAGCGGTGGTGAGTTTTGATGTATGTCCAGTAATTTGCAATGAAACATCATGTTAATGTTGCTATCTATTACTTGAAAGGGTAATGCCAAAAGTCGAAGCGAAAGAAGAGGAAGAGAAAGAAATAGAATGGTAAGCATATAATACTAGAAGTTATTATTATTATAAGCATTGATGAGCATTGTTCCTCTTCCTTCTAGTTCTGCTGTGGCCACAGAATCCGACTCAGAGTCGGAGTCGGTGACCTCACTCCCTGGGCCTGTTCCTTCCACGAGCATTGTTGCGGAAACAGAGCTTGTGTTGGGACCAGACTCAGGGAGTGAGTATGAACCTTCTTCCGAAGAAGAAGAAGAAGATGATGATGATGATGATTTGGAGGAGGATCGCAAGGAGATCTGTGGCATATCTCCCCCTCCGGCGGTGGGCAAAGGGAAAGGCAAGGCCGCCAGTTCCTATACTATCAAGGACTACCTTGCCAAGTACCTTGTCTTCCGCCAGACTCCACACGGGGGAGATATGACGCAGAAGCAAGCTGCCGACGACGCAGCCAGGGTAAGACACTACCATATTTCGCTGCTATGAAGGTTAAGGGTTATTGAAAGGTGTACTGTTCCCTTTTAGATCCGGAGAATTGCAAGAGCAGTCTTGGGCAGCCGAGGAGAAGACAACTCGTTGATGAGCCTGGTGTGGGACATCGATGCAGTGTGGTCCCGGTTTTTCCAGCCAAACCGTGACCAGACCAACAAGAAGAGAAAAGCCGGGACCACACTGAAGGTGTATTCCACCACCTTGCAGACCTTTCTAGACTGGCTGCTCAACCACCAAATGGAAGGACTCAGCGTGGATGAAACGGTAAGTATTGAAGCTAGGTTCCATCTAGTCAATTCACCATCGCTGAATCAGCATTTTCTTTTAGCAAGCGGTAACGAAGCTCACCTCACTGCAGTTTGCCTGGAGGCGCAGTCTAAAAAAGGACTGCTCCAAGCAAAGGAATGAACAACGACGAAAGGATGCCAAGTACCAGCTGACTTTGGAGGAGGTAACATAACATGCTAGTGTTTCTGGGGTTAGATAAGTGTTTCTAGTGTCTTTTTCTTCTAATAAGACGAAATAATTTTTTTGGATTTTTGTGAACTGTGCTAACTCCAACCCTCCCTATACGGTTAGGGTTGAAACATGGGTTTCCTGGAAAACGACCTCTGATGATGTTCTAACTATCAGAAATGGTGTTTTCAAGTGTAGTTTAGTGTTTCTAGTGGTTTGGTTTTCTCATAAGACGAAATAATTTTTTTCGATTTATTGAAATTTTTCTAAGTGCTAACTCCAACCCTCCCTATACGGTTAGGGTTGAAACATGGGTTTCCTGTAAAAAGAACTTTTATGACTTTCTAACTATCAGAAATGGTGTTTCTAGTGTTAGATAATTGGTTCTGGATAGTTTTCGATGTCTTGGATTCGAAACCTCAATTTCGCATAGGGTGTGTTAGCACTTTTCTCAGTAAACTTACTCAAAGTGCTAACTCCAACCAACTTTATGTTTTTTTCTTTCCAGGTGAAAGCTGTAGCCGAATCCAGCCACGGCCATCGCTGTAAGCGCCGCCTTCTGCAGCTGTATGAGAAAAAAAAAGTGACTGCGGCCCCTGGGGTCACAAGCATTGGCGAGGCCAGGGAGCTCACCGACTACCTGGTCTCGATGCTTGCTGTGGCCTTTGCAGCAAGGTATTATATTTCAAATAATTAATCGTGTCATCATTATCATTTCACTGATAGTTCTCGTCTTTTGTAGAGCATCCCTTATTGCCAACTGCCTCGTGGAGGACTTTGAGGAGGCCCGCCGCACGCTTGACACTGATGGCTATTATGAGCTGTCAGTGTCACAGCATAAGACGGCTGATACCAACGGGCCCCTGACCATCTTCCCTGATACAGAAGTAAGTTTTGTTGTTAATTCCGCCTTTACACATTGATCCATAATAAATATGATACTTTTGTCCTTCTTTCACAGACGATGAAGATGCTAATTGCCTATAAGAGGTCGGTTAGGCCCTTTCTACTTCAAAGCAATGAAGTGGAAGAGTCTAACCACCTCTTCCTCAATTCCACTGGGAACGCGGCTCAATCGTCGCGAGTGCATGTAATGATGAGTAGATTTCTTGCATCTACTAAGGTGCCGCTTGCCAAGGGCAAACCTTTCAAGTGCACTTCAATAAGAAAGGTACCTTTTACCAACTTTAACCCTGCAATTTTCGTACCGAAACTAACATCTGTATTGCATGCTTTTAGATGTGGGTTACTCACCTCAAAGGAAAGGGGGCGAGGGCGGCTGAGCTGGCAGACCTTGCCCAGCTCATGAAGCACAGCCGGCGCGTCCAGGAGGCCTGGTACGACTTGACGCTCAAGTCGCAGCAGGCCAAACGGGCGTGCCAGGCAATTGGAAAGGAGTTTAGAGTAAGTATATCATCAAAGACTGGAACTTTACATTAAACTTTTGTAATCCCTGGCGTCTTTGTTTTCATGCAGGAAGCTCAGGCCTCCCTCCCACCTGTTCCATCAACGCCGTCCCCGAAGAAACGAAAAGTGTGTGACGAGGTCAAAGAAGAAGAACATGATGTCCCGTGCGATTCACCGCACAGAAAGTAAGAGGTTCTTTTGCCCATTTCATATAATGCTATCGTATCGTAATATATCCAAATTCATTCATCTACAGATATCACGGCACCCGCTACAATTGGTCTAGCACGGAAATGAAGGTCATTGACAATGGAATGCACATGCTACTAAACAGAAAAAAAATCCCCAGTACGGAAGAGATCCGTCAAGGCTTCCAAGACGGCCCAATCACACTCGTTGCTTTGTGGACGAAATTCGACTGTGAAGACTGGAGAAGCAAATGCATTGAAAAAGTCCGCAACATGTATAAAGCAAAGCAAAAGAAATAATTGTAAGCAAAGGATGGCAGTTTAAAAAAAGAAATCATTAAAAAAAGAAATTTCGGGTCCTAAATGGTTGTTGATTCTTGTTTTTGGGGGGTGAATAGTCAGAGTGCCACTGTCAGTAAAAGTGTCCGATTGGGTCAGCAAGATGTCTTGGTGGAGCATCAGGCCTACATAAAAGACTGTTGGGGACCTTGAGGTAGGCATATTTACTGATTGGAGATCAATATATGGGCACCTATTTGACATGTGTATAGCTTTGATGATATACTTAGTCTAACGTGGTCCTTTAAGTGCCCCATCATGTCACTTAGGTTCCCATATCGTAAATCTGATACCTAACCTAGGTAGAGGATGTCAAGTGCTATCTCCATGCCAAGTTTGAAGGTCATAGGGTTAGGGGTCTGGGGTTAACAGGGTTAGACGTGCAAAGCCACTAAAGTACTTGTATGTTTGTGATAATTTTAAAAAAATCATATTTTTACTAATTTCTTGACTTATAGTAAGAGTAATACTTGTCATATAGGTATGATATTGATATCATGTTGTTCGTCTGGATAAGGAGAACAAAGTTATGTGTTTGGATTTGAAATTGGTGCGCATGCGCAGAAGTTACAGGTGATTTTGTGGGTACCACTTTGTCAGCTCCAAAAACAAAAAACCTTGGCCACTTTCTATCGCTCTTAACATACATCGATCTCCACGATATTCTCGTATGTTTATGCTCTATGTCTGTGCTATCAAACAATCTGTTTTGTTTTCCAACATTCTAAAATTTTCTCGTACTAGTCTCTCACTGTCGCTGACATTGTGGTACATTTGACCAAATTTCAATTGGCTGTCAAAAATTCAGAATTTATCTTAGAGTCTTTATACTTAGGCAAATGATAGTCCATGATAAAGTCCTTCATTCTAATGTACTGGTTTTTTGATATCATTCAAAGAGGGGGTGGTGGCAGCGTGAGAATATTTTTTAGTTAAAGTGACGTATCTCGTACGTATTACATCAAAATCGTACTATACTTCAGTTGTTGATGTATGTATAGAACTTTTTTCATATGCGTAAGTTAGATAGAGTTTGATATAATTTTGAATGAGAAATAATTTTTTGAAGTTTTTAACTTCAAAAATCGTTACCTTGGCAACGCTGGACGTAAATTAAAAACTGATTTCGTGAGTATGTAGCACGGTTCTAGGAGTGTAACATATGGGCTGCGGTTTGGAATCACGTCTTTTCTGTAGATTCCATAAGCGTTTTAATGTATAGTTTACTGCGCATGCGCAAATACGTGGTTCCCACGGTGTATTTCTGAAGTACCTTGGCTTCCTAATATGATCAACCATAGCAAGTGGAGGCACTCCTTGGGCTAATTGGCGAGATTCAGACTCAAGTTTGTCTTCAGTAGCTTTTATTTACAGTACCCCTCCCTCCCTTTTTCTTTCAATTCACGTGTTTTTTAAAGGTAAGACCGGCTTTTTTAGCTCTGTAGTTTGTTGCATCTCCCCCCCCCCCTCCTTGGACACTCGCATTGCAAAAACTAACTATTGCATGTGATACATAAGAGTAAGATCAACATTGTGATGCATAGATATATGTCATTTGTAGCCTAGATTTATAGATTTCATTGATTATTGTGAGAATTTTTGACGATCGTAAAACAGGTGCTTTTTCAAAATGGCGGACTACTAGGGGAGGGGTGGTCCTATGTGCTGTTAGTTATATGTGGTTTTATGCTCGGCTATTTCTTACCATATCTTTGGAACCCGTGGGTCTATCGACATCAACATGGAGTACTTAATTAAAGTACATTACCTATAGAAGATTTCTATGTTAGTTAGGAGTAGTCATGTTGTCATGCGCATGTGCACATTTGCTGACAAAGTGGTACAAAATGAAAATTGATTTTCAAACATCTATTTTAAATGGTTTAGATAGAAAAAATGGATCAATATAGCGAAGAAAATAGCCAGGAATGGAGCGATGAATTAATGTCAACGGTCTCGTTTCTGCAATTCCAAGGAAGTGCCCTCCCAGAACTTGGGAATTCCGAGGCTGAGGAAGTTGCAAGGCAGCGGTATGGTTTTGCCATAGCCTCCCTGCTTTCGCACCATAGGTGCAGAACGCGTCATCGCGCGCCGTCCAGATCAAATTCACAGCCTTTCAACACCGAATATGGAAGGCTGATTTGTCTTCATCAGAGGCAGAGAGAAAAACCAGGCGGACGAGGCGGTCCAGACGGACAAAGAAGAGAAGGTATGCTGTCTAACTATCTATCTATTTATCTATCTATACGGCATTGGTTGAAGTTACTTATTTTAATTTTAGCATGACTCCAACGACTGTGGCACCCAGACACAGCATGCCACCCTCACCATCCCCATTGCCCATTTGGACACTACTGGACTCCCTCGTCCCAGGGACTACTTCGACGGTATCGAATACGACCTCTGGGAGCCAGCAACTACATCCGTATTCGCCTCTTCCCCTGCTCCTGCCCCTACCGTCCCTTCGTCTCCTGCTCCTGCCCCTATTGTCCCTTCCCCTGTTGTCGCTAACCCTCCTGCCCCTATTGTCCCTTCCCCTGTTGTCGCTAACCCTCCTGCCCCTATTGTCCCTTCCCCTGTTGTTACTAACCCTAACCCTAACCCAGTCCTTACCATCCCGCTATCAAGCGATGACGAGGATGAGGTGGTCAAGGAAGTAATTGAAAAGAAGAAAGGTCTAGTTAAGACTTTGAACGAGTGCCATTTGTGCAAGAAGAAGGTACAGAGGATATTACGGCATCTGAAGGATATTCATGGCCTGGAGGGTACCAAGCTGGAGGAGGCCAGGGCTGCTTCTAGAGCTGCTCTCCTCTCGTCGAGGAGAGCGGTGTCAGGCCTTGGCACGCAGAAAAATCCAGCTCGCCACTGTCCCATCCAGGGCTGTGGCATGCTCGTGTCAAGGCTTGACAGGCACCTGGCCTCAGAGCACAACATCAATAAGAAGGACAACCCTGAGGAATACGCTCGACTTTTAAAGTCAGCAAAGACGTGGTGAGCTATGATTTTTGTCCAATAATTTGACGTTGAACTTCATATTTATGCTGGTACATTTTACTTGAAAGGGTCAAGGAGGAGATCAAAGAAGAGAAGGTTGAGGAAAACAAGGATAATGAGACGGCTACAGAACGTGCAGATCAGTCTACATCATCCGAGTCTTCTTCCGACTCTGATGATGGAGAGACTGATGAGGAATGGGGTAAGTTAGATTACTCATTGGGTTAATACGTAACCTTTGCTAATTAAAGAATATTGTATTGTAGAAGAAGAAGAAGAAGAAGAAGAAGAAGAAGAAGAAGAAGATGATGATAAAGAGGAGACCTGCTCCTCACACATATCTCCCCCTGTGGTCGTGGGCAAGGGCAAGGGGAGAGCCCTCAGAGACATGTCACTGAATGGGCTCCTCTCCTGCTACCTTCTGTTCCGGCAGACACCGCACGGGGGAGATATGTCTGAGAAGCAGGCCCGGGAAGACGTAGCAAAAGTGAAGAAGATAGCCAATGCCGTAGTTGGGAAGAAAGATGTTTCGTTAATTGAGTGCTTCGGGGACTCAGATGCAGTGTGGTCCCGGTTTTTCAAGCCTCACAGAGAGGCAAAACAAGGGCAAAAAAGAAAAGCCGGGACCACACTGAAGGTCTATTCCAGTTCCCTTGAAATGTTCCTGGATTGGCTACTGGATTACCAGATAGAAGCCCTAAATGTCGAGGAGACGGTAAATATAGAAGCAGCATGCCATGTCTTGAATTCACTATCGCTCAATCAACATTTTTATTTTTCAGGCAAGCTTTACACGACTGCGATCCTTACAGGCGGCGTGGAGGAAGACCCTGCGTAAGGATTGCTCGGAGCAGAGGAACACACAACAGAAGAAGGACAAAAAGACCAACCTGTCCCTGGAAGAGGTAACATAGCTCCATGAAACGGGGTTGCTTTTTGCACGTTAACTAATCCTTTTTTTGTGTTAAGGTCAAGGCCATCATCGAATCGCCACATGGTAAGAGGTGCGCAAAACGTTTAACTCAGATCTATTTAAAACAGAAGGTGATAGCACCAAAAATCACAACGGTAGAAGAGGCAAGAGACCTAAGCGACTACCTGGTCAGCAAGTTGGTTGTTGCCTTTGCAGCAAGGTATGTATGACAGTTAAAGTTATTATTCATGTTATCATTATCAGGTAACTAATAGTTCCTGGGTTTTTAGAGCATCTTTGGTGGCCAACTGTCTATTGGAGGACTATCAGAGCACTCGCCAGGAAGGGGCGGACGAGGACGGTTTCTACGAACTCACCGTCCTACATCACAAGACATCTGCAACGAATGGTCCTTTGACCGTATACTTGGACGATGAAGTAAGTGATGTAGGAAAGCCCAATTATAGACGTAAATCCTAACAATCAGAATAACGTTGATCTTATTTCCCTTGTTTCTCAGACCATGAAGAAATTAATAGCCTACAAGAGGTCAGTCAGGCCTTTCCTCCTACAGAACAGTAGCGAGGAAGGGTCTGACTACCTCTTCATCAACCAAAGTGGCCAAAAGGTAGAGTCTTCGAGAGTGCATGTAATGATGGGCCGCTTCTTAACCAAATCAGAAATGAAGATCAAGAAAGGTGCCAGATTTAAGAGCACGGTAGTTAGAAAGGTATTTATAAAAGTTAAAAGATCATTGAAGATTATATTACGGGATTCACATATTTTAACCCTAGCTCAATAGGGAGGGTTAGAGTACACCCAATTACAATTTTATTGCATGTTTCTAGATGTGGGTGACGCACCTTAAGGGCAAAGGAGCCACTGAGGCAGAACTGGCAGACCTTGCGAGCCTAATGAAGCATTCAAGGCGCGTCCAGGAGGCCTGGTATGATCTGACCCTAAAGTCACACCAGGCCAAACGGGCGTGCCAGGCTATTAGCCAAGAGTTTAAGGTTAGTTTGTCAACAAAGCCTTGAGCTTTACATGAATCTTCCCTAAAAACTGGCTCCTTTATTTTGATGCAGCAAGCTAAGGCCTTCGTACCAGATGCATCGACGCCAGCAACACCTCCAAAGAAGAGGAAGGTGGAGTCGGAGGGAGAGGAAGACGATCAGCAGAAAGAAGGGCCGCCATGCAATTCTCCACACAGAAGGTTAGTGAATCATTTGTCCAGTTTATTTAATGCTATAGAATCGTAATATTTCCAATACCATTCATCTACAGATACCACGGTATGCGTTATCCATGGAAGGATTCAGATGTGAAGATCCTGCAAGAAGGGATGAGAAACATACTATCAAGAGCCCGCTTCCCCAAGGGGCAGGAAATCAGGAATGCATATACTGATGGGCCCCGAAATGTTGTCGCAATTTGGACCAGGTATGACTGTAACGACTGGCGAAATAAATGCGTTGAAAAAATCCGCAATATGTTTAAACTCAAGAATATGGCTTAGTAACTTTGAATCGAACTTTTCGTCCATCGATATCAACAGTTGGGTTTCCTAAATAAATAAATAAAAAATGTAAAAAAAAAACAAAAAACGAAAAAATACCCAGAAGAGAGAAAAAAAACCACCAATGACAAGCGAGATAAGAAGCGAAAAGCTCACACTTGTCTCTGGGAAAAAAAGTCAAATGGAAATACCGTTTACGGTATGTTGGTTCGATTCCAACATGACTTCCAAAGAGACAAAGTCCCAACAGGATGTTTTAAATTCACTTAAAACTTAGTAGAAGGTAGAGTAGAGAGATGAAGTTAGTATATGTAGTATAAGTGTCAAATATACGTTCGTAAAAATTAAAACATTCGAGAAACCCTTTAACATATTCCAATACCTTTGAAATTCATTGACCTCAAAGAACGATCTCTCTACTCTACCTCCACGAAGTTTCAAGTGAATTGAGAAAATCCTTGAGCTCGAAAAAAAAATGTTGTGTACACTACTGGAAACGTTTCCTGACAAAGTGGTACATTTTGCTGACATAGTGGTACTTCCGGCTGACATACTGGTACGTTTTCCTGACACTATGGTACGTGGTTCTAGCCCTAACCCTAACCCTAACCGGAAACTGCGGAAACGATCACTACTCGAATCTGGGGTTGTGGTTTTACATCGAAACATGGCCAAAATGGTATCGTTGGAAAGGTTAAGAGTTGTTCTACGCACAGGCCACATCGTAAGTGTTACCCCAATGGACATGTAGAAATTATGGGGTGTTAAAGGAAATCTCGCGGAAATAATCACACTACTTTGACACGTCATATCTTCGTCATGCCACATGTTAGGAAAGTTCTGATAGGATATTCTGAAAGCTCTTTCAATTCTCTACAAGATGCATGTATTAGTTTTAACATTGGGGTAAATATTTTGGGGTTATACCCGACGGGCTCGAGACGGTGTCTAGTCACAATAGAAGTGTCCCCTTTAACAAAACTTATTATTTTTGAAAAATTGTAAAAACTAACTTCTTTATTTTAAGTTCAATTAAGCTCAAATTTGGTACACATATGTACTATGAGAATCTAACTAACATGTGTAAAAAGTTTTAAGATCGAAAAAATTTTTAGTATAGAGATGGCACTTTGAAGTTTTTTGTCAAGTGTGATTTTTTCCGCAAAATTAGGGTTTCACTTTGGATGCCTTAAATAAATGCTACGCAAATAATTTTTGGTGTGCCTAGAGATCTTACCAAGGTCTTTCATTGCAGCTTTTAAGATTTGAAAAATATTTAAACCATAATTTTTTAGAGGCCGTCAAAAGGTTCCGCAAAAAATCACACAATTCAATAGCTCCTATCTCCCCCTGGTTTTATTTTTTCGGAACCAAACTACTTTCTCGTTGTACACAATTACTAGGGCTATTACTTTATTAGGAAGCATTTCTCTACTTAGTCTATAGTTTTCGAGATATAAGCTACACAAAGTACCTTGTTTTGGTACTACGTTCAAAATGTGATTCCATATTTGAACCCCTTTGTTAAATAATATCGAAAAACAATGTAGTGCATAAGAAAGGCCTTGCAAAGTACTATCTAACCTATTAAAGAACTTTTTAAAATCTTTTATTTTGAATTTTCTACGATTTTTTAACTTTTTTTAAAGTAAAAATTCATAAAACCCTAATTATATATGCAAATTAGTTGTGACGTCATGTGCGTGTTACCACTGAATATGCCTATGAACTGTGTAAGTTAGGTATGATTTTAGTTTAATGTGTAAGAGTTAGAGGTTGTCAAACTTTCAATATTCAGGCACTTTTTTCGTGACCTTGACCTTGATCTTCACCAATAAGCTGCCAGTATGTTATAGCTCTTGTCAAGTTTATATCAGCTGCAAAGTATCAGAGCTATACATCATAGTAGCAACGTCTGAGAATTTTTTGAATATCGCGAAAATCTAGACTTTGAAAAATCGCTGGTCAGCGGTATTAAGAGATAATGATGCGCTGAAAGTGGCTTGCTAATGTACTCAATTAGTACTATCATCTCTATGCTCCGCTTCCTTCTAGCGATTTATTTTGGGTGGAAAACCAATTTCGCTATTGCGCATGCGCAATACGTAAGTTCCCACGCTGTCACCATCGTAATGAGATCCCTCTCACTCTGCTTTATAACATGATGTGGTGCATTAAGGGTTTTCTATGGTATAACGTATGCCAAACTATCACTATTTTTCTATCTACACAATCCTGACCCTCCCCTCCCGTAGTTCTTCTTATTCTTCTACGCGAAAAGGTACTACGGATGTCACCAAACTGGTTTGTCGCGCTCTAAAAACATGTCACTGTCACGCCCACAAACTTCTACTGCCCCGCCAAGAAAAGTTAGACTTTTGGTCTGCATTCTTTTGCGCACGTGCTGCATTCTAGTTTTCTTGTGGGACATTTCTCGAACCTTGACACTTTGAGCTCAATCATGGCTGTGTGTACCCGAACTTACGAGTTTAAAGTTGAATATGGTTGCGGAAAAGAGAAGTGGACTAAATTTTATATTCGAGAAAACGAAATGACAGGTTTTAATTTCGCCTTATTGAAGCAGAATATTAAACAGAAGTGCCGTTTTCATTACTCGAACGAGTTAATGATCAAATACTTGGACAGTTCTGGTGACTGGATCGATCTGGGAGACGATGACTTCGACGCATTTGTTGATATGGTAGAAACCGCAGCTATAGTTCCTGAAAGAGACAACATTCTCAGAGTAACGCTAAAGGTTTCCAATATTGCTTCACCAAATATCGCTACGACTGGGAAAAGGCTTCATTCGCCGTCACCTAAAAAGCCATCGTTGGGAGCATCAGTCAGAAAACGCGTACGAGGTAAACTTATGTTGGATGAAGTCAAAACCGTTGAGACTAGCTCTTCTACTAAAGAATATGTTACTCCAACTCAGCGCTTTTTCCAAAAGCTAAATACCGACAAGTCCGCCCTTGAAGCCAAAGTAAGAACAATGGAGCAAGAAATTTCTGATCTTGAAGAAAGTTTCCAACCAGAATTGTACACAAGTTCCAAAGGTTCAATAGTATGCTCGAACTGTCATTGCCGAGGGCATAATAAGACCAATTGTTTGTTTGCAGCATGTGTGTCTGCTACTATCTGCCACGATATTAAACGTCACCCAGACGAAAGCAGCTTTTTGAAACAAAAGAAAGATGAACTAAAAGCAATGAAAAGTAAGCTAATTAAAGCAAAGGATGGAATGAAGTCGAAGGAGGAGGCTTACAAAAGTCTACAGAACAATTTCGCTACTAAAGTTCAGAGCGATCTTATTAACAGTTATCCCGACAAATATTTACGGAAAACTACCACAGGAGCACTCGTGCCAAACTGGTTAATAGTCAATTCAGACATACGGAAGCTGGAGAAAGCTTGCAAAGGAAAAATACCATCGAAATCAGACATTCCAAGATTAATAAAACAGTACGATGAAAACTTTCATGTTCTGAATGACAGTAGTAGTGAAGAGAAAGTCACCGGCCACAATATTAATCCAGTCAAGTCGTTGTGGGAGAGAAAAGGGATAAAGTTTCCAGGTTCTGGTCCTCCTCCGAATTACCAACAGCATACTATGCGTCAATCTGCCACTTCTACGACAACAGAAACACACCAACAAGGAACGGAGTCTAGTGATGCACAAATCAAAGAGCAAGAAGAGTACTTAATTCAAGTTGCAATGAACGAGAGTCTGAAGACACATTCCAATGATAATACTAGTACTAATGTGTCCCATTCAACGAAATCTGAAGCTGTCAGTGATAACTCAAATGAGTTTGAAGGTTTGGAACTATTGTTTGAAGCTGCTAAATTAGTAGCATAAACTGTATCATAAGGAATGACACTCGTTACCAGACTTGGATGTAAGATCTGTTGAATAGTTGAGTTTATGTTATGATTTCACGTCTTGAAACATAGTACTGTTTGCAACTCTTTTTGTGAGGGGTTGTTTTGTGTTAATTCAAAATAACATTGCGCAGCAGTCGGTGATAATTTCAGATGTTTAATAATCAGTTGACTGTAATTGGAAATACAGGAACTGTTCTGTTTTGGAACATTGAGATTGAGCGTTGCTCAGCTAAATTATTTGGCTGTAATTAGTTACCATGTTTACATTATCATTGTTTTGGGTTAATAAATATAACATTTCTCCAGTATGATTATCTTTAATCTTTAAATCTTTAATGTTTTTCTCTTACATTCTCTATGTTTACACTAGAAAACTGATAGTACTTTAGCTTCACAATATCAACGTGTTTATATTAAACTGATTCATCTGAACATCTATCTGAAGTGAATATAGCCAGTTGTACGATAAAACTCGCGCATATCACTAGAGGTTATTTGCTTCAGTCCCTCAAAAACTGCGACGTGCAAATTATCTCTCAAGAGTTCTCTATACTGAACTCTTTTCAGAACCGTTTTCAACTTATTAAACACCAATTCTATGGGGTTTAACTCTGGCGAATATGTAGGTAAGTAAACAAGAGTGCATCCTATATTATCGAGCCACTCTCCAAGGACTTCGCCACCCAAATAATGATGAGTAGCACAATTATCTAGTATGATATGATCCCCGTATTCTAGTACTGGTCTCCCATCTGGTTGATAGTTATTTGAAGCTTCATTAAAAAACTCTAAAAATTTCAAGGTGTTTGTGGCTCCATCTACAGTATTTGCGTACATGAGTTTATCAGCGCCACACAACAAATTTAAGGATATATTTGGTGTCTGCGCATTTCTCATTATTTCCACACAAGGAGTTCCCACGAGCGAATGGCCATACTTGGGGTTACCAACGTCGGGAAGCTTTATTCCTGATTCGTCGAAGAATTTCATCCTGTAAGGATCAACGGTTGATAGGTAGTCTATAAAAGCTTGACAGTAGTCAATGTTTTGTTGAGTAAATTTTTCCGCCGCTGGTCGTACCATTCTTTTTCTTGTCCACTTTCCTTCGTGCATAGATGTTCGCACAGCTCTATTTATCGCTTCTTCGCTTGTCCCTCCCTGGATGATACAATACTGATTGACTTCTCTTAGTAAATCGCCTGATGTTAACGATGGCTTGTCGATTTTTAAGAGTTCAATGAATTCTATATCGTCTTGCTGTAGGTGCTTTACCCCACTAGAATTAGGTTTTGGACGAACGTGCTCTCGAGTTGAACAAAACGTCTCCCAAACCTTTTTAACGGTTTTTTTCGTGACCTTAAACTTAGAAGCAACTTCTTCTAGATCACCAGGAAAATAGCCTGTGGTGATATCTCCTCCGGTTTCTACGATCTCGTCGATGACAAGTGAACGAAAGTTGTTATCGAGAGGTTTCCCTCGGTGATAAGTCCTCCCTCTCTCGCTCACTTCCATTTTCGTTTACCGCGAACAAAACCAGATACGTGCGCAAAAGAATGCAGACCAAAAGTCTAACTTTTCTGGGCGGGGCAGTAGAAGTTTGTGGGCGTGACAGTGACATGTTTTTAGAGCGCGACAAACCAGTTTGGTGACATCCGTAGTAAGATCACGATTTTGCGCTCCTAGGTTTATGGGTCCTTGCTCCCCCCTTACTACTTTTCTGACAAAAAAACCTAATGTAGCTTACGTATAAGGGTAAGAGGAATATTTTGATACCAAGATATCTATCATCATTTATCTATATCGCCTGTGATTAGCATTGTTATGAGTTGTCAATCTTTTTTGATGACAAGGTTTTTTAAACTGTTATTGATGAACATTAGAGGGGAGGGGAGGTTAAGTAAGGGTTTAGTTACTTGATTATACACCTTTATATATCTGGCTCTATCTCTGGAACCCTGAAGTGGATTTCCATGAAATAAAAGGCATAGGATAGCTTTGGAAGGGAGGAAGGCGGACATGGTAGTTAAGGGGGCGATCGGCGTGTACTGCGCATGCGCAAACGGTATTTACGCTGGATTTTATTTTCCATAGGTTTTTTGTCATTTTCTATATCATTTGCGAGCCAATATGACCAAGTTAGGTCTTCTCAAGCAACTAGTAGACCTAAGAAGTCTTTTTCGTCAGGCAAAGGAGGCCAACAATATCCCTTTGAAGGAACTGGTAAGTACAGTAGCTGCTCCTTAACAATCCGTCCATATCCATATAAAATAATTTTGTTTTTCTTATTTTCCTCTTCCAAGTTGATAAAGCAGTATGACATAGTTAAGGAGGTTTTATTTAAGGAGCACGAATACAGAGAACCGATAGCAGGAATACAAACACCTGCCAGTGTCCCGATAGCTCCGGGATTGATGATCACAGGTAAGCACATCTGAAAAAGTGTCAGCTATTGCGTCCCATGTATTTATCATTGATTTTTATTTCAGACGAGCCAGACTATCTGCTCTACCCTCCTGAATTGGAGAGATTCTATCCTGATCGCGATCCCGAATTCGCGGAAATCTCCGGTGAGTATGCATGTCCCTCAAACCAATATTATGACTTATCTAAACTTATGATATTTTGTTTCTTTCAGATGCAGAATACGCGATGCTTGGGCTAGATAGCAAAGCGGAGAAGTCGAGACTGGCTTCTGCAAGACTAGAGGAGGCGCAATATCAACTTTCATACCATGTGCGCAAGGTGAAACGGGACAACTGAGTCCAGGAAATTAAAGATGCTCTGTCTAAAACGTTAGGAGACGAAAATTATGGAAGTGAGCCAGCCAGTGAGGTTCCTTCTGGATCACGTCATAAGATGCTGAGTGGGGTTGTGGTTAGGGATTGTGTGGGTGATATGGTAGCTGAGGTGATTGGGAAGGTGTTGGATGCGGTTGTGGATGAAGGGGTTGATGAGGTGGTGGAAAGGGTTAGTGCGAAAGGAGTGGTCGATGACGTTTTGGAAGAGGTTTTGGATGGAATTAGTAGCGGGAGCAATGGTTATGTGGTTGAAGATGTGGTGGAGGTGGTTCAGGATGTTTATTTGAATGTTTTTTTTGGTCTGTGGACAAGGTTGTTGGATGGGATGGTTGACGAGAGGAGTGGTGTTGTTGAAGATGCGGTGGTGATGGATGCAGACGATGGTGGTTTGAGTGAGGACGACGTGGAGGAAGAGGAGAAAGACATGGAGGTGGAGGTGGAGGTGGAGGTGGAGGAATTACAAATGGTGGGCGTGAAAAAAAAGAAAAGATCCAGCGAAGGCATTTGCCCCATTTGTAACACTCGACAGTCCTGGCTGCGCCGACATTTGAAATTAAAGCACAAATGGACGGAGGAAAAGATGAAGCTTATTCACCAAAAAGAGCAGCCAGCACGATGTAAGAATCCCATCCGGAAATGCCCAATCGTTGGATGCCTTGTCTACCGTACGAAGTTCGAGCCACACTGGCGTACGGTACACAAGGTATCCAAAGCGGAAAATCCTGAAAGGTAAGTGTGGTTAGAGACTGAAATAACTTGACTTCAAATAGATCTAGAACTCTTAATACTGTTTTGTAGATATGCCAAGCTGCTGCGCCTACTTCGGCAGCAACAAAAGACTATAAAACAAGAGGCCATGGTTGCTGATATGGCGAAGGAAACTAAAGTAAAGACCCCACCAAAAGAAGCAAAAGGTATACTGCAATTATGAAAATAAATGATAACTAGAATATGTGTTGATAGTTGGGGTTTGGATCTTATTCAGGCATGAAAACAAGAGAAAAAGAAGTGGTTGAATACCAACTTGATTCGGAGTCAGACCCCGAACCAGAGGATACGTTTAAGGTATCTATCTTTGTATCTATTGCTGTATATGTGCTAGGGTAAAAAGTAGGAGATCCTGTAAAGTATCCATCATCTATCTATCTGCTTATCTGTCTATTTAAGCCTGAAAGCGACTCCGACAGCGGTTCGGAGTCTGACTCCGATGAGGGAATGCCAATGCCATCCTCGTCGAGCATTCCCATCGACACCACCTTCGGTAAAATGGTCACATCTTATAAGCTCCATCTTAAAACCCCATCAGGTAAGATACAATGCTGTTCCTTTCACGAGGCATTTATATTGACTGATAAAGTACTGTTATGATGTACCCCTCCAGGTGGAAGAAAGTCGGAGATGCAATCCGAAGAACAAGGAAGGATGTTAATGACCATGGGCCGCATGACATACCAAAAGGTATTTCCAGCCACACACCTTTGTCAGTAATGTTATGTTGACTCTTAAGTGTTAGGTAAAGGTTTCTAATGCCTTTCTACCTCTTAGGAGCCCTTGACGGTACAGCAGGCCTTCCTCGAAAACGATGTGTGGTTAGCGTTTTTTGAACCAAGCATCATGGCAATCACAGAGGCCCATACAACTGGTTAGTTGCAACATATTGGTTCATAATAATGCTATAAGTTCTTCTCTAATCCTTTAAATTGGTGGTGTTTATAGGAGATGACAGCCTGATGAAGGGAACTAGGAAGCCTTCCACCCTTCAGAACTATAGTACTGTTTTACAGGCCTTTCTGAAGTACCTACTTTAAAAAAAAAAAAATTTCCCATTCTCAAAAGGCCATAGACAGGCACTCAATGGTATGTATTTCAATGTATTGTGTTGCAGTATTCCTACAACTATAACTACAACTATAATATGATCATCTTCTTTTTTTCAGTACTCATGGAGGAACAGCCCAAGTGGCGAAGTTCATGCAATAAAGAAAGGGGTTTACAAAGGTCAATGAAGAGACAGTCTGACGAAAAAGAGCTACTTTCCCTACAGGAGATGCAACTCGTTATGGAGTCTCCTTTCTCGAGCAAGTGCTCGAAAAGACTCCAGGAACTCTTCGAGGACGAAGAGGAAATGCCAGTAAGTTAACTTGTATGTGAAATTGTAACTTGTTTTATTTCTAACACAGCTTCAAATGTCTTTCTTTAAGGTTCAACCATCAGAAGACCTCAGTTCGCTGGTCAATTACCTAATAATGCGTATAACAATTGAAAATGGGGGGAGGGCCAGTCTTGTTACTGGGATGACTGTGAAGCAGTTTAATAACAGGTCGCCTAACCAGCAAAGCGACACTTTTTTGGTGGAGGTTTGTGGCACTTCAATTGTACATTCGTCTACTGGACATTTAATTAATCGTTCGTTATTTACATTGCTTTCCCAGATTTTTACACGTAAGACTGGAACAACTTATGGCGCCGCGTTCGTGGTCATTACCGTTGAGACATGTAAAGAGATACAGGCCTATCTAAATGCAATAAGGTAAACTACGGTATTGCACTTGCTATAATATTAACAGTGCATAATGATTGCCTATCTTATATTTTTCTACAGACCTATCTACACCACAGCCCATTCGAAAGACTACCTGTTTCTAAACATGAATGGAGTCCCCATCCTTACCAATGTGTGGAGGAGGTTGACCTCGTTTGTGTCTAGTACACAAGTCATTAACAGGCCAATCTCTTCCACACATATAAGGAAGGGGATAGTTACTCACATCTACTCCGATGACAAGGTGACAGATAAAGAGAAGGAGGATCTGAGTGTGCTAATGTGCCACAGGAAGGGGTATGATAATTGATTGTTTATTGTCACTCTTGCATAGGCACATACTATATATGCTCGTACTTTTGTTGTGTTA
This sequence comes from Anthopleura xanthogrammica, assembly GCA_964019055.1. Lineage (NCBI taxonomy): Eukaryota > Metazoa > Cnidaria > Anthozoa > Actiniaria > Actiniidae > Anthopleura > Anthopleura xanthogrammica. The sequence continues at coordinate 3,042,649 of OZ025220.1, forward strand.
TTCAAGGACCGCTGATCGCTATTATAACGTCCGGCAGCGGCAGCTTATGGCCTCAAGAGCTGCTACTCATTTGAAAGAAAAGAGGAGCAGTGCTATGAAGTAAGTAGTTATTTTAAGATAGAGCCTACCTCTCTTTTCCGAACTTGACCTCTTTTTTTTTTACAGGACCAGCACATCCACATCTACATATACATCCACATCCACATCCACATCCACATCCACATCCACATGCACATGCACAAGCACCACCACCAGAGATGCCACACCTGTGAAGCCTGCACTCCAACATAAGATAATAGCAAGGTAAGATATTGATTACCAATCACAGATAAATAGATCCTATCATACTTACTCTAAACATTTTATTCTTGAAGGCCAGCACATACGAGAGAGCAGTGGTCCCTGGAGGACAATGGAAGAATCACCAGACAAATGAGGAATTTGGTTCGCCAAAATGTTATGCCAAGCCGAGGTGCCATCAGGGCACAATTCATAGAATGCTTACCTGCCATTTGGGCACGCGAATGTTCAAGCAAGTGGCAGGAACGGTGTGTAGAGAAGGTCAGGACCTTGTGGCGAAAAACTCACCATTAAAAAAAACAAAAAACAAAAAACATAAAAACAAAAAAAAAGGGCTGATCCGGAGAGTGATCAGCCCCCAAAAAAATTATAAAAAAAACAAAAAGAGTCGATCCGAAGAGTGATCGGCTCCCAAAAAAAGGCCTCCTGAGCTGGCTCGGAGGCCGAAAAGTCAAATGGTATACCATTTACGGTAGGTTGGTTCGAATCCAACATGACTTCCAATGAGACAGTCTCACTGAAAGCAAGCTTTGAAATATCACACACTGTTTCCATAAGGGACCACCTAACATCTTCACAAACACTTACCTATGTTAAAAGGTGCTTAGTTAGGCATTACCCAGTTGATTTGAACCTTCTCTGTTCAATTCTAAACAAGTGTGATAATTTCCATTGTGACTATTTCCGCGAAAGTGTGACTATTTCCGCGCATGGTGTGACTATTTCCGCGCAAGTGTGATTTCTTCCGCAAAATTGTGATTTTTTTCCGGGTGTGTCTGTGATTTCTTCCGCAGTTTCGGGCCCTAACCCTAACCCTAACCCTAATTAGAACCTCGTCCGACTTTGTCAGACAATTTTTGAATAAATAAAAATCATATAAGAATTAGTCGATTCTTGCTGATTTTTGGTGTGTGGCATGTTCTAGGTCTGATAAAGTGAGTAACACTCTTATTTTTTTGAAAAATTTAAATCCTGATTTTTGATTGACAGATAACTGTTTTTCTTCTCACGGTCATAACTCCCCCGGAATTGAGTGAATCGTAATTCTGATACCTAACCTAGGTAGAGGAGGTCTTGTGCTATCTCCATTCCAAGTTTGAAGGTCATAGGGCAAGGGGCCAGGGTTCTGTAGGTTAAGACCTACAAGTCCACTAAAGGTAGTTAAAGTGTGTCATAGTTTAAAAAGAATCATTTTTTCAGAATATGACTAAGAGTAATACTTGGAATATACACTTGATATTGGTATCATCTTTTAGGTCTGGTCAAGGAGAACAAGAATATGGGTTTGAATTTGAAATTGGTGCACATGCGCAGAAGTTACAGGTACTTTTGTGTGTCCGACTTTGTCAGCTCGAAAAAAAAAAAACCTTTGCAACTGGATCTCCCCCTTAGCCTACCTCGATCTCCACGATATTCTAGTATGTTTATGCTCTAGGTCTGCGCTATACAACAGTGTTTTTATTTTTCCAATATTCTTAATTTTTTTCGTACCAGTCTCTCACTGTCGCTGACAAAATCGGACATTTGACCAAATTTCAATTGGCTGTCAAAAATTCAGAATTTATCTTAGAGTCTCCATACTTAGGCAAATGATAGTCCATGATCAAGTCCTTCATTCTAATGTAGTGGTTTTGTGATATCATTCAAAGAGGGGGTGCTGTCAGCGTGAGAATATTTTTTAGTTAATGTGACGTAACTCCTACAAATTACATCAAAATCGTACTAGACTTTAGATGTTGATGTATGTATAGACCTTTCTTCATATGCGTAAGTAAGATAGAGTTTGATTAAATTTTCAACGAGAAATAATTTTTTGAAATTTTTAACTTCAAAAATCGTTACCTTGGCAACGCTTGACGTAAATTAAAAATTGATTTCGTTAGTATGTAGCACGCTTCTAGGAGTGTAACATATGGGCTGCGGTTTGGAATCACGTTTTGTCTGTAGATTCCATAAGCGTTTTAACGTATAGTTTACTGCGCATGAGCAAATACGTGGTTCCCACGGTGTATTTCTGAAGTACCTTGGCTTCCTAATATGATCAACCATAGCAAGTGGAGGCACTTTTTGGGCTAATTGGCGAGATTCAGACTCAAGTATGTCTTCAGTAGCTTCTATTTACAGTACCCCTCCCTCCCTTTTTCTTTCACTTCAAGTGTTTTTTAAAGGTAAGACCTGTTATTTTAGTTCAGTAGTTTTTTGCATCTCCCATCCCCTTGGACACTCGCATTGCAAAAACTAACTATTGCATGTGATACATAAGAGTAAGATGAACATTGTGATGCATAGATATATGTCATTTGTAGCCTAGATTTATAGATTTCATTGATTATTGTGAGAATTTTTGACGATCGTAAAACAGGTGCTTTTTCAAAATGGCGGACTACTAGGGGAGGGGTGGTCCTATGTGCTGATAGTGATATGTGGTTTTATGCTCGGCTATTTCTTACCATATCTTTGGAACCCGTGGGTCTATCGACATCAACATGGAGTACTTAATTAAAGTACATGACCTGTAGAAGATGTCTATGTTAATTAGAAGTAGTCATGTTGTAATGCGCATGCGCATTTAGTGGATTTTGGAGGAGAGCTTTTATAGGATTCCCACCTTTCTAACAAAAGTTTAAAAATATGTTACATATTCACAATAACATCTAATGACTCAAAACCTTTACAGTCGTGCTGCTAGACCTCTCTTCTACATGTTAGTGTACTTTATTTGTCTCCTGACCATTTAGCAGAGTCTCAGACATTGTATGACAAAGTCGGACATTTGCTGACAAAGTCGGACATTTTGCGTAAAACCTATTATATATTCACTATAATGTCTAATGATTTCAAACCACTACAGTCTCACACCAAAATGTTTTCTTTTTCAGTCATATATAAATATATAGATTCTTTAACGACAGAATGGATAACTTCGATTCAAACAATCCTGACGCATGGAAGAAAGATACGCTCTCGACGATCGCTTTCTTTCAATTTCAATTAGGGAAATTGCAAGATAGCGATCTCGAAGAAGACAAGATTGCAGCTCAGCGTCTTGGCCACGCCTTGGCCTCTCTCATGCGCCACTACCGGTGCCGCCTGGGCGAACGCCTTCCATCTAACGACCATAACGAAGCAGGGAAAAAAGAGTACTACAGGCTAATTAACCTGGAGAAAAAGCAGAAAGAAGGTTTCATGGACGAAGAGGTCCAAACCAATGTAGAGGTACAATCTGTTATGTCTATAATTACCTTTCATACTGAGTCTGTCTACACAGCACTCATAGAAGTAACGTTTTCATTGCAGACGGCCTCCACCTCGTCGCAAACAACCCCAAGAGTGCTAAACATCCCCCTCACGGCCATTGACACCACTGGTCTGCCCCCTCCGAGGGATTATTTCGAGGGGATGTCATTCGAGGTGTGGGAGCCTCAACCAGCCCTCACGACCCCCACTCCTGCACCTGCCCCTGCCTCTCAAACTGCCCCTGCCCCTGTCCCTGGCCCTGTCCCTGTCCCTGCCCCTGTACCTGTCCCTATCCTTGCCACTGCACCTCCACCTGCACCTGTCCCATTAAGTGACAGTGACGATGACGATGACGATGATGTGCAGGTGGTTGCCTTAATTCAAGCTAAGGCAAAAACACATATAAAAAAAGAAAAAAAAAATTACTGCCATATCTGCGACAAAGAAGTCTTCAAGATTCTGAGGCATTTCAAGACAACTCACGGCCTCGAGGGGAAGAAATTGGAAGACGCGAGGGCTCTCTCCAGGTCCGCCCTCATAGAGAGGAACAGAGCAACCACCAGCCTTGGCACCACCAAAAATCCGCCAAAAGTCTGCCACGTCAATGGCTGTGGCGCGGTGGTGTCAAGGCTGGACAGGCACCTGGAGATTAGACATGGAATAACGAAGAAGAACGACCCCAAAAAATATCAGGAGGCTTTTGATGATGCTAAGCGCTGGTGAGTTATGATGTATGTCCAGTAATTTGCAATGGAACATCATGTTAATGTTGCTATCTATTACTTGAAAGGGTAATGCCAAAAGTCGAAAAAAAGGAAGACCAAGAGAAAGAGAAACAAATAGAACGGTAAGCATATAATACTAGAAGTTATTATTATTATAAGCATTGATGAGCATTGTTCTTCTTCCTTCTAGTTCTGCTGTGGCCACGACATCAGACTCAGAGTTGGAGTCGGTGAGCTCACTCCCTGGGCCTGGTCCTTCCACGAGCATTGTTGTGGAAACAGAGCTTGTGTCGGGACCAGACTCAGGGAGTGAGTATGTACCTTCTTCGGAAGAAGACGAAGAAGATGATGATGATGATGATGATTTGAAGGAGGATCGAAAGGAGATCTGCGGCATATCTCCCCCTCCGGCAGTGGGCAAAGGGAAAGGCAAGGCGAAAAGTTCGTATACTATCAAGGACTACCTTGCCAAGTACCTTGTCTTCCGCCAGACTCCACCTGGGGGAGATATGACGCAGAAGCAAGCTGCCGACGACGCAGCCAGGGTAAGACACTACCATATTTCGCTGCTATGAAGGTTAAGGGTTATTGAAAGGTGTACCATTCCCTTTTAGATCCGGAGAATTGCAAGAGCAGTGCTTGGCACTCGAGGTGAAGATCACTCCTTAATGAACCTGGTCTGGGACATCGATGCAGTGTGGTCCCGGTTTTTCCAGCCACACCGTGACCAGACCAACAAGAAGAGAAAAGCCGGGACCACACTGAAGGTGTATTCCACCACTTTGCAGAGCTTTTTGGACTGGATACTAAACCATCAAATGGAAGGACTGACCGTAGATGAAACGGTAAGTATTGAAGCTAGGTTCCATCTAGTCAATTCACCATCGCTGAATCAGCATTTTCTTTTAGCAAGCGGTAACGAAGCTAACGTCCCTCCAGTTTCCTTGGAGGAGAAGTCTCAAAAAGGACTGTTCCAAGCAGAGGAACGAACAACGGAGGAAGGATGCAAAATACCAGCTGACTTTGGAGGAGGTAACATAACATGCTAGTGTTTCTGGGGTTAGATAAGTGTTTCTAGTGTCTTTTTCTTCTAATAAGAGGAAATAATTTTTTTGGTGCTAACTCCAACCCTCCCTATACCGCTAGGGTTGAAACATGGGTTTCCTGGAAAAAGACCTTGGATGATGTTCTAACTTTCAGAAATGGTGTTTCTGGTGTAGTTAAGTGTTTCTAGGGAGTTTATTTTCTAAGACGAAGTAAATTTTTTGGATTTTTGTGAATTTTTTCTAAGTGCTAACTCCAACCCTCCCTATACCGCTAGGGTTGAAACATGGGGATCCTAGTAGATGACCTCTGATGATGTTCTAACTTTCAGAAATGGTGTTTCTGGTGTAGTTAAGTGTTTCTAGGGTGTTTATTTCCTAATAAGATGAAATAATTTTTTTTGGATTTTTGTGAATTTTTTGGTGCTAACTCCAACCCTCCCTATACGGTTAGGGTTGAAATATGGGTTTCCTGGAAAAAGAACTTTTATGACTTTCTAACTATCAGAAATGGTGTTTCTAGTGTTAGATAATTGGTTCTGGATAGTTTTCGATGTCTTGGATTCGAAACCTCAATTTCGCATAGGGCGTGTTAGGGTTAGCACTTTTCTCAGTAAACTTACTCAAAGTGCTAACGCCAACCAACCCAATGTTTTTTTCTTTCCAGGTGAAAGCTGTAGCCGAGTCAAAACACGGGCATCGCTGCAAGCGCCGCCTTCTGCAACTCTACGAGAGGAAAAAAATGACTGCGGCCCCTGGGGTCACCAGCATTGCCGAGGCCAGGGAGCTCACCGACTACCTGGTCTCGATGCTTGCTGTGGCCTTTGCAGCAAGGTATTATATTTCAAATAATTAATCGAGTCATCATTATCATTTCACTGATAGTTCTCGTCTTTTGTAGAGCATCCCTTATTGCCAACTGCCTGGTTGAGGACTTCGAGGAGGCCCGCAGCACGCTTGACACTGACGGCTATTATGAACTGTCAGTGTCACAGCACAAGACCGCTGATACAAACGGGCCCCTGACGATCTTCCCTGATACGGAAGTAAGTTTTGTTGTTAATTCCCCCTTTACACATTGATCCATAATAAATATGATACTTTTGTCCTTCTTTCACAGACGATGAGGATGCTAATTGCTTACAAAGCAATGAAGTGGAAGAGTCTAACCACCTCTTCCTTAATTCAACTGGGAACGCTGCGCAATCGTCAAGAGTGCATGTCATGATGAGCAGGTTTCTCGCATCTACGAAGGTCCCACTTGCGAAGGGCAAAACCTTCAAGTGTACTTCCATAAGAAAGGTACCTTTTACCAACTTTAACCCTGCAATTTTCGTACCGAAACTAACATCTGTATTGCATGCTTTTAGATGTGGGTAACTCACCTGAAAGGAAAGGGCGCAACGGCGGCTGAGCTGGCCGACCTTGCGCAGCTGATGAAACACAGCCGGCGCGTCCAGGAGGCCTGGTACGACTTGACACTCAAGTCGCAGCAGGCCAAACGGGCGTGCCAGGCAATTGGAAAGGAGTTTCGAGTAAGTATATTATCAAAGACTGGAACTTTACTTTAAACTTTTGTAATCCCTAGCATCTTTGTTTTCATGCAGGAAGCTCAGGCCTCCCTCCCATGTATTCCATCAACGCCGTCGCCAAAGAAGCGAAAAGTTTGCAACGAGGTAAGAGCAGAAGAACAGGACATGCCATGCGATTCCCCGCACAGAAAGTAAGAGGTTCTTTTGCCCATTTCATATAATGCTATCGTATCGTAATATATCCAAATTCATTCATCTACAGATATCACGGCACCCGCTATAACTGGTCTACCACACAATTGAAGGTAATCGAAAATGGTATGCACATGCTTCTGAGCCGAAACAAGTTCCCTAAGACGGAAGAGATCCGCCAAGGCTTTCAAGACGGACCCATCACACTCGTGTCTTTGTGGACAAAATTTGATTGCGATGACTGGAGATCAAAGTGCATTGAAAAAGTCAGAAATATGTACAAAGCCAAACAAAGAAAATAATTGTAAGAAATGATGGCAGTTCAAAAAAAGAATTCATTAAAAAAAGAAATTTCGGGTTCTAAATGGTTGTTGATTCTTGTTTTTTTCACATTATATGTAAATCTTTGATGATATACTTAGTCTAACGTGGTCCTTTAAGTACCCCATCATGTCACTTAGGTCCCCATATATTGATCTCCAATCAGTAAATATCCCTACCTCAAAGTCCCCAACAGTCTATTATGTAGGCCTGATGCTTCCCCAAGACATTTTTCTGACCTAATCACACACTTTTCTGGCAAATTCCCACTTTTTCCTGACCTAATCACACACTTTTCTGACGAAGTCCGACATTTTCCTGACGAAATCGGACATTTTCCTGACGAAGTCGGACATTTTGCTGACGAAGTCGGACATTTCCTGACGAAGTCGGACCTTTCCTGACGAAGTCGGACATTTGCTGACAGAGTCGGACAAAAACCCTGACGAAGTCGGACAGGTTCTAACCCTAACCCTAACCCTAACCCTAACCCTAACCCTAACCCTAACCCTAACCCTAACCCTAACCCTAATTAGAACCTCGTACCACTTTGTCAGCTCATTTTTGAACAAGTAAAAATAATAGAAGAATTAGTCGAATCTTGCTGATTTTTGGTGTGTGGCATGCTCTAAGTGTGATAAAGTGAGTAACACTCTTACTTTCTTGAAAATTTCAAATCCTGATTTTTGATTGACAGATAACTGTTTTTCTTCTCACGGTCCTAACCCCCCCAGAATTGAGTGTATCGTAATTCTGATACCTAACCTTGGTAGAGGAGGTCTTGTGCTATCTCCATGCCAAGTTTGAAGGTCATAGGGCAAGGGGCCAGGGTTCTGTAGGTTAAGACCTACAAGTCCACTAAAGGTAGTTAAAGTATGTCATAGTTTAAAAAGAATCATTTTTTCAGAATATGACTAAGAGTAATACTTGGAATATACACTTGATATTGGTATCATCTTTTAGGTCTGGTCAAGGAGAACAAGAATATGGGTTTGAATTTGAAATTGGTGCACATGCGCAGAAGTTACAGGTACTTTTGTTTGTCCGACTTTGTCAGCTCGAAAAAAAAAAAACCTTTGCAACTGGATCTCCCCCTTAGCCTACCTCGATCTCCACGATATTCTAGTATGTTTATGCTCTAGGTCTGCGCTATACAACAGTGTTTTTATTTTTTCAATATTCTTAATTTTTTTCGTACCAGTCTCTCACTGTCGCTGACAAAATCGGACATTTGACCAAATTTCAATTGGCTGTCAAAAATTCAGAATTTATCTTAGAGTCTCCATACTTAGGCAAATGATAGTCCATGATCAAGTCCTTCATTCTAATGTAGTGGTTTTGTGATATCATTCAAAGAGGGGGTGCTGTCAGCGTGAGAATATTTTTTAGTTAATGTGACGTAACTCCTACAAATTACATCAAAATCGTACTAGACTTTAGATGTTGATGTATGTATAGACGTTTCTTCATATGCGTAAGTAAGATAGAGTTTGATTAAATTTTCAATGAGAAATAATTTTTTGAAATTTTTAACTTCAAAAATCGTTACCTTGGCAACGCTTGACGTAAATTAAAAACTGATTTCGTTAGTATGTAGCACGCTTCTAGGAGTGTAACATATGGGCTGCGGTTTGGAATCACGTTTTGTCTGTAGATTCCATAAGCGTTTTAACGTATAGTTTGCTGCGCATGAGCAAATACGTGGTTCCCACGGTGTATTTCTGAAGTACCTTGGCTTCCTAATATGATCAACCATAGCAAGTGGAGGCACTTTTTGGGCTAATTGGCGAGATTCAGACTCAAGTATGTCTTCTAACCCTTCTTTATTTACAGTACCCCTCCCTCCCTTTTTCTTTCACTTCAAGTGTTTTTTAAAGGTAAGACCTGTTATTTTAGTTCAGTAGTTTTTTGCATCTCCCATCCCCTTGGACACTCGCATTGCAAAAACTAACTATTGCATGTGATACATAAGAGTAAGATGAACATTGTGATGCATAGATATATGTCATTTGTAGCCTAGATTTATAGATTTCATTGATTATTGTGAGAATTTTTGACGATCGTAAAACAGGTGCTTTTTCAAAATGGCGGACTACTAGGGGAGGGGTGGTCCTATGTGCTGATAGTGATATGTGGTTTTATGCTCGGCTATTTCTTACCATATCTTTGGAACCCGTGGGTCTATCGACATCAACATGGAGTACTTAATTAAAGTACATGACCTGTAGAAGATGTCTATGTTAGTTAGGAGTAGTCATGTTGTCATGCGCATGCGCACTAAGTGCCTTAACTTGGATGAGGTGATTCCCTTTTTCATATCTCTTATGTTTTAAAAAAAATAATTAAATATGCATGATAATAGCTAATGACTCTAAACCACTACAGTCCTACTCCTAGATAACTCGTCTACGTGCCCATGTAGTTTATTTATCTCCTGGGTATCTCTTAGAGTCTGGGGGGGTGTTAAAACTTTAGCTGACAAAGTCGGACATTTGCTGACAAAGTCGGACAAAATGAAAATTGATTTTCAAACATCTATTTTAAATGGTTTAGATATCAAAAATGGATCAGTTCAACGAAGAAAATAGCCAGGAATGGAGCAATGAGCTCATGGCAACAGTCTCCTTCCTCCAATTTCAAGGAAGCACCCTCCCAGAAAATGGCAACTCTGAGGCTGAGGAGGTGGCAAGGCAGCGCTATGGTTTTGCCATAGCCTCCCTGCTCTCGCACCATAGGTGCAGGACCCGTCATCGCGCGCCATCGAGAGCTACTTCCCAATCATTCAACGCTGAATATGGCAGGATGATATGTATTCACCAGAGGGAGAGGGAGAACCAAGCAGACGAGGCGGTCCAGACCGAGAAACCAGAGAAGGTATGCTGTCTAACTATCTATCTATCTATCTATCTATCTATCTTGCTAGCTAGCTATACGGCACTGGTTGAAGTTACTTATTTTAATTTTAGCATGGCCTCAACGACTGTGGCACCCAAACACAGCATGCCACCCTCAGCATCCCCTTAGCCCATTTGGACACCACAGGACTCCCTCGTCCCAGGGACTATTTCGACAATATAGAGTACGACCTCTGGGAGCCTGCTTCCACGTCAGTATTCGACCCCTCCCCTGCTCCTGCCCCTACTGTCCCTTCCCCTGTTGTTGTCCCTCCTGCTCCTGCCCCTACAGTCCCTCTCCCTGTTGTTGCTCAACCAATATCGAGCGGGGAAGAGGACGACGTTATGGAGGTGGAAATGAAGACAACTAATACGAAGAAGAAGAAGGAGAAGGCGAATTGGTGCGGCTTGTGCCAGAAGAACGTTTTTAGGGTAGTACGCCATCTTACACTAACCCATGGCCTCGAGGGAGCCAAGCTGATGGAGGCCAGGACTGCCTCTAGAGCTGCTCTCCTATCGTCGAAGAGAGCAGTGTCAGGCCTTGGCACGAAGAAGAACCCTGCACGCCACTGTCCCATCCAAGGCTGTGCAGTGGTCGTGTCAAGGCTTGACAGGCACCTGGCCTCCAAACACAACATCAGCAAGACGAACAATGCACAAGAATATACCAGGCTTTTGAAACTGGCCAAGACGTGGTGAGCTATGATTTTTGTCCAATAATTTGACGTTGAACTTCATATTTATGTTGTTACATTTTACTTGAAAGGGTAATGCCAAAGAAAGAAAAAATCGAACAGAGGACACCAGAGCCGGAGACCTCTTCCGAGTCGGAAGAGGAGAGCTCACTCCCTGAGCCTGCTCCTGCCACGAGCAGTGTTGCGCAAAAACAGCTTGTTTCGGGCTCAGACTCAGGGAGTGAGTATGAACCTTCTTCGGAAGAAGAGGAAGAAGAGGTTGATGATGATGATGATTTGGAGGAGGATCGGAAGGAGATCTGCGACATATCTCCCCCTCCGGTGGTCGGCAAAGGGAAAGGCAAGATGAGATGTTCGTATACCATCAAGGACTACCTTGCCAAGTACCTTGTCTTCCGCCAGACTCCACACGGGGGAGATATGTCGCAGCAGCAAGCTGCCGACGACGCAGCCAGGGTAAGACACTACCATATTTCGCTGCTATGAAGGTTAAGGGTTATTGAAAGGTGTACCGTTCCCTTTTAGATCCGGAGAATTGCAAGAGCAGTGCTTGGCGCTCGAGGGGAAGAACACTCGCTAATGAATCTCGTGTGGGACATAGATGCAGTGTGGTCCCGGTTTTTCCAGCCACACCGTGACCAGACGAACAAGAAGAGAAAAGCCGGGACCACACTGAAGGTGTATTCTACAGTTTACAGACCTTCTTAGACTGGATTTTGAATCATCAGATGGAACAACTGTCCGTAGATGAAACGGTAAGTATTGAAGCTAGGTTCCATCTAGTCAATTCACCATCGCTGAATCAGCATTTTTCTTTTAGCAAGCGGTAACGAAGCTAGCGTCGCTCCAGTTTGCTTGGAGGAAAAGCCTTAAAAAAGACTGCTCGAAGCAGCGCAACGACCAAAGGAGGAAAGATGCGAAACACCAACTTACTTTGGAGGAGGTAACATAACATGCTAATGGGGTTAGCACTTTTCTCAGTAAACTTACTCAAAGTGCTAACGCCAACCAACCCAATGTTTTTTCTTTCCAGGTGAAAGCTGTAGCAGAATCAAAGCAGGGACATCGCTGCAAGCGCCGCCTTCTTCAACTATACGACCGAAAGAAAGTGACTGCGGCTCCTGGGGTCACCAGCATTGCCGAGGCCAGGGAACTCACCGACTACCTGGTCTCGATGCTTGCTGTGGCCTTTGCAGCAAGGTATTATATTTCAAATGATTAATCGAGTCATCATTATCATTTCACTGATAGTTCTCGTCTTTTGTAGAGCATCCCTTATTGCCAACTGCTTGGTCGAAGACTATGAGGAGGCCCGCGGCACGCTTGACACTGACGGCTATTATGAGCTGTCAGTGTCACAGCACAAGACCGCCGATACAAACGGGCCCCTGACGATCTTCCCTGATACGGAAGTAGGTTTTGTTGTTAATTCCCCCTTTACACATTGATCCATAATAAACATGATACTTTTGTCCTTCTTTCACAGACTATGAAGATGCTTATTGCCTACAAGAGGTTGGTCAGGCCCTTCTTACTTCAGAGTAATGAAATGCAAGAGTCTGACCACCTCTTCCTGAATTCGACTGGAAACGCCGCACAATCCTCCAGAGTACACGTTATGATGAACCGCTTTCTCACAAGGTCCCACTTGCAAAGGGTAAAACCTTCAAGTGCACGTCCATTAGAAAGGTACCTTTTACCAACTTTAACCCTGCAATTTTCGTACCGAAACTAACATCTGTATTGCATGCTTTTAGATGTGGGTAACTCACCTCAAAGGCAAGGGTGCAACGGCGGCTCAGCTGGCCGATCTTGCACAATTAATGAAACACAGCCGGCGCGTCCAGGAGGCCTGGTACGACTTGACACTCAAGTCGCAACAGGCCAAACGGGCGTGCCAGGCTATCGGAAAGGAGTTTCGTGTAAGTATATTATCAAAGACTGGAACTTTACTTTAAACTTTTGTAATCCCTGGCGTCTTTGTTTTCATGCAGGAAGCACAGCCCTCCCTTCCATGCATTCCTTCCACGCCGTCGCCGAAAAAGCGAAAGGTTTCCGAAGACGTAAGACCAGAAGAACCACAGGACGTTCCATGCGATTCCCCTCACAGAAAGTAAGAGGTTCTTTTGCCCATTTCCCATAATGCTATCGTATCGTAATATATCCAAATTCATTCATCTACAGATATCATGGCACCCGCTATAATTGGAGTTCCACGGAAATACAAGTGATCGAAAAGGGCATGCACATGCTTCTCAGTAGAAACAGGTTCCCCAAGACGGAAGAGACCCGACAAGCGTTTCAGGACGGACCCATAACTCTCGTCTCGTTATGGACAAAGTTCGACTGCAGTGACTGGCGCTCAAAGTGTATCGAAAAAGTGAGAAATATGTTCAAAGCCCGAAAAAGGAAACCATCGTAAGAAATAAAGGCAGTTAAGAAAAGAACGCATTAAAAAAAGAAATTTCGGGTTCTAAATGGTTGTTGATTCTTTTCCAAGACATTTTTCTGACCTAATCACACACTTTTCTGACAAATTCCCACTTTTTCCTGACCTAATCACACACTTTTCTGACGAAGTCCGACATGTTCCTGACGAAGTCGGACATTTTGCTGACGAAGTCGGACATTTTGCTGACGAAGTCGGACATTTGCTGACGAAGTCGGACATTTTCCCTGACAAAGTCGGACAGGTTCTAACCCTAACATGAAGTATTTCCAAGAAGACAAGAAATAACATCAGGATTTCTCTCGGGAAACATGGCAGTCAGGCGCATCTACCATCGCTACGGCTGCGATGAATGGAAGGCGAAATACATAGAGAAGATCCGAAATATGTATAAGAAAGATAAGAAATAGACAAAGTTGAACGGATCAATAAACATGTGATGTTAGTTACTAAAAACATGTATAACAAAGATAACCCAAAGTAAAGTTATATCTTAGAAATAAACAAAGTTGAAAAGACCAATCAGTAGTACAAACCAAGTTTATAAGAAATAAACAGTTGAAATTATTCCATTGTAATTTTTGTTTAATCATTTGCCTATAACAGAAGGTATAATATGAATTATAATATTTTTCTTATACACTTGAACAAAATGCTGATATTTCGGGACAAAATGCTGACATTTTGGGACACCATGCTGACATTTCGGGACATGAGCTGACATTTTGGGACATGAGCTGACATTTTGGGACATGAGCTGACATTTTGGGCCAAAAATGTCCGAAAATATCAGATGGTCCTGACCCTAACCCTAACCCTAACCTAACCTATCCTAACCCTAACCTATCCTAACCCTAATTTCTATTCTTAAGCCTATACCCAGCCTATACCCTACCTTAGGAGGGCCTTCAGTTCTTAAAGGGTGGGTTCAGTACTTTAAAACCACTTTTTGTGGATACATTTAATACTTCTTACTACCCTCACAAGGTATATTCTGAAATTCCAACTACCCTTCTAAGGTGGTAGTGCAAGGTTCGACCACGCTTCTAGGGTGGTAGTCAAATGTTTTGAAAGGTTACTGAATTCCTGCTGCCACCCTTGTTTTAAGTTCTGTGTACAAACAAAAGGCTGAATAACAATCAAAATATGATGGATTCGATCTTTAGTGATTTGCAATTATTGTGTTTGTGAATGTGTAGCTTGCAAATCAAAGCAGCTATTCTGAGTATCACATTACTTATACTATTCATTTGATTTTATTGTAGAATACCTTTGGAAAGCCATACTCCAGCTCCACCTTCTGTAGCCGCATCAAGTTTTTGTTCCACAGATTGACTGGTGTCAGTCTGTCAGTCAATGGGCTATGAAGCTCTTTTGTGACACACACTTATGGTAGGAGGTAAGTCCCAGTCATTTCATTTTGTTTGGTTTTGTGGATAGGTCTAGTGTGTGTGTGCCTGTGTCTTTCTTCCTGGTTTTGGGCCAAGTACATAACCTTAACCACCATTCCCACCCAACTTATACCACGTTTCTTGTCCTATCTTGTTGAAAAGGTGGTAGAGAACTCTTGCACACTGTGGACTTCCTTGGCAAATGAAAATTAATTAACACATGATCTTTCTTCCCCTCTTCTTCTTTTTTCTCTTTTCTTCTTCCTTTCCTGGAACTAAATATTCATCCGGTCTGTTCTATTAGCAGTGATTGCAGTGACTCTCTTAAAGACTCCGTAGCCGCGGCACGGAGACACAGCAGAAAACAAGCACGACATACCACAGACGAAATTCCAATTTTCAACTTGTGCGGCTTTAAAATTTGCGAGGCTGAGCAAAAGCACTTTCTCTGAACTTTGCTGGAAGAATTAGAATTTATAGGTTAGAAAAGACATAAAGACATTTATAAAGACATTTTCAAAAGGTTACTTCATAAATTCAAAAGCACATGTTTGCCTGGTAGTTTGGCTTTATTTGGAATGTTGTTGTTTATTTATTTATTTATTTTTTTAAATTTTTTGGCTGGTACATTCACTCGGCTTGCAGAATTAAAATTTATAGTTTAGAAAAGACATACTTTCCTATAAAAACACATGTTCAAAAGGTTACTTCATAAATTAAAAAGCACATGTTTGCCTGGTATTTTGGCTTGAATTGGAATGTTGTTGTTTATTTAACTATTTATTTTTTCTTAATTTTTTGGCTGGTACATTCACTCTGCTGGCAGAATTAGAATTTATAGGTTGGAAAAGACATACTTTCCTGTAAAGACATAAATTTGTAGCCAAGGATTTTGGGGGTTTTCTTTTCTTTGGAGGGGGATTTGAATCTTAAAGTGGTACTTGGACGAAAATCGCAACAAAATTAAAACTCTTTTATTCGAGCTGAAACTTTGCAGAAATAATGTTTAATACTAAAATGTTATTGTAAGTGGGAATAACCATATTGTTTACGTTTGTTTCTTCCACTATTTTTTTAATATAATACTGAGCTTTCGCACTTCTAGTGCATCATCAGGGCGAAAAGTATGTTTTACAACGATTCAAATTATTTAAAGACTATAAGCGCACGCGATTTGCGTTTTACGAATATAAGGACCAATCAGAGAAACAATACGATCTACGTGTATAAACAAATCTCAAATCTATAAACAATGGATCAAAGTGAAAGCAATTCTCACACCTCTATACCACAACGCAGAATACTGATAAGGAGTAATTCCAAAAGGCCATCATATTTTTGCCTATATATTTTAGATTACATTGAAACGTCAAATTCAAGATTTAAATATCATATGCAAGATTCTTGGCAATTCCTTTTACAACTGCAGGTTTTTCCCTTCAGGCTCTCAAGCATATTCTTCACGAAGAAACACATTTCTTCTATAACATCTAAAGCTAAGATGCTGGGGTTTCTCTACAGAACATCTGACCCTCGTTTTGGTTCCATAGTCAAGCGTTCACTCTACCTTAGTTTGCTCAGAACATCTTGGATATGCTAGTGAAGTATGGACACCGCTCCACATCAGTGGTTTGAAAACAGTTGAGGGAGTTCAACGACGAGCAACAAAATATGTCTTAGGGTACCCTGATGCCCTAATCCCTTACAAAGAAAGACTTATTAAACTGCTATTAAAGGCTATCAATGGCATATATAATTTTGATATTTCAGAAATTATTCAACCTAAAGTAATTGTTAGGTCCACTTGCAATAGTTGATCATTGGATTATCAGCCCTTCAAGTGTAGGACGTCTATTTTTAAACGTAGTTTTTTTAATCACACTGTCAAGTTATGGAATTCACTTCCTTCATTAAAAAGAACGTTACCTAGTGTTGATTCTTAGTCAAGCATTATAAGAAAGCACTTATTGAAACATTCGATCAGGACAATGTTTAAACATGGAAGTCCTTGTGTCCTAAGTGTTGCTCCACTAGGAACCTACTTAGTTTTCGTCAGTGTTGTTTCTAACACATTTGTATGCTAAACTTACTCAATAGGGGTATTCTATTTTACATATATATTTTATGTATGTATGTAGTATATTATTCATACATATTTATTGTATAGGGGGAATTGGGCCCAGTTTGGGAGTTGGGTTACACATGTGCCGAATCTAGTGCAAATGAGCTCAACAGGGTTGCTCGTTTGCGTTGGATTCGGCGCATGTGGGCTTCAGCTTCTAGACCGGGCCTTATTCCGCACAATATTGAAATATTAGGTTAATTTTTTCCAATCGTTTTTACTATTTAACTATTTATTTATTATCATCATTATTTCATGGGCTTTCACCTGGTTGGGGCCTCTGTTGTGATTGTCCCTCACGGAGATCTTTTCCCCGTTTATTTTTTCTTTTTCTTAATTAGTTCTTCTTGTTAATTTTCAACAGTTTTGTACTTTTTTATTTACTCAGTGGAAGCTTAATAAATAAATAAAAATGTAGTGATGTGATGGAAAGCAAGTCATGCCAAGTAGAGCAATGCAGTACACAGTCCAATGTTGAAACGATTCCTGTTGAATCTCCATTGTTGGTACAAGATGCATACGAATTTCCAGATCAGGAAATAAGGCTGGACGAACCAGGAACTGAAGATCATTGTGAAGAGGCACAGTCCAGTGATCGCACTTCCAATAACGTAAGAACCTGATGTCTTAGAGTGCAAACACTATATAAGTGAGTAATAGTTCGGCTTTCCGGTTCGGTGACATTCCATACTACTCATCCATATTTGGCCTAAATTCTGGGAATATCACGTGACTTAAATTCTGGGAATATCACGTGACTTAAAATTCTGGGAATATCACGCGACTTAAAATTCTGGGAATATCATGCGACTTTAAAAAATGTCTTCGTAAAGGCTTGTGAAGGGAAAAATAATGTTAAAAGTGGTATATCAAAGAAAGATAATTGTAGATATAAATTTAACTATATTTCGAAGAAAGAGTTGCCGGAAAATTATAAAAAGTCTGCTAACAAGCGTCCAAAGAGGAAGTAATCTTGTTAAGAATGTAGTGAATTAATACAGATAACCAGAAATAATAAATATTTTTGGTTGTCTATGAAAAGCAACAATAACAGTTACTATACTGTAGTTTTTTTTGCTACGATATATATTAACATACTTTTATGTCATTAATTATAAAAGTCAATGATGTAATTCAATGGGAATTTACCTTTTGTTCACGTCACAGGTCATGAGACAGCCACGAGTTAGTAGCTGACACGTTTTCATATGAGTTATTTTATCTATCGAGATGGCCAGCAGTGTAAGTAGTTCTTTGAACGAATTTTTTCAAGATCTACATTTATTAGAGGAAACTGGTTATGAGAAAGACGTTGAGGTTGAAATTATCGATGGTTTCTACCACCAAAATGTGGCATTTATGAACGATAAGGTTCAATTATTTGCGGATTACTGGATGAAGTTATATTCGAATTGCTGTCTACAACGAGATCATGCATTAGAATTGTTAAGCCATGAAAAACCTGAAGAAGCTAAAGCTGTTCTTGAATATTGGCCTAATACGATGGGTTCCCACAATGTTCCACAAATATTAGTTCAAGAACCTCCAGAAAGGAAACGAAAGAAGCAATCAACGTATTCGACCGAGCGTGATGGTGCGATGCTTATCAAGGAAATGGAAGAGAGTTCTATTAGAGGAGAACGGTTTTGCTTTGACGTTCCGGATGTGATTCCAGAGGGTGATGTGAATTTAAATGAATATGAGGCTTTTATCAAGAAGTGTGAAAACTGTTTCAAGACTGTTGAGAACTATGTCGTTCAGAATGCTTTTGAACAACCTACCTAAAGATATCGTTGAAGCCGATGGGTTTAAATTATTTAAACAGAAATTGAAGTCTCACTTAGGTGTATAGTGTTCACTAAATACTGCGTCAAAGACACTTATATATTTACACTCAAACTAGTATACATCTATTAGCATATATTTATAGTATAGTCAAGATTAAGGAGGAGACGGGTTCACTGTTGCTCCGGGTTTCATGCTCGCGCGCCCATCAGACAGACTTTAAAGTCTGTCTGGTGGGTGCGCGGGCGTGGGGCTCGGGGTGGCGAAGAGCTTGTCTCGAAAGAAGCAATCAACGAAAGAAGCAATCAACGGATTCATTTCTGGTAATTTCGATGATTGGGTCAACACGGGATGTCTAGTTAAACCGAGAAGAGCACGATAACTACGTAAATTTTACAAACTTTTTTCACCACATAAGAAAGTATTACGTTGTAAGCTGCCATTTATTTCTTTTGATAAGAATGGGGTGTTTACATTTACCAAGCTAGGCTAGAGAGTCCAACTGTTATAATCGCTAGATTAGTATCACGAGTACTAAATGATATCATAGGTTTTTTGATTTGTTTACTAAAATTATTCGTTATGCCTTTTTTACTTGTGGTTTTCGTTTTATCATTGGGATTCTGATGAGGTAATTTAACCTTTGAATCATCCATATTATGTTTAGAACAAACAGGTTTTGTTTCATTATTGATGTTATTGATACCAAAGCTCATATCAGTAGTTGCCCTTTGTAGTTTATTGTTGTATCCAATAGTTAATTCAGTATTTATGACTAGACTAGATGGTAACAACCAACAACCTGGCGAGATTGCTAAATCTAATTTTTGTTTTGCTTGTTGTATACACCGATTCGAAAAATGGCCGACAGCCTCATCGGCCGGGATGGCCTGGGACCAAATTTATTGAAAACGAGGCTAGTCAGTATATGCTTTTTGCATTTGCCTATGTTTACTCTTAAAATTATCGACTGTTCTAAGCTTTTTTACCATGCCTTCTTATTGCTGTGTCCCTGAATGCAATCAGTTAGGCTACAAGGATAGTAATGGAAAGAGTATTTCGTTTTTTAACTTTCCAAAGAATGAAACATCACGTAAAATGTGGGTACATGCGATACGACGAGACGAAGGCAAGGACTTTCTGATCACCAAAACAACCAAGGTTTGCTCGCTCCATTTTAGAGTACATGATCTTCGAAAATCATTGAATGGGCGAATCTTTGTCAAAGATAGTGCAGTTCCTTCAAAATTTAAATGGAATCCAGTTTCACCGAAGAAAAGAAAGACTCCAGCCCAGCGAGTTTCACTACCTAAAGCTGGATGTAAGAACATGGCGTCGACAATTATTGAAGTTCCTCAAGAAGATGATCATCGCCCTGAAGACGAATTAACTTTGTTAAGATCCGAAATAAAGCATCTAGATGATGAAGTAAAACGTTTAAATGGAGAAGTAGATCGTTTAGATGGAGAAGTAGATCGTTTAGATGGCGAAGTAAAGCGCTTAAATGATGAAGTGAAGCGTCTGAATGATGAGGCCCTTCGTTCTAAGGAAGAGATCGATTGTTTACAGCGAGAAGGCAATGAGTCTAAAGAGGGTCAAGAAAAAAACAGAGAGGGAAGTTTTGGAAGTTCGAAAAGCAATAAAAGTTATTCAAGAAGAAAACTCTGACTTTAAGGACATGGTCAGTTCTCTCGAAAACGAGAAAGAACGACTGTTGAAGTGTATGTTTGACTTGGATAGATTTAGATCTGACGAGGACATATCCTTTTATACAGGATTTCCTAATTATTCAACTTTTCTGGCTATATTTGAATTCCTCAATCCAGGTTTAGAAGGAGAAAATATCAGGTATTCAAATTCCTCTGACAGAAATGTTCCAGATAATTATTATGAATTTCAACATGAAGAAGAGGATGAAACTGAACAGCAGAATGCAAGAAAGGGAAGACCCAAAAAGCTGAAGACAATTTCAGAATTTTTTATGGTGATGTGCCGCTTACGAAGAGGGTTTTCTCAAGTTCCCATCTACAAGAGTCATTATTGATTGTACCGAGGTTAAATGTGAAATGCCTGCTATTAAACTCTGAATTATTCAGTTCGTACAAGAACCTCACTACCCTCAAGGGATTGATTGGAATAGCACCAAATGGTTCTGTCACATTTATAAGTCAGTTGTACACTGGGAGTATCTCTGACAGGGAAATAGTTATCCGCAGTGGTTTCCTTGTCCAGAATTTTAATGATGGTGACTCTGTAATGGCAGACAAAGGGTTTACTATTGAAGATTTGTTACCCTTAGGTGTGTCACTCAATATCCCTCCCTTTCTTGGTGGAAATTCCCAAATGGCTCCCACTGATGTCATCAAGACCCAGCAGATTGCTTCTTTGCGAATCCATGTGGAGCGTGCAATCAATAGGATAAAAAACTATAAAATCTGGAATGGAGTAATCCCACTAAGTCAATTTGGTCTAGTTAACCAGATGTGGTGTATTTGTGCTTTTTTGAGTAATACCCAGGATCCTCTTATCTCAAGTTGAATGTTTCATGTAAGTTAATTACATTTTTAATAATACATCTACATAAAATATGTGTTTCTGATTGATTGTGAATGTTCTCTTAATCCATGCAATTAATTAATTGCACACATCCGGGAACTTTATACCTTGTGTTGTTTGTCAGAAACAAGTATTTTATGTAGAAATACCATCTAAGTTCTTGCAGAATTAATAAAAAGTACCATGCATATTTGATGCAAGTTGCTTAATACCACTGGTGCTACCCATGGTATTTTTAATATATTCTTTGAGAACTTAGGTGGTATTTCATATACAAATTTTCTCAATAGATGTTGTATGCAGTTGTGATGTTTTATTTTTTTACACATCTTTGATTTACTTAATACAAAAGTGACTTTATTAAAAAAGTCAAAAATTCTAACAAGTCATTGCCACAAAAAGAACAAATGGCTCCATAACATTATGTCTATAATTTGAAAAGCTAAGATCATGTAATGTAAATCTACAAATTGGTTGAAAATTTAAATATTTATAATAATTTATGAAAATGCATGATATTAAATATGAATTTCTAAAAAATACAATTTTGATTATTTCTATTCTTTCTATGTATATTGAAACAGTACAGAAGATAACTTTTGCATCATTCATTAGAAATAATCAATGGACTAGATGAACAGTAAATTGAAAATGAGTTGATTTCTCATGATCATCAGACAAAAAATGATGAGAGCTGCTAAAAGTTTGACTTTGCTTTTCCTATTCATTCCTAACAAACTTATTTCCAGCTTTGCTAAGAAAGTGATCAAAATAAAAAGATTTTAACTTGATTTTCATATTTGTCCAGTATTGGTCTTCAAAAGGGATTCTTTCAATGCTCATACCTTTGCTTGTATACACTACAAAGTCACACCAGGGTAATTGTGTGATTCCTAACTGACCTTGGACTTGGGCATAATAATTATGATTCCTCTTAAGTGTAGGGTTTTCATTGATTTTTTCTAAAAAAAAACCTGGGTCAGAGCAAGCATCTAGAGGTGTGACATTGAATTTAGTTGCAGGACATTTAACCTCAACTAGCCCATATTGTTCAGTGCATCCACTGTCTATCACTTTACCATCAGGTGAGGCTCCTAGGATTGGCAATTCTAAAGAAATAACTAAACCAGACTTGAATACCTTAACAGGTCTTCTGGTAGAGTACATGAACTTTTCATACTGCAGCAAAGCTACAGGCTCATATTTGTTGCCATGGTCTGTATACCTAGATGTAAAAGGCTTGGGGTTCAGTAAGGTATCCACAAGAGAATCATGATTTCTTTTTCTCTTCATTACCAATCCAAAGTTGGAGGCAGTTATTCTAAATTGCTTTTCTTGCTTCCAATCATCTGATCTGGACTGAGGCTTGGTCTTTTGTTCAATTTCATTGAGTTTGTCCTTTTCAACACAAAGATGTTCTAGCAGCTTCTCCTCAGATTCATTATCACTCGAGCAATCAAATACTTGCATGTTGTTATGTAAGGGAAACTGTGGAAATTCCTGATTTGCAACCATTTCTTCATTAGGAACAGTTCTTGGCACAGAGTTTATATTGCATATGACTTGGAAATTTGTTTCAGTAAATGATAGCTGGTAACTGGCATATGATCCTCTTGGACTTTTTCCAAACCGAGTTTCCACATACTCCGTGCTTCCGGTAGAAGGGGTATGAATCTGAGCCAAGGCCATTGTAGGATTTATTTTTTTCAATTTCTCTTTGAGTACCATTTCACTGATTCTTTGAGTGGTTACTTTATTCCTAGCTTCGTAAAGGATGAACTTCACTCCAGGTTCTCTGGTGGATTTTACACTGTCATCAAGTCTTGTTTTCTTTACTGATACTTCCATAACAGGTTGAGGCTGAATTGTGTCTTCTCTTCCCTTGTGGTGCCACATTTGTAAAGTTGAGGTGCAAGCCTTTTTAGCTACCATGTCATCTTCATTATTGAGATCAGAGGTATCTTTACAACCACGAAGACTAAACTTGCATATCTTAAACATTAAAGCTAAAATATGATTGCAAAATCCAACTTGCCCAGCAACACATGAACAGTTTGAGCTTTTTACTTCTCCGGTTATCAAATCCAATGCTATCTTTAAGTTATGTGGGGGATCGTTTTTTCTGTAACTATGGTGACATAAAGACTTCACATAGAAATATTTATCGTCACTTGAAGCAAGAATTTCCTTCAGATACTCATCTTCAAGAAATGTTTTAGCCTTTCGCATGCTTGTGGGGACAGAGTGCTGAACTGTACTCTTTGGATCAAGAGTTTTTCCAGATTTTGAAATGTGGAAATCCATTTCAGCACGTGTGAATAAGGGCATTCGTGTAAGTTTTGTTGACCAACCATCCGAAGGATATTTTACTGGAATAGGCGTTGGTGATTGCGCGAAAGCTTGGTTTTGTTTTCGAATGGTTTCTAGTCTTTGCTTCCTCTTCGTAAACACTTTGTCTTGATCTGGGTCAACAAGGTTTTTGTCACGACCAGAACTTATATATTCTTCTACCCTTTAAAATAAAGAAAATATGAAATATCTATTAGATATATTTCTTTCGCAATTCTTTGAATGACTTAATATAGCTTGTTATAATTCTTTGACATAACTTTAAAATAACCTGTACTGAACTGGTCTTCGAACGCGTTCGAAGGTGTGAAATGTTGTGAGTTCAATCTCGATTTTGCGAATATATCGTGCCCCGTAACAAGTACTGAATAAAAAGACGCTTCCTTTCGTTAAGCTTTAAAATTCCCCTCTATTTTAAAGTCTAACTAGAATAGGATTGTGAATTTACGGCGTTAAATGTGTATAGCAGTATTCTAACGATCGGTGTTGAAGGCGTATTTGATAATCTTACCTTTTTACGAATTGTGCCTTCGTTTTAAGTCCCTTACATGAATCTCCCCTGCACTGAAGCCAGAAACGAAGCTCGTCCAACTTAAGCTGAGATGGTATTCTACCACCAAGAGAAGCACCGGGAATATTATCCTCTTTTAGCGCGACTGTTGATTCCATACTTCATACTTCAACACACAACCAAGGGTAAAACCTTTACAAGCATTACTGACTAGTTTTCGTTTTCAATAAATTCGCTCCCAGGCCCTCCCGGCCGATGAGGCTGTCGGCCATTTTTCGAATCGGTGTATAGCTAGTTGATATCTCTGTATACTTTTAGAAATATCTTTCTCGATAACAGCACTTTCAAATAATTTTATGAACACTTCCTGAGTTTCTTTAGCAGAACCTGAATTTCCTATTATTGAGGATCTTGTATTGACCTGAGACCCTAAGACGCAATAAACTGAAGCTTCTATACTTTGATTCAATCGCGACATTCCAGGTTTTGTTATACCTAAACCTTTTTGAGGTATGAACCAATTGTACTGCCTTCGATCATTATGAGTAGATGTATAGTATGCTGTTAGAGAATCCCAGGGTGTCAAGCGGTAGACGAGCAAAAAAAAATAGGAAAATAGGAAAATAATAGGAAAATGTGTCAATAAATAGGAAAAAATAGGACACCTAAAAGCAGTTTCGTGGATTAAAAAGCTATCTTACAGTGGGAACATGGAGGAAATATTTGGCTTTTATTTTGGTGACAGTGATAAGATGTTCTAACAAGCCTTTTGTAATTAATACAAGTCCACTGGAATAAAAAACACAAGTACAAAGTACTATTAATTTTTGAAAAGTTCATAGACATCTTCAATGAAAAGAATAATCCATTATCTGTCAGACGTTTGAACACAAAATAACAAGATACTAGAAAACGTTATAAATAATCTTGCATATCTATGCAGTTTATGAAGTTATTTTTTCTTCTTTTTGGAAGATGCCGAGGAGTGGTGCATACATTTAAGATGTTCATACTCTTTCCAGCAGCAGACTTCTTCTTTGAGTAAACGTTTTAAAAATGTATTGTATTCAACTTTTTTACAGACATGCATCTTCTGGATTTCCAGAAACAAAATTATCCACCTTAAACAGATAGTTGAACACAAAATACTTCATAAATACTCTCTTGCCTATCTTTGCTGTTGTTCATGTTTTCCTTTTTTTGGAAGATGGATCAGCGGTACAATCCGGTAATACTTTTTCCAGCAGCCTCTTGTTCTTTGTGTTGACTTTTTTCTGTTTCTCTCTTACTGCTTCTAGTTTTTTTTTTGGCTTTCACTTGATTCGATTTAGCAGTTTCGATCATGAGGTATGCAACTTTTGCCCCTTGTGAGTCAAATTTAGTACTGGAAGAAATTGCCTTTTGAAGCTTTGCTGTGCCATCTGCCAAAAGATTATCTGCAATTTTCATTTCACTCATTGTTTCTTTCTCTTCTTTATTTAAAATCTCTTCCCTTTGTCTTAATGACTTATTCTCCAGACTTAGCTGTTCCTGTTCTCGCTTTCTTTTCTCTTGCTCTTCAGCTCGCTTGATTTGGTCATCCTTTTTTCTCTTTTCTTCAGCTTTTTCTTCTTCAAGTCTCTGCCTGTAATTCATATGAGTAGATCTTACAGCACGTTTCAAAGCATCTGCCAGTGGAATTTTCTCAGGTCTAAGGTGCACAGGATCATGGAATTTCACTGCATCCTTGACAGCTCTGAGACCTATGATGGTTTTTTCTCCTAGATATGTGCGTTCCTTAGTCACGATGCGTCCATTCACAGAGAGACTCCTTTCAGACTCAGCATTCATTTGTGCAAGTACGAGACCTGCCTTGACCACTTTTGGAAGAACAGAATATCTGGGAGTACCATCAGGAGACTTAAAGGCTGGTTTTCACTAGGCATAAGCACAAGCACATAAGCACAAGCATAAGCTAGCGAGGACAGCGCCGACATAAGCATAAGCATGTACGCATGCGTACTAAGGAAAAATGTGTACGAGAGGGAATGGGAACCAAAGTGAAAGTCAAAACAAAATGGACGATGAGGAAACAAGCATGTCCTTTGTCCTTTGCATACAGAATTGGAAAGACAACTGTGAGCAATATTATACTAGAAACCTGCTTAGCCATCTGGGATGCTCTTAGTGAAAGGTATTTGAGACAACCAAGTACATCTGAAGATTGGAAACATATCGCAGAAGACTTTAGTAGCATCTGGAATATGCCCCATTGTGTGGGAGCTATAGATGGGAAGCACATAGCCATTGAATGTCCGGGAAACACAGGATCCCTCTATTATAATTACAAAGGGTTTTACTCAATCGTATTGATGGCTGTTTGTGATGCTCGTTATGTATTTTCTTTTGTTAATGTTGGTGACTATGGGAGTAATAACGATAGTGGCATACTACAAAATTCTCCATTAGGAAAAGCTCTGGAAAACAACACCTTGGGAATCCCAGATCCAGAACCTCTGGATGGTTGTAATATTCAACAACTTCCATACTTTTTGGTAGGAGACGAGATTTTTGGTTTGAAAACTTGGATGCAGCTGCCATATCCAGGACGTGGTATTTCAGAAAGCCAAAGGATTTTTAACTATCGCTTATCTCGGGCTAGACGTGTCATCGAAAATGCCTTTGGCATCCTAAGGGCTAGGTGGGGAATATTTGCTCATCCAATTAATGCTTCAGTTGAAACTGCAGTGTCAATCACAAAAGCAGCATTATGCTTACACAATTTTCTCAGACAAACAGACAGTGCAGGGTACTGCCCCAATGGCTTCTGTGACAGTGAAGACAGCAGTGGGGAAATTAAATCTGGGCAGTGGAGGAAAGAGGTACCAAGAGAAGGCAGTGGAGCTATGAGCAACATGGCCCCCTTAAGGGGTAGGAGAAAATCCAATTCTGCAATTGAAGTACGAGATGCTTTGAAGGATTATTTCTTATCTGACAAAGGTCAAGTGCCATGGCAGTGGGACTATGTACGAAGTAGGGGACCAACATACTAGCCTCCTGCAACCTGAATTCAGAGTCTATGATAATTATTGTTGTTAAATGAATTTAGAATCAGACTGTTATTAGTCATCATCAAATTTAATGTTTATTATTTGATGTATTTTGTCATTGCAGACCAGTTGGGTCAGGTAGAAGGACAAACTACTAACATAGGTATTCCCAATGGGCTGTACCATAGACATTTCCACTTTCCTGACCTGAGCTAGCTATGGCCTATTCAATTTATGGCCTATTTGATTTATACTTAATGAACATGAAAGAGAGAAGTAGAGTGCATGCACTTAACCAATTAACAATAAATACTATTAAGGGAAGGTTCATTTAATATGACAAAGGGGGCAATGAAGATTTTAGGGGGGCTGACATTTTAGAGATAAGGGGTCTTTTTTGGATGGTTAAAGAAGCATGCCTCTCAAAATGCTGGAAATTGCATTTTAAAGTGTTTGAATTTCAAACCTTTTTCTAGGTTGTCTAGACAAGGAAGAAGAGTTTGGTCTTGAATGCATCACTTTCAAAAAAACTACATGTAACTACCATCAATACTGATAATTTTTGAATACAAACTGCCCAAATTATCCATCAAACTATAACAAGCAGAAGAGTAGTGCTGAAATTTCAAAACATCACCCTGCCAAAAATCATTGGTGTTATTGTCTCAAAGAACAATACAATGAAGATTATAAAACACTAAACATCTTGGCACAAATCAAGCACTATGATATCCATGTGTTTGTTTGGTAAATATATCACACAAAATATTCATGGATAAGTGTCATAGAGTGGTTTTCAAAAACCTGTGAAACAACTAAGCATAATTACTATGTAATACTGTGTACTGAACAATAGGAAACAAAAGATATTTCATGGGTTTATGAAAACCACTCTATGACACTTATCCATGAATATTTTGTGTGATATATTTACCAAACAAACGAACTTTTAATGGTGTATTTGAATAGATGACTTATAAACGAGGCTAAGCCTGTGCAAATGAGTCTGTGTTCTTCCAAAACAGCGGTTTCCACCGAATGTGAAACTGGAGTATTCTGAAAAAATGGTCTCTTCATCTTTATCCTTCTCAGTTTCCTTCTTTTGGTCAATTTTATTTCCAATACTCTTTATTAATTCTATACCTGCACTTTCAAAGTCCTCCCTCTTTGACCTTTTTATGTTTTTTGTTCTCCCTGTGGTCTTGGATTTTATAGCTGCAGGTTCACTAATGCAGTCTGAGTCCAAAGAAACATCAGTCTTATGATCAGTATCTTCTTCTTCATCAATATTGCTGCATTCGTCAGACGCGGAGGCAACCATATTTGATGATGAACGACGTGGCTTGATATAGTCGTCCAACCAGGCTAAATATGCGAACATGTCACTAGTCTCACTCTTGACCTCGTTGACACTCTTCGTGTCTGTGCCACTGACTTTTGCACCCTGTAATTTCTTATCCCTCGAGTAACGATTACGAAGGTTCTTAAACGCCTTTTCAGCATCTTTCCCTATCAAAACATTGATGGTTAATTCATGATTTAAAACTTCGTATACCTAAAAATGCAAAAACACTTCACAACAAAACAACAACTTTTGCAGCTTACCTGAAGCAAACCCGACCGTGTTGGCAACGTCACTCCATGCCAGATTCTTTTTGTTTCGATCTTTAAAATCTTTCAAGGATTTATCATAAAGAATAGGAAATTCACGTACAGTTTCTGCTAGTTTTTCATCAACTAGAACAACTTCGTCCGCCATTTTGTTTTCCACGGTAAGCCTGGTACCCAGTGTTCTGTGATTGGTTGAATACCTTATGCTTGTGTTTGTGCTTATGTTTCTCCTGTTTTCACTTGACATAAACATAAGCATAAGCATAAGAAAAACGAACATGTTTGTTCTCTTGTGTTTATGCTTATGCTTATGCTTATGTCGGCGCTGTCCTCACTAGCTTATGCTTGTGCTTATGCTTATGCTTGTGCTTATGCCTAGTGAAAACCAGCCTTAAGAGAGAACACAGCTCTCCAGAAGTGATCAATGCGCTGTTCTGTTTCTAGATGTGGAACATCTTCATCCACAGAGTAGACACGCCACTCATCCTGTACCAGACTGACATCCAAATGAGTCTGCAATTTCCTTGTGAGGGTTGCAATTGCCTTAGTACTACTTGATATTGTTCTCTTTAGGGGGTTTAGGCATCCGAGTGCTTTCAAGATGGCATTCTGGAGAGGAAGACGAGACTGTAAATAGGTAACAGAACTTTTGTAGAATGCACGGATGCTGAGGAAAATAGCCTTCTGTTGCCCTGTATTCATCTGTGATAAACCCTTTCTGGCTTCATCTCCAATTGCAATCTCAGAATCCGACAACTGGTTACTTGCACTGCAATCAACATTTGCCAGGTCACTTCTGAATTTCTTTACATAAGCTTCTTTCTGAAGAAATCTACCCATAAGCTTGCGCAGCACTTCACACACCTTATCATACAATATATGGACTTGTGGACAGCTCTTCTGGAACATACAGAGGAATTCTTCAAATACATGAGTAGTAGTTTGTGCATGGCACGGGCCGGATTTTTGATGGGCAATGGATGGGCATTGATGGGTCGGTTGATGGGTCGGTTGTTTATGTGTTGTCATGGTGACCCAGTGACGTAATAGATTCGTTAATTATTCATAAATGTACTATTGTTGGACAAGTCTTTTGTTTTGGGATTCGATTTATAGATCGCGGTGATTTTGAATTTTTTATCGAACTCTGAAACTTAAAAAAACACAAAATTTGAGAAACGCAATGGCTACTTTATTCAAGTTAGGATATCGAGGTTATCACGCTACCGTGAACGAATTCAAAGGACAGATTCGAATCCATATTCGAAAGTATACTGAGGTTGCTGACTCGGAAAAGTGTCCAACAAAATATGGCGTAGCTCTTTCTGTCGAAGAGTTTGAAGAACTTAAAAAAATCGTCACGGACTTGAATGGAATTGCTTCCAGAGTCGTGCTAGAAATGTCCACCTACCAGAGAAACACGAAAACTACTTTATTCAAGTTGGGATCTCGAGGCTATCATGCTACGGTCAACAAATTCAATGGATATATTAAATTTCGCATCCGAAAGTACGTTGATGTTGTCCGAACCTACGTTGATGTTCCTGATAGAGTAAAAGTACCTACAAAACATGGAGTAGCTCTTACTGGTCAAGAGTTTGAAGAATTGGAAAAAGTTTTGAGTGACTTAAGTGAAATGGTCAAAGATATAACGGATACTAACTCCATGTCCACTGAACCTGGAGATCATGCAAAACCGTTGGTACAGAAAGAACAGGAAAACCAAGATACGAATCTACCCAACAAGCAGAGTAACGTGTCTGAACAAACACCACGAAATTCTAAAAGACCTCAAGAGTATGGAATGAGTGAACCTCCCAAGAAAAAACTTGTTAAGAACATTACACCAGCATCTAGAACACGTGGAACTAATTTCAGTTTGTTTTAGACCCATTCAGTTTGAAAATGTAATGTTTTATCCTTTAATTTCTGTTAAATAAAAAGAAGCTTGTTGAAACAAAATCATGTGTTGAGTCTTTTAGTTTTCCAAACCAACTTTTATGTTTACGAATAATTAACTAAAACTACAACCTAATTGACTCGAAATGGTATTGTCCCAAACACAAAGAATTCAATTACCCCTAAACTCTGAACAATAAAAGTTCTACCTCATTATTCAAAATTCAGATGATAAATTTATTTTCCAGATTCAACTCTCATTAATTCAAGGAATACTTTCTCCTGTTTGAACTTGTCTTTAGTTTAACAATTGGAAACCACGTCATCCATTATGTTCTAAGACAATAACTAAATGTTGGTATACACTGAGGTTAAGCGTCCTTAGTCATTTTACGCTAACCCGCTTGAACTGTGAACTAGTTATTTCAACTCAAGGTAATTTTATCTATCATGGCGGAATTTTACTTCGATACCTCAGACTGTGATTTCACGATGGTAAGTATTTTATTTTGTGTATGGATGTTGTTTATAACTTTGTCTTAAATTTTTAAAAATCAGAATTTAATTTCATGTTTTTATCTTCTTGTTAGTTTGGTGAATGGACCGCGTCTCGACTTGCAGGCTTTGATTTGTTGGAACGGAATTCGTTTGACTTAGATAATTTATTATCTGAGGGCACTATCCCCGAACTAGAATTGGAGGAGAGTTTTGATCAGGACGCCTTTTTTGAAACTGTTTTTCCGGATAACGAAAAAACCGTAAGTGTTTAGAAACTTATTTATTATAGATAACTCTTATCAGATCTCAAAGCATATAGGATCATGACTTTTGTAAATTGGGTGGTTCTTAAAAGAACCGTTTTTTGTTTTAGTATGTAGACCATTGAATTTTAGGCCCACAGCTCCTCGAAGGTTAGTTCTTCCGCTTCGTTCATACTAATACATCTTTTCTTCACCTCCTCTTCATCGTATTCTTCTTCCTCTTCGCCTTCCTCCTCGTTAAATTTCGATTCTTTTTCTCCTATAACATAAAACCCTTCATTGTCCACTTCTTCCGAATACACATTTGCAATTGTAAATATATATATATATTTCTTATATATCTTTTTTGTATATATTTATTTTAGTTATTAGGACCTCTATGAAAACCACTGTAGTGATAGAGTTTCCTGATTAAATATTGTTATTATTATTACACTTCTTCTACGTTTTTCTCTAACCCAGCGGGGTATGCAGTCACCACTCTTCTATCTCTTATGATAACAAACATTATGTTATCCCTCTTTTTTTCATCAAGTCTATTTATGCCTATTTCCTGTTCCATCACCTTTCTTAACACTATTGTGTTATTAGCTTGCAAGGCGCATATTTCATTTTTGTCTGCTGCTTCTCGTACCATGCTCCTTATGAGTTCGAAAACCTCTTCCTTATTTATCATGAATCTTGATTTTCCTGGCCAGTCCTCAATATGCCTCTCTTCTATATGAGCTTTCGCTTCCTCATCCAAAACAGCTTGACTTAATTGTTCTTTAATACTCATAATTATTTTGTTTTCGTTTTCTTACAAGTGTGAGTATAGTATAAAATAGTATTTTTCTACCAAATTTATATGATTTTGAAACAATAGTAATGTCGGTGTTTGTTTTTTTTTCCTTTCAACAAACTTTACCAAATCTTTCGGAACATACTGAGTCTAACAAAATTTTATCCTATTATTCTATAGGAAACAATGGATGCTACCGAAATCCCGCCTGAAATGGTGGAGCCCTGGAATGATTGGGAACAAGAACTCGTAAGTTTCTCAAGTTACTAAGATATATGTAACTTTATTAGAAATTAATTTTTACTTAAAAATATTTTTTTTAGGAAAGTGTTTGTATTCCTCCAGAGATGTTGGAAGACTGGGGTCCTATTGACTTTTTAGAAGAAGCTGTTGAGGTAAGCTTGGCTTGGATGTTCATTAGTATTCCTATTTTCATTTCTTAACTACCTATTGTCTATTCATTTTTTCATGAATTTATTCATTATTTTGTAGGCAACTGCAGATTTTGAAGAAGAAAACATTGAAGAAATTCCTTTGGAAGATATCCAGACTGGGGAAGGAACAAAGGTAAACTTTTACTAAGACATGAATCACTCTTTATTTATCTTAAACTAGGATGTGCTCCATTCATTTATTAATCTCTGTTTCCCTTTCTTTATAGTCCCCTTCTAAAAAACGTCAGTGCCATGTGTGTGGAAAAGCGTTCAAGCGGGTGTACCATTTAAGACGTCACGAGAATATCCACAACAAAGATATATTCTTCGAGTGTTCGACCTGTGGAAAAAAGTTCAACACCAAAGCGAACATGAAGCGTCACGAAAAAACACATCAACACCGTGGAGTGGAACAGGAATTTTCTTGTGGTGAGTGCCATGAGAAATTCAATAATGTAAATTCACTGCGTGTACACATGGATACTACTCATCCCAAACCGTCTACGAGTGGAACCAAGCGAAAAAGCCATTCCCCACAGAAGAAAGCTAACAAGAAACAGAAAAAGAATGTTTCTGAACAAGGTATATTTCATCATAGTTTAATAACACCAGCTGTGCTTCAATAACTGTTTAAGAAAATTGTAAACAATCTTTCTCTTTGTTTCTTTTGAGGTATTAGCGAACAACAACAATCAACTAATTAGGTAGCTGATCCGCCTACTATCACACCCACTTTGGTCTTGAATCTTGATGAAGCGACAAGGGAAATTTACAAGAAACACTGGGGCCAACTTCGAACAAGATTCAGTCGTCGCAACAAGGTTCAAGATTGGTATAACTTCAGAATTGACCGACTAAATGCTGAAGACCTTGTCCAACACGCAAGCCGCATTTTCCTGGACCAGACCACCGTGTTCCGGTTGAATGTGTCTTTTGGCTTTGTTCTCCGGAACAATGAGACCGGTGAACTTCAATATTATCACCCAAGTCACAACAACACCCGAGTGTTTGAAGAGCCGTTCCTGATCTCAAATCCCCAAGATTTACAACAAGTGTATGATGCTCTGAGTAATTTGGACATCTTGGAATGTATACGTCAAAAAAGACCGAACTCAAAATGGGTCGTCAGCTGGGTGACGAATGTGTGCTTCTATGTAACCAAACTCCGTGATCACCCTATTGGTCGTTCTGTCCTACTACCGCCATACATCCTCAACAACAAAGCCATTGTTGGTTTAGAGTGCGACAAGAATACTGGTAAACCCTATAAAGATAATCTATGCTTCTTCCGGTGTTTGGCCATCCATAATGGATGCCACACAAAGAATCTGGAGATGGATACGAATCATTATTTCGAAAGGTTAGTAATTTATCTTAATTTATCTTTGTGAAAAGACGTGTATCTTTTGTTTCCTACTTGAAGAATCCCTAATCAACCTTAGTTGATATTATTCCCAAACATTTTAGAAAACACTTTACTATCAAACTCATAGAGAATTTTATTCTTTTCTTTTAGATTTCGTGCCTCCTACCCTACCCGCAGATTCCAGGGAATCCAGCTGAAAAACCTTCCTGACCTGGAAAAGTTATTTCAAGTTAATATCATGGTCTACTCCTTGGAAAAACCTGAGACTGCTGAAGATGATGATGATGAAAGTCCTGAAATTACCGCTCGCCTTATCCGACGCTCTCTCTGCCATCATGCAAACACCATGTACTTGAACCTCTACAAGAACCACTTCTCTTACATCAAGAGTTTGGTCCGATATTCCAAATCCTACCAATGTTCGAGATGTGGAAAGTACTGGAAACAGGGATTCATGATGAACCGCCACGAACAAAAATGTGAAGCCAAGACAAGACTGCGCTTTCCTGGGGGTGCGTATACTGTTCCGCCAACCATCTTTGACCAACTGGCTGATGAAGGAATAGAGATCCCTGATGAGTTGCGCTATTTTCCACACTTCGCCACCTACGACTTCAAGTGTATGTTCAACACAGACAACTTGCCTGACAACACCACGAAACTGACCTGGGAGAATAAGCACGTCCCGCTGAGTGCAAGTGTCTGCTCCAAAGTCCCTGGGTTTACAAGTCCCAAGTGTTTTATAACAACCGGTGACTCTCATGATTTGTTAAAAGGCTTTGTAGAGTACTTAGTGGAAATCAGTCATGAGAGTTATCGTTTGTTATTGAACGACTTTGAAGTTATCTTCACCGCCATCGATGACAAGATTGGTGAAGTTGATGGTAGTAACGATCAAGAAATGGTGGATTTATTGGTAGGATTGGAAGAAGCGGGAGAAAACGGTAGTGGAATCAATGTACTTGACTCAGATGATGAAGACGAAGAAGCTATAGAGAGTGAAAATGAAGAAGACCGAGGTTTTATTGATGATGATGACAGTGAGAGCGAGGAACAAGACTTAAATTTCTATCGAGCGTTGGATCAGGAACTGGGAGAGCCGGTGTGGGAATCAAGAGAAGCTCCAGAAAAAAAAGACAAGAAAAAACACCCGCTAGTGAAATTGAAGGTAATTTATGAAATACTTGTTTATATGATTCTATAAGCCTAAATTTAAGAAAAGAAATAGTGTATCTAGTATCATTATAAATACTTATCCTAATTATTTTATTTGTTGTTAGGCTAAGCTGGAAGACTATTTGAAAGAGATGCCGGTCCTTGGTTTTAATTCTGGCAAGTACGACCTGAACGCCGTGAAAGAGTTTCTTCTCCCATACTTGGTCAAGAATGAATCCATCAAGTTTACGATCAAGCGCAACAATAATCACATGTGCCTTAAGACTGAACACCTCAAGTTCCTGGACATCACAAACTATTTGGCACCCGGGTTCAGTTATGCCCAGTTCCTGAAAGCATACGAGTGTCTGGCTACTAAAGGTTGGTTGTCTATTTTAATTACTCTCTAAAAAGATTTTTTTTCTCTGTTGGTGACATTACTTTCTTTATTTCTTTCTAGGATTCTTTCCGTACGAATGGGTAGACAGTATCGCCAAGCTCGAACATCCAACCCTCCCTTCACACCAAGTGTTCTACTCATCCTTGACCAATAAGAACATCTCAGTTGAAGAGTATCAGTATTGTCAACGTGTATGGGACGAACAAGGTATGCAAACATTCCGAGACTTTTTGGTCTGGTACAACGATCTTGATGTTGAACCGTTTGTGGTAGTGGTGAAAAAAATGATGGACTTTTGGCGAGAAAGAGAAATAGATATGTTCAAAGACGGAGTTTCGGTACCCGGACTCACCTTGAAATATTTATTTAGCTTTCCCGATGAACAGACGTACTTTTCTTTGTTCAACCAGAAAAACAAAGATTTGTATGATCTGTTCAAAGAGAATAACACGGGTGGTCCATCTATTATTTTTCATCGCTATCATGAAGCAGGGAAAACTAAGATTCGTGAAGTAGAGATGTTGAAGAAGGGAATCGAACCCAAACCTTGTCAGAAAGTTCTCGGGTATGATGCCAATGCCTTGTACTTGTGGGCTATCATGCAAGATATGCCCGCAGGGTCTTACACACGGAGACGTGCTGAAACCCACTTCAAACCCGAGCATTCGAGAAGAATGGCAGATGAGTGGATCGCTTGGGAAGCCCATGAACGTGGAATCAAGATTCGCCATCAACTAAATAACACTGAGAAGCGAATTGGGGCTCGAAGGCTCCCCGTAGATGGATTCCACAGTGAAAGTCAGACCGTGTTTCAATTTCACGGTAAGTTAAAATTTCTATATTTGGGCTTCCTGTGGATTGGTGTTTTCTAAAAAAAAATTTATTTTCAAATTTTTTTTTTTTTTTTTACTTATTTATTTATTTATTTATTTATTTATTTATTTATTTTCATTTCTATTCTAGGCTGTTTTTGGCATGGAGACAACTGCCATTTAAAACGATGGAAAGTTGTTCAATCAAGTAAGGAATAAGTCCATGGCCGAGTTGAGAGAAGAGACAAGAGCGAACACCGAGTACATTCAAAACGAGGGTTATCGAGTGGTAGAACTGTGGGAGTGCGAGTGGCGAAGAATGAAGAAGACGAATCCTCTCCTTCGAAGATTCTTATACTCTGAATTCAAACGTCCCCTGGACCATTGTTGGGCCCTCAATGAACAACAGATCTTAGAATCTGTTTTGAGCGGTTCTTTATTTGGAGTGGTGGAATGCGATATCAGAGTTCCAGAGTCTTTGAAGGAGAAGCTTGGAGAAATGTGCCCCATCTTCAAAAACACCGAAATATCTCGAGAAGATATTGGGGACGACATGAAACAGTTTGCCGAAGACCATGACATCATGCCACAGCCACGACGAAGTTTAATTGGAAGTCTCAAGGGAGAGAAAATTCTGCTTGCCACTCCACTGTTAAAATGGTACTTGGAACATGGGTTAGAAGTGACAAAGATCTACCAAGTGGTGGAATATAGTCCTGATCCTTGCTTCAAGTCATTTGGTAATGCCGTGTCTGAAGCAAGAAGAGCTGGGGATGCTGATCCTAGTAAAGCTATCATTGCCTATACAATGAAATTGGTAAGTTGTTGATACCTCACGAATTTGCATAATACGGGTGATTAATTTTGTTTTGTTTTATCATTTTTTCAGGTTGGAAATTCTAGTTATGGCAAAACCATCACAAACCAGATGAAACACAGGGAAGTGAAGTTCTGTGATGACACAGAGGTGTCCAGACAGATCAACTCCAAGTTTTTTCGTCAACTGAAGCCCATAGATGAAGATACATATGAAGTTCAGTCTGCTAAGAAACGGATCAGTTCAAATCTTCCGATGCAAATCGGTTTTTTTGTTTACCAATACGCGAAATTACGTATGCTAGAATTTTATTATGATTTCTTAGATAAATATTTAGATCGAAGTGATTTTCAGTATTGTGAGATGGATACTGATTCAGCATACATTGCTATTTCTGGAGAGAGCGTGGAAAATTTAGTGAATCCGACAAAGCTAACTGGTTTCTGCGTACCGATGTCGGAACACCGTGCTTACGATAAGAGAGCCCCAGGGTTGTTTAAAACTGAATTTGAGGGGGAGGGAATCATTGGGTTATGTTACAAGACGTACTATTGCTTTGGGGTTTATGATAAGTTTAGCTGTAAAGGGGTCAATAAGAAGACAAATGACATTAACAAGGAGAAATATTTAAATGTATTGTTAACTAAGCAATCTGCTTCAGGGGTTAATAGGGGATTTAGAGTAGTTAACAACAGAATGCATACGTATACTCAAGAGCGGGCTGGTTTTTCATACTTTTACCCAAAGAGAAAAGTGTTGGAGGTTGGAGTAACCACCCTTCCTCTAGATATTTAGTGTCTTCTAAATATAATGTAAATATAAATGGTAAATAGTTTTTTTCGTAGTGAGTTTAAAACTGTATATAATATTTAATACTTCATCATCTTAGAATAAAACAAATGAAGTGATGTAAATAGTATCAGATAATTATTCTAATTTTTTCTTAGTGTAACGTGATTATATGATTGTACTTACAAATGTACAAAGATTTTAAATAAATATGTTTTGGTAGTGAACACGTCTCTCTTTAAAAGTCCCTGTTGTCACCTTTTGTCCCTTGATTTTAAGATAAATGTGAGTAAAAATAGCAATAAGGTTTAGTCGCGTATTAGCTTTTGCTCAGTCAACATGCCAAAACGTCATTGTAAGGATTGTCCTATAATAAATTGTGGGTCAAAGTATCTTGTGAAATTATCCAATCATCTAGCGCAAGTTCATAATTTATCAAGAGAAGAAAGAAAACCTTATTTGCAAGAAGCGAAATTACAAACAAGTAAAGTAGTTCGAGATTATAATACACCAAAGTGTGAGTACTGGATTATTCCTTCTAAGAAATAAAACAGACTGTATTAGGCTTTTTTGATTCATTTATCGTGATGGACCCAAGACTTATACACCCTTTTGGTGCTCTCGTAGCTGGCCCAACGTGTTGTGGGAAAACACA
Organism: Anthopleura xanthogrammica; assembly: GCA_964019055.1. NCBI lineage: Eukaryota > Metazoa > Cnidaria > Anthozoa > Actiniaria > Actiniidae > Anthopleura > Anthopleura xanthogrammica. The sequence goes on from OZ025220.1 coordinate 3,081,260, forward strand.
GTTTGTTAAAAAATTATTAGAAAATGCTGAATCAATGATCGATGGTCAACCAGAAAATATTCTATGGTGTTATGGTATGGATCAACCGGCTTACGAAGAAATGATGCAAACTATCCCCAATATAAACTTCATTGAAGGATTACCGAATGACTTGGAATCCCAAATTGATCCTTCTGTTCGGAATTTAGTTATCATAGATGATTTGATGAATGAAGTGAGTAATGATAAACGTTTGACGAACATTTTTACAAAAGGCTGTCACCACAAGAATCTGTCCTGTAATTTTATCTTGCAAAACATATTCCATCAAGGCAAAGAATTGAGAAACATCAGCTTGAATGCTCACTACATGGTGTTGTTTAAATCACCCAGAGATAGCAGTCAGGTCAACCATTTAGCTAAACAAATGCATCCTGGTCACGTCAAATACATGCAAGAAGCTTTCAATAATGCCACCACAAGGCCTCATGGGTACTTATTCTGTGATCTCAAGCCTCAGACCCCAGAGGATTTTCGATTGAGAACCAATGTCTTTCCTGATGAAACACAGTGTGTTTACGTCAAAAAGGTTTAAAATATCTAAACTCAAGTGACTTTATTTAGTTGACCATGAGTCGTCGTGCGAGAAACAGCTACCATCACCTGAAGGTACTGTCCTCTAGCAAACCCAACCAGGTGAAAGCTATATTGAAAGAAGCAGACGATCCTTTAATTCATTCCCTTTGTGAGTGTGTCCACAACGTCTTAAAATCTACAGTACCTATCACTCCCAAACAAAAAAGTAAATTGGCCAAGTTTAAGAATCCTTTATTGAAACTGGTGGATAAGGAAGTACCCTTAACAAGTGCAGAAAGGGGGTAGTTTTCTATCCATATTACTTCCACCAGCTCTAGCGGTTTTAGAACAATTCTTAAAATGAATCATGCAAGAAAGATGGTTCTGGTTCCTGAACATACTTTAGAGAGATTACATCAAAGACAAAAAGTGAACACAACACCGTTGACTTCAAGACTTAATGGTTTGGACCATGACATACAAGATGTCTTGAAAAGTAATGATTTGACGGATGAAGAAAAAGTCCATCATTATGTACAGAACTTTCAAAATTACTTAACATATTATAATCAACGCAAAGATCATCCCTTGAAGATAAAACTTGACCCGACCTCAAATATTGAAACTAAAGAACAAGAAGCAGAAAATAAAGAGACCGAACCGAAACCAGACCAACCACAACCACAAACACAAGACGAAGTAGATAAAATCGAAAGAGATATTTTGCGTGGTTTGCCCAAGACCCTTAAAGGTAGGGGAAAACTCTTCATCGACAAGATTCGAGAACACCCCGATATCATGAGATGGGATCGTAGTGGACAGTTGATTTATGAAAACGCACCCTTGGCTGGATCACACGTTGGGGATTTAGTTGGGGATTGCCATGCACAAACTACTACTTACATGTGAAACGTTCGCAATAAATTCCAGTTGTATTTTCGTTTTCTTTTGCTCTTCATCACTTAACATGGCTGCAACTCTTTTGTAGCATGAGCTTTTTGGAGCAGTTTTGGAATCTTTGCCTAGGTCTTTCACGAAACTACAGATACATTCCCATTGTTCTAAAATGCATTGCACTGCAGGACCTAGACTAAGCCACCTCACTTCTGTATGCTGGTGAAAATTGTGCATCTCTATCCCCATTGCACTTTGCAAATCCTGATAATCTTCTCGTCTTGCAGCACTGCACTTGAACAGGGAATGAATGTCCAGGCACAACTGGCTTATGTCTTTCCCATATACCTCCAAACCCTTTCCAAAGGCATTATGGACATTGTGAAGGATGCAGCTTCCTAAGTCAACAAAACTTTTGAAATCTGGATTATTAGCTTTGATTAATTCTTGGAGCTTCCTAAAAATCGTTTTGTTTACATTGGGGCCATCTCTGACTAGTGTTGAGAGCCTTTGCACAGGAAAACCATCTTTTATCTCTTGATACATTCGCTCAGCCACTTTCTCACCTTCTGCATGACCAAAGAACAGGGATATGTAGAAGTTCACCCAAACTTCATTGTGTGTTGGTGACCAGTATCTAACTGTAAGGTCCATCTGCTTCTTGACCTGTGAAGTCGATGTCTCATCGAAATGCATGGTAAAGGGTTCATCTGACTTATTCATGTCATCTACAACTACCTGTGTAAAATAAGGGCCTAGCCCTTCTCCAATAACATATGAAGCACGGGATCTGCTCATTGAGAATGTTGATGCAATCTTGCTATTTGGAAACATTGCTCTGAAAGTGTCACCAATATCATCTGCTGATCGGAAACTATAATTGCATGATGACAGTTTTGCTAGCCAAATAACTTCTGCTTGCAAACTTGCATCCTTGTAATTAATTATAGACATCTGCCTTGAGGATCTTTCACTTTGTTCTTGCATTTGATCTTCACTGGAAACACTTGCATTTCCTAGGGGTTGACTTTGTGTAAAAAATATTTTCCCTTGGGAGTCATCCATTAAAGGTGTTACTGCTTGTACATGCTTAGCTTTTTTGGCATGCTGCTGTGCTCTTCCAGAGTTATCACAAAGAATTTGACGATCACAAAATCTGCAGTATGCATGAAAATCATCATTTCCCTTGCAGCACCAGGTACCCAGCTTCTGGTTATTTGAATCTATAGCAGTAAGCCATGCATTACTAAAATTGGTTCTACCACCAGGCATATTTAAAACTTCACTCTATAAGGCTTTATTATCGAATACACCAACGTCTCTGCATATTAAAGAAAACAAATATTACTCATTATCAAAACAATAAATATAACTATAACCCTAACCCTAATAGCATTTAAACTAAAAGTGTTATTACTAATAATTTTCGCAGCAGTGGTAAGTGCAAACCATTTGTGGCATTACACTTTCAACCATCAGCCTGCGGTAACAAAATTTCAAAAAGGAAACACAATACCAAATACTTATACAACTGAGATTGAATCTACTGATACCAGTAATTCAGAACATTTTCTTGAACTCACCTTCTAAGGCATCTCTTTCTTCTGCTAATTTCAAGCAAACATGGTTTCAACATCACTAAAATAATTCTGAATGCACCCCTAATTTACTGTATTTGCAGAGTGGAAAATTTTCTCAAAAAAGCTGGAAATCAGCATTACTTTATTATTTTTAAATGTATTTATTCTTTTTTACTTTAACGACTTTGGCTTTGAGCTAGAAAATAGGAAAAATAGGAGGTTTTTTAAAAAAAATAGGAGAAAATAGGAATCAGTTGGAAAATAGGAAAAAATAGGAAAAAAAAAAGAAACTTGACACCCTGGAATCCTTATATGGACTTGTATAATGAAAATTAAACTCGTCTGATTCTGTAGATTGACCCTTGAACCTGAAATCTGGGTTGGATGAATCGATACCAAATTCGTTACAGAATTTGGATAAAACCCCTTTATTGAACCTAGTTCCATACCAAACGAAATTATTATCCCATGGTAATGGAGCATGAAGATCATTTAGAATGGACCTTGTCGTGTAAATAACATGAAACCTTAAGATAGAGGCTATTTGAGTATCAGGCTCGAGAATATCAAACCCAATTCCACAACCTGAACTTGCACCCCAAAGAGCAAAATTCAGCTGTTGATATGGAAAGCCATGACTGTCTTTGATGGTTACTTTTTAATTTAAGTGGTGCATATGTGTTGATTAAGGTACTTTTGTGGGTATGTGTGGTTAGTTTCATATATATTCGGTATTTTTTGCGTCATATGCGGCACTTGACGTGTTGTATTGAGTGCTACTATCCTTTTTCACTGTGGGTTTTCAATGTTGTGCGGCTTTGATTTTGTTATATTTGTTGCCTATTTACTTTTTTTAGGGGGCCAAACCTTCATATTCGGTCATCTACTCATTAGCTCCGGTGCCTAATTTAGTATATGCGGTTTTCATTTCAGCATATTAAGTGCTACCCTAGTTGTGTTCGGTTCCTATCACGTTATGTCTGCTGCCTATCTTGCTGTATTCGGCGATTATTCCTTTATATTCTGCATATTTTGCATCATAAGTGGCCCATGTCTAGTTCTATTCGGCATTCATCTCTATATATTTGGTGCCACCATCTTCTTGGTTGGTGCCAGCATCATTATATTCAGTGCCAGCATCATTATATTCGGTCGAAAGTTGACATCATATTATGTGAGCCAGTATTTTTGGTCAGCTGGGTTCTCTACAAAATCATGCCTGCTCGTTCCCAGGTTCTGTTGATTCGTTTGCCGGACGATGAAGTCTGGGGAGAGAGTCATGAGAGCCAACAGTACTCTTGGTCATCGGACTTACACGAAAATTCATGCTCTGATAAATCCCGCGTGGCCAAATCTATTCATTCTCTATAGCGATCTTCTCTAGCTCCTCTAGTTCTCGGCGATTTTAATACTTTAGATAATATGGAAGGAATTCTGTCAAAATTGAGTTTGGCAACGTTGATAGAGAGGTGTAAGTCCGAAAATGTAGACCCTGAGACCATCATTTTGGCGTCGGACAGCGAGCTTATTTGCCTTGGAGTTACAACCATCGGCGATCGTATTCGGCTACGTGACCTCTGCAAAGAACACTGCACTGGATCAGGATCTCCAGGTACGAGTGGTTTGACAGCAAGGACTGCCCGAGAAGAACGATTAGCCCAGTTTAATCCGAGAAGTATCAATATTAGACGCAGACTTGGTAGTAGCAGCTGAGATAACAAGAAGAAGAAAACATCTACCTCGAATTGGAGTTGGACTGTTCAGTTTGTGTGCTTGGCTGACAGATTTGCCACTAAAACCCCGACCTCCATGGAGAAACAGATCCTCTTTAAAGCAGGTTTGGGTTTAAAGGAGATCAAGCTCGAGGTAGAAGACAATGAAAGCGAGGTGATCAATAAAATAACCTCAGATGTGAAAGATCAGACAACTGGAGAGCCCATGGGTTTCCCCGTCTTGCGATCCTGTGGAGGATTTGAAATGAAACAATGCCTACCAAACTGCAGGGATCTAACGTCGATTAACTGCAAGTGGTCAGCCAAAGCTCTAAGGGCAAATCTAGGGGGAGGACAGGGGGAGATATATCTCGTCCCAATCCAGAAGTCCCTCTCTACTAAGCCACTTGTGAAAGAAAGTCCTGAGTCTACTTTGACGGAAAAATGCGTAAGGTGTAAAAGAGAGTTCCAAGTGAGATTACTCAGGAAGCACCAGTGGGAGTGTACCGAACATAGTGCATCTGTTGATGGTGATCTTGAGGAATCTGCATTTGAGAGAAGTTCTTGCAGTACTTCCACCAACAGTAATGTCGTTGACCTAACTACTATCAGTGTGACAATCCCAGCTTCTCAAGCCCAAGTATCATCAACAGCTGCTTCATCTACCTCTTCCAATGTAGTTAATCAACCACATACCCAGATTTCTTCAGTTGCCAGAACAACTTCCTCAAGTGATACCTCTGCAGTTGTTTCTGTTCAGGATGGCAGTCCTTCTCTTCAGATTCCCTCAAATCCCTCTGGTGTCCAGTCAAATGAGACTGTGGATGAAGTTGCACTTAAAGTGATTCAATACTGTGTTGAGAATAGTATTCCTGACCCGGTAGAAATGCTAAGGTGCCTCCAAAAATTCATGGTAACCGGTAGAGCACTAGAAGTGCAAAGTGCTGAAGAGGTACAGGAGGGGGAAACTAACTTCATTATGGTGGACAGACAAAACATTCTTGAAACTGGTATTGATGAAATTAGTACTCTGAATGTTACTGACTATAGAAAAACACTTGAAGTCCAATTCTACAACGAGGTAACTTTTTATAGCATTTCATTTTTGTTTATTGTTGCAAACAAACTAACTTGAAGTTGAACAAGTTTGTTTTAGTGTTGAGAAACAAAGATCAATTTATGATCATTAAAGGAATCCTTAACAGCACCAGTAAAAAAATGTTTAGCCCCCCCCCCCCCCTTTTGCTTTATAAGATAAAAAAGTGACCCTGTCCTCATATATCCTTTTTCTCAGTGACCCCCTTACTTATGAAGAGGAAATATGAAGTGACCCCCCTTTTTACAGTGTTAATTTTTCTTGACCCCCCTAATTCCTCCTATAAACCAAAATAATATAATTATTGTACTCTTACTATTTTACAATTGTACATATTTATTGCAATGCATGCTTGTACATTATTTTATTTATTTAATTTCTTTCTTCCTTCCTTCCTTCCTTTTTTTGTCTTTATTATTCACTTCCAAGCACTGATAACCTAAGATAATGCATCTTGAGATTTTTCAGTATTTCTTTATACAACATGTCACCTTGCCACTTTTCCCTCAAAGCTACGACTACTTCGTCAGTGACTCGATAAGTGCTCGAGAAGGAGACAAGTATGCCAGGTGGCATTTCGGTCACTTCATGGAATCACTAGCTGCCGAATAAAAACAGTGAGAAAACAGGTAAGTTCATTATTTATTCAAAATATTTCCTTGTTTCTGATGGCTAATATTTTTCATAGTTGAATGAATGACGAAATAGGTGCTACGAAGTCATAACTCCGAATAATTCATTTTTTTGGACGATGACGTCATTGATTTTCTATTGCCTTTAATTCAACCACCAACGAAAAACGCGGACCAATCATAGGTCGTGAATTTTGCCTGGTCATATATTAAAATCCTTTTGCACCCTAAACAGGAAATACCACTGGATGGAAGAGGAACATCAGTCAAAAGTCGAACTAATAAAACAAAAGAAACGAAAATGGACCAGGTTAGTAAATTTAATTTATCGATATGGTATATGATTTTGTTTATTTTCACCTAAGGGACGGACAATCATATTAGAAAAGAGATGGAGGGGTTGGGGAGTTTGGAAAGGGCTTAATTTTTTTTTGGTCACCATAAGTTTGTTTTTTTCGCTTTGTTAGGATTTTTTTTTTTTTAAATATTAAGTGAAAATTTTTTTTTTACTTTTGTCCCCCCTCCATTTATTCGCCTTATTCATTGCGTCGATTGTCGAATTGTCAGACACATAATTAGGTACCCAACAGGCACACTTTTTGCATGTAAATTAACACAAGTTACGACGAAGCATAATAACAGATTTTTTTCTTTTTCTTTTGACAGATAAGGCAGCATATCCTCTCATTTCCGAGGGAGACCTCACATTATTCGAGGAACGATGCCCCGGCAAAAAGATATCTGAGTGCTGACCTCAGCATTCAGAGGATGTACCACCTCTACCTTGAGAAAGAAGAGCCTGAGATTTGGGAAAGAGAATTGGAGAGAAATCAGGCAAAACTCCAAAATCGGGACTTTCCTCCTCCTATAAAGTCCAAAGTAAGCCAGGCAATCTACCGAAGGAAATTCAATACTGAGGTAAATACTGTTTGAAAAAAATCAAATCTTTGTCAAGTTACTGAAATTTAAAATATGAAGGCCCGTTTACACTGGCAAATTTTGCTGCGACTTTTGCTGCAATTTTGGTACAAGTAAAAAACGGTAAAGAATTAAGAATTAAGGTCAATAAAATTACCTAGTCAAATGCCTTGTTAGAAGGATAAGACAAAATTCATTATGTTTTCGAAAATCGCATCACAAATGGCAGCAAATATCACCGCAAAAATCGCCAGCTAGTGTAAACGAGCTTTTATCCTTCTAAAGGCTTAAGGCTCGTTGTAAAGTTTTATTCAGGACGCCAAGATTACATGAACGAATTTCTCTTAAAGAGGCATAAGACAAAATATATTATATTTTCAAAAATCGCCACAAAAATCGCCAGTGTAAACGCACCTTTACTGCCGCTCTTGTCGTTCTACTCGAATCATGGTCACTTGAAGAAAGATAAACAATAAGAGAGCAGACAACACAATATTATCCTACTATTTTAAGATTATTTTAAGGAGGCTGAATACCATGTCAAAAGTATGCTATGGAGTATGCTAGACAGGAAGCCAATTTCAAGTAACTTGCAAAAGCATGTGAAAGAAAAAAGCTAGCTAGAATGACAAAGCCAACAAAATCTCAGAAATCTAAATCGAAAAATCTAAATTATTTTTTTTTTACAGTTTAATCTTGGATTTGGACAGCCACGTACAGATACGTGCTCAAAATGTGATGAGCTCAAGATTTCTGGCGATACAGCTACGCTCAAAGCGCATCATATTAAAGCTGAACATGGCTATGCTTGTAAGAGAAGCGACAGAGAGGCAGCTAGAGGGACATGGGAGATTCTTACCAGAGTAGTCTCACATGACATTGCCCCTTGTTCTGTTAGACATGATAACTTACGACTTTCAACAGAACTTACCCACACCCACACTAACACACAATGACATGTTCTATCAACGACAGCTCTGGACTTACAACTTTGGCATACACGACTGTGTCGCAGGACAGGGCCACATGTACATGTGGGACGAAACGGTGGCCGCACGCGGTTCTTCGGAGGTAGCTTCATGTTTGAGCCACTTTTTAAGAACAAAAAAACAGGTAAACAGCTACTTAATTTATTGTATACTGTGTATAGTGAGCAACTGATAAACACTAGGCGATATATGTTAATATATAGTTCTGCCATAAAAGCGTCTTTTCACTGTTATCCTCTAACCAGTCCAACAAAAGAGCCAAATCATTCCGTAATCTGTACATGTATTTGAAATTCAGTGTTGCAAGAACTCATGTGTTTTTATGTCCCGGGACCACGCCTTGTAATACCTCGCTCATTTTTAATGGTGTCTTATTGTTCAACAGGAGCAAAATCTCTCGTGAGCTACTCCGACGGCTGCGGTGGCCAAAACAAGAATATCGTGATCATGGCCCTCAACGTGGTGAACCACAAATTTCTCACGCGTGGACACACCTTCCTCCCCAATGACACAGACTTTTCTCAAATTGAGAAGAGAAAGAGAAGTGCCATGGTGCACTTGCCCGAAGAGTGGACTGATATCGTCAAGGAAGCGAACAAAAAGAAGCCGTTCCAAGTCGAAGTCATGAAGCAGGCTGACTTTATGAATCACAAAACGACTTACAAAGGCCATTTCTCTCATTAAAAAAAGACAATAGATAATAAACCAATCAAGTTCTTGCAGGTGAGTTTATGAAATTTCTACTAGGTGTTCCAATATGACTAATGTCGCAATGTGTTTAGATTGATATAACAGCCATATTTCGACGAACAACTACGAATAATGCATTTTTTTTAATGCTGGTTATGGCTCAAGAGAAAAAAGGACAATTAATGCTTTCTTTTAACCGGCACTTTCAAAAAACTGTTTTTTTCTTTGATTACCGTTTTTCATCGAAAGCAAAACAGCGCCAAAAAGTTATAATTTGTCCTCCTTCGAATTCAGTTTACATTCTTTACAGTCTTTATTCTTATGATTTGTTGTATAAGTCACCGGGTAATTCTAAAAAGGTAGTTACATTAAACTACAATATGTACCGGACTCAGAATTCACTTAGGATTAAGTTTTAATTTTATTATCTTGCATAGGTCCACTGGTTGAACTTCGGTTGGGGCGAAGAGGACGATGGCAACGGAAGACCAACCATGGTGTATCATCCAAATGAGGTCTGGATGAGGTAAGCTTATAGAAATTTTGCCATATCAATAACTTCGACTTTGAAACAAATTTGTGGAAATAAATGTTAAAACCAAGAGGGCATACCTGTAGCCCCAATCTTGTTTCGAAGACAATTTTTTTATGAAGTCATTTTCTTGCAACTTTTAACCTAAGCATCAAAACCTAAGTTCCAATGAACGGTTGTGATGTAAATAACGGGCAATGCATGTAGACGCTCTAGAGCATCTTTTCACCACGTGGTGCAACTCAAACTCAAACAGATTTATTTATTTAAACTTTTCTCATTTGTGATCAACTAAATATTGTACACATACAAGAATGACAACATTTCTCTCTCGTTTTGTTCTTTATAGATACGGTTATTCGAAGAACGAACCGTGGAAGAAGGTCAAGGTTTGGAATGGGAGGGAGCCTGAAGCTCTGAGAAGGTTGTACAACAACCCGATCAGAGTGAAGAAGGCGAAGGCGAAGGCGAAGGCGACTGACCTAAAGAAGATGGCAGAGAAGCATCTGCCACCCGAAAAAAGAGCATTTTACATGAATCTTAACTCTGGAGCGGTGGCAGATGCTTCTGACAGTGAAGACGAAGAGGAAATGGAGTAAGTAATGAGGCTACATCACTGTCTTGTCCTTTGTAACTGAGAAGTTTGATGAATCTCAGTCTTTAAAATACACCTGTCGGGAGGGCTAAGATTCACTAATCTTATTTGAAGAAATACGCATCGAATCATTGTACGACGATTTTTGACTGTCTAATATTTTATTATATATTGATAGTTTATGTTGTTTTTATTCTCAGATAAGAATCAAGAACCAAGTAATGAAGAAAAACAAACAACGGCTCTTTTAAGAGCCACCAAATCTCAATAAAGTCAATGAACAAATATGCAAAAACAATGATATCCATCCAACCATAATATTTCGCTGCGACAGAAAACAAAACTTCTAGATGATGCATGTGGTTGTCAATGGCTGTAACATGTCAGAATATTAAAAACCTACTAAACTGGTTTCTCAAGAAAAGCGAAAATTGAAAGTCAAATACGCCAATATGCCTGTCAGCCGTTCACAGTCTAAAATAGACTACAGATAAATGCCTGGCAGTCTTTTAAAACAAAAAATATTTTTAAAATGCTATTAACGGGTAATAAAACTGGTCAATCTTTGCTAAGGAATATCAAGTTCTTCTCGTGGGCTATATGGATTCGAATATGGGCCGTTCAGTTTTCCTCAGTATGGTACAAAATGACTCGAATCAAGCACTTAGAAAATTTCATTACGCAAGGTTGCCGGTTGCTGAATCTAATTTAATTTAATCAAAAGATCAGATTCGATTGCATTCGGCGATCGAATGAAATCGAATTTACAAAAAAAAGGAGTCAATGTCACACAATCAAACAACCACTAACGTTCTATAATTTGAATTGATGGAAATCGAATCCAGTAACATCATTGCGTTCGATTATATTCGATTAACGAATAATTCGATTAGTTACTAAAATACTTATAAGAAAGATTAACGCGTAGATCTTCTCTACTTATAAGAGAGATCAACGCTTAAGACGTTGAACATGGCGGACAAGAATTTTACTGCTCTCACTATTTTTATCATTTTTGCTGTATTGCTTCAACATAAGCTTTACGGAACCTCACATGAGACAAATGTCGGTTCAATCTCTAATCCAAGCTATCACGAACCGAGGAAAAGCCGTTGGATAATTTGCAAAAGTCGAATTTCATACTACAACAACAGTTCTGCCACCTTCCAACTTCAAAGGCCGCTTCTGATCGGAATCCATCCTAATCCTGGACCCAACAATAACCAAGATAAAGACTCAACATTTTCTAACCCTGGACCTCATGCAAGATCTAAAGATAGTAACCAGAATACTCGTGGAACACCCAAGAAAAATACTGAACTTTCGATCTTTTACACTAATGCTCGAAGTATTGTTAACAAAATTAGCATACTGAACCTTGAAGTAGCTAACAAGCCCTTCGACATTATCGTGCTAACTGAAACTCACTTGGATAACACCATTGCTGACAGTGAAATCATCCCTGAAAATTACACAGTTTTGAGACACAACCGCAAGAATAATGGTCGCCTTGGTGGAGGAGTACTTATCGCAGTTTGAGATCATATTAAGGTGGCTTCCTATAGTATTTTTCAGACCATACCTTTCATTTTCATTTGGCTTATTCATAGCCTTAACTTATACCTATATACTTGATTTTTGGACCAGTGATAGAGCTAAGATGAAATTTTAAAATGATGTTAATTTTAGCTTGATTGACGTTTCCTTGGCAACGATAAACAAATATTGTTGAAATTGGTTTTTATCAAATAACTCTAAAACTCGATGAGACCTAGACAAGCGGCAAACGACATCATCAACTTCAAGCTATTGCAAAACGATTCCAACTATTTTAAAGAAAATCAATCTGTTAGATTTCAAGTAATTCGCTGAAATATTCAAAAGCCGTGATTTTCGCACATTGAAAGTTAAGGTGGCCCGAGAGATACTCAGAAAAACCGAATTACTATTAAAATACTCCAAAACAAACCCTTCCTAATACACTACCTACTGGCTAAATACTAAAAGTTAATTCTCTTTCAAACCAGAGATATATTTTTTTCCTTGCGTGAATATTTTGATAAATACACTCCTACCATATAGCTTGAAGTTGATGATGTCGTTCACCGCTTGTCTAGGTCTCATCGAGTTTTAGAGTTATTCGATAAAAACCAATTTCAACAATATTTGTTTATCGTTGCCAAGGAAACGTCAATCAAGCTAAAATTAACATCATTTTAAAATTTCATCTTAGCTCTATCACTGGTCCAAAAATCAAGTATATAGGTATAAGTTAAGGCTATGAATAAGCCAAATGAAAATGAAAGGTATGGTCTGAAAAATACTATAGGAAGCCACCTTAAAGCTGCATCAAGGGAGATAATAGGTTGTGACTCCGAAATGATCTTTGTTGACATAATATTTCTTAACAACCACAAGACTACATTAGGTGTTTTTTATAGGCCTCCTAATAACGATCCAAAGCCTCTTGAAGATTTACAAGCCGTTCTTAATGATATTTCCACAACTGAGCTCGTACTTCTTGGAGATTTTAATTTACCAGAGTTCGATTGGACTAACTCCAGACCTTTAAAAAATTCTGAAAACTACATTCTACTGACAGATATTATGCAAGACAATTTCTTCACTCAACTAGTATGTGAACCTACCAGAGAACGAAACGTGCTGGACCTTGTGTTTACTACATCACCCGATATTATTGATGATTTACTGGTTGGGGAACCATTTTCCGATCATAACTCTATTACATTCACACTACTTGGATCACCATACGCCAAACGTAAATCACAAAAATACGTCTACTGCTACAAGAAAGCTGACTGGGATTCATTGAGCTCACTTCTTTCTTATATTCCGTGGCACTGTGCATTTCTTGAGGATAATATTGATTACAACTGGACCTGCTGGAAAGATTTACTATTTGCAGCCATGGATGAGTGTATTCCGAAACGGAAACCTAAAAAGAAACCCCATGCGCCATGGATATCAAAAGAACTTATAATGCTATGCAAAAAGAAGAAGTCACTCTACAAGAGAGCAAAAAGAAGTAACAATGAGAATTTGTGGGCAAAGTACCGTAGATTAAACAACACAGTTAAACGGAAATGCAATATGGCTCGGTGGACGTATATCAACGATTTAGTGCAGGATTTAAAGGAAAACGACCCCAAGCCTTTCTGGAACTTCGTAAAATCTAAACGTAAAGGAACGAATGATCTCATATCCCTGAAAATCGACGACTCTATCTTAACTGATGATTACGATATCGCCTGTAGCATGAACGAGTATTTTTCTTCAGTCTTTACTGTAGAAAACCATGACACTTTTCCGACACTAAACCGCATTGTTGACAAAAAACTGGAAAACATCTATTGTTCGACTAATGAAGTCAAGAAATATCTTCTGAGCCTGAAGTCTAACAAATCCCCAGGGCCAGATTACATTCCATCGCGTATACTGAAAGAGTACGCATCAATGCTGGCACCTTCCATAACAGTATTGTTAAATAAATCATTTACCTCTGGTACTCTACCTAACGACTGGAAAATAGCTGACGTTACGCCAATCCACAAGAAAGGTTCTAAACACCTTAGAGAAAACTACCGCCCAATCTCACTCACATCGATTGTATGTAAAATTGGTGAAAGAATTATCAAAAACAATGTTATCGAATTCTGGCGTGAATTGAACGTATTAAACAACAACCAGTTTGGTTACCTTCAAGGAAGATCTACTGTAACTCAACTGCTATCTACTGTTAATGACTGGGCGAAGTCAAGAAATTCTTCTATCCCTACGGACGTAATCTTCCTTGATCTGGCGAAAGCCTTTGACAGCGTGCCACACGAACGTTTGCTCCTAAAACTAAACATGAACGGTATAAACGGGAGCTTACTTCTATGGTTCAGAAATTTTCTCACAAATCGACACCAACGCGTGGTTATAAGAGGAACTTGTTCAAATTGGCTTCCTGTGGCATCTGGAACACCTCAAGGTACAATTCTAGGACCCATCTTGTTCTTACTATACATTAACGACATCACAGATTGCATTACTTCTAATGTGAAACTGTACGCGGATGACACCAAGATTTACAGGCAGCTTATTGACCCAGTTCTAGACACACAAGCTCTTCAACATGACCTCGACCACCTTACAGAATGGGCGAGCACATGGCAGTTACGCTTTAATAACGAGAAATGTGAATCTATGCGTATAACCCACTTGCGCGACAAGTCCAAACCGAATTACATCTTGGAGAAGACTTTGAAGGACGTTAATAGTTTCAAAGATCTTGGTGTTACTATCTCCAACAACCTATCTTGGAGTGAACACGTTGGCATCACCGTAAATAAAGCTAACAAAGTCTTAGGGACTATTTTACGAACTGTTGGCACCGCCAATACCACAGTCTTTTCGTTGCTATATATGTCACTCGTACGGCCAATCCTCGAATATGCGTCACCCGTTTGGTCTCCACACCTAGTGAAAAACATAACTGCATTGGAAAAAGTACAAAGAAGAGCCTCCAGATTAGCCCTTCAACAAACTAGAGGGGAAATGCCGTACGATGAAAGATGTGAAACATTGAAGTGGCCTACTCTCTCGACCCGCAGAGACTATCTGACTCTTACTGAATGTTATAAAATAGTTTTCGGCTTAGGTATTCTAAATTTTCACGATTTTTTTGAATTTACTAAAGTTAGGTCTACTAGAGCTAACCATTCCTATAAGCTTTACGTTAAAGCAGCCAGAGTTAACTGCTACAAACTTTCCTTTTTCGTCAGAGTTGTTAACATGTGGAACAACCTACCTAAAGATATCGTTGAAGCCGATGGGTTTAAATTATTTAAACAGAAATTGAAGTCTCACTTAGGTGTATAGTGTTCACTAAATACTGCGTCAAAGACACTTATATATTTACACTCAAACTAGTATACATCTATTAGCATATATTTATACTATAGTCAAGATTGAGGAGGAGACGGGTTCACTGTTGCTCCGGGTTTCATACTCGCGCGCCCATCAGACAGACTTTAAAGTCTGTCTGGTGGGTGCGCGGGCGTGGGGCTCGGGGTGGCGAAGAGCTTGTCTCTTCTTTAATCAGGATATATTTATATATTTATATTTCCATTTTATAACGAATTTTTCGCTAATTACGCTGCTTAGGAATTTTTTCTTTTTCAATATATTTCTTGTCTTGTTTTGCCGTTTTTTGGGGGGAGTTTTTACATAGGGTTAACCTCATAACTTCCTTTCAAGTCGCCTATTATTTAGCTTTATTGTCCGATTTGTATCGCCTTTTGCTTGTATTTGCTCTTAATTTTACTAGTTGTCAACAATTTATTTGCGATTTGAATAAACTATGTATGTAACTATGTATGTAATAGATCAAACTTATCATCTTGTTGCTGAATCCTCGCAAATTCAGCAATCTTAGACAAAGTAAAGAAACAAACAAAGTTGGTGCTTTAAACTCACCTTCTTACAACTTCATCATTGGCAAAATTTGGATCCTTAAACACGAAGACAAAAAAGCATTATATTTTGAGCATAGGTTATTTCGTTTCCCCCCGTTAGCCTGCGTAGTGCCGCCTTCTACTTACAACGTCCATGTCAGCCAAACAGCTTTCAATAAAGTTTGTTAGCTCCTCGATATGAAAAGTTAACAAACTATCATTACATTGTATCTGATAAAAAAAGAGACAAGGAATAAGATAGAAATTACGGTAACAATACTATTGATTTGAATTGAAATATAGAGTTAAACATGTAAACATTTATTATTAATATTTACGTTTTGTCTCTGACTTTTTAATATGTAAACATTTAGTTATGATTACCTGGAAACATTCGTTATCCATGGTTTTCGATGACGGAGCGGTTTGGCAGGGTTCATGTAACAGTTGGGACTTGATTGACAAGTCGTACCTCAAACGTCGGCAAATTCCCGCCAAAAGTCGAAAGATATACGGAAATATCAGAAGTTCATGACCAAGAACAACAATTGATATCTCATAAAGTGGTTTCTGGTGTTTACTTAGCCGTTCTCGTCAAAGACCAAAATTCGAAGTCTGAACTGGGCCTATTTTCTATGGATATGAATGTATGACACATAGCTGATTTCGACAGCTCTACTCCCTCATCTTTTCTTCCTTCTCGCGCCTCCCCCTCAAATAAAAGCCAGAATTGGATAAATGGCCGTTGTAGACAATTTGTCGATAAAAGTTGTGAACTCTGTTATAAACCGCAAGTTTTTTCATATTAAAAAATGCTGAAGTTCTGGCGGGATTTGTGACTTTGGTATATCAAATTAGTGCATCGGGAATTTAATGTTGAAGGCAGAAACTCCGCTGAAAGGAATTGGATTATAACCAGAGTTGCAAAATCTATGATTCTGTTGAAGAAAATCAAAATGTTTGAAAGGTCAGACCTTTCAAGCTTGTGCTGTTTGTATGCACGAGATCTACATCACTTTCATGTGTCTGTCCTCTTATCAGTTGTCTGACTCAGCCAGTCAGCGCCCGAATAATTTACAAGTTATTGTAAAAATCATTATCTATAACTTTTAGTGCTATCTTTAATTGTTGTCTCTAAACACTATCATAAGCGTCCGTTCTATTTCCGTTCTATTAGGAAACTATCAACATATTTTTGATGGGGTGCTCATGTATAAAGTATCCATGCAATATTGGAAAAATGCTTTACAGCCATGAAAGGTAAAAAAGTATACGTGCGCGAAAAAATATTGCCCAACCCCCTCAAATATCTAATGGTCCGTACATGTAGTTTGAATACTCACATTAGTTAAAAACACTGCACATGATTCAATTTTAAATTGCTACAAATTAAGTTTGAAATGAAGAGAAATCTAACTACAAGCTGACAATGGTAAAACTAGTGTGAAATCTATCACATGGATAAGTCGATTATTTTTCTCTAATAAGTTTTTGACGATCAGCATTACAGACTTAATATTTCAATATGAATGGATTTTTTAAAGAATATAAACATTAACTATTTTTTAAATCAGGACCATCGCTTTCCTACTGTAAGGTTTTTCAGCGATGCCCCAAATTTAGACGGACGTTTGATTCGTCTGTTCCTTGGCGACGTGTAAATCGTACCGTTTCCTGACAACGTTGCTGACGTGGATTGTTTAACAAAATATACTCACGTAGAAGGAAAATTATAAGAAGAGGTATAAAAAAGAACTCAAATATTATAAGAGTTATCAGAATTTTCTTAACGTGTGTATTCAATTTCGCGGGCTGGTCTTTTAGGCTAGTAGATGTGGTGACATGACCAGGAGAAGAAGTAGTGGAGTGGATATAGAGTTCGGTGGTATGTGGTGATACTGTTGTAGTGGGCGATGAAGAACTTGTGTTGGAAGCTGCTGGAGGATGAAGGCAGAGCGGCGTAGTAGGAAAAGTCGTGCATTTCAGCTGTGATGGCCATGGGATTCGAGACTGCGTAAAGAGATGAAGGCAGCTTTTTTTGACTTGAAGACAAAGGGAACGACAAGGACGAACAACATGATGCGAAGAACAGAATGGCACGTAACTTGAACAAACGAAAAAGCGGGCAAGAGAGAAGCAGTTTGACATGAAGAGTGGCTTGAAGTGACTAAGGATCCTGGTGTTGTGGCTGGACGTTGATGTTTTAATGGTCTGATGATACGGCAAATGGCAGAGTTCTTCAATATAGGAGGAGACGTTAACGCATGGACTTTTGGTGGTTTGGATATTAGGGTAGCAAAGGCAACATAAACTTGAGGAAAGGATAACCATGAGCTGCACTGCAATCATGTTAAGGAGATGTATAAAAGGCAGACCAGGACGATTATGTAGAGTAGATCACGAGGCGAAGAAACGCTCAAGACAATGCAATAGTTGACCCGACGAAGAACGAGTGTGAAAGAGGTCTTCTCAATAAAATGCCGGCTTTTATAGGAATCCTACCGGAAATTGTTAGTAATCAAATATTGTTGTCAGATGCCATACAATGATTGATCCAATTTTAATGAATGTCGTTTAAAAAGAAACTGAATGTATCTAGCCTGACGAAACAGGATGCCAAGGGCCATTTTAAAATATTGATAATTCTACTATCTTTTTTACAAAAAGTTCGAGAAAACGTTTCAGTCTCAAAATGCTTCCATACATTGTTATTGATTTCTCTACCTAGATCAAATTGCATATGAATTTACGATGACTAATGCGCATCAAGTAACAAAGACTTTTCACGCCTTAAAAAATTTGAGAACCTCTAAAACTGACAGGCGCTCCTTATTCTCTCTTTCCAAACTTGTCGGCAATGGCAGATCGAGAGGATTATGTGGTAAGTATAACTTAAATCCATAAAAATCTCTATCATCTTTGCTTGGATTTTTCTAGCAATAAGAATATTTTTAATTGAGTTTCCTTTTTGGCATGAATTTCAGATAAGAGTAAGAGATCCAGTAATGCTGGTGATCTTGATGTATGCAAGAATACGGCTGGAGGCCATGCCGCATGAAGAGTGGGCGTAAGTAAGACAGTAATGACAATTTAAATTATCTGATAGAAAAACTGAGTCACACAGCTACACTGTTTTTCGACCTTGATTCTATGGTTTATTATTAAACCTTTGTGGCTTTTGAAAGCTTGCGCTTATAGCTTGGATAAGCGAATGATATGATTATTAGAATCCCCTGAGCATAATCCTGATGTCAGTGAAGGAATGTTAACGTAGTTCCATGCCTAGCATTTACTAAGTTCAGAAGATATAAGGTATATTAAGGATTGAATTTTTATATTCTTTGTAGTCAATGGATGTCCCATTTTCTGCACCAATGGCACCAAACGGAAGCAAGAAGTCGACACGAAGGTACAGTACATGGAGATATGCTAATATAGAATAGAAAAAAAATAAAATTATCTAAAACATCAATCCTGACTGGGAACATTGGCTCTGATCCTGGCGTCTTTGTTTTCATGCAGGAAGCTCAGGCCTCCCTACCAGTTATGCCCTCAACGCCTTCCCCCAAAAAGAGGAAACTTAATGAACCAGTCGACCGCGAAGAGGAATCTAAAGTACCCTGTGATTCCCCACACAGAAAGTAAGAGGTTCTTTTGCCCATTTCATATAATGCTATCGTATCGTAATATATCCAAATTCATTCAGCTACAGATATCATGGCTCCCACTACCCATGGTCTAACACGCAAATGAGCATTATCGAGAAGGGAATGGCTCTGTTACTTAAAAGAAAGAGGTTTCCGAAGACTGAAGAAATCCGACAAGCATTCCAAGATGGTCCACCAACACTGTTAGCATTGTGGACCATGTACAACTGTGAAGATTGACGCGCAAAATGTATCGAAAAAGTGCGTAATATGTAAATTAAAAAACGTTTAGCGATTTGCTTCATGATACACATGATCAGTCTACAAGGAGACTGAGTATACGGCATGCCATTTTCATGCAAATGTTGTCAATGAATTATGCTAAAATCTTTTGATGTTTTTCATCACCACAAACAATGATCAGTCTTCAAAGAGACTGAAAATAGGACATCAATGAGTACCATTATGCTAAAATTCTTTACTTTTTCTTTCTTATTTCAGATTGAATTTACCCTTGCTCCTTCTCCCTCTGAAAACTGCTTGGACTGTGAAGAAATGAAAAAGAAAAACAGACATGTGAGGAATTTATGGATATCTGCTAAGGAAAAGCTGAGAAAATGTAGAGCTGAACTTGCAAAGCATAATGACAGATGTGGTATGTATTATAATAATAATAATAATAATAATAATAATAATAATAATAATAATAATAATAATAATAATAATAATAATAATAATAATAATAATAATAATAATAATAATAATAATAATTTTATTTATCTGTCAAAAGATATAGCAGTTGCCCACTAAGTAAGGACAACTATCTAACAACTTATCAGTTTGTATAAGTAAGATCACTAGCTAGGATTACAGTACTCTGCTAGCTCACTGTTTCTGTATGAAAAAAAAAACTAAGCAAAAATCCTTTAATTTAGATTGTGACCAGAAGGTAAAAAAAAACAAGAAAAAAGAAGACTTTGCTATCCAAACTGACAATGCATCTGGCTATGAAAAGAAGCCAAATGATGCAGTGGATGGGGCTGGATACGAGGCTGAAGATGAGGAAAGGAGTTATGAACAGGAGGTCATAATGGAAGAAGAGCCCACGGATGAGTACGTCACTGAAGAAGAAACAGAGACTGCAACAGACACTGATGAAGAGACGAATGAGAGGCAAGTTGAAATAGTCGGAGCATAGTTGAAACTAAATTATGTGAAATATAGAACTGTTTAACTGTTTATAAATTTGACAATACCAGCATATGAAGTGCAAAAAAGTAAAACAAGGTCACTTACATTGTTTGTTTTGGTTTATCTATTTTAGGGTGTACATCAAAAACAACAACATGAGGACAGAGCCAAAGTTTATTGTATTCCTGTCGCAGCTTCTGCTGTTGTTCCAATTTTGTCCTTTTTGCAAAGCAAGCAATCCATTGGTAGAAGCTAAGGCAATTGGAACAATGGTAGAAGTGAGAAATCTATGTATAAATCCTGAATGCAGGAAAGAGTTAACCTGGAGAAGCCAGCCATCTCTTCCAGGAACCAAGATTCCAGATGGCAATTTCCTCCTCTGCTTCGCTATCCTGTTGGCAGGTGGATCAGCCACCAAAGTGCTTCAAATGTTTACACATATGGGGCTTTCCTGCTTTTCTCTCAACACATTCTTTGAGCACCAACGTGTAAGTAATGTGTTGCTTTATAATTACTAAGAATTAGTACCAGGATGCACATTGGAAAAAAATGTAAAATAATACCTGTGAAACTATACTCCCTCTTCTACAGTACTAATTGTAAGCATATGTACATGAGGTTTTTACAAGAGGTTTGGAAATGGTTGGTATACATAAAACTTGCATATTGACATATTTTGTTGTGTTTTCAGAACATACTTTTCCCATCCATACACCTTTACTGGAAGGAATACCAGAGGCAAATCTTGGAAAAATTAAAGACCATTGGATCAGGATTGGTTATAGCTGGAGATGTATATATTGCTTACACAATATTTTGCTGTACATTGCCTGTCATCATACATTTTGTAAGTAATTTCCAATTTAAAAGAAGTAGGCTTCTGTTCCAGCTTTGTGAGAGAATCAGTAAAATTTTAGTAATTCTTACTAAGCAAGAGTACACTAGTTCCAGCTGCATCCATATATAAAGCATAAATGATGGATAAAGTATCAGTAAAGTTGAACAGTGTATGTTCAACTTGTATTCAGCATTAATTCACTACTAGTTTGATTTACAGAGAAAAGGTATACTTTTATTGTTCTTCATGATTTCTTCTATTATCTCTCTCATACGTATTTCATTTCTTTGTCAGAGAAATCAAGCTGGAAGCAGCTCAGCCATGGAGTACCTGGCATTTCAAAGGTGCATGACATTTATGTTAGCAACTGGTTTAGCCATTACTCCCTTCATATCGGACAGGCATACATCAATAAGATGTAGACGTCAGGAACCCTGAAGACAGAAAAGCACCGGACCCAGAGGACCTGCGAACCTTTACTAAGAAGATGAGTGAGTTTCAAGTAGACCAACCTGCCATATTGCCACTGTTTCGCTAGCTGTATTTAAAAGAAAATTCTGCAGAACAAGCTGATACTGATAGTGAAAGTAACGGTACAGCTTCAAGAAAACCAGTCTTAAAAGAAAAGTTGGAAACCATAATGCGAAATAACCCAAAGCTTGAGTCCAAAAAACATGTTAGCCAGGTAAAATTTATTAAAATATTCACGCAAGGAAAACAAAAATCTCTGGTTTGAAACAGATTGATTTTCTTTAAAATAGTTGGAATCATTTTGCAATAGCTTGAAGTTGATGATGCCGCTTGTCTAGGTCTCATCGAGTTTTAGAGTTATTCGATAATAACCAATTTCAACAATATTTGTTTATCGTTGCCAAGGTAACGTCAATTAAGCTAAAATTAACATCATTTTAAAAATTCATCTTAGTTCTATAACTGGTCCAAAAATCCCGTATATAGGTATAAGTTAAGACTATGAATAAGCCAAAGAAAAATGAAAGGTATGGTCTGAAAAATACTATAGGAAGCCACCTTAAGCACAGGTGAAATAGCAGACTCCAAAAAAACATTTTTGTTGTTGTTTTGGTTAGAAAATTGCAGAGTTTTTAATTGCCTACAGGTTACATCAAGTCTAAATGTATAACATTTTTTTATTGTGGAAGTGACTGAATTTTTTCATTTTATTCAGATTGGAAATTAAAGGAAGAGATTGCTGTGAGGAACCAAAGGGCATTGTGTTTCTTTCGAAACTCATGCTTCTTTTTCAATTCAATTCGGTCTCTAAATCCAGCTGTAACTACATCCCAGGCTGGTACAATGATGATCACTGTTCAGACAAAGTGTAAAGAATGCCAGCAAATAAGCTCATGGTCAAGCCAGCCAATGCTAATTGGAAAGTTTCCTGCTGGGAACATTCTACTGAGCTTTGCCATACTATGTGCAGGTGCTTCCGTTAAGAAAGTGCTTCTTGTGCTGAAACACATAAACATCCTGGTCTATAATGAATCAACACACTATTACCACCAGAAGCATTTGCTTATTCCAACTGTCGTAACCTTTTGGAGAAAGTTCCAAAGGAATGTCCTTGACCAGTTGAATGGAAAAGAAGTTATTCTAACAGGTGACACGCCATGATAGCATGGGGCATTCTGCCAAATATGGAACCTACACAATTTTCTGCTGCACGATAGGCCTGATAATCAATATAGTCCTAATACAGGTAGCCATTCACAACTTATCTATTTCTAATCAAGCTGCTTGATTCAAATAAGCCTTTAATGCCCATAGGCACCCTTAGGCCAATCCAGTGGCCGAAATCAACAACGTACAAAATGCAGCTGCCATTTTGGCTTGGGTATAGAACCAAACCCAAAGATTTGGGGTCTGGGCACTTAAGGGATAAATTACAGCTAACCCCTGAGAAGTGAATAATGGAATGGGTGAAAAATAAAATTTTTGACTGGTTCCAAAAACAGGAGCATTATCATCATCTTTAGCTTTTTATTGTTATTGTTATTTTATTATAATAAATTGTTTCTATTTATAGGCAAATGAGGTTGGCAGCAGCTCAGGGATGGAATTTGCCGGGATCATAGATCAATTACTGACCACTGGTGGTTTCTACTGACCACCAGCATGATAATTAAAGAGTATATTACAGACAGGCACACTTCCATAATGAAGTGGATGCGTGAAGAACGTCCCAAGATATGCCAGGAAATGGGCAAATGCAAAATAGATCACTTTTTTGATCTATGGCACATTGCGAAATATAAGTAGTGAAGTGTAAAGCAAAATATAGGAAGTACACATTGCTCTCTTATTTACTTTCCACTCATTGTATGTTTTAATCATCTTAGAAATACAGAAAATAATACTTATACTAAGTGAAGAGCATGGCTGTGAGTTAGTTGGTCGCTGGCGCAAGGCTTGTGTCAGCCACTTCTAATGGGCAGTTATTTCAACACCTGCACTCCTAGGAGAGGTTAAACTGGCAAAGTTCCAAGCGTTTTTGTACCAAATTATTAACAAGCACAAAGACTTGCTCAGCAAAATCTTCAACAAATGCAAGCATGGAGCTATTACTGTCCCCAAAGCCTGGATGCTGAAAGGTAGTGTTCTTTACATTAAATCTAAAAATATAATGTATTATAATATGGATGCTACTTTGATAGGTTCAGAAGCATATGAAAAACTTTACGACACCCTGACCAAAGAGAGTTTGAACAAAGCTATCAAACAAGCTTCCTCCAATGCACAGACCAGGTAAGCAGGTAAGAACATGTTTCGCTATTCCAATTAAAGTTGCCAATTCTAATGAACTTTGATTCTTATATTCTTTGATATGAGCTCAATACATTATCGACTCAAAAAAAACAACCATTTAATTCACAAGAAAACATGATTGTTATTGTTTCTGAGAGTTAATTTAAGAATTTTGGGTTTAGAAAGAGTCCATATGATTGGATTCATGAATGTAGCAATGCATTCCTGGTCTAGAGGTAACTGTCATCAGAATCAGCAATAAAAAATATAATAAAAGCCTGCATATAAGAACCTTTTGAGTAAGACAAAGAAGAGAAGAGAAAAGAAAGAATAAGCAGAGAGAGAGAGAGACTGACTGATTCATCTTTATTTAAATACGGTAGTTCCATAAGTTTTACAACTTCTTTATGTGAAAGCTGTATATAAATAGAAGCAAAACTACTGCTTATACTAAAAATATATAAAAATTATCAATTAAACTACTGAAAATTTGATAATAGTACAAACAATATAACCGTGATCTTGCGGTGATTTTGACAACTGTTTAATTCTTGTTTAATTAGACTCAATGCGTCCAGCCATGCATGTACTAATGTTTCATATATTAATCAACAGGTCCAGAAATAGTCTAGATGTTAATTTCACAACTTGGTCTAGAAAACTTAGTCTTCTACTCATGCTTAATTCGACTATTTTTTTTACTAATTTGTACAAAATTTTGTATTTAAATTAGTTTTTGTTTTTCACGGATATATTGTTTGCACTCTAAGTTTAGGAAATTAGTATAAAATGAACAGTTTATGAAGAGTCAAACGACAAGTCAATAATAGCTGAGGGTTCTTTTTGAGTGCAGAGAGAGAGAGAGAAATAGTGTTTAGCCTTGCAAAAATAAATAAATGGCTGAGAAAGGAAAAAGTTTTTCTCGCACTCCGAGGCACTCTTTTGCAAAGGGATCCCACCATGCCCCACCTTACCAAGGACAGTTCCCTTCTCTAACGGACAACATGTTCGAATTCGCCAGAGCTTGCAATATGAGAAACAGCTGAGTATAGTAAAATTCACAATCACTCGCGCAACAATATTCAGCTTGTTGTGTTCCTTCGAAGTTGTTGTTCAGTATATAGTAAGTTTTATCCTTTTTGCCATGTCCGAGGAGCGACAAACCAGTTTGCACCAGTTCTTTACCAATACGCCAGAGGCACCTCCCCAAAAGTGAGCAGTTTAATTAGCAGTCGATTTATCTAGCTGGTCTGTTGAGATCTCATGATCTCATGATTTTATCACTGATGCTAATGTATGTTGAACAAACTTACTGAGAGCTGTGTTTGAGCAGACCCACAGGTATATAGTCACTTATGGCTTATACCCGGATGGCCAGTCTGCTTATCGCAAGAACCATAGCACAGAAACAGCATTGCTGAAAGTCACAAACGATATTCTGATGAATATGAACAAGCAGCACATTACCATCTTAGTGGTGCTTGATCTTGGTGTGGCTTTTGAAACTGTGGACCACGAGATCCTACGTGAGAGGCTTTCTTCGAAGGTGGGTCTGAGTGGTACTGCTATTGACTGGTTTCAGTCTTATTTGCCTGGAAGTTCCCAGGGAGTTTCTGTCCGTTGATCAGTGTCGGAGAAGTTTGATCTGCACTTTGGGGTTCTACAAGGTTCCTGTCTCGGACCGCTTCCCCTTTGCACAGTATACGCTAGCGCGCTGTTTGATGTCATTTAAGACCACCTTCCTAAAGTGCATTGCTATGCTGACGACACGCAGATGTACCTGTTGCTTAGTCCAAAGGAGCACTCTGGACAGGCTGATGCACTTGTTGCTGTCGAACACTGCACTCAAGACATCAGGAGATGGATGTCTCAAGACCAGCTACTTATGAACAATGTCAAAACAGAACTTATTTTGATAGGTACCAGACAGCAACTGATCAGTAAGGGATCTTTCTTATTTTTTACGGTGTAAAATTCACCTTTTTATCACAACTGTTTCATTAGAAACACCGACGCAGCCCACATTAGCTTACCGCTAGTTATAATCTCCCAGCAACTAGCTTAAGTTACTACAAATAGTTTGTCCATAGGAGACTTTGACATTGCACCGCAATAGCCTGTATGCAATCTAGGTGTGTGGTTAGATTCAAATTTGTCTATGGGATACCATATAACGAAAACATGTTCTGCTGCATTTTATTACTTGTACAACATAAGAAAGTAGAAAGCATCTGAGCAGAGACTTTAATTCACACTTTTATAACCAGTCGTCTTGACTATTGTAATAGTCTTTTTAATGGTTTACCAGAATGTCAGCTTCGTAGGCTTCAGAGGGTTCAGAACGCGGCTGCTCATCTTGTCTTTCAAGATGAGAAGAATGAAAAGATATGCAAAAAACGTAAAATGGAAAGAATCGACTCTTTAGACATTGAATCTAGCAGCAGTGAAGATAGTAGCGAGAGAAGGAACAAGAGGGATGAGAAGAATCAAAGAAAATACAATAAACATAACAAGCAGGGAAGAAATAGCGATTCAAGACTCAAAACCAGCAGTTATGAAGAAAACAAAGAGAAAAAAAGGAAAAAGGATGAGGATGATGCTAATAAGGAGAAGGTTGAAGGTATGGGAAAAAAGAGTATACATCAAGTGATGAAGAATACAACGCTTTAGTGGAGGAAGTGTGGAAACAAACAAGTCATGTCGCTCTACCTGATGTCGTGGAAATAGCAGCAGCGCCACAGATATATCAGAATATCTACCTTCAGATTCTGACGAACGCACTGATAACACTGACACGAGCCATGACTCAACTGCAGAATCAAGTTTGACCGACACTTCAGGATTGACTGATGAAAGAGATGAACTGCTGACAGAGTTAGTGGAAATGAATGGAGAAGAAAACTGTTATGGTGGTTCATTTCTTGATGGCGAAATACCTTGGAGAGAACTTGTAAAGACATTCATTAAAGATAAACATCAGAAAGGCTACACATTTAAAACCACGTCTGCATGTGAAGCTAACTTGTTGGCGGAAGCTACAAAAATGGAAGACTATGAGATGAAAGTTATTTTAGAAGATGACAGTGACAATGATGACGTACTTGACAAGGAATGGGTACCATCTGAAGTTGATTGTATCGGGAAACATGAAGAACATGAAACTGATGAAGTGCTGCAGCAGTACTATGAATGGCTTGTTGATGTTGATGGTGGTTACAGAGATGAAAAGAGTGCAAAGCAGTACAAAACTCAAGTGAAAAGTGTAATCTACAAAATTATCTATCTTATAACACGGCTGGCAATCGACAACAGTGGTCGCAGTGGCATAGCCTTTAATATGAAATTAAAAGAGTTCAAAGAAGCCATATTTTATGAAGGAAATGAAGAGGATGAGGCGAGATACAGGGTTCTTGTCAAAGAGCAGCTCGGCGCCTGAAGACAACGAAGACGAACCGGTCGTCTTCTGCGACGCTGCAGAAGCAGTGCAGTACCTCAGGCAGAACATGGCCGTGTTGGAGCCAGTGGAGCGCCTGGCCCAGTCATCCTTGTCGCAGGGGCCACTGTCCATTCTCACTCTCTTCGAGCAGGAAGGGAAGGCCCTGGAACCGATGTCCGCCTCAGGGATCGCCTCCTTGGACCAAAACCTGCAGGAGGTTTAGCTTGACAGGTCAGTAGCATGCACGACGCACAGGACGTCCAAGCATGTCGAAGGAAGTGCTGGAATTTGTTTCAACGTGCGCCATTACGTGTTATCTCTTCAACAGATTCGGGAATGTGGCCATCTGGTCGGCACCGAAGTGGAGCGACGCTTTGGTGCAGTTCACGCACAGGTTTCCGAGGAGGCTGATCATCGAGGAGCATGGTGGCTTCCTCCCAGGCAACGTCATCACCTGCTCGAGAGCCAATTACCTCTGCCTGAGGAGAATGGCGAGGTGGTGAGCAACGTGGCCTGCAACATCAGCTGGCAGGCCATCGAGGGCATGGGGCTGAGCTTGCTGTGGCGGTCCGCCGAGAGGTTGACCAGAACAACAGCAAGGCAGGTGGAGGTCTCGACTTCTGGTCGACAATCGCAGGTGAGAAGCTGACTTCGAGAATTCGAAAAGAAAGAAAGTTAAAAAAGGAAAGGAAAGAAGACCGAGAGAGAGAGAGAGAGAGAGAGAGAGAGAGAGAGAGAGAGAGAGAGAGAGAGAAAAGAATGGATGAATAAATGAATGTCCTTAAATGTATTTCAATAAAGTATTTTCGTTCCACGTGGAGGAAGTGGACCCCTGCCGGAGAGCAGTCATCCTCCGTGAGGAGACAAGGTAAATCCATCTATCCATCTTCATTTGTAGCAGACCTTCAATACAAAGGTTGACACCAGGCTATTGCAGCCCCAAAATTATGGACTTCTCAGCCTATAGAATTGTGTCAAATGAAATCAATTTCTATATTTAAACGCCAACTTAAAACACATCCATTTAGGCTGGCTTATTGTTAGTGTTTTTATAATTACTTACTAGCTATGTTCATTATTATCGTTAACTTAATTTACAAGTGTTTTCTTCCTTTATGACATTTTATAAGTTTTATACTCAATGCTTTATCTATACTAGCACTGTAGTATGTTCGTTTAATTTTGTGTGTGATGCACTATGGTTCATCTTTATGAATATCGCACAGTATAAGTGATAAAATTCTTATTGATTATTATGATCGCACATAAGCGTAGCATTTTGTAGAGATGGGGGATAGAGGAGTTTGGATATCTACTAGTCTTACCTCATCTTTGCTCCAGTCTAAAGAGAGGATGATGAGGATGCATGACGCATGTTCTATATTGAATCATTGCAGACACCGTGTATGTCTTACCTGAGGCTGACGGAGTTACCAGCTTGAGGGCTGAGGCGCTGCCCAACGCTGCCTTGCTCGCAAAGCTCAAGAGGTTCTTGAGAAGGAACCAGCCACTGCCATTCCCTGCAACACCCAAACACGGCCACCAACAGGGACAGGCGCCACCTCCGGCCAAACCACGAGACTCTGTCTGGCCCATCGCCAACAAACTCTGGGACCTGTGCACCAGGTCTTGCACCTGTGCCGTAAGGCGGACCCACCAGCTTGCCCCCTCAGACGCGGGAGAGGCCTTGTTGAGCCAGCCAACGCCTGCCCACTTAGCGATGGGACCGACGAGCCATGTTGCGTCTGTGTGGCCTTCCACACAATCGGGCCAGACCTCAGGTCTGTGGGCAATGCGTCCCCAGAAGCCAAAAACGCTTGCCTCAGGAGACCTTCAGGGTTTGCCCAGCGGTCCACGCCGTCTACGAGAGGGCGCTCTCTGACCTGGAGAGAGGACCAGGTGAGTGGGACAGCCATGAAAGAGTTTAGCACTTCTTCTTCGTGTAATTCGCAGCCACTGATATATATGGTGTCTTTGTTGTGTTTAAGGGGAGAACAGCAAAGACAGGAGGCAAGCCAAGAGCCAGGCGACAGAGCTGCCGTGCGACCTGCTCTGCAGCAAGCCCATCAAAGTCAGCTGCCTCAGGAGCATTGCAATGCTGGCCAGGGTCATGCCCAGAATCCTCGAAGTCCAGCTCTAGAGTGGATAGGCAGACTTCTGGTCTGAGCTGCAGAAGGGAAACAAGGGAGCGTGCCGGCTACCTACACTGGCACAGCGGCGCTGCTGAAGAGGCAGAGGTCGTTGCATGTCACTTACTGCCCCTTGCTCAGTAGGAGGAAACCCAACCTCCAAGTTGCA
Organism: Anthopleura xanthogrammica; assembly: GCA_964019055.1. Classification (NCBI taxonomy): domain Eukaryota; kingdom Metazoa; phylum Cnidaria; class Anthozoa; order Actiniaria; family Actiniidae; genus Anthopleura; species Anthopleura xanthogrammica. Next base: position 3,111,085 of record OZ025220.1, read on the forward strand.
TTCACAAAATTAGCCATTTGTTCAAGTGCATAGCAAATGAATTTTTTCTTGGTCATTTCTAGAATGATGTATGGCATGTCATACATACAGTGAATTTCCAAAAACTTTGACTATCATCGACCACTTGATATATCGGCTGCATTGTGGGTACACTAAATATAATTATGTCACGCGCTGGCGATATTTAAATCTTTCTCGTTCAACATGGCAAGTTACAGTGCACATATCAGGGTGCTAGATAAAGAAACGAAAACGAAGTTTTCTCACTTTGTTATCGACAAATTCCCTCAGGTTACCATGCCAGAAGAGGTAAAATCATTCTTGTTGAAGGAACATCCCAAAATGCTGGCTCCGACGACCAGCATTAATTTTAGAATGGGGTATTTTGTCAAAGGCCGAGGCAATAGGAAGTTCGACATGTAAGGTAAGCAGACGCAATTATATTAAAACAGTTTAAAAATATTTCAGCAATATTGAACACAATCCTACAAACAGTTTGCTTTCTATTTTCAGCATGAAATATCGTAGCTCTATTCTGCCCGTCTGGCGCTAGTTTTATTTCTTCTTTCATTTACATTTATAACTTATAAGTAACCATACTTTTCCAATCTCTAACATACCTTTCGCTAGCTTGCCCTTCCAGTCCACCTTGGGCTTTCGACCCTTGCGGTACATTGAAATCAAACCGCTGATTCTTTCTTGCTCCAACAGCCTTTCCTCGTCAATCTCTTTTTGTTGCTCTGCCTCTAGCGCTGATAGTGCAGGATTAGCGCTACAAATTCTTGCTTTTTTTGAAGCCTGCGAGTCTTCAAACATGTTGTGTTCCACCACGGGGTCACCAACGGCTGACAATTCATCGAGTTTTCCTTTCTGCCAATCCTGCTGTTTCTTTTCCCCTTCTTTTTCTTTTTGTCGACCAACTTCCCACACTTTCTCAAACAAACGAGCGCATTTGTTTTTCACTCTTCTGGTTTTTGGATGAGCGCCGTCTACTTCTTCGGCTATTTCTCGTTGACACAGTTGTCTGTACAGTTAGTCAGTTTTTCTTGTTACGTCTTTGGATCTCCTGTAGCAGTCTCCAAGATCTTCAACATTCAATTCCTTCTTGTGGGACTTGAAATCCTCGAAGCATGCTTCAACTCTTTTTTGTTCCTTCCAAAGCTCAGTGTCTTCATCCTGTGCTATTTTTCTCACCCTTTCTTCTTCGTCTTACAGTTCTAGTGTAGTTAGTTCATCTCGTTTATCTTCCAGCATGTTGAAACGCATCAACTGTTTTTTTCTGATAATTGCTTCTGCTTCTTCATCGGAATCACACATATGGTCCTCTGATTCAGGCTCATCTAGGTCTTCACGGTAGAGCTTGCGCTTCAAATTGGCTAAGCCTCCTTGCAGCCCTGTTTCTTTGTAAAGACTCGTTTCGTGGATATGTCCCTCGTTTCTAAAACTAGAGTGCACGAGGAGGTCGTCTCCTTCTAGATGGTCCAGCTGACCCAGAAAGATATTCCCTTTGAATCCAGAGTGAAAGAGATTGTATTCTGGGTTCAAGCTTTTGTATGTTAGGCCAATCCTTCGCTCTGCTTGGTCTGTGTCATGACAACAGTAGAGCAAAAATTCCTTGATTGGAACCTGGCACTTGGTTTGCAAGTGTGATCTCAGATTACCACATTTTAGCAACATGCCCTGTTTAAACTCTTTATCGTCTACCAGCACTCTCTGGTTGTACGTTGTTGGTTTGAACGCAGATATTGCTTCGCGATTCCTTCGAAATCCATTTTTCTGACTGAAAAATGAAGGTCAAATGAAGTACTCTTTGGAACAGTTAAATAATATACTCGCCTATGCTTGACAGCTGTCTATCAAATTCTGTCTTCTATTTTTTAAGAAAAAGGTCATGAGAAGTCTTTGAACAAACTGTTCATTGAACACTCAGGACTTTTTTCAAAAAAAAAACAATAGAAATATGAGGTCAGGGCAGGATGATTGGCAGATGATTGGCAGATGATGATGGACGACGATCCAAGGGTAGAAGAACATTTTAGAAGATCTTTGGATAATATAAATTCTAAAACTCCAAATTTTTTCGAAAGAAAAAAAGCAAATTGATACATTCATTCATAGTCAAGTCTTTAAAAGCCGTTTGGTTATATGTTCCAAATTTTCCTTTCTTTGTTATCGGTATGAGGGAACAAGATCGGCCTTATTAACCAGATTAAAGGGAGACGAACGAATTTCCTTTGAAAGGAAGTGTGGTATTTTATTGGCACTAGATTTTCACTGGTTTCATACTTTGAACGAGGTCAATGAAGCAGTGAATCCAAAGAAAGGATATACTTTACGGGCAAGTTTGATCAAGAGCAAGAATTTATTTGATAAGTATTTACAAGCTGGCGAATTTTGTCCTGCATAACATGTTTTAGATGGTATTTGTACCAAAGGTGGATGTCTTAATCACTACAGTGAACAAATATTTTCAAAATTTCTAGGAATGCAAGGAGATTAAATGTTCTTCACTTTTTGGCTACGATCAACAACCGAGACGTGTCTAGACAACCTTTTGACCTTATTAGTTTTATCTGGCTTAGCAACGGCTCAGCAATGGCGTTTTATTTCACAACATTAACAGATTTAATTTCCTCTTTTAGTATTTAGTTTTATCTTGCTCAGCAACGGCTCAGCAAGGCTTTTTATTTCACCACCTTAACAGATTTAATTTCATGTTTTTCATGTTTTAGTTATCTGGCTCAGCAACAGCTTTTTTATTTGACCTTACAGATTTAAATTAATTCATTTTGCAGTTAAACCTCAAATAAGTAGGTCGAATTTTGACGAGATGGCTTCAAACTTGAAGAAAGCAGAAAAGGATTGGGAAAACCTGTTGCTGTCTGAATACCGTGGTCTTTTTAATTTCATGAGGAAAAACGAGGATGTGGATCATGTCGTGGATAGCATTGTTATGGCGAGTTATGAAGCACATTGCAAAACAGATTTGCCTTCGAATGCGAATGATGATGAAGTTTTTAGAGATCTGGCTTACACCGACTTTAACAAGTCTGTTCCAGAGAGGACTAGGCTATTTAGGACGTACACGGCCGTGAGTCAGAGGACCTACATGCCACTGGTAATGCAAACCCTCTATACTGCTATGAGACAATGTGTAACACGCTTAATTTGATAGAGAACATTGATGTAGAAGAAGTCATTGCCAAACATCCTGCTGAATATGCGACAGAACATTTTTACCTGGAAATTGAGAGCAAAGCAGAAGGGGTAGATCTTGGAACTCCGAAGTTGCATCACTTCGTGAAGGCAAACCAGGTGAATTCGATTCAGATAACAAATCCTGTCGACCACAGACGTCTCTCCCTAAAATTCGAACCCAAGATTGACACATATACTTTTAGAACCTTCTCTCACATCATGTTTCTGGCTCAAAAGTTGGTCAATGGCCTCCTTCCAACCCTGGCCCTAGCGATGCAGGCTTTGGCCGTGGAATTGGGTTGTCTTGTCTGTGCTCGTGATCCAGTAGCGGTACAAGCCATGGAATCGGCTCTGATGTATTTTGCTGTGCATCCTAACTACAACTTTCAGAACGAGCAGAAAGACGATTTAATCGCAGATGATTTCTATTATACACAAGGATATGCTATGAAAGCCAGCATCTTGGACTTCGATGGATCCAAAATGGACGAGTATTCAGCAACGAAATTTTTTGCTCACTAAATATTTAATTAAATAAATATTTTCATTTTTATTTAATTTTATATTTATCTCTGTTTTTTTATTTAAGCTCACTTATAGTAATTGGGTAAAAAAGATAGTGGACATTAAAGACGACCTAGCTAAACTTGTGCACCTTCTTTCCGAAGAATGAACGAAGCCCTGAAGGCATCCATGGAGGAAGAAAAAACCCCTTCAAAACCGCCTTTGCCCGTTGTAGAAATCTCTGATTATTCGGATGAGGAGGACAACAAGGAGAAAAGGATTGCCATTCTGAATCTGAACAAAAAGAAAAGGAAGAGCAAGAAAAAAATTGGTAGATGCCTGCTGGAGCCGCCTGCCAAAAAGCTATCATTCCCAGATGAGCATAAGACGCCCCTGACGTCTGTTGTTCGCCACGTGACAGTGACACGTCAGAAGCAGAAGGTGAGTGATTGGTTAAGGTAAGAAAGGTTTTTGGCGCAATATTTGAATTTGTGTTTATACAAATTGAGTTGACTTAGTCTAACTGCTCTTATTGTGTAAAATGTCGTCCACAGAAGAGGTGCACCTAGAAGTCGTAGAAGAAAAGTAGATGTAGAAGAACCTGCCAAAAAAAAAAAAGAAAGAAAAACCATTACAGAGTTACAGATTTTGTGGTCGAAGAGAGCGAAGAAAAAACAGACTATGTAGATGAAACAGAGAATGGCGAAGATGACTTTGTAGCTGATGATACAGAACAACCCGAAGGTGTGGAAGCTTATACGTACGACAGCTGGTTAGATTTTCAAAGACCTGAAACCCACATAAGGGGAATGCAAAACTGTATATCGAACATTAGAGAACGAGAGCCAGAGAATAGAGCCGCCAAAAAAGCGAAGAATTTAGAAAACCGAGATAGTGCATTTGGATTCGTCTGTAGAGAGAGAGAAGGACAGCATTAGCTCCTCGCAGCCCCCCTCCTCACAACCACAACGGCTACAGCATAGCACGAGTGTGGAAGACAACAGTGAGGAAAGCTATTCATCTTCGCAATCGTCGGTGTTGCTCCCTGAACAAGTTAGGGTAGCTAGCTTACCAATTAGGACTAGTGTAGAGGAGGGTGGTGGTGGTACCTTCCATGGGTTTAATGTTTAAGGCACTTTATTGATTGGTTTTGAGGTCATGGCGTACGTGCAGGATATCATAGAACACGCGCCAAATTCTAGTTTGTTTAGGTGCGAGAATAATCCACTTGAGCGCGCTTAAGTGGCAGCTGACCACGTGAACAGCAAAATAGTTAATTGGGTTCAATTTACTAACAACATAGTGGTTCTCCAAGACGTGCTGACGCCATTCGCAAAATGTATATGCTATGGACGGCCAAGCAGTCAGGATCGATCGAAAATATAAACAAGCGAAGGATATTCCATGCCCTCCATTATTTATTACTACTAATGAGGTTAGCGAAATAACTGAGCAAATATCGTCGCGTTGCAAACAGTTTGTGTTTGACAAGCCCATTAAGCCCAGACAGGTTAGAGCTTTGCAAGACTCGGAAGCATTTGGGCGCTCTTTTTACTATGTGTGTTGCGGTCATTTTGGGACTTTGTGGTGTGAGGACAATAGTTATTTTGACCCTCACTTTCACCAGTTTCGACACTACAGGAACCTCGAGAACCTTATAGAAATGGTTCAGAAGTTTGAAGGGAGGGAGGATGATCCTTTATTCCATGCTCACGATCCTACATTTCCCTTGCTAAAGAAACTTCATGCCACTCCTCCACCAGGAATGGCTTCATCTTCCAATTTATTTGGGGGGTTAGATAAGGATTGGCAATCGGTTCGCGGTATAGAAAGCCACCCCCAATACTCCGATTCAGATAAAATTCGGGATAGCATGGAAACGAGGCTTACTAGCCCCACATACAAGACAAAGCCGAAGTTTGTGACTTAAAACCTGACGATATTCCAGGAACAACGGTAAAAGACAAAGATATTGGAAAGCTTACTGTAAAGAAGTTACAGTTTTGGCCAAACAATAAAGCAGAAGGGGAATAAAAAATAAGCTCGTAGAAAGGTAAACAATGAATCAGCTGATGAGACACGTGTGTTAGCAAATACAAGGTTCGAGTAAATTTTCTGTTGTTGTTTTACATTATCTTCTAGATTCAGTGGACTAAAAGGTTCGCTTTCACGAGAACTGGAGGAAGAATCGAATGATAAACTGAACTGGAATTGATTTGATGTCTCTCGTGCTGTTGATTATATTTCACTTCGTTTGTCGCACATCTTAGGTTTCCATTTGAAAACCCCTTTTTAAGCTCGCTTCTATTCCCTGTTAAGCTTATCTTGAAGTCAGAAGGAACAAAATGTTCAGAACATAATTTGTTGTTGAGATTCTTAAATTCCTTGTCCTTTCTTTTCATGGCAACTTCCCATTTCGTTCGTAATTCTTTATCCTTTGCGAATTCATAAAACGATAAATCCGGCAGTTTGTCACTTCTGTTATTACATTCAGCTGCTAAGCAGCACTTATGGCCGATTTTCATCTTTCTTGAGGCAATTTTATCGAAAAGCATTGCTCTATTCTTCGGTACCTTCTTCCGCCATCTTGGTTTTAGGGCTAGTAAGCCTCGTTTCCATGTTACCCCGAATTTTATCTGAATCGGAGTATTGGCTGTCAAGCGCTTTTTGCACATACCATCGGTCCTACTCTTAAGCATGCCGCTGTCTTATCTCATAGAGGGGGGTCAGGTCAAACAAAACAAAAGCAAACGCACGTTTGACTCGGAGGGCCACCGAGTAGTTAAGATTAGAGATTATTTTAGTATTTAGTTTTATCTTGCTCAGCAACGGCTCAGCAACGGCTTTTTATTTCACTACCTTAACAGATTTAATTTCATGTTTTTCATGTTTTAGTTATCTGGCTCAGCAACGGCTTTTTCATTTGACCTTACAGATTATGATTAATTCATTTTGCAGTTAAACCTCAAATAAGTAGGACGAATTTTGACGAAACCCATGCTGTTGTATCAAAATTTACTAGGATGATAACACAGCAGTGTGCTACAATAGAACTCAAGACATATACAGTATGTGATCTGCAGGTTAAATTTACCTTTGAATTGATTCCTTCTGATATGAAATTTCTTGCTTTCTTGAATGGATAACTAATTCTGCCACTTATTTTTCTAGCTTCGCCAATGCCTGCTCAAGTGATATTGATTGTTTACAGGGAAAAATTGGTACAACATCAGAGTGTAAGTGGAAGCCATGGGAATACATGCAAAGAATAAGAGTGGCAAACAAAGGTTACTGAATTGAAAGAAAATATACCAAAAAAAATCTTTCATACTGCTCCTTATACAAGACCAGATCCTCAACCCAGCACAGTTCTACATTTCCCCCCAGCCAGTACCGAGACAACCAGAGAAACTGTCTTCCACACTGCTCCTGATACAAGACCAGATCCTCAACCGGTACTCAGCACAGTCCTACAGTTGCCCCCAGCCAGTACCGAGACAACCAGAGAAACTCTCTTCCACACTGCTCCTGATACAAGACCAGATCCTCAACCCAGCACAGTTCTACATTTTCCCCAGCCAGCACTGAGACAACCAGAGAAACTCTCTTCCACACTGCTCCTGATACACCAGATCGGCACTTGACCACTGAGCCAACCAAAAAGACCAAGAAGTATGCCATAGGCTTTAAACTCCTCCCCACCTTCATGCAAAAATTCTTTAAAGAACTTAAACTGTAATTTACAAAGCCGATAAATCTTCAGAGGCAAAAGCCACCTGTTGCTGAGTCAACCTTTGGCAAAGCTCAAGAAAGACTTCTGTGTGAGTAAATAGTCAGCTTATTTTATACATTAAAATGTTATTTATTCCTCCACCCACCCATTTATTGATTGTTTGATTGATTCGTTTATTCATTTCTTTATTCTTAGTTATTTATACATTAGTCAAAATTAGCATGCAAAAGGTGGGATGGGAGTTTGGTAGAAATTGGCAAATTAATACAGTCTTTACATGACTGTAAATTTAAGTGGATTGGTGTCCAACATTCAAACAGGATTGAGAAAATGAAATGATTATCAACAGCAATATATTTGTTGAGAAAAAGTAAAATTGCCTATTCAGTTCATTTGTTCAGAATTATTATTGATAACCCAGCATCTACATATACATCAATGGTTTAATTGGGAATTTTTGAGGGATATTATTGAGACTGTTAACATTTTCCTTTTCCAGGTGGAGAGGAGTTTGAATTTTTACACAATGGCTAACCACGCAGCAGCTCTTCTCTACCCATCAAAGTTTCTTCATGGTGGACATTCAGCAGACTATACCAACGTAGAAGTTATCTAAAGGATTCATGGTCAAGAGCTTCATTACAGAGAGAGGAAAACAAAGGACGGGCTTCATCAAAAGAGGACCTAATAGAGAAGAACAGTTGGCTTGAATGGTAATGATTAAATAATAATTATTATAATTTAGTATTTATATCACACATGGATCAATGACGTGATAGTAGTCTGATCTTGTCAGTGCAACCACAACCAACTTGCTGCCACCAATAGCCAATGCTGATCTCCCTAATTCTTTGCTTTTCCAATTCAGGTTGTTAACAGTGTAGCTCGACAAAGGGAGGATGGAAATGGCCAAAACAGCTAGAGCCAAAGCCGAAGAATGTCCTGACCTACTCCTAATCAGTCTGTATGTCCTGGTGCTACCTTCCAGAGCCTGTGAAATTAGAACATTAGAAGTTCTTCCCCAGGAAGCAAGCCTCACAAGCCCTGACATGGCTGGTAAGAACCTCGTCCAACTACAAGGAGACGGAGGGCTCACGTTTCGATTTCAGAACTACAAAACTGTGAAAACTTACAGCTCAGACAACACTATTTTGAAGGTAATGCTATGCCACTATCTGTTTCAGAGCATTCAATTATTGTGGTTTCATTCATTTATTAATTCCTTTTAGAATGACCATGAACTCAGCAGAATCCTTTGAGACTACCTCAGGAATCAGAGGGCATAGCTAATCACGGAGGACAGTGGCAACTTTCTTCTCGTGGTAAGTGATGGAATTCATTTCCATATCAAAGCATAACAATAAACAAATTATCCTATGTTCCAAAGCTTTGGTCTGGCTCCTGGTAGATCCTCTGTCAATTTCAAGAACTGTGTTGAATTACTTGGAGTTACCATTGACAATTCACTTAATTTTCATGACCATATTGCTGGCCTTGCTCGCAAAATTAGTAGACAAATTAGTGTCTTTAATAGATTCAAACGCCTTATTCCTCTTGATGCTGAGTTTAAGTTATACAATTCATTTATTCTTTCACACCTTAATTATTGTGCTACTGTGTGGCACTTTTGTTTAAAAAGTGATTCAGACAAACTACAAAAACTAAATGAAAGAGCATTAAGAGGTATTTATCAAGATAAGGATAGTGATTATCATTCTCTATTAACCAAGGCCAATAGGACAACACTATATAATCGCAGACTCAGACTCGCATTGAATGATTTAGCTCCATCATCAGGGCATGATGATTGAGTGCAATCTGAACAGCACGCTGATAAAGCATCTTTTAACTTTACTTAGTGAGAAAATGTCAAGTCCCGCTGCGAAAAGAAAGCCTGTAAATGATGATGAAAACCAACCACAAACCAAACATCAGATAGAAGAAAAACGAGAGAAGAGGAGGGAGGAGAGGAAGAGAAAGAGAAGGCTGCTGTAGAAGACAAGGAGAGGAGAGATATGATGGAATAACAGCAGAAGAAGAAGAAAATGAGGAGGGAGAAGTAGTAGACATTGAAAAAGAAGATAGACCGATCTGTCTTAGAGACAAGTTTCCTTCACCAGCATCTAGGAGAAGATTGAATTTCGATAAAATACCTGAGCGGGAATCAGAGCTAGAACGAAAGTTGTGGTTAATTTACACAAAAGTAGACAAAAAATTGCACGTTGAGTGTTATGGTTGCAAGTTCGACCAACCAAGTCAAAGAGACCACAATATTTGCATCATGACCCCGTACACTGAGCAGCTAGAGTTGTTTATAGACGAAGCCATTGGTAGAGTAGATATGGACAAAATGGGGGAGCTCTGGTCTCAGACATTGGCAAACATGGAGCCCCCACTGTCTCCAAGAGATTTGTTGAAATATAATAGTTTTGACTGGTTTTCTTCTCGTTTTCTCTCTGAATCGCGAAACGAGCGATTGAAAAACACTATCTTAAACTTTGTATAATTTTAATTGTAATAAATTTTCACTTTTTATTTTTGAATAAACCGTATACAATATACATATTAGATGATATTTTTAAATCCTTACACACAACAATTGTAAGAAAGAATATCCCAGCATTTACAAAAGGAAAATCACAGTTATCAGCTTGTGAAGTAGAGGAAACAAGAAAGATAGCAAACGTCCGCATACATGTAGAGAGAGTCATTAGGCTGGTTCGCCGAAAGTATCAAGTTCTTCAGAGCAGAGCATTTCCGATAGAGTATATGCACAAAAAACCAGGGGAGTCAAAGTCTTTAATAGACAAAATTGGTGTCATACAAACTTGTCCGAGTCAGTTGTTCCTCTAGAGTGAAATAAGTAATTTAGAATTTCCATCTTAGAGTGATTTCATTTAGCCCGTGAATGAAAGATAACTGTTATAGAAATAATGCTTTGAAGCAATTCCAGAACAACCCATGTGTTCAACTCCATTGAATTACAACAAGTGACGAGCCTCAGTGCATCTAGGTCTAGTAAACAACAAAAAAAGCGTGCAAAGCATCACGGTCTAAGCTGGGCCTTTAACCCTATTCTTGCCACTGGCCAATTAGATCGGCCCAACGGATACTCCTAGATCGGCCCGATTATAACACCATTTCTGATTGGTTAATTAAGCAATCTACCAAATAAATTTTGACCAATGAATGATAGTCTTATATAAACAGATTAACTCGAAGTAAAATCGTCATATTTCGAGTGATTATAAATATCTTCAGGAGACGTTCGGCTTTCTGTTTACTTGACAACGTACGCAAAACAAATCACAACATGGCTGCACGCGTAGCATGTTGTTGTTAGTTTGTGTCTTGTATTTCTCTTCTTTTTTTTATTAAAATAAGTTATGTCAGATTCTGATGATGGTAGTTTTTCTAGAGAGGAAAGTAGTGATGTTCTAGGCGAGGATTCCGACTTCGAGAGCAACAATTCTAGCAGTGAAAGTGATGAAAATACCTGACCACTCATCAATCCAAACATCTCCAAAAATGGAGATGGTTAGGATTCGACCTTCGAATGCCAAAAAGAAATTTTTAGGACTTGTAATCAACATGGGTCTTGTCACTAAGAGAGATTTAACAATCTACGGGACACAAAATTTTCTGCTCCTTCTACTCCGTTTTTTTCATCTGTCACGTCTAGGAACACTTTTCAACTAATTTCCAGATTTCTACACTGCTCAAACAACGACTCTCCACAGGCTTCAACAACTTCTTCATATGATCCTTTGTATAAATTCAGACTTCTCCTTGACTCCTTGAACAATGCATGTAAGAGACATTACACACCTAACCAACTAATTTCCATCGACGAATCACTCATTGGCATGAAAAACAGGATGCAACTAATACAATACATACCTAACAAACACCATCGTAAGTAGGGTATAAAGCTTCTATTCAGTAACTGAGTCAGCCACCGGCTAACAGGAAGGGTATCCCAAAGATGGTGAAGGAAGCGAAGCCCAAAATCCAGGAGTGCGTGTATGTCAGGAGTGGCAATACTCTGATGCTGTCATGGAAGGAAAAAAAATCCCAGAAGTCATGCTTAATGCTTTCCACGGGTATACCTACCATGGTAGACCACCAAGTTAGACCAGGGGAGGCGAAGCAGAAACAGGAGTTGGTGTCAGAATATACTAAGCACATGGGTGGGGTAGACCTTCTTGATCAGAAGATATACTATTATGCAGGGGAGAGAGTTTTCCATAAGTATTGGGAAAAATGTTTCTTTGCTCTCATTGACCGCATGATAGTCTGTGCCTATATACTCTATCTAGGCAATACATCTTATACCCCACCCATGAGTCACTATAAGTTTATGTGCCTGCTGGTGGAGGAGCTTTGTGATAGGCCAGAAAGAAGGGGGTCTGTTCCACCAGTACCAAGCCGGCACCGTTTGGAGCAGCTGGAAGGTAAAAAGGACATGGACTGTGCGGTTTGCTCCAACAGCATGGTACCTGGAGGGCAGAAGACGGCCAGGACAAAGTGCCAAGGTTGCGGTGTTGGTGTCCACATGAAGTGTTTCGACCTCCTGAACCATTTAACCAAGAGGAGGAAATAACTTTTTTCATTTCAATTTAGCATAAGTTGCAATTTTTTCACCAAAACTCATTTATTGTGCTTGAATTATTTAGGTTTTACTTGCACGTGCATTTAATATGTCTGGCGTTGAAGAAAAGGAGATCAAATCGGAATCACAAAAACTTTAAAAGTGTTCTGTGAATCGCGAATCCATATCTGATAAAGAAAAAGTACCACATCTGGTAAGGCAGAATGCTTTATGTGGTGCTGATCTACTCCGAATTATGATGGGAATACCTTCCAAGCAAAACCAAGAACAGAGTAACATTGCTGAACACCATTGAATACCCTCTAATTCAAAACAAACGGCTCCTTTACATCACTAAAAGCCATGCACTTTGCTATTTATGAACAAACATTGGACCTTATTAACAAGAAATCAGCATACTTACTATATCTTTTTATTGAACAAGTGACCAATGTTAGGATCGAATCCTTCTGTTCATATGTCATGTGTGTCATTTGCCACGATCAAGACGCTTCATTTCATTTTAGTTGTCGGTTTAATTTTGAAGAAGCTTTAAAGGTTTGCTACAATTAATTACAATGATTCCTAATTAGAACTACATCTAAAAACTATCGATTATTATCTAGATCAAATAGGCAATTGTACTTACATCTGGTGGCGAATTACAGCTGAATAAAATGTCTCTAAAAATGTCCAGTATATCTCCTGGTATATTAAGTCCATCTATCATGTATGTCAACTAAATCACGAGTCAATAATTCTAAAGGTCATTTTGCAATCTGATATTACCTAACAGTAACGCAATCTAAATAATGTTTAATTGAATTGAATATATGTCAGTGTTTGTGTCTTCAACAACCAATGTCTTCATGAGAATATTCTCTTTTTGCAGGCAGTTTAAAATGACAGTGGACAAATGGAAATTTAGGAGCTTATGTAATAAAATTAATTATTTAAAGGTGATCAGTTTTGAAAACTGTTCTATCTTTATTACTTAACCCTATTCTTGCCAACTATTCTGAGGGGGGGTACCCCTAAAATGCCAAGGGGTTTTCATGCATTTTACATAAGTCTGATAAAAAAGTCCCAGTGGGATGAGCAGAGACTTTAAACCCAAGAATGACCTATGATTTTACTTCTTATGAAATTGTTTTTCACATTTACTCTCTAATATGACAGAGTGGATAAGTTACGATGGCAAAGAAGGACTATGTTTCAAAAATATGCAAGTGAAACAAATGGAAAATTTGATTTGTTTATAAAAAGTTGTAGTATTCCCTTAACGGCATGGAATTAACCAATCAGCATCCTTGCTTATCATTATAAATTGATATTATGCCTATCATAACGTTTTTTTGATCTGTAAGTAAATGTCCCAAAAGATACAAGAACTGAAAACCTTATTTGGATTGTTGTTTTATCATATCCCAGTGAATGATTAGGCATCGAGGTAAATCGGTGTTAAATTTCCGAATAATCCATGGAAGAAGACCAAACTTGATTGAATTGCATTCCTTGAAAGCGAACAAAGAATCCTGGCACACCACATTTCACAAAGTATGGGATCGTATACAAGTAGAACTTCCTACTGACAAAGTACTTCACTTGATTCCCCACGTTATACTTCAAGAGTATACCATACAGTCAGAACATCCTCTGTATTCTGAGCCCCATGAGGTACTGACCAAGTACATTTGAGATCTTTATGAGAATCACAGCTGTGAGAGAATGATGAGTTCATGTGTGAAGAACACAGAATTAATGAACAGGCCTCGGTAGTACGCAACAGAAAATTGTATCTGAGTTAGATTGCCTCAAGTTTAATCAGGCAGGTGTTTTTCCTACCTGATGATACCTTCACCAAAATAATACCCTGGGAGAAGAAGTTGAAGTCTGCAAGAAATTGATGCGGTTTCGGAATATATTCGAAATCAAAAAGTAAAGTTGATGCCTTTCACGTTTTTCGACTTCATCTGCTCGACTTTTTTAAATACAGTCTACTGGTTTACTTGTCATGTTGTAGTCTATCATTCTTGCTAGCTTAGGTTTTGAAAGATGTATTTTTTTGGCGACTTAAATAGTGTTCATTGAAAGCCTTGCTCAAACTTGTCCAACAATGATGCTTGCACGAATGACATATGCTGCAATTATCAGAAACCTCTGATTCCAAGGTTCCAACTATAAAGTTTACTCTTTTTTCCTAGAGACAAGTTACCATTTCTCTAGATTTATCTAGATTTATCTATCATGCCAATGAAAAAGAAAGCAAAAACTGCAGCTGACCCTGAGGATACTCAAACAAATGACTTGGAATCTATCAAAGAAATTATTGATAACTGACTCAAGCATCACCTTGAAGGAATGAAGAATCTGATGCTAAGTTACCATACAGAATTTAAAGAATTAAAATATATGAAGCAAAGCCAGAATTTCATCAGTAGCAAATTTGATGACTTAGTTCTTACATGTAAAAATCTCTCCGAAGAAAATGCTTGCCTAAGGCAAGAAAATCTCGCGCTGAAATTACAAATGGCAGTTCTAACAAAGAAAATCTAGAATGTTGATACAGAGCAAGAAGAATTGAGACAATACCTACGCAAAGATTGTATCGAGATACATGGTGTTCCATACACAGCAGAGGAATCTACTAATGTAATTATTAAAGATATTGGTAATCTAATAGATGTTACCATAAGTGACGATGATATTTCACCGCTTACCCTCAAGAAAGCCAGGGAATCGACCACAACCAATAATTGCCAAATTCACAAGAAGAAAGACAAGGGATCTACTGTTTAATGCAAGGAAGGAACTAAAGCATTATAATACCAAAGACCTTGCATACAAGATATTTATCCACAAAAGCTTGACTCCAAGAACAAAGTATTTATTCTACCAAGTGAGAAAGTTCCAAAAAGAACACAACTATAAGACTTGCTGGGCTCAGAATGGACGAATATACTTGAAGGAAAATGATATCACAGATAAGTAATCATTTAATTCTTTTGATAAGTTTGAAGAATTTAAATCTGCCTTTTAAACCTAATTTTCCGTTACGATGAAATGTATTTTACACAGAACAATACTAATATGGATTCACTTCCTTTTGTCCATTTAGACAATAATACATTTAACTTAGCACTTTGTGAGCTAGCCCACAGTTCTTTAAACTATGATTTCGATCGTTTTGATAATCTCATATTTAATCCAATTTTAGATGATCATGATACCTCTTCTTCTATTATTAATGATTTAGTATTCAACTTACTGTAATACTATCTGGTCATCTACTTATCCTTCAAACTTAAGCGGTATATTCCTGCTTCAAAAAAGAGTAGTTAGAATAATTGTATCAGCTGATTACCTTGCACATAGTGAACCTCTGTTTAAACAGTCAAAATTATTAGACATCTTTTAAATCAATTCTCTCCAAATCGCACCTTTATATATTTATACACAAACCATCTACTCCCTCCTTTATTTCCCAGCCTGTTTTCTAAAGGCGATCAAATTCACTCTTACAATACTAGATCGTCCTCTCAATTAAGAACTCACCCGTGTCATTTAAATATTTAAAAATTTACTATTCTTCACCAAGGACCAAAAATTTCGCTTGTTTTCTACTTAAAAATAAAAATAACACAGATTAATCTTCCTCATATTTCAATCATAGCTTCTCTCTGACTATCTTCCTGACAATTTTATGTCTTATGTTGTTTCAATCACTTGGAATTCACAAAAATAGAATCATTTAAAAAAACAAGTTTGAAATGCTATTCTTTTTCCTTTCACTTTTCTTTGCTTATTCCTAGACACCGCTGTTTCCCATTTTTCTTTCCCCCAAAGGTGACCTCTCTTGTATAAGCTCTTTTGATTTCTAGAGGCCACCTTGTTATTACATCTGGATTTTACTATTTACAGATTAATGCTTTGTTGTAATAGCGCTGCCCAGTCACACTAAAAATAGCTTTGCATAATTAGACCCCCCGGCGAGATTTGGACAAACAAACTGATAGTTCACTGTGTTTTACTGTGAATGAGTACGCTTCATCTCAAAAAAAATCGTGTTTTCATTGCAAGATGGTGACTACGAAGCACTGTTGTTGGGGCGGTGTAAAAATGACTCAAGATACCCTGACAAACTGCCCAGATTGTTGAAAGAAATGGCAGATTTGGGCAAAAAGATATTTCTCCCTTTTCCGAAGCCTTGGCACAATGTTGAGAGATGCCAACCATGGGTTAATGCCTGCTCTCGTGAAGATTTCACCATAAAAAATATCACAAAAGACACATATATTTGTGTAGAACATTGGCATGGGGAAAAGGGACAGACCAAAGAATTTCCAGACCCGTTGAAAGCGAATCTTTTGACTAGCGGAGTGGCGAAGGCAACACGAAAGAGAAAGCTCCCAAAACAACGAGAACAGGCTGAACAACAGCAGACAAAGAAGTCGAGAAGCTATACTACCAACGATACTCCCATTGAAAGTCAAGACAATCAAGAAATTATGGAGAACTGTCTTGTACAAGATGAAGGGATTTATTTAGATAATAATAAGGCAACACAAACGGACATGACAAAGCACAAGCTGGTGAGTAAAATCGAGAACATGATTTTACGTAATGAGCTACAGTCTGGTTATCTAGCACCCCAAAGTTATAAGCAATATATCTTATGAAGTTGTTGTGAACCATCCAGACCAAATGAAACATTTTGTTGGCCTCACATCGTCACAATTTTTGATTCTTCATGAGTTTCTCAATGATGTTTGGCCTCTAGAAACAATCTTGTACTGGGGTTGCAAAGACTGAAAGATTTCTAAAGTAAAGTGCCAGCAAGGAATGTCCAAGTGGTCTTCTCGAGAGAAGCTGTACATTTGTCTCTTGAGGCTAAAAACTGGGTTCACCATCAGGACATTGTCTGTATTACTGAGTTCTCCCGACAAGGAAATCAAAGATAGCTACATCAAAGTGATATTTACAACGTTTATTCAGCTTATGTATAGGATTTTTTGACAAATAGAGATGGTGATGTTCCCAATGAGACAGCTGTGGAGCTGCTTTCTACCGAGGGTTTTCAAGACCCTCAAAAATGTGCGATGCAGCATTTACTGCACAGAATTTCGTGTTGAAACGTCGAGTAACTTCGCTCAACAAGGAAATACCTTTTCCTCGTACAAACACGATACTGGGTAAGTTTTCGTTTCATGAATTTGTACTTTACTTCGTTTTGTTTGTTCTTTAAGTATCCTAAGTAGACTTTTTTGTATCTTTATCTCTTCTTAGATTTCAAACCCTGTATACCTGTATACAACTACGTTATGATAAGCAATAAATGTACATGTTGGTTCAGAAACCGTAGCCGCCTATTTAGTGTTTGGTGAAACAGAAATTGATGCTGTTTCTTCTCTGAGAAAAAAGGTGGCTGTACAGTAGTGGAACTACCTTATACCTACTTACTATGATTCCTACCTACAAGTACAAGATCCTTGAAATGGGACAAAAGTTTACCAGTCGTGAAACTAATGCGCGTAAAGCTGTTACTTCACAAGAGATGCATTGAGAAACACTAATGGTTGTAATACTTTACAAGAAATATTTTGTGTAGTTTTTGCTTGCTGTATCACAAGATTTATTCTTTATTTTTTTCAATAAAATCCACAGCTTTAGAATAATAAAGATGGTTGATAATATTTAATATTTTGTTAGCACTGAGGTTAAATAATGAATAAAGATTTTACAGATTTTACCAGGACCTCTCTGAAAATCACCATTGTGAGAGAGTTTTCCTGGAGCATATTTAATTATATGTGCAATAAAGATTATTTTTATTATTATTATTATTACTAAATTTATTATTAATAAATGGGTCTTGGCGCAGTTATTTAAAAGGACAAGATAGATTGAAAAGTGTAATTTAAATGGAATAAAATCTAGATCTAGTTCATTTCATCTTTCAGTTTTCAAAAACTGTGCAGGACAGAGTACAGGTTCTTGAAATTCGATATAGCTCCATACACATCTGTTGTTGAGCCATAAAGTACTTTCAACTCTTTCAACTGTGTTGAGACTATCATCCAAATGGCTCAATTGACAGCACAGCAGATATACTGTAGTCCATGGAAGCTTGTAAAGTTCTTTTAGATATGCTTTCCAGAAACGATGGAGAGAAATTTGTGTTAAATAACACACCCTGAGGACCTTTCCCCATACATTTGTGGAATCAACAACGTTCTTGGCTTCATGGTAAAACAAATTCCAAGATTCTCCTCCGGAAAGCATCAAGCAATCATGATGTCTTTGGCTTGGATAATCAGTCTCGCAGCCATAGCACTGTCTCTTTTTCCCAACATAGATAGTTTTCACAAATAGATCCATCTACACCAAATGGAATATATTCGAAATCCAAACGTAAACTTGATGTCTTTCACGTTTTTCGACTTCATCTGCTCGACTTTTTTAGATATGGTCTAATGGTTTACTTGTCATGTCGTAGTCGTTCTTACTAGCTCAGTTTTCGAAAGATGTATTTTTTGGCAATTTAAATAGTGTTCATTGAAAGCCTTGCTCAAACTTGTCCAACAAAAGTATATTTATGAATAATTAAGAATCTATTAAGTTATTTGGTCGCCATGACAATGCATAAACAACCTGTGCATCCCTTGCCCATTAATTGCCCATCAAGTACTACTCATCACGTGATGCTTGCATGAATGACATAATGCAATTATCAGAACCCCCGGGTTCCAAGGTTCTAACTATAAAGTTCACTCTTTTTTCCTAGAAACAAGTTACCATTTATCTGAAAACGAAAAATGAAGGAGTTCACAGTGCTGAGTGTACATCAATTGAGCAAGAACATTACCAGCATTCTTGGTCATTCTAATAAGAACATAACTCCATTTATGAATCTGTTTTGACAGGAACAGAAGAAGCTATTGTCAAATAATTCTTCTGGTGTGAGATACCATCCAATGATAATACCCTACCTACTGTTTATCTCTTGCTGCAAAATCACCAGCCTGCTATGACGAGTATCGCAAGAGTAAGATCCTTAAGGTTGCCACATCAGAGAATGCTGAGGGATTACAGGAACAGTATCCACACCAACACAGCATTTCAAGAAGAAGTCATTGAAGAATGAAAAGACCAAGCACATAGCTACTTTGATGTTCAAAGATATGTGGTGCTGCTGTTTGACGAGATGGAGGTGATGTCAAATCTTGTCTTTGACAAGGTCACCAGGGAATTGATTGGTTATATTGATCTTGGAGACCCAGATATAAACTTTGGAACACTTGAGAAAGCCAATCACATTCCTACCCATGCTCTGGTTTTGTTTTTTTTCCTGCTTGTAAACAAGACTTAACAATTATGCACCATATTCCTGCAAGAGATGCAGCTTTCGAAATCTTAATAGATCACTTTGAAGAAAAACAAATCATCATACATAGTTGTCTGGACTATCTTCTAAGACTGTCAGCAGTAAATTATCCTTATATGTAATTACTCAGCTTTAGGAATAAATAGTAAACCCCATATTAAAGGGTCAAGTTTTGTTGTTTTGTGTTTGTTTTCAACCTTGGCAACTAAATCTATTGAAAAACTGCTACATAGTTCAGGGATAAGTCTGAGAAAAGCAATGTAAAGACAGAAATATTTATTACTTTGTTGTTTATGCGACACCAGAGAACGAATGGCAAAGAATGTTACCTTCTGATCTGTATTTGAAAAACTTATGCACTGTTGCAGTAGAAAAAGTTATATTATATTTTTTATAGATGAAACGGTTTCAGTGAAACTCCTGGTTTCTTGTTGTTATCATAGAGAAACGTCTACTGCTGCTAAGTTGGCAGTGTTTAGAGAATGCAATGGGCATTTAGCCGAGCTTAGATTACTTGCTCCGAAAGTACTTACATGTATACTATCACTAATTGGAACAGCAACGAAAATCACCAAGTGTGCAATTATTGATATTCTTGAAATGGAAGCACCTCATATCATATCTGAAAGCCCAGAGAAACCCAACATATCTTACGTGCTCAAGTTCATGGAGCAACATATCTCTGTGCAACATCATTTAACATGGTTAGTTGAGAAAACAAAGAAAAATGGTAACAATAGAAAGAACAATGTTCTATAAACAGACAATCCAACAATATAGCCACATTTATGCAACCTTAAGGCTATAATGGGAAATAGCTTTTTTGCTCAAACAATTGGAGATAGAACCAGTGTCCTTCTCGAAATGATTCATTCATGTTCACCCCTTCCAATAAAGATTTTGTAGTTTTTTAACTTTTGAATTATCAAAACTTGCCCATAAATTAGCTTCGAAATCCTGCAGCCTTGATCCTCTTCCAGCCCGTCTACTCACTGATCAATTTAACACTCTACTTCCTGTAATCTGCAGAATTGTCAACATATCTCTTGAAACTGGCTTCGTCCCTTCATCACTGAGGTTAGCTGTTCTATCACCTCTGCTCAAGAAATCTTCGCTTAATCATGAAGTTCTTGGAAACTGTAGGCCGATTTCCAACTTGAAAGTTGTCTCCAAAATTATTGGAAAAGTTGAGCAGCTGCCATGCCTCTTTGCAATCAGAGAGTGGCTTAAGCCATATTTTGTGCAAGTACATTTTATTCTTCATTATAGGACTTTGACTATTTACTCTGCTTTGAAAGATATAATTGGTTATCACCATATTAGGTACTGCCAGACTTTTACCTTGGCTTGTACATATAAAGTTTTAAAAATAAGCTTAAAGCATATTTATTTACTTTATATCTTAATAATAAGAAATACATTTAGATTCCTTTTTTATATTTCACTTCAGAATAATTATATTTATCATATATTTACATTTTTATTTATAAATAGACCATTTTTTGTAAATTTCAAGTTTTGTAAATATTGTAAATACCCGATCATTAAAGATCTTTAACCAATAAGGTTTGTTCAATGTTCCATAAATACCGACTTCAAACCAACCATTAGCACACTTGCCGCTCACATCAAGCTGAGCACTACTAGCCAAATAGCAACTGACAAAGGTAACTTTTCAGCTACCGAAACCGGTCTTGCGCTTCTTCATAAAACAGTTCTTTTAATAATTACACTATGGCATCTGATGACGAACTTGCCAAGCTGAAATGTCAGACCCCGTTCCGAAACTTTCACCAGTAAAGTCTCCAGCCAAAAGGTCAAGAGCAACTGACTCAGACGATGATCTTCCATCCTTCCAACCTCCCAAGTAT
The DNA here is from genome assembly GCA_964019055.1 of Anthopleura xanthogrammica. Taxonomy (NCBI): domain Eukaryota; kingdom Metazoa; phylum Cnidaria; class Anthozoa; order Actiniaria; family Actiniidae; genus Anthopleura; species Anthopleura xanthogrammica. The sequence goes on from OZ025220.1 coordinate 3,132,366, forward strand.
CAAATTCCAAATTAAGGACTTTACCCAATAAATTCATTAAGAATTTCTAACAAAAAGTCCTTAACAATGAGACCAAACTTTTATCCAGAGGCCTCAAATTTATTCCTACACCGCCTAAACCGAGTTCTCAAAAACCTTTAAGAGATTTCAAAAATTTTACCCGCTCAATGCGTCTTAACTATTTATTTGCTGACTCCAAATCAAAACCACACGCTACCTTGACCTTGACCATCAGCACATTTGCTACAATTTCCTGCAAGCAGTTATCAGGACCTTCAAAGAAGCCACATCCCTGTTTGCCATCAGTGAAAACCTAAAACTTCTCAAAAGCCAAAACCTGGTTTGCCCATGGCACATTTAAGCTGCTTTATCATCCATTTAGTCAACTTCTTACCGTCAAGTGTAGGTGAAAACACCAAACAAGTCCCATTGTTATTTGTGCTGATGTCAGCAAAGAGTAATTGGGGGGGGGGGGGGCATCAGGATGATTCTGCCTGTTGTGAAGATTAAAGGATGTCTTCCACTGGACACAAGCTTTGTAGAGAAAGGTATGTTTATTACTTATGCACTCATTCATTTGGTTACTTATTCCCTCATTCATTCGGTTCAAAAGATCAGTTTGATGATGAAAAATCTGTGAACTTGAAACATGATTTTTGAATTCTTTCTTTATCCCAAGTAGGTCAAAGGTACTTCAAAGGTCAAGGAGTAAAACTCACAATATGTTTCATAAATATAAATAGTAAAAGCATCATATTATATATAGGCAAGATAAAACAAACATACTTTGATGCAGGTCGAACTTAACTTTGATGCGTGTCGAACTTGACTTTGATGAGGGTCGAACTTGACTTTGATTAGGGTTGAACATACCAGGTCAAAACTGCAAAGGGTCGAAACTGCCACAATTTGATCTGGTAACCATTATAAGTAAAGGCTATATACCTCAACTGTAGTGTATACCAGAATCACCAACTGGAGGCCTTAAGCCAAGGGTTGATAACTGGTATACGTTGTGGTTGAGGCTTGTAACCATCGTACATAATCATTGGCAAGGTTTCCTAGAAAAAAAATGGGAAATTTAAAGTCACTTGAGTAAAACTCAAAATCTATTTTAAAATATTGCAGATTAGCAAAACGCAATCAACATACACCAGTTTTTGCCCCTGCTGGGTTTTGGCCCAGAGGCTGAAACCCAAGGAGGCATATATTGACGTCCCCATGTATGTAAGTATAAATGTATATGTATATTCACAGCTCTTATGAAGGACCACTAGGATTGTGACTGGCTTCAATAAATGCTGGCTCAATGAGTTTTAATAGACCATTTCACGGCTGTCGTCGCTCAACCTCGGCCTCAATAGTGTGTAATATATTTTTTTGAATTAGACTACAGCTCAAGGTAATTTAAGGTATGTACACATCAAACAATATACCATTATCAAGATGCACAAGTGCTTTTAAAAATACCTATTGAAACACTTATTGGGCTTTAGTCAAATTCTAAAGAATAAATTACACGCTATCAAGGCTGAGGTTCAGGGACGACAACCTTGAAATGGTCTATTGGTTAGTAAATCTAAACCATAACAATCCACCTTTTTGGCATTAGGCTTTCATCTGGTGATGTAGTGTTATGGTCACCAAAAAGTTCAGATGTTGTTATTGAATTGCCATACAATCATACTAACTTTAATACAATTTAATATCTACTTGATTTGTTTATTCTGTTCTCTAAATCTTAGCAAAACCTCTTTAAAAATAAAGTATTTCTAAAGATAGTTTCGCTAAAATTTTGAGAACAGAATAAACAAATCAAGTCAATAAATTTTACAAAAGTAAGTACGATCGTATGACAATTCAACAATGTCCGAACTTTTTGGTGACCGTAACACTACGTCAGCACGTGAAAGCCTATCGCCGAAAAGGTGGATTATTCCCAAATCCAGATTGTAACTCAGTCAAGCACAATATTTTTCCAGCACGTATTCATCCTCTTTTAGCTCTTCAGTTTTACCTCAATAAGTACCCTGCTCTTTCAAATCCGCGAAAAAAAACTACCTCTGGCAACCAGGGTACTCAACAAGTACCCTGGGATCCAGAGGGATTCTTTTTCACTGAATCAAAGGTGGTTGAAACGCCACTCGCTTATCACGGCTTTGCCGCTCTTTTCAAATCCGCGAAGAAAAATCCCTCTAAAATCATTTTCAAAACTACAGTCAAACGAGCTAGCAGAGTTTATTGATACAACAAAGTGTACAACAACATTTAGGTGCGACAACTCAACCAAATAGAGCACGTTCTTCTCGAGTTCTTTGGCCGTTGAAACAACCATCTAGATATTTTAGATATGAGCCGTATCACGGGAGTTTTCAAAGAAAATCGCATAAAATATAAACGATTCACTTGCACACTTTGAAAAATCTAAATAAACTACCTCTTAAGCATTTAAAATTCGAGTTATTTAAGTTTTTTAAGCAATAAATCGTTCAACTCGAAGCTAAATATTTGAGATTAAAAGTCCGCCAAAACATGGCGCCAAAAAACGGAACTTTACCATCAACTATAACTCGAATATTATCGCTCTAAATACGAAAATTAAACAATAAATGATAAATATAAGTATTGATTTACCTTAAAGATGCCTTGTGAGCTCATAAAGATCCATATTTGAGGATTTAAAGAAGGATTTTTAGTCAGCAAATGTCCAACTAACAACTTTTCTTGTCGACTACCGAACAGATACCACGTGACTGCCTCGTTTACATGTCATGACAAACCAACACCACAGGGGAGGGGAGGGGATTGGATTCATGGTTCAGAGTAACTTTGTAACAGTTTTCGAAAGCTTTAGGCTTGTGTCAATCAAAACGTTAGGAAGTCATTAAATTGTACAACTGTTCTGTTATTCGTAAACAACGTAAAATTTCTCAAATATTTGGAATTTCCTTGTCAACAGTAATACTAAGATAGAAACTTGTAATGCTATCCCGGATGTCTGGGCTACCTGTGTAGTGTCGAGTAACGCCTAGCTGTTTATGGTCTGTGTGGGTTCTCTCTGTATTCGTTCAACAACGTTGAATTTTCCTTGATTTTCCACCCAAGTCAGACTGTTTTTTGGTCAACTGGTACGTTAGGTAAGTCAGTATTGATGTGTTGTGGGGTAATGGGTGATTTGATTATAGTCATGGTTGGTTTGGTCAACACGTGGCTCCCATCCATTGTTTGTTGATGTCTTGTTATTGTCACCCAAGAGCTAAATAGCCGTTATTGAAAGAGGGGAAAGACGTATTAATCACAAAGAGTTATCTAACATACGGTCCTCTGATTCTGAGATCGAATGAGAATCGAGAATTTTTGATTTTTATGGAGGGAGGAAAACCGGAGAACCCGGCAAAAAAACCTCGTAGAACACCGTTCAACTTGATTCTATCAATAATCTCTTATCTGGGGACTAAAATAAGATTTTTTTACTAGTTTTGAGAGAATCTAGGAGAATCAAGTTTTATGATTGCACAGGAGATAATAACACATCAAACAAACTCAACTCACAATCTAGGCTCTGCTCACTGACCTAAACAATTGACACCACTTCTGATAACGCATGATCATAGATAGTTTTGATATTTCTATAGACAATTTATTTTGATGTTGAATGAAATATGAAAAAGGAATACTACGCTTCTCAGTTGAGCTTGGAACGACCGAAGTTTTGTCACGAAGTTTAGTCGTTGAAAAGTGCATGTTGTCAGGGGCAACGTTAAAAGATTCAATGGGAAGCAAGCATGATACTGACGTCACCGCGGCGGCAATTAAGCTCGTGAATTTTTCCCAAACTATACGTTTCAATTCTCTTGACGTTGCCCCTGACAACATGCACATTTTAACAACAAAACTTCGAGACAAAACTTCGGTCGTTTCAAGCTCAACTGAGAAGCATAGTACATATCACACCAAATATTCGCCATTTTTCTAGCTTTTCCAATCTTGCAAGATACTTCAGCAGTGTTGGCAGATATTTTGCTAGATAACCTTATAGATTCTGAACTTTTCAAAGACCAATTACTAACAATGAAAATTGTTATCTTGCATTAATGAATTCGAATCTGTCTCATGTTCATGTATGTGAAGTTCATCTGAATATATGCTTATATAATATTTTTTGACAATTTTCAGTGTAGTTCACTTTTCACCTAAAAAAATCTTTTAACTTAACATTTGCTGAATAAAATCCTTTGTTCTATACATATATTGATATATTCTATAATCTAAAATTTTTTTTCTTCCAATTGAATACGTTTTCTGATGCTTTTGAAGGCTTAAAATAATGGTTTTTCTTTCAGTTTTTCCTTCTTGTAAAATCAGAAGCAATGGTCACGCTGTTTCGTAACCGGCATTATGCCATGTCACACTTTTGTCACGTATTTAGCACTATATATACTATTCCTTGGGTGCTCCGCTTTTAGGCAGTGCCTAAATTTATATGTTAGGTCTACCTTGTATTGGAATAGTAAAACTACCGGTATCTTTTGATTGATGTTTTGTTCTACAAACCTTACAAGGAACTATTTCATTATAAATAAATAAAAATAAAAATAAAATAAATAAATATGATTTAGCAGTGGCATTTCTACAGAAGTAGCTATTCGTCCACTGTATCTATTCCAATTGGAATTTGGAAGTTGATTTTTATGGAGGGAGGAAAACCGGAGAACCCGGAGAAAAACCCTTGAAGCACAGGAGAGAACCAACTAGAAACTCTACTCACATACAACACCAAGCTCGGCGGGACTCGAACTCGGGTCGCCATGGTGAAAGGCGAGCACTCTCACCGCTACACCACCCGTGCTTCCCTTCCTTCCTTCAAGTACTGACCCTTTCCTGCACTTTCTTCTTGCACTCATCTTGCACTCTTGTAACATTGATAGGTGTATAATACTGATGCTTGTGGTATTATTGTCTTGTTGTAGTGGTTGTTATTGCTGTAATTTAGCTGTTATTTCAGTTGATCTGATGTTGTTACTCATGTAGTTTTCTTTTTCCTTTTGTTTTCTTGATAATAATATAATCTGTAAATCCCTTAGTAACTCAAGTAGATATTTGTTTGGTAGAGGCCTGAACATCTATTTTGGCTTTTCTAATTTATTTGTAGATCAGTGAACCATGGCAGAGGGAGAAGCAGTAGATCCAGACTGGTTTGGCTATAAATGTCAGTCAGGCCCGATTCTGTTATATTTTAACAAGACAACAGGAGAACACAGATGGGCAGGTGGTGATGATGATGTAAGTGAACTACTAAACATTACTGGTTGCTAGGCAATGGGAGAGGAAGGAGGGTGTTTAAGGTCAAGGTCAGTCAAGCAATTCTTAACCTTGGAGGAAAGTTTTTGCAAATTCCAAATTTGAGAAATATATCCATGGGTAGTTTTAATGTTTTGATTGGGAAGTCCCAGGGTTTTCCCAGACTGGGAAAAGGATAATTATGGGACAGTAATTTCCCAGTTAAATCTCATCAGTGAGTTTTAGGGGTCCCAATAATATCCCACTCCTGGGACTTTCTTTTCACAATAAAATCCCAGTTCTGGGTATTCTTGTTCCACTAATATCCCATGAGATTAATATCACCCTGGACCCCCACAGTTGCCACATATACAACATTGCCTGGCTGCGTAACCAGCGTGGTTGGTCCTTGCAGTGTAGTGGTTAACACGTCGGACTAGTATACCGAAACCGTGGGTTCGAGTCCTGCCAAGGGCATATGATATTTTTCTCTTAATTCTTTATTCTATTATTCACACCAAACGCATTTCATTTCACTAGTAATATCCCATTCATTGATTTGTTCATTTGCATCAGTTCCATATTTCATTCCCATTTCTATCCCTCCATTAGTTTTAAGAATTGTTAAATAATATGCATTAAACAAAACAAAAAATGAAATAAGACTGAGCAACAAAAGTTCTCTCTGCCCGATCCTGAAGTGTTTGTGCTTTGCCAGAAACATCAGCAGAAAGTCTCTGTACTATTAACTCTTCTTTTTTGATTCTTTTTTTGGTTCTTCTTTTACCGCTGACTTCTTGGTCCTTTTTGCTTTGATTTTATTTCTCTGACAACTTCTTCCATGTTTGTTCAACTATTTTCAACAATGAGGCAAAGGTAACCCACATGGCTGTGCGCAAAGCATGATGGTAGTGGCAGCCCTCGGCCACTGATTTTTTTTTTAATTTCCTTTTTTTTATTTGAAAAAAATAATTTTTGCTTTTATTTGACATCTTTGTTTTAATTTATAATGAAAATCATTTTTCGATTTGCTTTATTTGGGTTTTGTTTCATTTTCATTTTACTTGAAACAAAATTGTATTCCTTTTTTATCTTTTAAAAAAAAAAAAAATTTTATTAATGATTTTCTGTCATATTTTGGAAAATACACATTGGCAGTCCTCGGCCACAATAACCCTCAAAACAGTGAAATAATTACATCTGTTTTGCAAAAATAATTAATTCCTATTTGTTATTTTTTTATTTTTATATAACAACGTTCTTGCAATTAGGTGTATATTTTTTTATTCCAATTTAAACTTTATGACGGTGGTTGTTATTATGATTATGATGTTGAGTTCCAAATATGCCATGGAAATTTCAAGCCCACGGGTATGGTTTTTCAATCACATGAAAAATATCAACATTTTAGTCTGCATAATTTCCTTTCTCCATGGGTTGGCATCCTTTTGATAAGATGTAGACAAGAAAATATGCATGCAATAAAACATTGAGGTTTGTGATGTTTTCTAAACCATCATGTTATCAAGTAGCTTGAAATTTCAACAACATTATTGAAACTCTACCTGTTTTGATAGTGATTAACAGTATTTTCCCATTTAACCCCAAATGTCATTTCTCAGTAATCATTTCTTTTTTCATCTTATCGTTAATGCTGAGCTAGATACATCATCCTTGATGAGACTAGCAAATAATTTAGAATTTTGTTACTCCACAGATTCCCATTAAAAAGACCAAAAATGATCCAGATTGGGTTGGCTATGAATGCAAGTCAGGACAGATTCTGTTCTATTTTAACAAGACAACAGGAGAACACAGATGGGCAGGTGGTGATGATGTAAGTGTAAAATAATATACACTGTAGTTACTTGTTTAAGCATTAATTGCCCTGGAATAAACGCCGCATTAATTTACAGTAACGCAACACTTAATCAAAGTATCATTAGCCTGAATTGTTCAAGGAGACAAACTATGAAATAAATATGGTAAGAGTCAGTCTAAACCAGCCTTAGAAACTAATTCTCCTGTATAACAATGTTTTCTAGTTTGAAACAGGGATATTTAATTGTGCTCCCATTTAGCTCCTCCAGAAAGTTTGCATTTTTCAATGTTACATTTTGAAGATTGCCGCCCTCAAATAGGCGCCGCCCCTGAATAAGCACTGCAACTGATAAACTAAGAATTTAAGTAAGAACGGCGTGGTGGTTTATTGAGTAAATACGGTATGCTAGTTGTATGTTGCTTGGTAAATTATTTCAGTGATGTGTTCATGTTTCTTCAAGCAAATTTTTCTCATAAAGAAATCCGAGCTCCAGAAACCTGAAAGTCAGGGCATTGAATGTCATCTGGAGTTTGGGTCCATAAACCATCCTCGGCTTATGCAAATAAGTCACACAGGAAAAAATTTCAAAATCCCAATTTAGACGATTTGGGAAATTCTTGGGAATTTTTCCCAATAATGGGAAAAAATTGGGATAAAATTGGGAAACCAAATAAACAATATTGGGAATTTATTGGAAAGGCTTCTGTTCGGTTTCCTGATAACAATAATTTCCCAACTTCGGGAAAGTGAAACCAATCAAATCCCAATATTGGTAATATTTTGGGATTAAATTTCCAACAAAAACCCAAACATGGGAATAAATTGAAAAAAATTACAAACTGAATCCCAAAAATGGGAATTAAATGGGACTGTACTTCCAATCAAAACCCAAATATGGGAATAATTTGAAAAAAATTACAAACTGAATCCCAAAAATGGGAATCAAATGGGACTGTACTTTCTATCAAAACCCAAACATGGGAATAAAATGAAAATAATTACAAACTGAATCCCAAAAATGGGATTTTATTGGGAATACTTTGACCTCATAAAAACCCAATTTGATCATATATTGGGACAGTAATTTCCCAATTATGGGATTTTATTGGGAATACTTTGACCACATAAAAACCCAATTTGATCATATATTGGGACAGTAATTTCCCAATTATGGGATTTTATTGGGAATACTTTGACCACATAAAAACCCAATTTGATCATATATTGGGACAGTAATTTCCCAATTATGGGATTTTGCTGGGAATACTTTGACCACAGATTTGGATTTGGTACCACTTTCCCAATATTGGGAAATATTGGGAAATTTCCAAGGAAAACCCAAAAATATCCCAATATTACCCCATTTTTTTCCCAAGTTGGGATTTTGAAATTTTTTCCTGTGTCAGCTTGAACATGCTCCGCTCAGCTTCAGATTCACCCATAACACATGCATAAAATTCAAATTTTTTCAAAAATCTTGACTTGAAAACAACTTTCCATCCCAATAGACCTTTTCAGTTTTGTTCTTTGTTGTGCCCATTTCAGACCAGGTGATGCCACTCTTGGGAGTTGATTCTTTCATGTGTAAATATTTTAACAAAAGAACATTTCTCAAGGGAATGTCATGTGGTCTGAAATGGGCAATTTGCATACGAAGCTAAAAAGGTCTATTGATTCCCCCATTCAGCATAGAATAATAATTATTTGCATAAGCCCAAGATGATTGACTGGTCGGAAAAGACCAAAGTCCAACCAAAATGGGGAGTCATTTTGGGCGATAAAATGCTGCTGTTCTAACTGCAGGGCTTAGTTAATCATTTATTTAGTTATTTAATGATTAGATCTTACTTATATCTTTTACATGCAGTACATGTTATTATTTGTTTTTTTTTAAATATTTTTTGTAATTTTATTGGGAGACTATCCTATGCCATAGGTGATAACACCTGTTTACCTCTGCCCAACAGTTTGTTGGAAGCAAAATAAATAAATAAATAGATGAATAAATACATAAATACATAAATAATAAATAGATAAATAGATAAAATAAATAAATAGATGAATAAATAAATAAATGTAAAAATAAATTAATATATAATAATAAATACATAAAAAAATAAATACATAAATAAATAAACAAATAAATAAATAAATAAATAAATAGATGAATAAATATATAAATAAATAAATAAATAAATAGGTGAATAAATAAATAAATAAATAAATAGATGAATAAATATATAAATAAATAAATAAATAAATAGGTGAATAAATATATAAATAAATAAATAAATGAATAAATACATAAATAAATACATAAATAAATAAATAGTTGAATAAATACATCAATATATAAATAATAAATACATAAATAAATCAATAAACATATGAATAAATACATGAACAAATAAATAAATAGATAAATAGATAATAAATAAATAACATCATATTGTAGCATATCTTTTGCACAACTGGCTTCTGTCAAGAAGCATGGAACACCCTAAAAAAGGGGGACGGCTAAGATTAGAAAACAAAACAGCCCAAGCCCAAGGCTTGATTGGTAGTTAGTATAACTTTGTATCTGTCAAGGAACAGATTGTGCATATGCACCCGGCATGGCGGCCATTATTCAATCTGTTTATTGGTGTGGGGCATCAGCCTGTAATTCAAATTATTCTGCCTAAGGCTCAAATAATCCTGATTTTATTTATTTTATTTAATATTATTATCATGACTTCTCTAGATGACTGATGACTGTGGCTGTGGTAATGGACAGACTAAAAATGTTAAACAAGGTACATCAATAGTTCGTGAGATTTTTGTATTTCAAATTCAGTTTTGAAATAAATTTCATTTATTCTGATTTGAATCATACAGCAATGCATGCATGCATCCATCCATGCATCCATCCATGCATCCATCCATGCATCCATCCATGCATCCATCCATCCATGCATCCCATCCATTCATCCATCCATTCATCGGCTATCCTATCCTTATCCAGCCTTTCCGCAGCATTTTTTCACAGCCTGCCTTTTGGATGATGTTTACATCTACGCATATAATCAGTTCTCATTATCAATATTATTTTTAGAAAACAATAGGAAACAACGGTTTTCCCAAGAACATGTCGATGAAACATCAGGAGGACAAGGAGATAAAGAGAGACGTAAAAGAAAAACTAAAAATGTTAAACCATACAAGTGTAAACGCTGTGACAAGACATTTACACAACAAGGTAGTCTAAAGAAACATGAACGTATCCATACAGGTGTCAGACCATACAAGTGTACATACTGTGACAAGACATTTACACAACAAGGTAGTCTAAAGAAACATGAACGTATCCATACAGGTGTCAGACCATACAAGTGTTCATACTGTAGCAGGACATTTAAAAGACAGGGTCATCTGAAGGAACACGAATGTATCCATACAGGTGTCAAAACATACAAGTGTACATACTGTAGCAGGACATTTATACGACAGGGTCATCTGAAGGAACATGAACGTATCCATACAGGTGTCAAACCATACAAGTGTTCATACTGTAGCAGGACATTTAAAAGACAGGATCATCTGAAGGAACACGAACGTATCCATAAAGGTGTCAAACCATACAAGTGTACATACTGTAGCAGGACATTTAAAAGACAGGGTACTCTAAAGAGACATGAACGTATCCATACAGGTGTCAAACCATACAAGTGTACATACTGTAACAAGGCATGCACACTTCGAGGTGATTTCGAGTGTTCAAGAAAATTGTGATGTTTTTCCAAAATGAATTTTTTTCTTAATTGACCATTGAACAGGCTGTCAAGCTTGTTAGAAAACTTCCATGAAGGAAAAGTGAGGGTCTTGACAGTATCCCCACGTGACTCCTTAAGTTAGCCTTACCTCTCATTTAATTCATCCTCTCTGACACGTTTTCCATTCCCAACAGAGCCATGCATCGTAACGGGGGATGGGGTGGGGTGGGGGGTTATAAGCAAACTAAAAGGGAAAAAGTGAAGGAGGCCAAGATTAGAAAATTGAAAAGACTAGTATCCAATAGGAGAAAAAAGTGTACCATTCCCTTTTTCGCTCGTCTATTAAGAATGGGAGTGATGACGACCGTGTCTGGCAGAGAACAAAAGAGGAGGCAAACAGCCATGGGAGGGTAAGGGAGGGAAAAAACTAGACACTAGGTCTGAAAGGAGACGAAGCGATGAAAGAGGCCTGCAACAGAAATCTGGTTATAACACCTGCAAGGCCGATGCGCTTCTGGTGTGAAGTGCGAGGTTCACCTCGTGGGTCTTCTTATTTATACTCGCTCAGAAAGGGACTGGTGCGAATAGGAGAAAAAAGTGTATTGGGGGAGGCGGTAAAAACGCCCACTCCTGATTCACAGCTGGTCACTGCTTTTAGAGTACTTCTCGTGCTTGACTGGACTTTTAAATAATTAATTTTGTTTAATTAAGTTTAGAAATTCCCTATGTGATCTTCCTCGATGAGCAATGAGCCGTTTATCGGCTCTTGAAGAGAATAGAGACAAAAAATATGTTGCAAAGCTTCTATCCTGTGACTTTTCATGAATATATTTTGTCCAACCGCCAAAAGTGTCGCTTTTCGAATATGGCGTCTATGACGTCAAACGAGGAGAATGAGAATGTCCCGGATGTCGAAACCCAATGATTTCCACTAGCAGCATCCGGGACTAGAATGTCCCGGATGTCAAAACACAATCATTATCACTCATTGCATCCGGGACATTCTCAGACTCCTCGTTTGACGTCATAGACGCCATATTCGAAAAAGGTCTATTAATAGCGTGAGGGCTGAGTCTCTCTCTCTCTCTCTCTCTCTCTCTCTCTCTCTCTCTCTTACCGTTGATTTGTCTTCCTTCATGCTCAACATATCACAGATACACTCTACTTCTTGGGTTCATGGAAACCACTCTATTTTCTCTCATATATATCATACTTTAAATTATATGACATTTTATGTATACATTTTTATTTACATATATATATCTATTCTTTTACTGAAGACCCTTCTGTAAATCACTCCGTGACATTGGCTACCTCATTTAATATTATTATTATTATTATTATTGTTATTATTATTGTTAATATTATTATTATTATTATTATTATTATTATTATTATTATCATTATTATTGTTCCAGCCAACATTGGTGTCACGTGGGTCATAAATCCATGTCCAAGTGGAATACAATACATGTATTGTAGTGTAGTGTATTCTATAATTCATATATTGTATTAGCTTCTATTGACGTTCTATTGTTACTTGGACATATGAATTTACTACCATCGCGAGATCTAAAAGCACATATTGTACTCTCCCGGGTGTCTGGGCTACCTGTGTAGTGTCGAGTAACGCCTAGCTGTTTATGGTCTGTGTGGGCTCTCTCAGTCCAATACTCCAGTCATTTGTACAACAACGTTGGATTTCCTTGATTTTCCACCCAAGTCAGACTGTTTTGTGGTCAACTGGTACGTTAGGTAAGTCAGTATTGATGTGTTGTGGGGTAATGAGTGGTTTGATTATAGTCGTGGTTGGTTTGGTCAACACGTGTCATCCAAGAACTATAAAATAGCCGTTATTGAAAGAGGGGAAAGACGTATTAATCACAAAGAGTTATCTAACATACGGTCCTCTGATTCTGAGATCGAATTAGAATTGAGAATTGTTGATTTTTACGGAGGGAGGAAAACTGGAGATTCCGGCGAAAAACCCTCGTAGAACAGGAGAGAACAACACATCAAACAAACTCAACTCACAAACTAGGCTCTGCTCACTGACCTAAACAATTGAGTCCACTTTCTGGATGGGTCTTAATCGTATTGGAATAGTAAAACTATCTTTTGATTGATGTTCTGTTGTACAAACTCTACAAGGAACTATTTTATTATTCCCTCAAAACTACTGAAACTTTCCTGTTCCCAGTTTTGCACTTAGATTCAGCGCTGTATAATACTGATGCTCGTGGTGTTATTGTCTTGTTGTAGTGGTTGTTGTTGTTGTAATTTAGCTGTTATTTCAGGTGATCTTGTGATCTGATATTGTTGCTCATGTATTTTTACTTTTCCTTTTTTTTTTCTTTTTTAATATTCACTCTAAAACTTGATCCTCCTAGATTCTCTCAAAACTAGTAAAAAGTTCTTATTTTAGTCCCAAGATAAGAGATTATACTCTAAGAATCTTATGATCTCTTATCTGGGGACCTTAAAATAAGAACTTTTTACTAGTTTTAAGAGAATCAAGTTTAACAGTGAATAATATAGTCTGTAAATCCCTTAGTAACTCAAGTAGTTATTTGTTTGGTAGAGGCCTGAACATCTATTTTGGCTTTTCTAATTTATTTGTAGATCAGTGAACCATGGCAGAGGGAGAAGCAGTAGATCCAGATTGGTTTGGTTATGAGTGTAAGTCAGGCCAGATTCTGTTCTATTTTAACAAGACAACAGGAGAACACAGATGGGCAGGTGGTGATGATGTAAGTGAACTACTAAACATTACTGGTTGCTAGGCAATGGGAGGGGAAGGGAGTGTCGGGGGCAAAGGTTATTCAAGCATGCTTAAACTTAGGGGTAGCAATAGAAGGGCATTACGCCTGAGTATTTTGATTGTCATTGAAATAATTAATTGTCTTATAATCCTTTACATGATTATAGTGGTTCATTATGATATTACAGTTAGTATAATACCAGTCAATCTAATACTATGTCATTCACAGGCATATAATTTAACAGAAAACTTGTTTAATGTGCGTCGGCCATCATCAGGGTATAGAGTAAGGGTTAACAATAATTCTGAGGAAAATAACAAAGCACTTGAGATATCTATCAAAATTCCACATTTCCAGCAGCATTGATGTGATTTCAAATACAGTTATGGAAAGTGTGATAGAACATTACCTTATATTTTTTGTTAAGGTAGTTTAGATTCACATATATATATATATTTGTTTATCTACAGCAATTTGCAAAAATTCTGCAAAAATTCAATATATTGATATATCGGGTGCATTATGGGTAATTTCTAAAAAAAATAGCTTTAATAAGGGTTAATGTAAAACTTTTTCGAAAGAATATTATATCATAGTGCTGACTAAGTGTCACTTGGTATTTTGTTTAACATTCCAGTGAGAAAAACAGGATTTTCAAAAAATATTAGAGGATATGCAAATTTGTATATATCAATATATTGATATATTTGAATTTGCAGAATTTTTGCAAACTGCTGCATTTGTTTATATTGAAATATATGTATTAATTAATCAATCAATTTTTTGTTTATTTATTTATATATATGCTTGTTGTTCATTTTAATAAGATAATGGTGGTGGTTACCGTATTTACTCATTTAAGCGCTTTCCTTGATTGAGGGCAGTACAACTCAATCTAAACTGACCTTGGATATTTATTCTCCTGGATTACAATGTTTTTCAGCTCAAAGTGGCTATATATTGTATTGCTTGTTATCATTTACAAATGTTATGATTTTTAAAGAGCATTACCCCATTAAGCATTAATTTGGTATTATGATTATGATTATGAAGTTGATAATGATGAAATCATCTTGGTGTGGTATTTCATCCTACATGTCATTTCTCAGGAATCATTTCTTGTTACAACTTACCGCTAATGCTAAACTAGATACATCATGTTTAAGTACTGTTTAATAAACGAGTAGGAGTGTTTTATCAGGTTTAAAACCATGAGGCGTAGCCGAGTGGTTTTAGACCTGATAAAACACAATCTATGAGTTTATTGAACTACTTAAAAAACTTTGTTAAAAAACTTAAAGAAGTTTGTACGTATAACTGTCATGCGAGTCGAGGTTTATATGTCACTGTCATGTGCAGTCAGTCCCGAAAAGTCTCCCACATTTTGAAGATAGCATGCCAGTCTCAAGAGAGGATTGGTAGTCAACCCAATTTTATGGGTCGTCAGTGATCGTATGTGAGACTGACCTTGATGAGGCTCTAAGTCTTCATCTGAACTTGGAGGCACCTTTATCTTTGATAAAGTCGTCCTCATTAGTATTCTTTATATAAAGACACACATGTGTCTTTATATAAAGATCACTTGAATACTAATGACAATCACTTTATCGGGTATAAAGGTCCATACACGTGAAGTGTATGGTGGCTCCAATTGGAGCAAAGGCTTATGAATTATTCATGAGTTTTTTAATGAGGCTCTAACAAAATTTCATTTTGATTTTATAACTAAAATATTGCTACTCCACAGATTCCCATCACAAAACCAGATAAAAAGGATAGAGATTGGTATGGTTATGAATGCAAGTCTGGAGAAATTCTGTTCTTCTTTAACAAGACAACAGGAGAACACAGATGGGCAGGTGCTGAGGATGTAAGTGTAAAAATAATATATATGCTAGTTGTTTTTGTCACTTGGTAAATTATTAGAGTGATGTGTTTAAGTTTCTATAAGCAAATTTTTCTTGGAAAGAAATGCGAGCTCCAGAAACCTGAAGGTCACAGGGCCCATGGAGCAAGCTTAAAAGTGGGGGGCTAATTTTTCCTTTTTACCATAATTTATTTATTATCAACATAATTTCTGGCAAAAAGTAGGGGGGACTTAAGCCCCCCAGCCCCTCCCTCTCCACGGGCCCTGAGTCATGGGTTTGAATGCTGCCTAGAGCTCAGAGGTTTTTTTTCTGATTCTTTTTGGGTCCATCAACAATCTTGTCAAAAAATGTCGCAGAAAGTCAAAAAGCTTGTACTTTTCTCTGCAAAATTTTGAGAATTGCACGCCGAAAAGATAGCTAAAACTGAATGTTGCAGCATCTATCACCCATGTTCACTCACTATGCAATAATCCTATTCAGACTAGCCAAACAGGATATAATATTGATTCTGATGCAGAAATTTCGTATAATAGATGTTGCAATAATTTGCTGCAACAAAATTCCGAAATTGTGTTGCCAGCATGAGAACAAATTGATTGCAGGATGTATCGGCAGCTTTAATGTTTAATCTTTCTGATGTATTTTACATGCAGTACATGTTGTTCTTCTTATTATTATAATTTTATTGGGAGACCATCCTATACCTTAGGTTAGCTCTAACCAACAGTTTTTTGGAAGCATAATAAATACAAACATACATAAATATGTATATAAATAAATAAATAAACGTGTGGTCGCAATGCAAGACATGCAACGATTTTTTCTGTTAAAAAAGGAATTTTGATCCTCACTGTAGCATATCTTTTGCACAACTGCCTTGTGTCAACGAATGTGGAGCATCCTAAAAAAGGGTGTGGGGGAGGGGGTCTAAGATTGAAAAACGAGAGAGACTAGTATGGAAAAAAAGTGGGAGGGGGCTAAAGTCTGTCTGTTAGTAAGTACAGGGCTTGACAGATTGATAACATAACTTTGTATCATGACTTGTATAGGAATACAAGAATGATCGTAAGCTGTCAGTATCACAAGAGGTCCAGTGTACACAGACTGATGACTGTGACTGTGCTAATGCACAGACTAAAGATGTTAAACAAGGTATATTATTAGTGCTCATCTTTTGTAAGTGCTATGTTTTTTGAGAGCTTTTCCTGAGAGCTGAAAAGCACTCGCCTAACGGCTCGTGCTTTTCCTACGCTCTCTCGTGTTCTCCCAACATCACGCGTGTTTAGATCAGGCTATATAACACGGAAAATCGTCTTGTATTTCTTAATTAATGGACATAATGCCATCATTATGAAGGACTCATAAATCCATCCACCCATCCATCCATCCACCCATCCATCCATCCACCCATCCATCCATCCATCCATCCATCCATCCACCCATCCATCCATCCATCCATCCACCCATCCATGTATCCATGTATCCATCCATCCATCCAACCACTCACCCATCCACCAATCTATGTATCCATCCATCCATCCAACCACTCACCCATCAACCCATCCATGTATCCATCCATCCACTCACCCATCCACCAATCCATGTATCCATCCATCCACCCACCCACCTATCCATCCATCCATCCATCCATCAATCTATCCACCTTTTGTTATTCTTGAAAAGACATCTAGACTGTAAGTGTTTTTATACAAGGAAATGATGCAAGAACGGATAGGCTAAGTAGTGTAACCATAAGCTAGATAGCATGCCGGGATAAAAAAACAAACAAAACAGCACAAAATTGATTTAATCAGCAGAACGTGCTCCAAACCGCCTAGAAACGTCGTGCATTCTGCATAGAAACCAGTTGCAACCTGTTGCAACGATCGCAACAAACGGCGCCGTTAAACGCTCAATCTGAATCCGCTGTAAACAGACATCCAACTTGTGTATGTTGTGGTGATGCTGCTTGGCATTAATAGCCCTACCACACTGTCCTTAAGGTAACAGCTCAAAACGTTTACATCACACATATAATCAGTTCTCATTATCAAAACTGTTTTTAGAAAACAATACATCATTGAAGGATAGTGATTACTTGGATGAGACAGACGAAGAGCCCCTACCCTGTACACAACAGTTGCCACGAGAGCATGTCAATGAAACACCAGGAGGACAAGGAGATAAAGAGAGACTCAAAAGAAAAGATACAAATGTTAAAGCATACGAATGCAGATACTGCAGCAAGGCATTTAAAACAAATGGTACTCTCGTAAGACATGAACGTATCCATACAGGTGTCAAACCATACAAGTGTACATACTGTAAAAAGGCATTTAGAGTTAAACGTTATATCAAGGAACATGAACGTATCCATACAGGCGTCAAACCATACAAGTGTACAAGCTGTGACAAGGCATTTATACAACAGGGTAATCTAAAGAGACATGAACGTACCCATACAGGTGTCAGACCATACAAGTGTACATACTGTGACAAGGCATTTACAAGACAAGGTATACTAAAGAAACATGAACGTACCCATACAGGTGTCAAACCATACAAATGTACATACTGTGACAAGGCATTTACACAACAAGGTCATCTAAAGAGACATGAACGTACCCATACATGTGACAAACTGTGAACATCTACAAAATGAAAATAGTATATTTGAGGTACAAAATAATAAATGTTGTCTCTGACTTAAAATCTTACAGCGCGATGCGCCTTACCGTGGCCACCCTGTCAAAGTTTCGTACAAGTACGATAAATCACTTCTTGCAAAGAATTTCCACATGAAAAAGACTGCCTACGAAAGTATTAAGTGTTAGCAAGCCAAAAGAGCAAAACTGGTTTTAGAAATAGAGATTTTTAAGCATTTTCTTCAAGTTCTTGCTCCGAAGTTCAAATATTTGCGGTAACAACAAAGCAAGTTCACATGCAAATTTACAAATTCTCGCTTTCTGATTGGCTAACTTGTAAAAACGTTTGTTGGGTGGCTACGGTTAGGCGCGTCGCGCTGTAAAGTGTTGAACGTTTCGGCGTCGAAACTGAAGCCTTCATCAGCAAGGTCGTTTATGTATAAACACTGGTCGGGGCGGCTCTTTCTGGAAGCATGGCACTCCATTAAAAATAATAACTATTAATCAATATTTTCACGTACCTAACGTTTACAGAGCTTTGACTGATAATATTAGATAGCCTTGGACACCATTATGCATAAACTTTAAGACAACTTTTATTATTTTATTTCATAATACCCGACTGCTCCTATAGCATAAATATTTAAGGTATCAGCTAACAAATAATTAGTTTGCTTGTAGTTCACGTAGCGCACTTATATGAAATGAAATCCCAACAACTTATACATTTTCTGAAAGGTCTTTTGATTAGGGCTGCATAACTGTTAGTCATTTATATAAAGATATTTTTCATTTTCTTGGAAAACAGTGCATTTTTCTTCATCACGTGGTCTCTATATACAATGGTTAAGGGTACACAGATTTGAAGTGAATGGATCAATTGCTTATCACATCTTATTCTACAGATGTTGATGTGTCTGTTTTGTTTTCAGTTATCGCTCCATTATTTTTTATCGAATTTCAAAGGTGGGCTGTACGTAAAATATGTAAATTTACATTTGAAATTCGATGAAATAATGCAGCGATGAAAAACAAAACGCAGACACACTTTGAGAGATCAACTTTTGTAGAATAAGATGCAATAAACATTTAATCTGTCAACTTGAAATCTGTGTACCTGAAGCATCGTATATAAAGACCACGTGATCAAAAAAATTTGCGCTGTTTTTCCAAAATGAAATATATTTTTCTTAATTGACTAACGGATGTGCAATCCTTGTTAAGAGACCTTTCAGAAAACGTATACTTTGTTGGGATTTCAATGAATATTAAACTCGCTACTCCAGTTCAAAGAAAACCAATAATGTTTGTTAGCTGATATAGCAAAAATAGCATATCGTATTTATAAATACGTCCTCATGTTAACTTTTGTAAAAGTAACCTATTTTATTACAGAGAGAGAGACACTTGAGTAACACTTTAGTCTCCTGAATAACACCGAGAAATAAACTTGTTTTGTTCCCTTTAACTGACTTTTATTAATCTTTATTGTAAAGTGCCTAGAGCAGACTTGGATAGGCGCTATATAAATTGTATATTATATTATTATATATTCCCTTTTCTCACTAAATACAACGCTATTTTGAAATGAATTTTCAGTGGCAATCCTTAAAATCTGGACCATTGAACAGGCTGTCAAGCTTGTTAGAAAACTTCCATGAGGGAAAAGTGAGGGTCTTATCAGTATCCCCACGTGACTCCTTAAGTTAGCCTTACCTCTCATTTAATTCATCCTCTCTGACACGTTTTCCATTCCCAACAGAGCCATGCATCGTAACGGGGGATGGGGTGGGGTGGGGGGTTATAAGCAAACTAAAAGGGAAAAAGTGAAGGAGGCCAAGATTAGAAAATTGAAAAGACTAGTATCCAATAGGAGAAAAAAAGTGTATTGGGGGAGGGGATAAAAACGTCCACTCCTGAGTCACAGCTGGTCACTGCTTTTAGAGTACTTCTCGTGCTTGACTGGACTTTTAAATAATTAATTTTATTTAATTAAGTTTAAAAATTCCCTATGTGATCTTCCTCGATGAGCGATGAGCCGTTTATCGGCTCTTGAAGAGAATAGAGACAAAACATATGTTGCAAAGCCTCTATCCCGTGACTTTTCCTGAATATATTTTGTCTAGCCGCCAAAATTGTCACTTTTCGAATATGGCGTCTATGACGTCAAACGAGGAGAATGAGAATGTCCCGGATTTCAAAACACAATCATTATCACTCAATATATAAATCATAGAATACACTACACTACAATGACACCAATGTTGGCTGGAACAATTGTGTAGTGTATTCTATAACTTCTATATTGTATTATCTTCTATTGACATTCTATTGTTACTTGGACATATGAATTTACTACCATCGCGAGATCTAAAAGCACGTATTGTACTATCACGGGTTTTTGGGCTCCCTGTGTAATGTCGAGTAAGGCCTATATGTTTATGGTCTGTGTGGGCTCCCTGTGTTATGTCCAGTCTTTCTCTCCGATTCCAATACTCCAGTCATTTTGTGGTCGTCAATTTATCCCTGGCGATGTATGAAACCCTCCCGCGATCCAATTTCATCGTGTCAGCGGTTGTGTAATCTAACTATATGCATAATATATACGTAATGCAATACCTGGGTCACGCTAGAATTTATTACACTTGAGTAATCAGAATCTTTTTTTTTTCTATAGAGTATTGAGTCCAGTTGAACCCTTTATAAAATCTAAATTGCATCAATTTTCACTTATGCTTTTTTGAGAATAAACATTATTTAATTACTGGATTAACTCAAATTCGTTGCATATTTTCTGAAGAAAAATCTAGAAATATTATTGAAATACTATTGAGACCAAATCAGTAAAACCAAATATTTTGAATTGTTTTGAAAAATTAACTATGACTGGTTATGAGTATTTGTTTCGTTACCTTGTATGAAAATCATTATGTAGAATGTTTTGATTAAACCAGTCTGTACAAAAAAAAACCTCTACGTAAAAAATATACATTATGGAGAGTGAAACAACGGTCTGGACAGGGCTTCAGAAAATTCAAGCCCAATGCATCTTGCGTGAAAATATTGTCCACATTCTTTTTTCTATAGAAGAGTTATAACGTATATTACTTTGATTAATTATTTTACCTGTACTCGAAAACCTCTTGTGACCTTTATCTTTGTCGTGAGCATGCGATCGAACAAAACACGCGGAGTTTAAAGACATAAAAATTTCGCTTTTTCTTCATTATTTACTTCAATGAACCCATAGCAAAAGTTTCCCTCCCTTCGATATTCATGCAAATGATTTTGAAGAAAGTCAACCTCCTGATTTTTAAACTCCGAAGAGTGCGAAGACTGAGACGTTTTATCTTTAAATCAGTTGTGCAAGCAAATATGGATTTCGCAAATCAATTTAAGTTATAAATTTTATTTCAGTGTCATCTGGAAAATAAAGGGGAGCGTGACCACTATATCGTCTATAATTAGATTAAACAACCGCTAACACGATAAAATTGGATCGCGGGAGGGTGTCTAGCTGCATCACATCCGCACAAACTACAGCCATAAACTCGTCGACTGCTAGAACAGATGCCACGTGACTGCCTCGTTTACATGTCATGACAAACCAACACTACAGGGGAGGGGAGGGGATTGGATTCATGGTTCAGAGTAACTTTGTAACAGTTTTCGCAGTGGAAATAAAATATTTCTCTCAAATAACTAAACAATAGCTTTCTTGAAGGGAACCACGACGATCACAAGGCAATTTTACTAAATAGAAATAAAATGAATTCTAGCTAAAGTTTTGTGTTTTGGTTACAAATTCTTACGAGTGCAATAAAAAAGCCCGGGGTGGGAGGTACTTTGGGTCGTTTCATACGGGGATGCTCCGCCCGGACTCTGGACCCCTTACCCTTTTATATACCACATTTTTCACCTTTTATATACCTTTTTGCCTGAAGTAGCCTTTTCATATATCTTTGGAGAGAAGCTACCCCTTTTTATACCAAAACACACAAATTTCCACCCCTATTCTATACATGCGGCTTGAAAAAGGTACCCCTTTCTGCCAGAGCATCCCCGCATATACCCCCCCCCCCCCCCCCACCCCGGGTAAAAAAGGTTCTTCGATTTCGACTTTCTGTCGCCGCAAAATAATTTTCAGTGCATAGTTTTCGCTATAAAATTCGCTACATTCTCTTTGTCTTTGATAGGGTTAAAATTCACAGTGTTGTTTCTTGAACAATGTAGGCTTTTTTCCAAGGAATTCATGTCTTAGATATGGCCAGGGTTTTTTGGATCTTAGTGGCACATCACTATCATCCTTATTAGTGTACCCCGCACTACCCCTGGGGGTCTCTCCCTTGATTCGAAGGTTTTTCTTTTGGTTCCCCGGTCCCCAAGTTTTAACTCCCTCTGCAAAACCTAAAACCCTTAATTCCAATTATCGCAATCTGTGAGTTAGTTGTACACTACTGATCTGCCAAGAGGTTGTTTCAGGGTTTCATCTGTGAGTTTAATATGATGATATGATGATCAAGATGATGATGATGATGATGATGATGGTGGTGATGATGATAATGATGATGATGATGGTGGTGATGATAATGATGATGATAATAATGATGATGATGATGATGATGATGATGATGATGATGATGATGATGATGAACATGATGAAGATGACTATACATGTCGATGGTAATAGTCAGTTTACTAACAAAAAATCGTTTCGATCTTTGTATATTTACAGCTGGTCACAGACAGCTTCCAGAGTGCTTCTCATGTTTCTCTGTTCACCTGTCCAAATTTCCACTCTTCTGTACAACTGTTCTGTTATTCGTGAACAACGTAAAATTTCTCAAATATTTGGAATTTCCTTGTCAACAGTAATACTAAGATAGAAACTTGTAATGCTATCCCGGATGTCTGGGCTACCTGTGTAGTGTCGAGTTACGCCTAGCTGCTTATGGTCTGTGTGGGCTCTCTCTGTCCAATACTCCAGTCATTTGTTCAACAACGTTGGATTTTCCTTGATTTTCCACCCAAGTCAGACTGTTTTGTGGTCAACTGGTACGTTAGGTAAGTCAGTATTGATGTGTTGTGGGGTAATGGGTGATTTGATTATAGTCATGGTTGGTTTGGTCAACACGTGGCTCGCATCCATTGTTTGTAAGTTGATGTCTTGTTATTGTCATCCAAGAACTATAAAATAGCCGTTATTGAAAGAGGGGAAAGACGTATTAATCACAAAGAGTTTTCTAACATACGGTCCTCTGATTCTGAGATCGAATTAGAATTGAGAATTGTTGATTTTTACGGAGGGAAGAAAACTGGAGAACCCGGCGAAAAACCCTCGTAGAACAGCAGAGAACAACACATCAAACAAACTCAACTCCCAAACAAGGCTCTGCTCACTGACCTAAACAATTGAGTCCACTTTCTGGATGGGTCTTAATCGTATTGGAATAGTAAAACTATCTTTTGATTGATGTTTTGTTGTACAAACTCTACAAGGAACTATTTTATTATTCCCTCAAAACTACTGAACCTTTCCTGTTCCCAGTTTTGCACTCAGATTCAGCGCTGTATAATAAACAATTATTGGATGAGGTTGAGCATGATATCGTAAATTATCAAGACCAAGGCCGTGTTATCTGCCGAAGCCGTAGGCTGAGGCGGATAAAACGGCCGAGGTCTTGATATTTACGATATCATGCGAAAACCGAATTCAATAATTGTTTTATTATACATTTTGTAAACTAAGAATATAAATCTAATTCTGCTTTCGAAAAAAATAGCAAACGTATTTCCATTTCCATTCTGACCTTTGAACTCGACATGATAAATGTATTATCTGTAGGTAAAACTTACAGATAATACATTTATCATGTCGAGTTCACACGATATCAGGAATTGGCTGAAGGCTCTCGGCCAATCAGAAGCGAGATAGTGAGTAAAATGTATAATAATACTGATGCTCGTGGTGTTATTGTCTTGTTGTAGTGGTTGTTGTTGTTGTAGTTTAGCTGTTATTTCAGGTGATCTTGTGATCTGATATTGTTGCTCATGTATTTTTACTTTTCCTTTTTTTTTTCTTTTTTAATATTCACTCTAAAACTTGATCCTCCTAGATTCTCTCAAAACTAGTAAAAAGTTCTTATTTTAGTCCCAAGATAAGAGATTATACTCTAAGAATCTTATGATCTCTTATCTGGGGACCTTAAAATAAGAACTTTTTACTAGTTTTAAGAGAATCAAGTTTAACAGTGAATAATATAGTCTGTAAATCCCTTAGTAAATCAATGCAAGTAGTTATTTGTTTGGTAGAGGCCTGAACATCTATTTTGGCTTTTCTAATTTATTTGTAGATCAGTGAACCATGGCAGAGGGAGAAGCAGTAGATCCAGATTGGTTTGGTTATGAGTGTAAGTCAGGCCAGATTCTGTTCTATTTTAACAAGACAACAGGAGAACACAGATGGGCAGGTGGTGATGATGTAAGTGAACTACTAAACATTACTGGTTGCTAGGCAATGGGAGGGGAAGGGAGTGTCGGGGGCAAAGGTTAGTCAAGCATGCTTAAACTTAGGGGTAGCAATAGAAGGGCATTACGCCTGAGTATTTTGATTGTCATTGAAATAATTAATTGTCTTATAATCCTTTACATGATTATAGTGGTTCATTATGATATTACAGTTAGTATAATACCAGTCAATCTAATACTATGTCATTCACAGGCATATAATTTAACAGAAAACTTGTTTAATGTGCGTCGGCCATCATCAGGGTATAGAGTAAGGGTTAACAATAATTCTGAGGAAAATAACAAAGCACTTGAGATATCTATCAAAATTCCACATTTCCAGCAGCATTGATGCGATTTCAAATACAGTTATGGAAAGTGTGATAGAACATTACCTTATATTTTTTGTTAAGGTAGTTTAGATTCACATATATATATATTTGTTTATCTACAGCAATTTGCAAAAATTTTGCAAAAATTAAATATATTGATATATCGGGGGCATTATGGGTAATTTCTAAAAAAAATAGCTTTAATAAGGGTTAATGTTAAACTTTTTCGAAAGAATATTATATCATAGTGCTGACTAAGTGTCACTTGGTATTTTGTTTAACATTCCAGTGAGAAAAACAGGATTTTTAAAAAATATTAGAGGATATGCAAATTTGTATATATCAATATATTGATATATTTGAATTTGCAGAATTTTTGCAAACTGCTGCATTTGTTTATATTGAAATATATGTATTAATTAATCAATCAATTTTTTGTTTATTTATTTATATATATGCTTGTTCTTCATTTTAATAAGATAATGGTGGTGGTTACCGTATTTACTCATTTAAGCGCTTTCCTTGATTGAGGGCAGTACAACTCAATCTAAACTGACCTTGGATATTTATTCTCCTGGATTACAATGTTTTTCAGCTCAAAGTGGCTATATATTGTATTGCTTGTTATCATTTACAAATGTTATGATTTTTAAAGAGCATTACCCCATTAAGCATTAATTTGGTATTATGATTATGATTATGAAGTTGATAATGATGAAATCATCTTGGTGTGGTATTTCATCCTACATGTCATTTCTCAGGAATCATTTCTTGTTACAACTTACCGCTAATGCTAAACTAGATACATCATGTTTAAGTACTGTTTAATAAACGAGTAGGAGTGTTTTATCAGGTTTAAAACCACGAGGCGTAGTCGAGTGGTTTTAGACCTGATAAAACACGATCTACGAGTTTATTGAACTACTTAAAAAACTTTGTTAAAAAACTTAAAGAAGTTTGTACATAACTGTCATGCGAGTCGAGGTTTATATGTCACTGTCATGTGCAGTCAGTCCCGAAAAGGCTCCCACATTTTGAAGATAGCATGCCAGTCTCAAGAGAGGATTGGTAGTCGACCCAATTTTATGGGTTGTCGGTGATTGTATGTGAGACTGACCTTGATGAGGCTCTAAGTCTTCATCTGAACTTGGAGGCACCTTTATCTTTGATAAAGTTGTCCTCATTAGTATTCTTTACATAAAGACACACATGTGTCTTTATATAAAGATCACTTGAATACTAATGACAATCACTTTATCGGGTATAAAGGTCCATGCACGTGACGTGTATGCATGGTGGCTCCAATTGGAGCAAAGGCTTATGAATTATTCATGAGTTTTTTAATGAGGCTCTAACAAAATTTCATTTTGATTTTATAACTAAAATATTGCTACTCCACAGATTCCCATCACAAAACCAGATAAAAAGGATAGAGATTGGTATGGTTATGAATGCAAGTCTGGAGAAATTCTGTTCTTCTTTAACAAGACAACAGGAGAACACAGATGGGCAGGTGCTGAGGATGTAAGTGTAAAAATAATATATATCCTAGTTGTTTTTGTCAAATTATTAGAGTGATGTGTTTAAGTTTCTATAAGCAAATTTTTCTTGGAAAGAAATGCGAGCTCCAGAAACCTGAAGGTCACAGGGCCCATGGAGCAAGCTTAAAAGTGGGGGGCTAATTTTTCCTTTTTACCATAATTTATTTATTATCAACCAGAGGAGGGTCCAGGGTTATCCCATGATGCATTGCGTTTCGTAGTATATTATCAATTCTTTCGTGACGTCATCACTTTGTTTGAGCAGGCTCCAGGGTGAAGATCAACATGGCGGAGTTTAGTTCAGTTGCTGAAAACTCGGCATCTTTCTCAGAATTCTTCCTTATCTTACGTTCACTGTGTATCGAAAGACGATTTTTATGTTTCTATACCCGCCTTGGAAGGAGTTGAACTTGTTTTAAGACTGATTCATATCAGTTATCTGGATAAATTTGAGAGAAAGAAACGAGTGACAACTGTTCGATGGACTCGTTGTTCAACAAAGTGCGTGTCCTAGCGCTTATTTTCCTTATTTCAGTACCTATCATATGGATAAGTTGTGTATTTATTACTTTTCTTGTCGTTTGTGTAAAATATACTGTGATTTGACTCAACGTCCGTTTATTATTTATACATTTCCAATGTTCAGTTCTTCGTGAAGTGTCAAAAAATGGCTATTTTCAGAGGTCCTAAACTCATCTAAAACCTGGAGTACTTTGGAGTACTTTCATATACGAGTATGAATTAACCCTTAAGCTAATATATGATGGTATTAAAACGAAAAATACTCATATATTTCCCGAGAAATAAGCGTTTTGCCTGCAACATCTGACACTCGAATATTTGAAGCGTAGCAAGCCGCCTTTCTAAAAGATCAAATTTTTCATGAACCATTCCAAATATATCATTACCTTTTGGTGTAAACATAAGTAGGATTGTTAAAAAACAACACACGTTAACCCTACTTTCATTGTTCATGATTTTGTTGGTTAATCATGGCTTTAAAAACGGCTTTGTATTCGATTCTTTTAACGCCGAGATGGTTCAATGTTTACAATTGGTAAGCGCAATGCATCATGGGATAACCCTGGACCCTCCTCTGATTATCAACATAATTTCTGGCAAAAAGTAGGGGGGACTTAAGCCCTCCAGCCCCTCCCTCTCCACGGGCCCTGAGTCATGGGTTTGAATGCTGCCTAGAGCTCAGAGTTTTTTTTCTGATTCTTTGTGGGTCCACCAACAATCTTGTCAAAAAAATGTCGCAGAAAATCAAAAAGCTTGTACTTTTCTCTGCAAAATTTTGAGAATTGCACGCCGAAAAGATAGCTAAAACTGAATGTTGCAGCATCTATCACCCATGTTCACTCACTATGCAATAATCCTATTCAGACTAGCCAAACAGGATATAATATTGATTCTGATGCAGAAATTTCGTATGATAGATGTTGCAATAATTTGCTGCAACAAAATTCCGAAATTGTGTTGCCAGCATGAGAACAAATTGCAGGATGTATCGGCAGCTTTAATGTTTAATCTTTCTGATGTATTTTACATGCAGTACATGTTATTCTTATTATTATTATAATTTTATTGGGAGACCATCCTATACCAGGTTAGCTCTAACCAACAGTTTTTTGGAAGCATAATAAATACAAGCATACATAAATATGTATATAAATAAATAAATAAACGCATGTATGTCCAATACACACGACCTGATACGAGTGGTCTAGAGTTGATTCCAAAGGCATATGTTTGTGGGCGAGTCTTTTGAAAACGACCCCTGTGAGCATGCCAAAATACTAAGTCCATAATTTATTCAGGCTATACCACAGGGTTCCCACATACTATTTTCACCAACTGTACCAGTGGATAATGATATGCACGGGTCGTAAATGGTTCTTACGAGTCGTACGAGTGGTATGAGTGGTACGAGTTTTTAGGGCCCCTGTGAGCTTGCCTATTTTTTAACTTTGAAAATAACTAAGTCTCTTAATTATTCATTTATTCATCATATGACATAATAAATTAATATGCTCGTTTTATGCATACTAATTATATTCACGACCTGTACGAGTCGTGAAGCAAATTCACCACTCGTATCAGGTTGTGTGTATTGGACAACCCTCAATAAACGTGGGGTCGCAATGCAAGACATGCAACGATTTTTCCTGTTAAAAAAGGAATTTTGATCCTCACTGTAGCATATCTTTTGCACAACTGCCTTGTGTTAAGGAATGTGGAGCATCCTAAAAAAGGGTGTGGGGGAGGGGGTCTAAGATTGAAAAACGAGAGAGACTAGTATGGAAAAAAAGTGGGAGGGGGCTAAAGTCTGTCTGTTAGTAAGTACAGGGCTTGACAGATTGATAACATAACTTTGTATCATGACTTGTATAGGAATACAACAATGATCGTAAGCTGTCAGTATCACAAGAGGTCCAGTGTACACAGACTGATGACTGTGACTGTGCTAATGCACAGACTAAAGATGTTAAACAAGGTATATTATTAGTGCTCATCTTTTGTAAGTGCTATGTTTTTTGAGAGCTTTTCTCGAGAGCTGAAAAGCACTCACCTAACGGCTCGTGCTTTTCCTACGCTCTCTCGTGTTCTCCCAACATCACACGTGTTTAGATCAGGCTATATAACACGGAAAATCGTCTTCTATTTCTTAATTAATGGACATAATGCCATCATTATGAAGGACTCATAAATCCATCCATCCACCCATCCATGTATCCATGTATCCATCCATCCATCCATCCATCCATCCACTCACCCATCCACCAATCTATGTATCCATCCATCCATCCAACCACTCACCCATCAACCCATCCATGTATCCATCCATCCACTCACCCATCCACCAATCCATGTATCCATCCACCCATCCATCCATCCACCCATCCACCAATCCATGTATCCATCCACCCATCCAACCATCCAACCATCCAACCATCCAACCATCCAACCATCCAACCATCCAACCATCCAACCATCCAACCATCCAACCATCCAACCATCCAACCATCCAACCATCCAACCATCCAACCATCCAACCATCCAACCGCCAACCATCCAACCATCCAACCATCCAACCATCCAACCATCCAACCATCCAACCATCCAACCATCCAACCATCCAACCATCCAACCATCCAACCATCCAACCATCCAACCATCCAACCATCCAACCATCCAACCATCCAACCACTCACCGATCAACCCATCCATCAATCTATCCACCTTTTGTTATTCTTGAAAAGATATCTAGACTGTACGTTTTTTTTATACAAGGAAATGATGCAAGAACGGATAGGCTAGGTAGTGTAACCATAAGCTAGATAGCATGCCGGGATAAAAAAACAAACAAAACAAAACAAAATTGATTTAATCAGCAGAACGTGGTCCAAGCCGCCTAGAAACGTCGTGCATTCTGCATAGAAACGTGCAAATTTAACTGTTGCAACGATCGCAACAAACGGCGCCGTTAAACGCTCAATCTGAATCCGCTGTAAACAGACATCCAACTTGTGTATGTTGTGGTGATGCTGCTTGGCATTAATAGCCCTACCACACTGTCCTTTAGGTAACAGCTCAAAACGTTTACATCACACATTTAATCAGTTCTCATTATCAAAACTGTTTTTAGAAAACAATACATCATTGAAAGATAGTGATTACTTGGATGAGACAGACGAAGAGCCCCTACCCTGTACACAACAGTTGCCACGAGAGCATGTCAATAAAACACCAGGAGGACAAGGAGATAAAGAGAGACTCAAAAGAAAAGATACAAATGTTAAAGCATACGAATGCAGATACTGCAGCAAGGCATTTAAAACAAATGGTACTCTCGTAAGACATGAACGTATCCATACAGGTGTCAAACCATACAAGTGTACATACTGTAAAAAGGCATTTAGAGTAAAACGTTATATCAAGGTACATGAACGTATCCATACAGGTGTCAAACCATACAAGTGTACATACTGTGACAAGACATTTATACAACAGGGTGCTCTAAAGAGACATGAACGTATCCATACAGGTGTCAGACCATACAAGTGTACATACTGTGACAAGACATTTATACAACAGGGTGCTCTAAAGAGACATGAACGTATCCATACAGGTGTCAGACCATACAAGTGTACATACTGTGACAAGGCATTTACACGACAAGGTAATCTAAAGACACATGAACGTATCCATACAGGTGTCAAACCATACAAGTGTACATACTGTAACAAGGCATTTACGAGACAAGGTACACTAAAGAGACATGAACGTACCCATACAGGTGTCAAACCATACAAGTGTACATACTGTAACAAGGCATTTACACGACAAGGTAATCTAAAGACACATGAACGTACCCATACATGTGACAAACTGTAAACATCTACAAAATGAAAATAGTATATTTGAGGTACAAAATAATAAATGTTGTCTCTGATTTAAAATCTTAAAGTGTTGAACGTTTCGGCGTCGAAACTGAAGCCTTCATCAGCAAGATCGTTTATGCATAAACACTGGTTGGAGCGGCTCTTTCTGGAAGCATGGCACTCCATTAAAAGCAATTATTCTATTAATGAACATGTTCACGTACCTAACGTTTACAGAGCTTTGACTGATAATATCAAATAGCCTTGGACACCATTATGCATACTGAAACTTTAAGACAACTTTTATTATTTTATTTCATAATGCCTGACTGCTCCTATAGCATAAATATTTAAGGTATCAGCTAACAAATAATTAGTTTGCTTGTAGTTCACGTAGCGCACTTATATTCAATGAAATCCCAACAATGTATACATTTTCTGAAAGGTCTTTTGACAAGGGCTGCATAACTGTTAGTCATTTATATAAAGATATTTTTCATTTTCTTGGAAAACAGTGCATTTTTCTTCATCACGTGGTCTCTATATACAATGGTTAAGGGTACACAGATTTGAAGTGAATGGATCAATTGCTTATCACATCTTATTCTACAGATGTTGATGTGTCTGTTTTGTTTTCAGTTATCACTCCATTATTTTTTTATCGAATTTCAAAGGTGGGCTGTACGTAAAATATGTAAATTTACATTTGAAATTCGATGAAATAATGCAGCGATGAAAAACAAAACACAGACACACTTTGAGAGATCAACTTTTGTAGAATAAGATGCAATAAACATTTGATCTGTCAACTTCAAATCTGTGTACCTTAAGCATCGTATATAAAGACCACGTGTTCAAGAAAATTGCGATCTTTTTCCAAAATGAAATTTTTTTTTCTTAATTGACTAACGGATGTGCAATCCTTGTTAAGAGACCTTTCAGAAAATATATACTTAGTTGGGATTTTAATGAATATTAAACCCGCTACTCCAAAGAAAACCAATAAGCAATTATTGGACGAGGTTGAGCAAAAATAGCATATCGTATTTATAAATACGTCCTCATGTTAACTTTTGTAAAAGTAACCTATTTTATTACAGAAAGAGACACTTGAGTAACACTTTAGTCTCCTGAATAACACCGAGAAATAAACTTGTTTTGTTCCCTTTTCTCACTAAATACAACGCTATTTTGAAATGAATTTTCAGTGGCAATCCTTAAAATCTAGACCATTGAACAGGCTGTGAAGCTTGTTAGAAAACTTCCATGAGGGAAAAGTGAGGGTCTTGACAGTATCCCCACGTGACTCCTTAAGTTAGCCTTACCTCTCATTTAATTCATCCTCTCTGACACGTTTTCCATTCCCAACAGAGCCATGCATCGTAACGGGGGATGGGGTGGGGTGGGGTGGGGCGTTATAAGCAAATTAAAAGCGAAAAAGTGAAGGAGTGAAGGAAAATTGAAAAGACTAGTATCCAATAGGGGAAAAAAGTGTATTGGGGGAGGGGGTAAAAACGCCCACTCCTGATTCACAGCTGGTCACTGCTTTTAGAGTACTTCTCATGCTTGACTGGACTTTTAAATAATTAATTTTGTTTAATTAAGTTAACAAATTCCCTATGTGATCTTCCTCGATGAGCGATGAGCCGTTTATCGGCTCTTGAAAAGAATAGAGAGAGAAAATATGTTGCAAAGCCTCTATTCCGTGACTTTTCCTGAATATATTTTGTCACCAAAAGTGTCGCTTTTCGAATATGGCGTCTATGACGTCAAACGAGGAGAATGAGAATGTCCCGGATGTCGAAACCCAATGATTTCCACTAGCAGCATCCGGGACTAGAATGTCCCGGATTTCAAAACACAATCATTTTCACTCATTGCATCCGGGACATTCTCGGACTCCTCGTTTGACGTCATAGACGCCATATTCGAAAATGAGATTAATATCGCCCTGGACCCCCACAGTTGCCACATATACAACATTGCCTGGCTGCGTAACCAGCGTGGTTGGTCCTTGTAGTGTAGTGGTTAACACGTCGGACTAGTATACCGAAACCGTACATTATATGACATTTTATGTATACAATTTTATTTATGAACTTGGAAATAAATGACTTCTTAAGGCAATTTTTCTTGGTTTATTTTACAAACGTTTCGCCTGTTACAGCTTCGTCAGTGATATGATAATTATTTTCGATTACATTGAGTCAAGGTAAACTATTTATATATATATCTATTCTTTTACTGAGGACCCTTCTGTAAATCACTCCGTGACATTGGCTACCTCATTTAATATTATTATTATTATTATTATTATTATTATTATTATTATTATTATTATCTTTATTATTGTTCCAGCAAACATTGGTGTCATTGTAGTGTAGTGTATTCTATAATTTATATATTGTATTATGTTCTATTGACGTTCTATTGTTACTTGGACATATGAATTTACTACCATCGCGAGATCTAAAAGCACATATTGTACTCTCCCGGGTGTCTGGGCTACCTGTGTAGTGTCGAGTAACGCCTAGCTGTTTATGGTCTGTGTATTCCAATACTCCAGTCATTTGTTCAAAAACGTTGGATTTTCCTTGATTTTCCACCCAAGTCAGACTGTTTTGTGGTCAACTGGTACGTTAGGTAAGTCAGTATTGATGTGTTGTGGAGTAATGGGTGATTTGATTATAGTCATGGTTGGTTTGGTCAACACGTGTCATCCAAGAACTATAAAATAGCCGTTATTGAAAGAGGGGAAAGACGTATTAATCACAAAGAGTTATCTAACATACGGTCCTCTGATTCTGAGATCGAATTAGAATTGAGAATTGTTGATTTTTACGGAGGGAAGAAAACTGGAGAACCCGGCGAAAAACCCTCGTAGCTATAGAACAGGAGAGAACAACACATCAAACAAACTCAACTCCCAAACAAGGCTCTGCTCACTGACCTAAACAATTGAGTCCACTTTCTGGATGGGTCTTAATCGTATTGGAATAGTAAAACTATCTTTTGATTGATGTTTTGTTGTACAAACTCTACAAGGAACTATTTTATTATTCCCTCAAAACTACTGAACCTTTCCTGTTCCCAGTTTTGCACTCAGATTCAACGCTGTATAATACTGATGCTCGTGGTGTTATTGTCTTGTTGTAGTGGTTGTTGTTGTTGTAGTTTAGCTGTTATTTCAGGTGATCTTGTGATCTGATATTGTTGCTCATGTATTTTTACTTTTCCTTTTTTTTTATTCTTTTTTAATATTCACTCTAAAACTTGATCCTCCTAGATTCTCTCAAAACTAGTAAAAAGTTCTTATTTTAGTCCCAAGATAAGAGATTATACTCTAAGAATCTTATGATCTCTTATCTGGGGACTTAAAATAAGAACTTTTTACTAGTTTTAAGAGAATCAAGTTTAACAGTGAATAATATAGTCTGTAAATCCCTTAGTAACTCAAGTAGTTATTTGTTTGATAGAGGCCCGAACATCTATTTTGGCTTTTCTAATTTATTTGTAGATCAGTGCACCATGGGAGAAGCAGTAGATCCAGATTGGTATGGTTATGAGTGTAAGTCAGGCCAGATTCTGTTCTATTTTAACAAGACAACAGGAGAACACAGATGGGCAGGTGGTGATGATGTAAGTGAACTACTAAACATTACTGGTTGCTAGGCAATGGGAGGGGAAGGGAGTGTCATGGGCAAAGGTTAGTCAAGCATGCTTAAACTTAGGGGTAGCAATAGAAGGGCATTACGCCTGAGTATTTTGATTGTCATTGAAATAATTAATTGTCTTATAATCCTTTACATGATTATAGTGGTTCATTATGATATTACAATTAGTATACCAGTCAATCTAATACTATGTCATTCACAGGCATATAATTTAACAGAAAACTTGTTTAATGTGCGTCGGCCATCATCAGGGTATAGAGTAAGGGTTAACAATAATTCTGAGGAAAATAACAAAGCACTTGAGATATCTATCAAAATTCCACATTTCCAGCAGCATTGATGCGTTTTCAAATACAGTTATGGAAAGTGTGATAGAACATTACCTTATATTTTTTGTTAAGGTAGTTTAGATTCACATATATATATATTTGTTTATCTACAGCAATTTGCAAAAATTCTGCAAAAATTAAATATATTGATATATCGGGTGCATTATGGGTAATTTCTAAAAAAAATAGCTTTAAACAAAAAATCAAAAAACAGAAATATAATTTAATTTCAAAAGGAAAACAGTTCAAACAATAGCATAGATACATACACATTTTCCCTCCAAGTTTGAGTGCAAACAGAAGTCTTAGTCAGGAGTTAGAATTTTTTATTTGTTGGGAATTAGTCTTGAATGCCTTGTATTACTCATGACTGAAGGTGACTATAGGGGCTGCTTAAAACAAGGTTTAAGGAAAGCTAATGACACTAAACTGCTACTTGAGACTCATCAGAGTTAACTAAGTCAACTTTCATAGGTTTTAGGCTAGTTTGCCTAGGTTTTACCTAACCCTCAGCCCTAACCCTAGCCCTAACCCTAACCCTAACCCACCCTAAGCCTAAGCCCCAACCCTAAGCCTAACCCTAGCCCATAACCCTAACCCTAGCCCATAACCCTAGCCCATAACCCTAACCCTAAGACCTAACCCTAACCCTAACTTAGGGTTAAAGTGTCAAAAGTGGGGTCACGTGACTTCTCAGAATTTCTTGCTTAACCCTTTGACTCCTGGAGGTTTTTGAGGTTTTTCAGTGTTTTTCTGGACCTAAACGTTCTCCAAGCCCTAGCAAGACCATATTTGGAGTTTTGATTGACTCGGTCAGTGTTTTATGTAAATGAGGGATGACGTTTACTGGCTGCATAATTAGTTGCCGCTTGAAGCCGTTATTCTTGGAATTGGGCTGCCTTGTTTTCGACTATTTTCGAAAATTAGAGATTTTGAGAGCCATTTTGTTCATCTATGGAGTGCTGGAGGGCATCATGAAGCCCTAAGACAGCTTAAATCAGCATGATCTCGAAGAACTGAGAGTATGCAAGGGATTTTAGCGTCAAAAGTTCGTAGATCATGTACATTCGTACGAGTTAGAATTTTTGGCGCGATTATCCTATGAGCTCTGAAACAATGAACAGCCAGGACCTACTGAGGGATTTTATTTAATATTTGGCTTGTGGAGAATGCTCTGAAGCTGATATTTGGGCAGTAGGACCTAGTGGCTCTATTTTGAGAAAAAAATGCTTGAAATGTGGGGGCGGACTACTGTCCTGTTGAAAAAATGGCATTTTTCCCAGAATGCATTGCGAAAGAGAGTAGTGAAAATCGATAAGCGATGAAATGGGTCGAGGAAAAAGGCTGTCGCTCGCCATGTAGAAGGAATTAATGGAAAAAAAAGCACTAAAAGCCAAGTACTAGGTCCAAACTATCCTGTGTAAGGGTATTGTTTGAGTAGAAATAAAAATTGCATGAAAAAAAATGCAATGAAAAAGCGTGATTTTTGGCTTTGGGAAATGACGTCAAAAACAGTGGTTTTTGGTTTTCCAAAAATGTTTAAAGTTTTTTTCGTTATAATTTTGGACATTTGTGCAGGTTTTTTGATTTTAAAAATTGTTCTGTTTGCTAGTTCAAATTTTAGACTGGTATTTAGGTCAACTTGATCAAAATTGTTGAAGCTGGAATTTTTCATTTAAGGTGCGTTTTTTACGGGCGGTTTCGGGCGCCGTAGGAGTGAAAGGGTTAATAAGGGTTAATGTTAAACTTTTTCGAAAGAATATTATATCATAGTGCTGACTAAGTGTCACTTGGTATTTTGTTTAACATTCTAGTGAGAAAAACAGGATTTTAAAAAAATATTAGAGGATATGCAAATTTGTATATATCAATACATTGATATATTTGAATTTGCAGAATTTTTGCAAACTGCTGCATTTGTTTATATTGAAATATATATATTAATTGATCAATCAATTTTTTGTTTATTTATTTATATATATGCTTGTTGTTCATTTTAATAAGATAATGGTGGTGGTTACCGTATTTACTCATTTAAGCGCTTTCCTTGATTGAGGGCAGTACAACTCAATCTAAACTGGCCTTGTAAATTTATTCTCCTGGATTACAATGTTTTTCAGCTCAAAGTGGCTATATATTGTATTGCTTGTTATCATTTACAAATGTTATGATTTTTAAAGAGCATTACCCCATTAAGCATTAATTTGGTATTATGATTATGATTATGAAGTTGATAATGATGAAATCATCTTGGTGTGGTATTTCATCCTACATGTCATTTCTCAGGAATCATTTCTTGTTACAACTTACCGCTAATGCTAAACTAGATACATCATGTTTAAGTACTGTTTAATAAACGAGTAGGAGTGTTTTATCAGGTTTAAAACCATGAGGCGTAGCCGAGTGGTTTTAGACCTGATAAAAGACAATCTATGAGTTTATTGAACTACTTAAAAAACCTTGTTAAAAAACTTCAAGAAGTTTGTACGTAACTGTCATGCGAGTCGAGGTTTATATGTCACTGTCATGTGCAGTCAGTCCCGAAAAGGCTCCCACATTTTGAAGATAGCATGCCAGTCTCAAGAGAGGATTGGTAGTCGACCCAATTTTATGGGTCGTCGGTGATCGTATGTGAGACTGACCTTGATGAGGCTCTAAGTCTTCATCTGAACTTGGAGGCACCTTTATCTTTGATAAAGTTGTCCTCATTAGTATTCTTTATATAAAGACACACATGTGTCTTTATATAAAGATCACTTGAATACTAATGACAATCACTTTATCAGGTATAAAGGTCCATGCACGTGACGTGTATGGTGGCTCCAATTGGAGCAAAGGCTTATGAATTATTCATGAGTTTTTTAATGAGGCTCTAACAAAATTTAATTTTGATTTTATAACTAAAATATTGCTACTCCACAGATTCCCATCACAAAACCAGATAAAGAGGATAGAGATTGGTATGGTTATGAATGCAAGTCTGGAGAAATTCTGTTCTTCTATAACAAGACAACAGGAGAACACAGATGGGCAGGTGCTGAGGATGTAAGTGTAAAAATAATATATATGCTAGTTGTTTTTGTCACTTGGTAAATTATTAGAGTGATGTGTTTAAGTTTCTATAAGCAAATTTTTCTTGGAAAGAAATGCGAGCTCCAGAAACCTGAAGGTCACAGGCCCATGCATGGAGCAAGCTTAAAAGTGGGGGGCTAATTTTTCCTTTTTACCATAATTTATTTATTATCAACATAATTTCTGGCAAAAAGTAGGGGGGACTTAAGCTCCCTAGCCCCTCCCTCTCCACGGGCCCTGAGTCATGGGTTTGAATGCTGCCTAGAGCTCAGAGTTTTTTTTCTAATTCTTTTTGGGTCCATCAACAATCTTGTCAAAAAATGTCGCAGAAAATCAAAAAGCTTGTACTTTTCTCTGCAAAATTTTGAGAATTGCACGCCGAAAAGATAGCTAAAACTGAATGTTGCAGCGTCTATCACCCATGTTCACTCACTATGCAACAATCCTATTCAGACTAGCCAAACAGGATATAATATTGATTCTGATGCAGAAATTTCGTATGATAGGTGTTGCAATAATTTGCTGCAACAAAATTCCGAAATTGTGTTGCCAGCATGAGAACAAATTGCAGGATGTATCGGCAGCTTTAATGTTTAATCTTTCTGATGTATTTTACATGCAGTACATGTTATTCTTATTATTATTATAATTTTATTGGGAGACCATCCTATACCTTAGGTTAGCTCTAACCAACAGCTTTTTGGAAGCATAATAAATACAAACATACATAAATATGTATATAAATAAATAAATAAACATGGGGTCGCAATGCAAGACATGCAACGATTTTTCCTGTTAAAAAAGGAATTTTGATCCTCACTGTAGCATATCTTTTGCACAACTGCCTTGTGTCAACGAATGTGGAGCATCCTAAAAAAGGGTGTGGGGGAGGGGGTCTAAGATTTAAAAACGAGAGAGACTAGTATGGAAAAAAAGTGGGAGGGGGCTAAAGTCTGTCTGTTAGTAAGTACAGGGCTTGACAGATTGATAACATAACTTTGTATCATGACTTCTATAGGAATACAACAATGATCGTAAGCTGTCAGTATCACAAGAGGTCCAGTGTACACAGACTGATTACTGTGACTGTGCTAATGCACAGACTTAACATGTTAAACAAGGTATATTATTAGTGCTCATCTTTTGTAAGTGCTATGTTTTTTGAGAGCTTTTCTCCATCCATCCATCCATCCATCCATCCACTCACCCATCCACCAATCTATGTATCCATCCATCCATCCATCCATCCATCCACTCACCCATCCACCAATCTATGTATCCATCCATCCATCCAACCACTCACCCATCAACCCATCCATGCATCCATCCATCCATCCATCCATCCATCCATCCATCCATCCATCCATCCATCCATCCATCCATCCATCCATCCATCCATCCATCCATCCATCCATCCATCCATCCATCCATCCATCCATCCATCCATCCATCCATCCATCCATCCATCCATCCATCCATCCATCCATCCATCCATCCATCCATCCATCCATCCATCCATCCATCCATCCATCCATCCATCCATCCATCCATCCATCCATCCATCCATCCATCCATCCATCCATCCATCCATCCATCCATCCATCCGTCCGTCCGTCCGTCCATCCATCCATCCATCCACTCACTCATCCACCAATCTATGTATCCATCCATCCATCCACCCACCCACCTATCCATCCATCCATCAATCTATCCACCTTTTGTGATTCTTGAAAAGATATCTAGACTGTAAGTTTTTATTTATACAAGGAAATGATGCAAGAACGGATAGGCTAGGTAGTGTAACCATAAGTTAGATAGCATGCCGGGATAAAAAACAAACAAAACAACACAAAATTGATTTAATCAGCAGAACGTGCTCCCAGTCGCCTAGAAACGTCGTGCATTCTGCATAGAAACGTGCAAATTTAACTGTTGCAACGATCGCAACAAACGGCGCCGTTAGACGCTCAATCTGAATCCGCTGTAAACAGACATCCAACTTGTGTATGTTGTGGTGATGCTGCTTGGCATTAATAGCCCTACCACACTGTCCTTAAGGTAACAGCTCAAAACGTTTACATCACACATATAATCAGTTCTCATTATCAAAACTGTTTTTAGAAAACAATACATCATTGAAGGATAGTGATTACTTGGATGAGACAGACGAAGAGCCCCTACCCTGTACACAACAGTTGCCACGAGAGCATGTCAATGAAACACCAGGAGGACAAGGAGATAAAGAGAGACTCAAAAGAAAAGATACAAATGTTAAAGAATGCAGATACTGCAGCAAGGCATTTAAAACAAATGGTACTCTCGTAAGACATGAACGTATCCATACAGGTGTCAGACCATACAAATGTACATACTGTGAAAAGGCATTTACAGAACAAGGTCATCTAAAGCAACATGAACGTATCCATACAGGTGTCAAACCATACAAATGTACATACTGTGACAAGGCATTTAGAGGACAGGAGGATCTAAAGAGACATGAACGTATCCATACAGGTGTCAAACCATACAAATGTACATACTGTAAAAGGGCATTTACAGAACAAGGTCATCTAAAGGGACATGAACGAATCCATACTGGTGTCAAACCATACAAGTGTAAATACTGTGACAAGAAATTTACACAACAAGGTAGTCTAAAGAGACATGAACGTATCCATACTGGTGTCAAACCATACAAGTGTAGATACTGTGACAAGGCATTTACACAACAAGGTCATCTAAAGAGACATGAACGTACCCATACAGGTGTCGGACCATACAAGTGTACATACTGTGACAAGGCATTTACAAGACAAGGTATACTAAAGAAACATGAACGTACCCATACATGTGACAAACTGTGAACATCTACAAAATGAAAATAGTATATTTGAGGTATAAAATAATAAATGTGTTCTCTGACTTAAAATCTTAAAGTGTTGAACGTTTCAGCGTCGAAACTGAAGCCTTCATCAGCAAGGTCGTTTATGCATAAACACTGGTCGGAGCGGCTCTTTCTGGATGCATGGCACTCCATTAAAAACAACTCTATTAATGAACATGTTCACGTACCTAACGTTTACAGAGCTTCGACTGATAATATCAAATAGCCTTGGACACCATTATGCATACTGAAACTTTAAGACAACTTTTATTATTCTATTTCATAATGCCTGACTGCTCCTATAGCATAAATATTTAAGGTAACAGCTAACAAATTATTAGTTTGCTTGTAGGTCACGTAGCGCACTTATATTGAATGAAATCCCAACAACGTATACATTTTCTGAAAGGTCTTTTGATAAGGGCTGCATAACTGTTAGTCATTTATATTTAAATATTTCATTTTCTTGGAAAACAGTGCATTTTTCTTCATCATGTGGTCTCTATATACAATGGTTAAGGGTACACAGATTTGAAGTGAATGGATCAATTGCTTATCACATCTTATTCTACAGATGTTGATGTGTCTGTTTTGTTTTTTATCGCTCCATTATTTTTTATCGAATTTCAAAGGTGGGCTGTACGTAAAATATGTAAATTTACATTTGAAATTCGATATAATAATGCAGCGATGAAAAACAAAACGCAGACACACTTTGAGAGATCGCCTTCTGTAGAATAAGATGCAATAAACATTTAATCTGAAGCCTCGTACCTGAAGCATCGTATATAAAGACCACGTGATCAAACAAAATTGCGCTGTTTTTCCAAAATAGTTTTTTTTTCTTAATTGCCTAACGGATGTGCAATTCTTGTTAAGAGACCTTTCAGAAAATGAATACTTGTTGGGATTTAAATGAATATTAAACTCGCTACTCTAGTTCAAAGAAAACCAATAATTTTTGTTAGCTGATATAGCAAAAATAGTATATTATATTATTATATATTTCCTTTTCTCACTAAATACAACGCTATTTTGAAATGAATTTTCAGTGGCAATCCTTAAAATCTGGACCATTGAACAGGCTGTAAAGCTTGTTAGAAAACTTCCATGAGGGAAAAGTGAGGGTCTTGACAGTATCCCCACGTGACTCCTTAAGTTAGCCTTACCTCTCATTTAATTCATCCTCTCTGACACGTTTTCCATTCCCAACAGAGCCATGCATCGTAACGGGGGATGGGGTGGGGTGGGGGTAACAAGCAAACTAAAAGGGAAAAAGTGAAGGAGGCCAAGATTAGAAAATTGAAAAGACTAGTATCCAATAGGAGAAAAAGTGTATTGGGGGAGGGGGTAAAAACGCCCACTCCTGATTCACAGCTGGTCACTGCTTTTAGAGTACTTCTCGTGCTTGACTGGACTTTTAAATAATCAATTTTATTTAATTAAGTTTAAAAATTCCCTATGTGATCTTCCTCGATGAGCGATGAGCCGTTTATCGGCTCTTGAAGAGAATAGAGAGAGAAAATATGTTGCAAAGCCTCTATTCCGTGATTTTCCTGAATATATTTTGTCACCAAAAGTGTCGCTTTTCGAATATGGCGTCTATGACGTCAAACGAGGAGAATGAGAATGTCACGGATGTCAAAACCCAATGATTTTCACTAGCAACACCTGTCGACTCTAATGACGTCGGCGATAATTTATTCTGAATCGGTGAATTTACTAAATCACGAACTACTAACTTTGAATCTTCAAATTTCTATGACAACCTTTTTGCAAGTAGGTGTATAAATCATAGAATACACTACACTACAATGACACCAATGTTGGCTGGAACAATAGTGTAGTGTATTCTATAACTTATATATTGTATTATCTTCTATTGATATTCTATTGTTACTTGTACATATGAATTTACTACCATCGCGAGATCTAAAAGCACGTATTGTACTCTCCCGGGTGTCTGGGCTACCTGTGTAATGTCGAGTAACGCCTATATGTTTATGGTCTATGTGGGCTCCCTGTGTTATGTCCAGTCTTAGCATTCCTGATGACGAAAGTGAAAATACTTTCTTCGATCTTCGAAAATTATGCTGTTTAAGGTAAGAAAAACGTCTTGTATTGTATCGATCAGTTGATAGAATACTTCCTATATGTATTCGTTAGATCATTTAGTATCTTTTTGGTAAATCAAATCAAAAGAATCTGTATTTTTGATGAAGTTTTAATACCCTGTTTACGAAGCTATTGTTCGAAGAACTGCCTTCGTACTTGCACTTTTAACTTTTACACTTTTCTGGCTGAATACCATATCTTTTCAAAAACGTGGCTTTTCTTTCGCTTTTAGTGTTTTCTCTTCCTTGATCTGAGGGTTTTTTTCCAGGTTTTTCGGGTTTCCTTCCTCCACAAAACATAACATGCTGAATAATTTCCAATTCGAACTGTGATAATCGTGTCTTGGCTTCAGCCCAGACATTCGAAGGATTTATTACATTTGAAGACATTTGAAGGTTTTATGATATACTTTTAAACTTAAAAGTACTTTTTGGGGTTATACATTACGAATAAACAGTAAGTTAAGCTTGATATTTCAACAGTCATGCATTACATAGATTTATAATTATATCTAAACTATCTATGAAACTTCATACTCATCTGAGCGAATGTAATATAACCAACACACTGTACAAAATCATTTCACAAATTTAAAGCCATAAAATAGCAATTTTTAAACCAGTAACTTAAAAATGCCTTGATTCCTTCAAAACCTTCAATATTATTAAACCCTGAAACAACCTCTGTGCTGATCTTAGTCAGGCATGGTTAACTCACAGATCTAACCCTAAAACAACCTCTGGGCTGATCTTAGTCAGGGTATGGCTAACTCACAGATCCAACCCTGAAACAACCTCTGGGCTGATCTAAGTCAGGGCACGGCTAACTCAGAGGTAGTATCCTGAAACAAACTCTGGGCTGATCTAAGTCAAGGCACAGCTAACTCACAGATTAGACCCAGAAACAACCTCTGGGCTGATCTAAGTCAGGGCATGGCTAACTCACAGATCCAACCCTAAAACAACCTCTGGGCTGATCTAAGTCAGGGCATGGCTAACTCACAGATGAAATCCTGAAACAACCTCTGTGCTGATCTAGGTCATGACAAAGCTGGTTTGATCTAAGTGAAGAAATAGCTAACTCAAGAATCCAATCCTGTGCAATCTGATCTAGGCTTAAATTGGAAAATATGCTTAAGTGTGTATGTGTGTGTGTGTGTTTGGGGGGGGAGGGGGATGTTTTAATCTTTGATGGGAAATTCATTGAAATTAGATGTTCTTAATACAGGGTTGTAGCAAGGGGAGTGGCTGGAATTAAATGGAATTGAATTTTCAGTTCCTGTGGTCAGGTGTTGCTTTGACCCCCCCCCCGATTTTGCAAGGCTTCCTACAGCCCTGTAATAAAGAAGATTAGTTTGCATTCAGTCAATGTATCCTCTTTCATATGCTTAGAAAAAGACAATCATTTTGTGTTTTTTTTTTAACAGACATGTATACAATGGCTAGTCATAATGAAAGATATCTACTGTAAAAGGTATGGAAACAAAAGAAAATAATAAGAAACTTTAATTTTATTTAATTTGATTCATTTAATTTTTTTTCAA
Organism: Anthopleura xanthogrammica; assembly: GCA_964019055.1. NCBI lineage: Eukaryota > Metazoa > Cnidaria > Anthozoa > Actiniaria > Actiniidae > Anthopleura > Anthopleura xanthogrammica. The sequence continues at coordinate 3,176,877 of OZ025220.1, forward strand.
TTTAATTTTAGTTATTTACACCTAATTGCAAGAATTATAAAAATACAAAAATATGAAATTACAAAATAGCAATCAATTAGAAATATTTTTCTGTATTTTGATTCTAAAGCCACCTACATTGGTAAGAACATAACTGTTTTAGCATATACCAACAAGATAATCTCAAAAATATCAGCCTATACCTTCAAAACAGTGAAATAATTACACCTGTTTTGCAAAAATAATTAATTTCTATTTGTTTTTGATTGGCATGGGTGGCATTCCCTTCTAATGCACTGTCTTTCACCGCTGTGAGTCCAAAGGGTCTGGTCACTGGTTCAAGCCCTGTGGTCGCCACATATGAATTGAGTTTGTTTGATGTGCTGTTCTCTCCCTTGCCATGAGGGTTTTTCTCCAGTCTTCCTCCCTCCATAAAAATCAACATGTGCATCGAGCGTTGTGTGCATAAAATAGTAAATACAGTGGTAGGGAGTGTGAGTGAAAGCAGGCCCACATCAGCAAAAGCTGCTAAAATAATCAGCCTAGCTGCTCTAACAAATAAAAGATTATTATCATCATTCTCATATGACAATGTTCTTGCAATTAGGGGTATTTAATTTATCTTATTAAGTTAAGTTGATGTAATTTAATTTATGTAATTTAATTTTTAATTTTTCTATTTTGTTACTTTTAAAAAAGTAATAGAATCTCTTGCAAATCAAGCTTTTCTATATACTAGGTCGAGAAAGGCTTAACTGATGTGAGATTCTATTGCATGAACAGTCACCCATTGTTGAGACATTATTTTAGCATATTCAAAATCTTTAAAAAAACCGGTCAAGGTGGGCATTGCAGTGCATTGTGGAACTGTTTTAGGGGACGAAATAGATGCCGTTTTTGAAATATGTCCCATAAAACAGACTCAAATGCACTGGAATGCCAACTCGACCCAGGTTTTTCCTCAACCTTTGAATGACTAATATGGTGAGCTCCCGGGGGGGGGGGGGGGTGGGGGGGGGGTTCTTCAGGTTGTTTCATACAGGGATGCTCCGCCCAGACTCTCGACCCCTTACCCTATTCTATACCAAATGTCAGCAAAAAGGTACCCCTTTTTCATATCTTTGTAACTGAAAAGGTACCCCTTCCATATACCTTTGAAGAAAATCTACCCCTTTTAAACCAAAACTCACAAATTTCCACCCCTTTTCTATACATGCGGCCTGAAAAAAAGTACCCCTTTCGGGCGGAGCATCCCCATATAGTCCATTTTAGGAAGTACCCCCCCCCCTCCTTACACAATTTCAGGGACTGCAGAGCCGGGGGACTTTATGCCCCCCACTTTTTAATTTTTTCTTACTTTGGCTTAGTAAAAATTTACCCAGGATTCATTTAAATACGGAATTACTATCCTGTAAGATAATGCCAGTTTTCAATGAATAAATGATTTTTATTACCAAAATATATGTTATAGTAGAGTGTTGGTGAGTTTACTTTAGAATCACTGTTAGTAAAACTCACACGACAAGATGGTCGACGTCATCTCATTTGCATTTTAAATTTTGAACCTTTCTATATCTGAAATGAGAAGTCCATATCATGTAAAACTGCACCATCGTATCATACCCTACATGTAGAAGTGATTTTCAAACTAAACCGTCAGAGTTGATAGGCACTTTTAAAAAGTGTATTTGATGTGTTACATTCTAGGATTTTTTTCGCTTCAAGTGTTAGAAAACATTGGAAAATATTTTAAAGAGAACTGACAAAAGCACGAAGGAAGAAGTACTTGATCATATCAAGTGAATGGTACACTTTTGAGTTTCATTCGCTTTGACTTGATCAAGTACATCATTCCTGTGATGTGTTACTACTTGGCATGGTTGGACCAAGAACCAGAGAGAAACTACCCGTCACAAGAACAGATTTTTATTATGAGGTGATCAAAGTATCAAGAAACACTTTTATGACTTTATGATAAAGATCTTTTCTTGTATTATATCAAGAAATGGCAGAAACTAAAGTTCAAGTAATATTACACAAACTAGCTGAACTTGCAGTTAATTTAACGAGAGATGGAAAATTCATTTTCGACGAAAAAGACTTGAAGAATTTTTAATTTCAGGTTTGTTATTTCTTCATCGTTAAATTTTTAAAAACTTAACGATCAAAAATCACAAACCTGAAAGCGATTGGATTACTTGAGTGTTGCCCTGGCGTGAATAGATCGCTATTCAAGAAACTACCGCTTGAATTCACGATCACCCACTTGACGATCCTGTGTGCTTTTTGGTTCATAGACAATAATAAGCTGCCTACAGAGAAAGCGAAAACAAGCACCATGATATGGATTTTTATGGCTGGACTTCTATCACAAAAGAAAGAAGAAAAACTCATGAAGAAACTTATAGAAGCTGTCACGCCCAAGGGCCCATACGACAGGGGCGGATCCAGCCAAAAATATAAGGCGGGGCTTGGCTAAATGTTGCGAATGACACTGCAGAACTTGGAAAGATATTTAAAAATGTGCTTTCTGTTCCTCCTCGAGAAACATAGCTGTAGGGAGGGGCTACAGCCCCCCTTTGCCCCTCCCTGGATCCGCCCCTGTACGATGATGATGATAAGCTTACCTTACCATTGTTACCTTACATATGACGATTTCTCTAATATGGTGATTAAGGATAATAAATACTTATATAGAAGAGGCTTGGTAGAAATTGGATTTGAAAGTGATATTGAATGTGCATCGATATCATATCTGCTTGAAATCCTTAAGAAAGAACTGAATGAAGAACAACCTAAAAATCCCAAGCAGTTATATATTTTTCATACGCTGAGCATGGCTTTGATTTGACGATGCGTGTTTACAAACAATAGACCGAATGCCCATATGGCCGCCATTGACTTAAAAAATAATTACCAGCATCAGAAAGAGCAAAAAGAAATATGTATTTTTGGAAAGTTTCATTGCTATAAATACAAATCAAGTAAAGCTTTGGAAAATCAATCTGTTTCCTTGCTAGTCTTGTTGTGGTGTTTTTCACGTTTTTAAAATTAGCTAAAATTCTCATAACTTCTCAAAAATTTAATATTTTTGTCTCAAACTTTCTAACTTTGTTGATGTCATTCTAATCTATAATTTTAATGTAGTGGGTAACTAAAATATGAATTAAAAATATCATGATAACGAAGTGGTCAATAGCTGATCTGCTTTTAAAAAGCAAATTATTCTTCCTCGACCTATCGTACAGTAGCATAACAGATTCAGATGTTAAGATCATTTTTACAGCACGGATAAATAAGGATTGTTCTGTGAGAATGTTAAACTTGAGGGGTCGTAATATTACCAATAAGTAATTATTGAACTCGGTTATCACAAAATATCGTGATTTGTTAGTGGCAAGCAAGCAATCATTTGCCAATGCCGAAGGCAGAGGCAAAAAACAGTGCTTGCGAGACACTAACAAATCTCGATATTTTACGATAACCGAGTTCAATATTTGTTTTATCGTTCATTTTTTTGGTATTCTGACTATTTTTACTGTCTATTAAGCATTCCAAACCTTTTTTCAGACAGTTCAGGGAAGCGAGCCATTGTCAAATGCAACATTACTGCGCATGAGTAGACCATTATTTGCAGCAAAACGGCTTTACACCGTAATGCGCATGAGCAGACCATTATTTGAGGCAGTTATTTGCAGTTCTCTCGGCCAATCAAAACGACAGAAAAAAAAATATTTGAATGATAATTACTATTCAATGCCTCCGCCTATTGTTCTTTCTCTGCACTACATCAACGATGGCTGAGAGCAGACAGCTTTATTTATTATTTTGCTGTCAATAGACGGAAATAATAATAATATTGATGTCAGTGGACGGCATCCTTGCTGGATTGAGGAAGATGGTAAGAAAATGGATCCACCAAGTTAGTTCCACAGCTTTCCAGAGCTTATCCAAAAACCAGTTTATTAGAGTGCAAACAATATATCCGTGAAATACAAATTACTAAATAGTACAAAATGGAATCACTCTATTATAATGCCAGGTAGACTTTCCAAAAGTCCTCTGTCCCTTTCTTTTTCTTTTTCTTTTTTTTTTGCCGCGGGAGAAAATGCTTGTTTTCTCCGACTATACAAAAAATTTCGTAGGTATAATTTTGTGGGACCAAGATACTGTATAAGTAAAGACAATATGAAATAATTAGCCTAAAGTTTTAAGAACTGACTTTAAGTTTTGGCATTTTATAAAGACTATTATTCAGGCAAGTGTGAAAGTCAAATTTGCATATTTTTACAATAGCACGAAGACGCTTTTGACTAATTTGCATACGGACTTAGAGCATAACGTCCTAACGTCCTCGGGGGTGCAAGCACAGGGAGCCCAATTTAGATAAAAGTAAAAGGTGAAAATAAAATCGGAAAAAAATCGCGTTTAATTAATTTTTTAAATTCCAAATCAAGATAATGTCCTCTAATACGAACGAGAAAAAATATCCGTAAAAACTGAAATGCACCAGAACATTTTTTTTTCGCGCGCGCCTTTTTTTTCCAATGTGATTTCCCTATGGTATCCTACGTGTGGATTTATGTCAATATAATTTAACAAGGGAGGAAAGTTCAGTCGCCATCTTGAACAACACAACACACTTTAAACCACGATTTCACCTTCTTTTAAACCACAAACTCCCGAAAAAACTTGACCAAAATGTTCCCTAGGATGGGGGATTCATTTTTTTAAAAGTCGTTTTGATCTTCCTCACCGATTTCTTGTAAAATATGTTATATTTTAGTTGTATTTTTTCTTGTCAAACACAATTTTCATTAAATATTCAAGATCACGTACCGTCAAGCGAATTTTGAGTCAAATATACCAAAAAAATTGCATATTTTACAAAATATTACCTCACTTTTTAATCCCCTGAGCATGCACTTAGAGCAGTAGCGCGGAATGCTTGATGCGTGTATAAAGAATAAGAAATCAGGAATCAGGAATCAGGAATCAGGAATCAGGAATCAGGAATCAGGAATCAGGAATCAGGAATCAGGAATCAGGAATCAGGAATCAGGAATCAGGAATCAGGAATCAGGAATCAGGAATCAGGAATCAGGAATCAGGAATCAGGAATCAGGAATCAGGAATCAGGAATCAGGAATCAGGAATCAGGAATCAGGAATCAGGAATCAGGAATCAGGAATCAGGAATCAGGAATCAGGAATCAGGAATCAGGAATCAGGAATCAGGAATCAGGAATCAGGAATCAGGAATCAGGAATCAGGAATCAGGAATCAGGAATCAGGAATCAGGAATCAGGAATCAGGAATCAGGAATCAGGAATCAGGAATCAGGAATCAGGAATCAGGAATCAGGAATCAGGAATCAGGAATCAGGAATTAGCAATAGAAAATATGGAATTAGGAACTAGGAACTTGAAATAGGGAATAATGAATATGGAATAAGACTGCAAAAACTGTGTAATTAATCACAACTTAGCTCAGGTCTTGAGTAGCCCACAAAGTTGTGGGAAAAATGTTCAAAGAATTCAATAAAATGTCAATGATGATGATGATGATTATGATGATGATGATGATGATGATGATGATGATGATGATGATGATGATGATGATGATGATGATGATGATGATTGTAAGGCGCCTTAGAACTTTAGGATAATGTGCGCAGTATTATGATGATGATGATGATGATGATGATGATGATGATGATGATGATGATGATGATGATGATGATGATGATGATGATGATGATGATGATGATAGAGCAGTATGTCAATCAACTACAAGGAGACATTCCTATAGCAAAAATGCAGAAGATTGCCCTCCTAGGAACTGCTCACATCATCAGGAGAACTCTTATGATTAATTGATTTTTTTTTATTTAATCCGCTTTCAATTTTTATATAAATTAGTGAATACATTCTAGTTTTCCCAAGGTTCATGGATTGGACTCGGTAAGCTAAGAATTATGTAAGCAAAACGTTAAGCAAATTGGAAATAAATAAAGTAATAATAATAATAATAAATAATTAACTAATGTGGAAACTTTGGTTTCAATATTCGTAGTCTACATATACAATTCTTCAAAACAGGTCATATACATCTGCCTGCTTGAACTAAGTGTGAACACCAGACAGCAAAACATGTTCTATGTGGAGCATGAAACTTATATGTTTGGCGGATAAAGGGTCAACGTTTGGCGGTCTCGTTTCACCGTCTCCTTTGAAATCTACAAACGTTAACTTTTTTAGCCACCATAGCAGTTCCAGGCTGCACTTGGATCATGTTTTGATGTCTGGTGTTCACGCTTAGATCCAAACGACTGTACAAATTACTAAATAGTACAAAATAGTGCTAATTAAACAATAGAAAACTATAGAAAAATTGTACTATTTAGCATAACTAATATTTACGGATATATTGTTTGCACGCTTTTGCTAGATAGACTGGTTTTACTTAGAGCGGTTCTCATAAACCCGTGAAACACACTTTAGCGTATTACACTCTATTTCACTCTGATTCTTTTGTTTTCTATTGTGTTTATCTGACTATTACACTTTAATAAGCACCATCGCCAGAAATTCCGAACGGACATGCGCAGTTAAAGTCATGATACTTATAAAATTCAGGGCTCAAATATGGTGGGAAAAGTATTGAGAAATTTCGATAAAGTAAAATATTTTAATTTTAACTGGATAAATAAGCCAGCCCGAACCTCAAATACAATAAAGTGTATTCGAACATTCAATTGTCACATTCACAATAGCCCAATCACAATCGAATCTACACAATTGCTTGATTGACAGGGTAAAAATGATGAATAATAAGCTCCGCCCAAAATGGTTCAGAATTTCTGGCGATGCATTTTGTTTCACGGGTTCAAGCCGAGAACGACTCTAACCCGTCAACTAACTACTACTAGAGTGATTCTCATAAACCCGTGAAATACACTTTAGTGTATTAAGCATTACTTCACTCTAATTCTTTTGTTTTCTATTGTGTTTATCTGACTATTACACTTTAATAAGCAAACTTTGTTTCACGGGTTAGAGTGGTTTTCATTAACCCGTGAAACAAGGTGTAATAGGTAAAGAGTAATAAAGTGTATTAAAGTGTAATAGTGCTATTGAACAAATAATTATAAAACACAAAGTTACAAATTCAAATTTATTATTAAAGTACATATGCATTTCAACTGGTTACAAATAGAATTGAAAGCATGTAGAATTATATAAATGTTATCAACTATCGCTCAGAAACTACATTTCATAGAATCTTTCGGTCATTAATTATTATCATCTTATTTTTCACAGGTATTCAGTTTATTCAGTTTGTTTTGAGTTTTCCGGTGAAAATTACATGTAAAAAGTCACAGCTGAATTTTGTATTGATGAAATAAAAACAATGCATAGTTACGTTAATAAAAAGACATTTAAATGCAAACATTTCAGTGAATTAGTTGTACTTCTGGTATGGACTTTTCACAAAACATAAAGTGTAATAAAGCGTATTACACTAAAGTGTGTTTCACGGGTTAATGAAAACCACTCTATCCTCTATTAGTGTAATGTTCGTATTAGAGTGATTCTCATAAACCCGTGAAATACACTTTAGTGTATTATGCATTACTTCACTCTAATTCTTTTGTTTTCTATTGTGTTTATCTGACTATAACACTTTAATAAGCACACTTTGTTTCACGGGTTAATGAAAACCACTCTAATGAACGTATATTGGCCTAATTGTTTCAACCCTTAGCGTAAATGAATGTATATTTCGCCTAAATGAACAGCAAAAGGTGTAGATCTTATATCCAGTGTTTTTTATTTTTGTGTCTATTTGACTATTACACATCAACAAGGAATTGTTTTAACGGGTTAAGTAAAATCACTCTAATATTTAGGTATTAAGAATGCATTTTATTGTTAAATAATTTTGTAATTCTGTATATATTTTTTTCCGTTTCACGTCTTTTAAATTGTTATTTCTTGTTGTGAAATTTCACAGGTATAAATCAGAACGTACAACATGCATGCCCCCTTGATGAAGGCTTCCGCTTTCGAGATTAATGTTTAAAATAAATATGTTTAAATAATAAAAAAGAAATGTCGCTTGCCCTTCAGTTAAAAAAGTGTTTTTCCTCGCTTTATCAATTGCTGATTGCTTTACAGGTTTAAGAGGTTGATCAATATTGATCTAAGTCAGGGCATGGCTAAATCACAGATCGAACCCTGAAACAACCTCTGGGTTGATCAAAGTCAGGGTACGCCTAACCCACAGATCGAACCCTGAAGCAATCCTTGGGCTGATCTACGTCAGGGCATGGCTAACTCACAGATCAAACCCTAAAACAACCCCTGGGCTGATCTAAGTCAGGGCATGGCTAACTCACAGATAGAACCCTGAAACAACCTCTTGGCTGATCTAAGTCAGGACACGGCTTTTCTTACTGATCGAAATGGAAGTTAGCGTGCAAAATCTAGCAAGTGCTCTGTTGGAGATGTGTTTACACAGCGTTTAATCTCATGTAAATACAAGCCTATTCTCAACGTGACCTGCTCAATGAAAGGTAGGAGAGCCTTTATGATTTTTAGTATTTACCGTTAAGTCTAATGTTTATGAAAGCTAGCTAAACAACTCCTGCTGTTAAAGGCCCACTTGGATGAAAATAATTGGAAATGACTTGGAACACAATTCGTTCAACTTATCTATATGGTTCAATAGTCAACATATTTTCTTTACAGTATGGATAAAAAGTTAAATTTTACACCGTAAAAAATAAGAGAGATCACTTACTGACGTTTCGGACGCTAGTCCGTCGGAGTAAAAAAAAAGGACTAGCGTCCGAAACGTCAGTAAGTGATCTCTCTTATTTTTTACGGTGTAAAATTTAACTTTTTATCCATACTGTTTATTAGAAACACCGACGTAGCCCACACTAGCTTACCGCTAGTTATCATCTCATATTTTCTTTACAGTCAACAGTGGCGGATAAAAAAAATCGATCCATTTTAGCATCTAGATTGTAGGTAAATGACGCCATTTACTCAACCCTATTATTTTAACTTTAAAACCAAAATTAATTTCTTGGTGATAATTTGTTTAAAATGTAGGATGTTTAAGTAGTTCTTCAAAGCCATCTATATTCATCTTTAAATTACTTCAACTGGGAAGAATCAGTTTCCAATTTTGACACATTTTCGTACTTTGTACTCAAGGAAAAAAGCAGTTTTAACGACATGAAGTCTAGATGAATCATATTTCATCACGAACATCGTGAGTTACTGATACGTTTTTTCTTTCACAAACGGCAGACATGACCACGTTTTCATCGTTTCCCTTCATTTCACTTTATCTTTCTTTGCAAACCTTCTCACCACATGTACATACAGTTATTGTTTTATTTATCTACCACTAGAACATTCTTTTGTTCCTTTTTCACTAATTCTTAAGAACGTTTTGATTGTAAACTTGTTGCACGTTTTTTCCCTACTGAAAGGAGATGCTTAAGCTTTCTAGTTAAAAATCTCCAGGTAGCAGATAAACAATACAATATTTGGCTTTCAGTTGGTAAGAAGGTTTGCAAAAGGTAAGTAAAATGCAGAGAAAGGATGAAAACGTGGTTATGCGGGTAGAAAAAATGCAATTCCACCAGTTTAAATACCAATTAGTAAATATTCCCCATTGAGTTGGCGAGTGCCACTTGATTCAAGTTTGATTGCTTGGGAATTGACCTGCTCACACTGTTTTCCGCAAAACGGTCAAGATTTTCAAAGTAGCAGTAATAGACCTTTTCGGCTTGGGAATTGACCTGCTCACACTGTTTTCCGCAAAACGGTCAAGATTTTCAAAGTAGCAGTAATAGACCTTTTCGGCTTGGGAATGGACCTGCTCACACTGTTTTCCGCAAAACGGTCAAGATTTTCAAAGTAGCAGTAATAGACCTTTTCGGCTTCGGGATGGACCTGCTCACACTGTTTTCCGCAAAACGGTCAAGATTTTCAAAGTAGCAGTATAGACCTTTTCGGCTTGAGCGTAATGATTTTCCCATTACATACCACGTGTCATTTTCTTGAGAATAAGATTCTTAGTTTGTTTAAGTCGTATCCATATTCATGTGCCTTCTCGTGTGCAACCGTTAGACAAAGAAATGCCGATACTCTAGGAAATGACACATGGTTTGAAATAAGAAAGCATTACGCCCAAGCCGAAAAATTCTACATAGCTCATTTATAGCTACAGTTCTTATAAAAGGTAAAACAATGGCTGGTCCGGAAAAGGGCCAAAAATTACAGTGTTTGAACTTTCAAACTTACCAAAAGAGAATTCGATTTTCTTTTGCTATTTCTGATTATCTTTTTGTTTCGGAGATTTTACGTCGTTTTTTCTTTCTTTCTATCTTCATTTGGTTCGGCGGATTTTGACCCTAGAAAACGGTCATTTTTGGAGCTAGATCTGCACCTATACTCAATCAACATGCATTGTAGCAGGCAACTCGAAACTTTCACCACCACAATTATTTTTTACCACTTTTTTTTAATGATGTGTAATTTGTGATTAATTGTAATTGTTTTATTTCTATCATAATTTTCAATTTATTTGTTTTATGTGTGTGACAAATAAAAGTTCTAAACTTCTAAGTGAGGGTTTACCGTTCGCCTCTCACCGCTGTGGTCCGGGTTCGAGCCCCGGCAAGGGCTGGATCATATGTGAGTTGAGTTCGTTTGATGTGTTGTTCTCTCCCTTGCCATGAGGGTTTTTCTCCAGGTTCTCGCTGGTTTTCCTCCCTCCGTAAAAATCAACATGTGAGTTGACTAGTGTTGTATGTTGTAAATATAGAATGTAGTGGTAGTGTGTGTGGAGCGAACCTCACGGAAGAGCCCCGACGGGAGTGATGGTTGTAAAACATATGTTTTTGTTTTTTTTAAATATAGTTTTACATTGGATTGGTGAAGTATTCTAAAGAAATAAACTATATACTTAAGAGGCTGTTTCTCTAAAAACCACCCATCGGCTTTCGGGTTTAAAAATCGATCTTCCTGATACTCAGTGTGTGAGTTCCCTTTCATAAGACTATATTATCCATGTGTTTCGAATTAAAAAAAATATTTTCTACGAGTTGAGTTGAAAAACGCTGAACTTTCACTGCCGTTTAAGCGCTTGGATTTAGGTAGGTTACAGACTTTTTCCCAGATTTTATTACTTTAATCTTTACCCTTTCTCCCCATATTAGTTTCAACTTTCAGTCAGGTGCCACTTTTGAGAAAGTAGATTTTACATTTGTCGGGTCTCACTAACTCTGTCGAGAAGTGGAAAGATTCTTATTTTTCTCGACCGATTTTAAGAGGATCAAATCAAGTTCAGACTAAACCCTTTTCATATTTTAAAGATGATATGTTTTTCTATATTTTTGCAAAGTTTTGTTGGTTTTGGTTTTGATTCGCAGAAGTTATCAATAATCAAAGTCATCGGTTTTCTGCCCGGTTCCCATACAAGAAAACCGCCCGGCCGGCAACAAATCGAAAAAGTGCCATAGCTCGATCGTAGAAATTTTGTTTTTTAAATTCGAAACACATGGTTTATATAGTTTTATGAAAGGGAACTCACACACTGAGTATAAGGAAGACCTATTTTTAACCCGAAAGTCGATGGGTGGTTTTTAGAGAGACCGCCTCTTAAAACATTAAAACCTTTGCTTATTGAAAACATGAAACAAAAGAAAGAAAGCACAACAAATGCTAGTACAATTATATAGCCAAGTTCGCACAGCCATGTGTTCGCGTCGTCTTCAAAATACAGCGATTCGGATCCAGATATCTGACTCACGCACAACAGGTTTTCAGGTTCAGAAACTGATAAAATTTGGCGGGGTTTAACGAGAAAAAACGAATGGAATATGTGGAATTGCGTGGAATATGATATATCCCTGGAAGATTCCAAAGCCGCCCCCGGCTTTGAGACACTTGGGAATCGGGCCAGGGGTTATGCGATGTATTGAACCGAGGAGAACAATAAAAATCGCGAGCTGATGTAAAAATAAGTTCTGTTAATAGGAAAACAATTTATCTCAAGGGTATCAAGGGTGGCATAGCATCAGTGCACTCGCCTCTCACCTCTGGGTTCTCGGGTTCGATTCCTGGACTCAGTATCACATGTGAGTAGAGTTTGTTCGGTCTCTCCTTTAATTTTCTTCTAGTTCTCCGGGTTTTCCTTACTCCGCAAAACCCAACATGGCCTCGTATTGCACATTGCGTAGGGGAGCGTATATTTTACGGCTGAATAGGGAAGAAGAAAATAGACTACAAGAATGAACTGAAGTTTACGTTGCTAATTATTCTTAATTTGCTTTTTTGTAATTTGCTTATTTACTCCCAGTCTTCTTGAAATTAGTTGTAAACTGGAGTTAAAAATGTTGTGAATATTATCTAGCTCGAATAACAATCAACGCAATATTTTTATTCCTTCATTCCATGATCTTGTTCATGTACAGTGGAACCCCGCTCTACGGTCACCCGCTTAATACGGTCACCCGGTTATTACGGACAGTTTTGTAGGTCCTAACGCAACACATTTTCTATTAAATTTACCCGCTTAATACGGACACCCGGCTAATACGGCCACTTTGGCCTGTCCCTTAGGTGGCCGTTTTAACCGGGTTCCACTGTATTGACAACATTGCATATTCATAGAAAGATCTAGTGCACTACTGACACATACAGTCAAGGTCATTAATATTGTCCACCAAAAAAGACATTTACACCAAAAGAAATGTCACGTGATACCTTATACACTCGCTCTAAATGCTCGATACCAGTAACCATTGTATTAGTAGAGTTCATAATTATTAATTGGGACCTTAAGAAACTCGAAATCTAGAACGGGAACGTCAGTATCTGAACGAGAAAAGACGATATCGTTCTCGCCAGAATGCGGTATTCAGCAATTGTACGTCGTTCACGTCTTGAGATCAAGAAGTAACACCTATTTCCAGATCTTTCACTATCATTAAATTCAGTTTTGAAACCTCAGGTCTCACGTCCCCGTTCTAGATTTCGAGTTGCTAAAGGTCCCTATTCTCGATCTGTTCATTGTTACTCATTATAGAGTTTGAAGCCAGAATTCATATCGTTTAAAACAAATACAAAAATCATCAGGCTGTACTTTTTTTGGTCTTTGAGTTTGTTTTTTTTACAGGACAACCTTTTTGACAGTGACTATTAATAATGATTAAAAGTGGGGTATCATAATATCGACATTTCCTAACCAATACATACGCCACGTTAGATTTAATTCAGTTCATAAGTGTTTTTATTACGAAACAGAGCCCTCATTTGGGATAATTGAAGAAAAGCTCCCTTTCGTAACTAAAGCAAGTTCGAGTTGGTAAGTTGTTGAAATACCATTTCTAAACTTTTAAAATTTAATAATATTTTTATGATATTATTTGTGTGAGCTTAGCCATAAGTGTTGTCCATGTAGTAGTTTAATGCTGTCAATAAGTAAGTAGACTGGTCTGTTTTGATTATGAAAACAGAAGGTAATAGATTGTTAATTAATTAATAGATTGTTAGTTAGTAAGTTCTGGGGCTCAGAATTTTTTCTGAGTCCATTCAGTATGGTACGATCACATATACATTTCATATTCCATCATCATACGCAAACCAACATTATCAGATTGTTAGTTAGTTAATTAGACACACACCGCACAGAGCCAGAGAGCAAGAGAGAGAGAGAGAGAGAGAGAGAGAGAGAGAGAGTAATTGTTAAAAACGTATGCTTCTTCAACCTTTTTTATTCAATTCCAAGCTGTGAAACTTAGTACATGACCAGGGAAAATATTCAAAATTACATATGAGCACAGCAGTTGGTGTAGAGGTTTAAGCGTGAATAAACAGCGAAAAAGCTTACAAAAGGGAACATATGGTATATTTGCTCAAAAGCAGACTTATGTTGGATGGGTTCAGCAAATTAACTATTAATTACACGCGTGTCGTTAAGTTTGCACGTTAAAGCTGAATCAAAGTCTTTTCAGAGATACCATGCAAATTCTAGTTCAATACGATCAAAATAGGAAGCCATACCGTGAGAAGTCAAGACCAGAACCCGCTCCTCGTGTTGGTGCTTTGTGTTTTAGAATAATAACCCTGATAATGAAGACAAAACACAAAGTCACAAAGCACGACCTTTGTCACGTCTTATTATTACCAAACACAGGCTCTTCATAATTTATAAATTTGACTAAAGATATATAAAGGGATCTCTCTTAAGCCTCTAATCATTCTGTTCCACTGACAGAGCAGAGCAGTAGAAGATTGAAATATAACTGGACAGAACTGATCGAGGACGCCGTTTACTCGATTGTAATTAGGAGCCTTATTAGGTAAGAATATCTTAAGGTTAATTTAGATTTTTTATCGAACCCTGAAACAACCTCTGCGCAGTTTTAAGTCAGGGCACTGCTAACTCACAGATTAAACCTGAAACAACCTCTAGGCTGATCTAAGTCAAGGCACGGCTAACCCACAGATCGAACCCTCTGGTCTGATTTCCAGATTGAATCGGAATTTTACACGCAAAGTTTTGTGGAGAGAGGAAAACCGGATGACCCGGGGAAAACACCATCAAACAAATTGAGAGACCATATCAAACCATAATATTTATGTAACATTTTAAATATTTATCTACATGGCATTATCTTTTTACGCGGGAGACACAACAAAGCATAGATGTCAGCTCATTCTGCATCATGAAATTGAAGCGGAAAAGCCAGATGACAAAGAGCAAAAGCTTACCTGGTTATGACTTCATTATCCGAGTAAAGCTTTTATCCTGGCATTTTGTCTTACTTAGGCCGTGTTTACATTCGAACAAATTACTGAGTTATAAGGGTTACCATACCTTGGTTAACATTAACGTCGACAAAACCATTAGTAAAATACTATTCAAGATAATAGAAAGTTTACCACGATTTACTCTTCTATCAGGCATGGCTAAGAACAGTAACCGACGGTGCGATGATTATTTATGTGTATCTTGATTTTTTTTTCGTGGAATGCGAGTGGTTTTATTTGCATTACAATGATGCATGGTAGCGCTCTCTGAACATGAAAATTAAACTCAGCGCCGTCTCTACTTCATGCCGGTATTTCTGAATCCCCCAATTTTTTTTCTGATTAGACAACTACGGTCATTTTAGCATGTATAAACAATTATTCTTTGAACTATGGTTATGAAAATTAACCTCGACTTTTTAAAACCGTAGTAAACGTCCAAGTGTAAACACGGCGTCTTAAAAGTCTTTGAAAACCTGACAACATGGGTACTTCTGATTGGTCCGCGATATGAACCAATCAAAAATCAGGATCTTCGATCCGAAGGAATGTTGCCATGTCGCTGTGTTTTTTCTTTTCTTTCTTCGAGAAATTAAACTTTCAATCTTATCTTATCATATATTTCTGTATAATTTGATTAGATACTTATAAAATCTAATTGCAGCTCAAGTTTTTTCACCGATAACATATTCTTAACGATGCGAAAAACGGGCAAATCTATGCCGCTTTTTAAGATCCAATTCATGAACCCGTAATGTTGTGATTTTTTTCGATTACCATAAACAGTGTACTCGCATGTACAAATCAAGAATCGATGTAGTTTTCTATGTACTTTCCTTTTCTGTCGAAGCTTTTAATATAGATAGATACGGGACACGATCTACGAATGATTTTAGGCGAACAAACCATACTCATGGAAAAAAAAAAGATAAGACAAACTAAGTTCATGCATGTATATGTGCAAACTTTGCTAAAATTACAAGGTTATTGATGAACAATATACCTCTCAAAACCAAACAACACATAGGGAGCTGTACGGGCTCTAGATCTTTCTTTAATTTTTGGAAAATCTAAGTTAAATATTCCCCAGAGAAACATTGATCTACATTCAAATGAAATAACAGAGATACCACAACATTGTAAATATTATTGTTCCTTACCGCACAAATGCATGCAGATGTTTTCCTTGCATGATTTTCCTGACTGTAAATAAAACTTTGACCTTAATCATCTCAAAAGCCAAAAGCAAAAGCACGAGGAAGAGCCCAGTGGTGTGTAAGGTTCAAACTGTTAATCACACAAGATCCAGACAATTGAAACAGTTTTTCCTTTGTGGTACTCCAACCAATTTGATCATTTTTATATAAAAATTTAAATCAAGTTTGGTTCATATTTATCTCTATAAAGCTTTGTACACTATATGTTGACAATTTTCAAAATATGTCACAACGTGACGGGTCCATGCCCGGTAAATAATAATAATTATGTTTTGAATGAATATAATTATACATTTATTATGATATATATTCTCACTTTACACGATATTTTTTTTACAGTATATTGATGTGGTCGTGTGTGATTTGATCTATAGATTATCTTATAGTTTGGCTCATTGGCATATTTATAGTTCTTAGTATTATGTAATTGTAAGTATTTTTTCTATGAGTATTTATTTCCCAGTTATATCTACATTATGTAGTAATTATATATTTATAGGATGTAACTAATATTTTAGATAGCTATATTAACAATTTTAACCAATTAGATTTATTATATTTTATATATATATATTGTAATTAATTAGTTTGTCCTACGAGATAAGCGCATTTGGGCATCTTGGAAAATGCGCTCTATAAATAAAGTTATTTATTATTATTATTATTATTTCTCTCCTAATGATTTCTTACAGCAATATCGTGCTGTTAGTGGTAACTTACTTTACCTACGGACGGCCAACGTGAAGTCATAACAATTTTTGGTCTTTAATCATTATCACATCTTTTCTTTAATCCAGAATACAAGTGGCTTATCATCAGAATGAACGCATCCAACACATCAAGTACAGAACTGGAAACTGAAATGGATGTGTTGTACTTTACCCTCAAAGCCATCATTTGTGTCATCACCGTCCTTGGTAACGCTATGGTAATATTCCTTATCATCAAGTGCAGAAGACTACGAGTTCTTCCAAACACGTTTATTGTAAGCCTAGCCATAGCTGATTTCCTAGTAGGTGCGATCAATACTCCAACAGAATTTGCCTGCAAATACTGGCATGGAAATTGTAACTTTGTCCTACAAAGATTAACATATGACATCTTGTATCATTTGTCGACAACAAATCTTTGTGCGTTGACTTTAGATCGTTACATTGCTACTGCACGACCACTAGAGTATCCATTAATCATGACTAGAAAAAAAGTCATTATAATCATATCAATAGCTTGGATATCAGCCGGTTCGACGCCCTTAACAGCTTATATATTTCTCCTTAATGGATTACGCTTCGAAGCTCTACAAATCTTAGATCTGCTGATCTTCCAGATTCTTCCACCCATATTATTGGGAATTATTTATATCCGCATGACGTACATCGTGACAAAATTAAAGAAAAAACAAATTCAGCAAATCAATCAGATAAGTTATAATTATGGTGAAACAGAGGCTAGAAAAGTAAGAGCAAGTGCCAAAGTAAAAATTACTGGAGTCATAATTGCTGTCTTTATTTCATGCTATATTCTCGCAGTTGGTCGCCGACTTTATTATCTATTTGTGAATCAAAGTATTCCATATCCAGTGGTGGGTAGACTATCAAGGACATTACTTAATATAAACTCGGCAGCTAATGTTTTTGTTTATGCTTTGGTGAAAGGAGACTTCAAGAGAGAACTCAAAAGGAAATTGAAATGGTTGTATTTTTATCCAAATAATAATCTGAAAAGTTCATGTGAGAACCACATAGAAATGAGATCGTTCTGATATGACAAAAGAAAAAAATAAATGATTTAAAGAGTCTATGAGTTTTGTGGTAGTTGTTATTATTTTATGATGATGACGACAATGATGATGATGGTGGTGGTGATGATGATGGTGATGAGGATGGTGGTAATGATAATGGCGATGATGATGATGCATGATGATAAACATGATGATGATGATGGTGGTGGTGGTGATGATGATGCATGATGATAGTGATGATGATGATGATGGTGGTGATGGTGGTGATGATGATGATGATGATGATGATGCATGATGATAGTGATGATGGTGATGATGATGATGATGATGCATGATGGTGGTGATGATGATGATGATGATAGTGATGATGATGATGATGGTGATGATGATGATGATGCATGATGATGGTGGTGATGGTGGTGATGGTGATGAGGGTGATGAGGGTGATGATGATGATGATGCATGATGATGGTGGTGAGGATGGTGAGGATGGTGAGGATGATGAGGATGGTGAGGATGGTGAGGATGGTGAGGATGGTGAGGATGGTGAGGATGATGAGGATGGTGAGGATGGTGAGGATGGTGAGGATGGTGAGGATGGTGAGGATGGTGAGGATGATGAGGATGGTGAGGATGGTGAGGATGATGATGATGATGATGATGATATGATGATATGATGATGATGATGATGATGATGATGATGATGATGATGATGATGATGATGATGATGATGATATGATGATGATGATGATGATGATATGATGATGATGATGATGATGATGATGATGATGATATGATGATGATGATGATGATGATGATGATGATATGATGGTGATTATGGTGATGATGATAATGATGACGACGACGACGATGATGATGATAGTGATGATATTAATCATGATGATCATAACAATAATGAATGATAATGATGTATTCTTTCGTCAAATAATTTCATTTCCAATTATATAGCACTGTCTTTTGCATTTGTTGACAAAACTCTTTTCCCGTTTTTTGTTATAAACTCCTTGCAGTACGTCGGAATGCAGCTCAATTTAGAGGACAAAACAATAGGTTCGAATTTTCTCTTGAAACTTGGTTAAACTTATCTATATGGCCCCAATAATAGCCAAGCAACATATTTTCTTCACAGTCAAAATTTGCGGATAAAAATTATATATTTTTTTTTTCAGCATCTAAATTGTGAGTAAATGACATCATTTACTCAACCCTACTGTTCTTTTAGTTTTTAAACCAAAATTTCTCAACTGCGAGTGGCTCCCAGGCTAAAACTTTTGCCAATCTGGTTTTCGTAATCATGATTGAGTCTTATTATTCTTAAATACTTGAACTATTCGGACTTTCAAAATATGGGGCGTTTTCATCCAAGTGCCCCTATTAATAACCCTAATAAAGATTAATTGATTGATTGATTGAAGAGGTCTATTAATTACTTTTCGCTCTTGTGTTTCCACTTCTCCGAAACATATCCGATAGTTCTTTACACATAAAATACTACACGTTTTGAGTGCCAATAAATGTATTTTAATGATGACTAATTACACTAAAAAAATTCAGCTTACTTATCACTTACATTCTTAAAAACTATTTTATCCTTTTCAAACTATTGTATTCATTTATTGCATTTCCTTTCCATGGTCTGGTTAGCAGTGGCAGTTGGAGGAAGACGTCAGTTTCGCTTTCAAAACCCTGGAACACCTAGAATTACACACACAAAAAAAAGATATTAAATGAATGCTTTTGTTGTCTACTGTTAAAGCTACTGCTACTGCTGCTGCTACTGCTGCTGCTACTATATACTGCTGCTGCTGCTGCTACTGCTACTGCTGCTGCTATTGCTGCTGCTACTACTGCTGCTGCTATTGCTGCTGCTACTGCTGCTGCTATTGCTGCTGCTACTGCTGCTGCTATTGCTGCTGCTACTGCTGCTGCTGTTGCTACTGCTACCAGGTGAATTCATCCCAAGAGACTTTGCGCGCAAAACCTTCCCGTGATTCTTCAGTACCCATACCGATATTCGAACTCGGTAGTTTTTTGCGAGTCGAAAATATGCTCGATCAGATGAGGTCTTTTTGCATGAAATGTAGACGTATTCTCTTATTAAATTATTGTAATACCTCTCAGAACGCTTGGTTTAAAGGGGCACTTGGATAAAAACGCCCCATATTTTGAAAGTCCGAATAGTTCAAGTATTTAAGAATAATATGATTCAATCATGATTATGAAAACCAGATTGGCAAAACTTTTAGCCTGGGAGCCAACAATAGGGTTGAGTAAATGATGTCATTTACTCACAATTTAGATGCTGAAAAAAATATATAATTTTTATCCGCCAATTTTGACTGTGAAGAAAATATGTTGCTTGGCTACTATTGGGGCCATATAGTTAAGTTTAACCAAGTTTCAAGGCATTTTTAATTTTCATCGATTTTCATCGAAGTGCCCCTTTAAGATTCAAGCACGTAATAAATACAATAGATTTGAAATAAAAAGATTAATTGCTGCAATAATCGTGTGACTTGGGAAACATGAAAAATATCATCTGCCATCTTTTTTTCGACAAATCGATCGCAAACGCTCATGGGATGGATTTTTCTTTGCTGAACACTAAACGTTTTCTGATTGGCTAATTCAGTTAGCTCAGATCATCTGGCAAACAAATAAAAACAAATCAACAAAATAAACTTACCGAAGTAACACCATGGTACGTCTTTTAAGCTATCGTCATAGCAACAACGTCCACCATGCCTGCTTAAACAATGTTCCTTTTCTATACCAACGTTAACATATCCACAATCAGCACGATCCTTTGGACGGATAATATCCTTTGAGCACATTAGTTGTCTTTCGACGCCTGTCAAAAACACAAATCAAAGTGTGTTACCATCTTTTATAATTTGAAGTCAAACCTTGCCAAACCTATTCTCGCAAATGTAAGCTAGTACTTAAATGTAGGGCTGTACTGGTAAACACTGCCCGTCATGTGCAATGAAACAGAGTATCCTATTGCTTGGTATCCATCCGCTGAATGAATCTTATGAATCTCATTACCAGCCTACAATGACAGGCAAGCACAGTCCGTCATGTGCTATTAACCAGAGAGTATTCTATTGCTTGGTATCAATCAGTTGATTGAATCTCATGAATCTCATTACCAGCCTACACTCTTCTCTAGCTTATTTACCGTAGAAACACCATGGAGAGTTTTCCACACTTTCATCCCAGCAACACAGCCCTAGTTTGTAGTTCTCTCCCAAACAGTGCTCCTTCTTTATTCCGTAATATCCACAGTCTTCGCGCTCGTTGGAATTTGCAGAACAGTTTTTCGTCTCATCGGTTTCACCTGCATACAAACATAATAGCCATTTTTGATGATAATGTTGGTTTGCGTATGGTGATGGAATATGAAATGTATATGTGATCGTACCATACTGAATGGACTCAGAAAAAATTCTGAGCCCCAGATTTTTGTTAGCTAGCAAACATGGTGTATTGTGGTCTAGCTCGGGTAAAAATTGTTTTCATCATGCTTTATATGAAGCTATGTAACCACAAATATGTCACAATGCAAATGCTAAATAAATAAATATGATTATAATTGATTCTTAAGTCTCTTTTTTCAGTATTGAGTATGAAACGAGCTAATATTTTGATCACAAAATACAGGGAAATGTATAGAGCGATGTTTGGTGTTGAGTAAATGACGTCACTGACTCCTTTAAAGATTCGTAAAAAAATTAGTACTTCCCATCGGAATATCAAGAAAAATCTTATTTATTAGTCCCTTAAAAAAAACTTGGAAAACTTGGCTTTTCAGTCGTGATTATAACATGCCTTAATTTTCCATATTCTATAATGTATCCGTCCAATTTTGAATTTTCATTAGTATTTTAAATTGTTCTTATTAAAGTTTTACAAATTTTCTTAACATATTAGTGTTTTTTAATAGTTTTTTCTTAGTCTAATGAATAGTCTAATAAGCTAAATAATATTGTTATATTATGTCAAGTGAATATATACAATTACAAAAAAGTGTTGAGATTTTGCAAAATACTAAATAACTTTAACTTTTTCTCCTTTTATCTTATTTATATCCATTTGTGAAGCGTTGTTGGAAGTACATGAATTGACGCTATAGAAAACATTGTATTATTATTATTAAAGATTATTCCAAGAAAGTTTAAGCCGAATTTAATTTTGAGCGATTTTCGTACTAGTTCCCCTTTAAGAAGTATGGATTCCACAGGCTGTCTCTTCTTCTACTGGATTCCAATATTCCCCTTCACATTTCGGCCTGCGCCATCTTGAAAGGTAGCCATGCCTTTGCATCGAGCTTGCAATGATAGAGATCTTTTTTAACACCTTGAACAATCATTCACATGTTTCTATCATGTCTCGCTTCGATGCAACGGCATGGCTACCTTTCTTCGTTGAGGGAGGGATTAATAGAACACACGTACCGTGGAAACAGTAGGGGACGCCAGGCACACTATCATCATAGCAACAGCGACCCTTGTTGAAAGTTGACTTTTCACACAACTCCTTTGATATGCCAAGCCAGCCACAGTCAAGGCGCTCATTTGGTTTGATAACATCGTTTGAGCATGTTTTCTCCATTTGCACGCCTGTAAAATATTGAAACAATATATATAGTTATTTCGATAAAGATAATTATCTAAAAGCACTGTTAAGGTTGATGGGCATGTAAATTTTGTAAGCATTAAATGGCACCAATGGGCATCAATGCGAACTATACATAACATTATCAGCTTGTTGTAGTTTGGGAATCAAGGGTGGAGAAGCTGGTCGTGCACTCGCTTCTCAACTCTGGTGTCTCGGGTTCGATTCCTGGACTCTGCATCACATGTGAGTAGAGTTTTTCGGGTTACCTGGTTTTTGTCCCTTCGTAAAACCTAACACGGTAAATTTTATTCGATTTAGCCGTGTCCTGACTTAGATCAGCCAAGAGGTTGTTTCAGGGTTGGATCTGTGAGTTAGCCGTGCCCTGACTTAGATCAGCCCAGAGGTTGTTTCAGGGCTCGATCTGTGAGTTAGCCGTGCCCTGACTTAGATCAGCCCAGAGATTAATTCATGGTTCAATCTGTGAGTTAGCCATGCCCTGACTTAGATCAGCCCAGAGGTTGTTTCAGGGTTCTATCTGTGAGTTAGCCGTGCCCTGATTTAGGTCAGCCCAGAGGTTGTTTCAGAGTATCGCTAACGGTCTTTTTGAAGCAAAAGACTTGTCCCTAGCACCATACACTATACTGACCTTGCGGCAGCATTGAAACAAACAAGACAAGAAGTCCGGTCAGTATGATCGCCATCTTCAACTTTCTGGTGTTTTGCTAAAAAAGAAAAAAAAAAGAAAACAAGGGTAAAATGAGTGGTCAAATACGATGCTTTGGCAGTTCCTGTTTTTTTTTTTCTGTAACAGACATTTTTACCTTCGGCGTAATGTTTTCCTATTTCAGACCACGTGTTTTTTACATTTACAAGAGTATCATTTCTTTGTTTAACGGTTGTGCATGAGAAGACACATGAATATGGATACAACTCAAACAAAGAATCTTATTCTCAAGAGAATGACACGTGGTCTGAAATTCGAAAAATTATTACGTCCAAGGTAAAAAGGTATATTACCTTGCGTTAAGGCTGCGAAGTCATTGAAGACTTGGTCCTGTAGGTCTTAGCTAAGCCGCTTTCATTTCTTTGTTCATTGGTTGGGAATGAGAAGACACATGAATATGGATACAACTCGAACAAAGAATCTTATTCTCAAGAGAATGACACGTAGTCTAAATGGGAAAACCTTACGCCCAAGCTAAACAGATCTATTTACAAAACAAACCACATATAATAATAATTATATGATATGAAAGAATAATGACAGCAAATGCCAAAAGTGCAAAATGCATATAAAAAAAGATTCAAAACTTGTTGAAAGCTAAGTAGTCGTTCTATACCTCACTCTTTACAGTTTTGCACGAAAACATTATTTGCTGGCGCTAAATTAAAATTATTACAGTCGATTTTTTCTTTCGTGCAAACAGACTTTTGTAATAGTGGAAAAGGGGACTAAAAGCGGGGGAAAAAGGAAATAGAAACGCAAGGAATTCAAATGCTCGCTTAATACCACCAAAGATGTAGTAATGATAATAATAATGAATTTTTTAGAACGTACGTGTTTCCTTCTGTACTGAAGGGGAATTCTTTTCGCTTGTATTACAAGCATCTATTAAGCTTCAAATGGCTGTTATATCACAGTGTTAAGCACTCACAATAGAGCTAAGCTCCAATAACTGTGAAAGCCCAGGATCGAATTGAAATTTGAAATTTGATTTTTTGTCGAGAGAGGAAAACTGGAGAAAAACCCTTAAAACGTTTATTTTACCTTAGGCCCTGATGGTACATATTATCCCAATATTCATTCAATATTTCAAAGATATTTGGTCACTAAAGAGAGAGTTTCTTAAAACAGGTAGATGCTTACTTACCTTTGGATGTTCGGCCAAACTGTCCAAGTGAGTGTGCAGAATAAACTGTAGCGGTGCTCTGATATGAAGCTAATGTATAGTAAGATGTCTGAATCTATTTTAGTTATCATTCCATGATTGGTTCTTAACTTTTTTTTCCGATATGTGACTGAATTGAATTATTCTTTCCCCTCGAGCTAGGGGGAATAGAATTAAGTTTTCTCGTAAACAACGGCAGCCAAAAAGCATACATTTGCATAGTTTTGTCGAAAGTTGAATAAAATAAGAATGAGAACGACAAAGAAAATAAAATGAGAAGAAGGACAAAAGAGAAAAAGAGGAAGAGGAAAAGGAAGGAGAAGGAGAAGGAGAAGGAGAAGCAGTCTGTTTCTAACTCAAATATTCTTTATATACCATAAAAGGTAATACAAAAATATCTCGCCGAAGATCTACAGAGGGTCCAAAACAGAAGTCTTGATATAATTGGTATAGAAAGAACATCTTTACCAACGCTAGAAAAACGACGACTAGAACTGAGTTACTAAACGTGTAATTGAAAGAATATTCAGTGACTCGAATCATCCAAACGAAGTATTTATTAAATCAAATGTAAATCGCACTTACAATTTAACATCAAATTCTAGTCATTAAATAGGAACTCAAAGACAGTTGAACTCTTTTTTACCGAGGGCCGCGAGGCTGTTAACATCATAACTAATTATACACTTTTTCTTATTCTTTTGTTAGGACGCAAGGATCTTCGAGGCAGGGAACGTACCTTTAAACTTTTATTGTAGGCTTGCAGACCCAGTTGCTCGACTTGTTTCTACTCTTCAACTAACTTACAATATTAATTCTGGTTCTTTTAAACTATTCTTAAGTGAGACACTGGCCCAAAACAAAACTCCTAAACACTTTGGTTTTTAACCATAATAATATCTGATTACAAGTAGGTTACTGAAGTGAGTGCGACAGCTATCTATGATTTCAGGGAAATCCCCAGTATCGGTATCTACTCAGCGTGTCACACACAAACTTTTCCATTCAACGAGTGTGGTCCAGCGTTCACTTGACTACAAATATCAATCATTACCGACATTATCAAAATGTCTTAATCGTTTTTGAATATAGAATAAATTTGGCAAAGAGTGGCATAACACTTTGTATATAATGTAGATCTTTTAATTTTAGATATTTTTCTACATATTTTTTCCCAAATTTCTTTATATTGTAAATCTTTCGTATATATTTTATCTAAGGTAGATAAATAAAGCTTATTTTTATTATATTATTATAAAGGTTGAGAAGGATATATGAATAATGGATACAACCCAAAGAAATAATTTTATTGTCAAGGACATAATTTTATGCTTAATGAAAGACACATGAATATGGATACAACTCAAACAAAGAATCTTATTCTCAAGGAAATAATGTGTGCACATGGTCAGACACACGATCTTAATATTATATCAAATACAGCTATTTCTGTTGCTTATTATTGTCAAAGTTTGTGCATTTACAGCTTTGGCACTGAATATGTAGTAATAAGTATGAAAACTGTGCTTCAAAAGTTATTCAAAATCGTATTTTGTAAGAAAAATAGTTCAGTATAAAAACAATAACGATGGTATCCCCAACTACCCAACAGGTCCTCTTCAATGTAATCAGCCATATTGAATGTAAAATAGGTAAAAATATCAAAGATCTCAAAGTGATCTCCTGTATTGCCTCATCTACATCTGTATTGCCTGTACCGGAATTAGCCGTGCCTTAACTTAGATCAGCCCAGAAGTTATTTCAGGGTTTAATGTGTGAGTTAGCCATGCCCTGACGTATATCAGCCCAGAGGTTGTTTCAGGGTTCTATCTGTGAGTTACCCATACCCTGACTTACATCAGCCCAGAGGTTGTTTCAGAATATGGATAAAATTTGAGGGTTTTGTAAAATTCATATGTAAAGAGTAATTGGCTATAAGAACGAAGAATAAAACAAAGAAGGCAAAAAAAAATTCCACTTTGATCGCGTGCACAAAAAAGCGGTCAAAGAAGATCTTCGCAGCACGTGTCCACATGAGTATGGATGCCAATTAGGTCGTCTGATATAACTATGGATACCACCACATGCATTTTCCGTAAGTCACGTTTCGTCCTCAAGTATACTTTATTTATTAATTATTATATTTAACGAGGAAGGCACACTCGGTGATGATTTTCAGGAGGGTCCTCTAAAATGAACATGAATGATATAATGAGATATAGATATTACACATATATGCATAATTTAAGCAATATATGACCCATTTAGTACGTTATAAAGAAACGACTTTAAAGTAGACAAAAAACTTTTTAACGATAACTTAAAATTAATACTTAAAGGTAAAGCGTTCCAGTCATGCGAATAGTTTCCTTACACCGAAGCAATGATAGTAAAAGTATCTTTCTTTAAAAGTCAAAGAATTTTGATCATCTTTTTAGAAAACACGAAGAGACTCGCATGCGACAAATTGTCCAAGAAAACAAATATGGCGGCTGGAAAATTTCGCGTCTAACATGAAAATATAGCTTATTATTCTTGGTGCGATGTTTACCCATTTAAGACCACGTGTCATTCCCTAGAGAATAGGATTCTTTGTTTAAGATGTTTCAATACTCATGTGCCTTCTGGTGTGCAACTGTTAGACAAAGAAAGGCTATTCTAAGGGATGACACGTGGTCTGAAATGGGAAAACATTGCACCAAGACGAATTAGGTCTATTGTTTGAGGTTCAGACCACGTATCATTCTCTTGTTACTGGAAAACTAGTTTCAAAAGAATGGCACGATGATTTCGTTTAAGAATAGGGACCTTAAGCAACTCGAAATCTAGAACGGGGACGTGAGAGACGGGGTTTCAGAACTGTAATTTAATGATAGAGGAAGATCTGAAAATAGGTGTTACTTCTTGATCCAAGACGTGAACGACGTGCAATTGCTGAAAATCGCATTTTGGCGAGAACGATATCATCTTTTCTCGTTCACATACTGACGTTCCCGTCCTAGATTTGGAGTTGCTTAAGGTCCCTAATGATAAAACGTCAAAACCCGGTTCAAACGAGCAAAATCTATTGTTTGAATTAATTTGCATTAGATCTTTTTGCTTTATCACTATTTTCGACTTCGTGCACTTTAAAAACAATAGGTGATATCAAAGATTTCAGAATTTCAACATACGCAAGTGTTGTGCATTGGTATGGTCCGACTCGTTGTTAACTACAACATTGAAATACAAGCATCTTTTTTTCAAATTCTAAAGATGTTCAAATTCCGTACAATCTTTGATCTCACCTATTGTTTGCATAGTGTACGAAGTCGAAAATAGTGTTAAAGCAAAAAGGTCTTGTCCGTTTTGTACGGCCCGACTCGTTGTTAACTACAACACTGAAATACAAGCATCTTTTGTTCAAATTCTAAAGATGTTCAAATTCCGTACAATCTTTGATCTCACCTATTGTTTGCATAGTGTACGAATTCGAAAATAGTGTTAAAGCAAAAAGGTCCAGTTCTTTCTGTACTTATCTATAGGGTCTTACATGGTCAATGAATTTATATAGGAATCTATAAGTGAATTCAAGGTGGACATCTACTAGATCAAAAATGAGTGAGAGTGCTTCTTCTAGGGTTCCAAGCACCAAGAAGCTGATGCCATTCGGAAAGTTCGTTATTTTAAGGTATAGGTATAATGATATAATAATAGATAATAATAATGAAACAGTGATGTTTAGATTGTTATTCTATTTCTTCCATTTTCATTGTTTAGCAGGACTATATTTCTTTATTTCAAAATTTTGATATTTTCACATGTGAAAATAACATCACTATGGTAACATACTTATGCAGTTTCAACGTCCGAAGATAAAAATCGTATCGTGGCCCGAGTAGCATCAATTTTGCGTCCGAGCGCAGTGAAAATGAAATAAGTGAAATTCAAGAAAAATGGAGACTTCAATTGAGAGATATTTCTCAGGTCTTAAATATTAGAGGTTTTCTCAATTACATTTTGTACAATTAATTAATCAAGATAATACTTATAAGTAATAGCATGACTTGAGGGTGATTAGTGATTAAATGTCCCCGAAAGCCGAGGGAGGTTTTGTTGAAGTCCCGGGGCTTGAGGCACACGACTACTCACCGACCATGAACAAAAAAGATGTTTTGGTTTAACTTCTTAATTATAACCAATTATAAAGAAAAATAAACAAATTACAAGTCTATAATTAACTGTTTATCAAAAATATTTGATAATTTACCGCCTAAAAGTCTAGCTCTTTTAAAGTTGCTCTCTCAGTAATCAGGCTTACTAGCGTAATAAATCGAGTGCTTGAAATGAAGAAAATTCAAATTTCAATTTTTCCCCAAATAACAGCTGTTATAACTTGAAAATACACAAAACGTTTTACCATTGAAGGCTTAATCCACTGGTAAATTTTTGGGGAAATTGTGAGAACAAATTTTTTTTCCATCCGCCGTAAACTATCGATATTTCTCGAATCTTACAGTCAAGCTCTCTTAAGGGCCTAATACTTATCTTTATCAAAAACGACCTCTACTAAGCCATAAGTATAATTTGTTTCAGCAATCATAATTAATTAAAATTTTTCAGTACCTTAATAATAGTCCCGTGACGTTATTGCTTTTATTAAAGCTGAAGCCAACAGCTGGAGAATAAAGTGTTGTTGTGGACACCAAAAAGAAAATTGTTCTATCTAGCATTGAAATGGGTTTTATTCCTTTATTTATGATATTTCAAAACTGTTGTAACGGCGGAGTTGAAATAACAAAACGCGATAAACAAGAACATTTAAAAATCAATGACTAGAATTGAGAGATATACACCTCAGTTCTTGTATATTTGAGGTTTTATCAATTTTATTGATAGAAAATAGAAAAAGTAAATAAAAGAATTAATAAATTACATTACAGATATATTTTGGTGGTTTCTAATTCGCTTCAATTTGCAACAAGCGCCTTTGTCTTTATTATTTTTCTGTCATGTCACTTGTCACAGCTTGTCACACAAGATCGGATCTGGCGGACGCTTTCTCAAATATATATCTATGGCACGAAAAGTAGTACTGCCTTTAATATTCTCTTACCTATTTCTACTGAACACCGCATTCGAATACATTGGTACAGCATGTAGAGAATGTGTCTGCGCTTGCGAATTTTTGGTTCGAATATCTGTTGTGAATATCCCACGCGTGATTTTTTTATCGCCGTACACTCTTTTGCTTGGCGATCTCTTCAAAACTAGACGCTCTTGGAGCGTTCACTGGGTTGCCTGTGCGAGAGCTCGCCCACTCACTAATCCTATATACTCTATTATTTCTTACCAAAGTGTTCCTTTTGGGTTCAAAGTCCCCCTTTATTAAAAACATTTCAAATTCTAGTAAGACATTAGTGTTGTGTTACTGACTTGTCAACGCATATTATATTTCTACTTGACCTACTAGAGTACCTTTCAAGACTAGCTGATGAAATAAACATATCTATTTCAGTATCGAAACTGTTCGCTGCAAAACAAACGTTTTATCAATGTAAATACTCATAGCCAAAATGTGTTTAACTAGTCATTTGTTTTTCCCTCAGTTTTTGTTTTCTGTATTTTCATAAATGGAAATATTCAACAAGGAGTCTTGGCAGTTCGCTTTCTTGTAGATCACTATCAGCTCGTCTGACTTCTACAAGTTCTTGGAGTCAGCTTTCATCAAAGCTTTGTTTGTCACTCGTTTTGTAGTTTGTCTCTTGTTCTGTAGTTTGTCTCAGTATATTTTTTTGTATCTGAGATCTGGTAAGATCTAGCTTGATCATAGCTAGGTAGTTTATAGATTCTCTTAGTCTATTTTGACTAGTTTGTCTAGTTCTACGATTCTCATACCGGAGTTTGCTCATAGATTCTCAAAGATAGCTCACAGATTCTCAGACTTCTCTCTTTGAGTATGTGGACCAACCCGTTCCAAAATCGCTCCATAACATCTTTTAGTGTGTGTCTACCACTACTGTGCGTGCGTTTGTAAGTAGTTTAAGCGTAGCGTTAAAAAACCTAAAGATAATAGTACGCAACATGCCTACATACAAAGTAGTACTTCACGAACCCTGAACGAATGAATTAATGGTGACTCAACACTAAAAAACTATAAATACATCCTCGATGTCGTGTGGCAACTTCATTGGACATTGGACATTGTTTACAAGTTCTCGACCAATCATAACGTGTGAAATTATGGTCTACCTGACGCAGGAAAAACGGATCTCATTTTAAGACTGGTTTGCTACCATAGCAACCCAGTAATAACGTGTATTTTTTCATTTTTTTTTACCCTCGACTTGGTACCCTCGACCCTCGACTTGGTACCCTCGACCCTCGACGTGGTACCCTCGACCAAAAGACAAACTCATATGAGAATATTTGGAATGACAAGCCGTTAAAAAGAGTTTTCCAAGCTAGACACAGCTGTAATCGTTGGTTAATGATCGACTCACATCCCTCCCGTTAGGTTTTTAATTTTGTAATCGTTTCCAGGTCCATCCTCGCGTCTAACGGCTGTTCTGTGCCGACCTTTGAATTCACGGATAAAATGGCGTTTTTTGCTGTCGTTTCGGCCAACGTTTGGAGAGCTCACGGCTCAATACCGTGAGCTCGAAAAAATTGGTATGGATTGATTGCTGAACAACCCCTTCATGGCCCTGCGAAGTAATTTTATCATCCCAATAGTTTTACGTGGAAAAAAGGCGTCTGAAGTGGCCGGGATTGGAAGTGATTTTGGAGTGTCCAACCTTTCCACTTTTTATTGAGGGAAGGGTAAGTTATGAAAAACTCGTTACAGACATCACAAACGACACACAAATACACCCTAATGCAAGAAATGGAAGTTTTATTAAAATATTTCTTTCAAAATGATTGTATTCAATTCGTTTACATGCAGCACATGGGGGGGGGGGGGGGGGGGGGGGGGGGGAAGCTGAAAGGTTTTGCTTGACATGCAAACGCGACCGGAAAAAGAGTTTGTCACACTTTCGTATTCAGTGTCACGCTTATCACGCACTTAGTATCAGATTTTTTTATATAGTTAATAAAACTCTTTGAAAATTCGCTTCTCTTTAGAACACAGGGATACCCCCATTTTTTGTGTAAATTTTAAAGTAAATGTCAAATTAGTTTTGTGAAAATTTACATTAGAATTCAAATTGGTTTTGAAAACAATATCAGAAGTTAATAAGTTAATAAAACTCTTTAAAAATTCGTTTCTCTTTAGAACACAGGGATACCTAACCCCCATTTTTCTGTGTAAATTTTAAAGTAAATGTCAAATTAGTCTTGTGAAAATTTACATTTTGGTTTTTAAAAGAATATGAGAAGAAGAAAGTACGAAGAGTTCAAGTGGGAGCTCCACTTTTAGGCAGTGCCTAAATATATATACTATTATCGTCATAAATTAGTTGTTCAAAATTAAATTGATAAAATCTCAAATATATAAGAACTGAGGTGTATATCTCTATATTCTAGTCATTCATTTTCTAATTTTCTTGTTTATCGCATTTTGTTATTTCAACTCCGCCGTTACAACAGTTTTGAAATATTATTCGTGGTATGAAAGGAATAAGACCCATTTCAATGCTAGATAGAACATTTTCTTTTTGGTATCCACAACAACACTTTATTTTCCAGCTGTTCGCTTCAGCTTGAATAAAAAATGTAACGTCACGGGACTATTATTAAGGTACTGAAAAA
Source organism: Anthopleura xanthogrammica (assembly GCA_964019055.1). Lineage (NCBI taxonomy): Eukaryota > Metazoa > Cnidaria > Anthozoa > Actiniaria > Actiniidae > Anthopleura > Anthopleura xanthogrammica. The sequence continues at coordinate 3,208,914 of OZ025220.1, forward strand.
TCTCATTTAATTATGATTGCTGAAACAAATTATACTTATGCCTTAGTAGATGTCGTTTTCGTAAAGATAAGTATTAGGGCCTTAAAAGCCAAACAGGTGACCGGTAGTCATCCATTCATCCACACGCACCCCTCAAGTTCGGTGTTTCTGCTTAGGGAAGGAATCATTCGCTGAAGAATCCAAAAACCGATGGCTTTTGAAAGTCAAATCACACTATTGAGTGTTTTAACGTCGTTTCTTATTCGCTTTAGCGAAAGTGGGTGTTCTGAAGGACCGTATTTTGATAAACTTCCATTCAGGAAGTTTGAGGTGGGGAATGTAATCCAAACAGTTTTCGTTGAAGATGATCAAGAGTGCATCATGAATTGCGCACGTTTGCCAGAGTGTTTGTCGATGAACATCGCTGACCAGCCGAAGCAAGATGGTTTGTTTGAATGTATTCTTCTGAGAGAGTTAGCGATGCCTTCTTCCATACTTTTAATGATGTCTGAGATCTATCATTACTACTTACGACGCTTTGGACCGGTAAATTAATTTTTTACACAGTTACATGTTGATAATATGATTGAGAAAACCTCAGACCTGAGAAATATCTCTCATTTGTAGTCTCCATTTTTCTTTAATTTCACTTTTTGTTTATCACTTTTTATTATCTATCTCAGAATTTCATTTTTCGTTTTCTTTTTTTTCTTTCTTTTTTGTTTCCTTTGTTTTTTTGCACCAATATTGAGGACGTTTTTTCCCGTCTGAAAATAAGTCATTGTAGAAAAGACTTAACTTCGTAGTTCAAGACTATTTTATTTTATTTCATTTTATATCATTTTATTCCATATCATTCCACGTAATTATTTCACTGTTTTGAAGGTATTTAGTAAATAAACCCCTTCTTGCGGCTGGGCCATATGTTTCGCTTCTTGGTCAAATGTTCTTTTTTCGGACCATTTCTCATCCAAGGACATTATGAACCGATATTCCAGTGAGCCAGAAGGGGTTTATTTACTAAGTATCCTTCAGTCTATTCGTTTTACACTTGGGAACATGGAAATTCCGCTTACTTCTCAAGTTACATGTATTTAGCTTGGGAAGTAAGCTGTGCAACTTGTGGTTCACATTAGAGCTGATCTCTTTGAATAGCTCGGCCGTTAGAGCATCTCTGCGGTTGTAAAGTGTGGTTAGGTTACTGGGTGCTAAGGCTTCAGCGTAGGTGGTGAATGGGTAAATGATTCTTAATGCACGCTTCTGCAATCTTTCTAAATCGTCCGACAAATATTGCGGGAGCCCATTGTGGAACACTGGACAAACGTATTCAGTTATGGGAGGTATGCATGTAACATAGAAAGTCAAGAGTTCATTTTATTTTTATAGGGTATGTGTTCCATCCCAAGATGCAAGAATGGCGGGACTTGTATAACGCTGGTGAACGACTATCGCTGTCACTGCAGACAAAGATTCACTGGCAAACAATGTGAGAACCGTAAGTTAAGGAAGCATCTCTCAATAAATTGTCCTATCAGATAGTAGCTAGGCTAAATATAGCTCGCGCGCTGATTGGTGGCTGGGCGTAATATTGTCCTGTAATAAGTAATTGGAAAGAGGAATTCCATGTCCACAGCTTTATAAATAAATTCTAGTTTTAAAAGTACTGTTTTGTATTTGTTTATGTTTATATTTTTTTCAGCTTCCTGCCGTACCAGTTCTGCACTTGGAATGGAAGATGGTAGAATCCCTGACCAACAGCTTACAGCCTCATCCGTTTACACATACCAGTACCTTCCAGCCTATGGAAGACTTAACTTTAAAGCAAATGCTTCGTATAACAGCGGAGCATGGGCAGTCAAGACTAATGATGTCAATCAGTGGTTTCAAGTCGATCTTGGCAGCGTTGCTAAGCTGACAGGGATTGCAACCCAAGGGAGCTCAATTCACGAAGAGTGGGTGAAAAGCTACGGTCTTCAGTACAGTGCAGATAACAGCACCTATGAAGACTACGAGGGAGAGAAGAGCTTTTCAGGAAACAGCGACCACAACACTGTTGTTAAGAATGAGGTGAATCCTGCTATCTATGCGAGGTACATCAGGGTACGACCAAAGACATGGAATAGCCATATCACAATGAGAGTGGAGTTATATGGGTGTAAATAAGGTAAGGCAATACTGGGGGAGGAGGGGAAGGGAGATATAGAAAGAACAAGAATAGTAAGGTACAATGATGATCCAATCAGCTGAATAAATCCGATTGCCAGCCTACGATGATAGGCAAACACTGCTCTTCATGTGCTATCAACCACAGAATATTCTATTACTTTGTATCAATCAGGTGAATGAATCTCACGAATCTTATTACCAGCCTACGATGAGGCGGCAAACACTGCCCGTCATGTGCTATCAACAAGAGAGTATTCTATTGTTTAATATCATTCAATAAATGAACGTTTTGTCATCACATAATTTGCTTACAATGATTTCAATCTTCAAAAGACCAAGAAAATTTAGTGTTTTTTTTTGGGACCAACAGATAAGAAATGAACGCACAAAATGAAGAAGAAACGGTTCTCCAAAAATGTTTTTACCTTGATATTAGTATTGCTATTTTTATCTCCACAGATAACTTCGCCCTCGTTACCTGTTCAGTTCTTGAAGAAAAGAAGCACATTTGATATCCAACAAACCCTTGGATGCATCACCCAGCACGTGTTTAATCCACCTTGTAACATTGTTAGGTCACGTTTACGCGAACCAGGTTTCCTTTAACACAAATTCATGAACATAAGTACCGGGTCAAAAATGATACGGTTACAAAGTGTTTACACGAAAATGGTATGACGTATGAGTCTCATTTAAACAATGAAAGTCCTGCTAAACAATAAAAATAACACTTTTTCCCCTTTTACACTAGACGTGGAACCAGACCATTTTTTCAAAAACGCTCCAGGGTTTTCAAAACATCACTGTTTCATTATATGGAAGTCGTGTAAAAACAAGGCGTAACCAGGTAGACAATTAGGAGCAAGACAAATCTGACTTTCTTTTCATTAATGACTGGAACGCCTTACCTTCAAGTATTAATTTTAAGCTATGGTTAAAAAGTTTTTTGTCTACTTTAAAATCGTTTCTTTAATAGAGAATATTACATGAGTGCACGGAGATACGATTTTTATCATCTGGTGTTTAAGCTGAATAAGTATGTTACCATAGTCCAGGATTTTATTACAGAACAAGCTGTAACCTATGACTAGTAGTATATCAAAACTGGCCATTGCCTCGGGATCGATAAATAAGAATGAGGAAGGATGAAAATCCATCGTTCCAGTGGCAATATCTTAGACTGTCATAAAAGTATTATAAATATAGCCAACAACATTTAATTTAAGGTAATTCCGTAATTGTGCATTGCGCACGCGCTACTGCGCACGATTTTAATAACAAGAGCTAAAACCACAATTGTAAAGCTATGGCGACAAATCGTACTGGATTTTACTCCAGAATTGTTCAATTGTTCGAATAAAAACAGTTTGTTAAAAATACACAAAATACATAAAAACAACCCAAAACGACCAGAATATCATCAAATGAAGATTATCAGGCATTGTTATGTGTAAACTCTCCCTAGTCCCCTCTCGGTCACTACATTTCGAGGACAAAATTCCTAGTTTAGCGAGCTGTAGCGCGAAAACGAGCACGATGACCTATGTTTTTTATTTCAGTAAATCAATAAGGAATCTGTATTCTTGTATCATTCAATTTCAATTACAATGACAAGTACTATAGACCCCTTGCTCCACGTCGGAATTTAGTGCAATTTGGAGGGGAAAAAAAACAAGTTTCGAAAAAAAGTTAAAATTGAAAGCCCTATCTAACACTTGAAAACGCTAGTACTCCTATCCTATCCAGAAATGATGACCCTATTCAAAAAAATATCATGGAAATCGTACACCCTGTCTAAGACCGAAATCTCCAAAAACCATACCCTATCCAACGGAACATCCCCGTATAGGCTATATATGGGAGTGCCCCTCCCCCCTTGGGATTAAAGACGCAACTCTCAAATCAAGAAATATTTTACCATTCAGCTATTTAACTCATGTAGATTCAGTACTGTAAGGTATTGGAAAACAATTTTAAAGATATTCTACGTTTGAATATGAAGGAATGACAAAAAACAATGAAGAAAATTCCAAAACATTTCTTTACACTTGATACGAATATCCGTAAACCTTATCCAATAAATGATTGGATTTAGACTGGAATTAAGACCAGCAACAGTGAGCGATATAAAGTAAGCAAGAATTACTTCCTTGGTGTCTCCTAGAGTACTTCTCGCTATATTTTATCAAAGGATGTTTTGGGACATTTTATCAAAGGATGGGGACATTTTATCAAAGGATGTGGAAATTTTATCAAAGGATGGGGACATTTTATTAAAGGATGGGGACATTTTATCAAAGGATGGGGACATTTTATAAAAGGATGTGGACATTTTATTAAAGGATGGGGAAACTTTATCTAAGGATGGGGACATTTAATCAAAGGATGGGGACATTTTATGAAAGGATGTGCACATTTTATTAAAGGATGGGGACATTTTATTAAAGGATGGGGACATTTAATCAAAGGATGGGGACATTTTATCAAAGGATGTGGACATTTTATCAAAGGATGTGGACATTTTATCAAAGGATATGGACATTTTATCAAAGGATGTGGACATTTTATTAAAGGATGTGGACATTTTATCAAAGGATGTGGACATTTTATTAAAGGATGGGGACATTTTATCAAAGGATGGGGACATTTTATCAAAGGATGTGGACATTTTATCAAAGGATATGGACATTTTATCAAAGGATGTGGACATTTTATTAAAGGATGGGGACATTTTATCAAAGGATGTGGACATTTTATTAAAGGATGGGGACATTTTATCAAAGGATGGGGACATTTTATCAAAGGATGTGGACATTTTATCAAAGGATGGGGACATTTTATTAAAGGATGGGGACATTTTATAAAAGGATCGGGACATTTTATCAAAGGATGGGGACATTTTATCAAAGGATGTGGACATTTTATCAAAGGATGGGGACATTTGCTTCAAGGACTTGAAGGAGTCCTGACTTGAAACCTATTTTTTCACCTTTTTCCTTTTATTTCTACCAACAAAATATGTTCATATAAATAATATAAATTCGTAAAGAAAACCAAGTGTGGGTAATACTTATAAAACATCAAAAGAAACATCTGCTTTCGATTTATACAAAAGGACCTATTTTGGAACCAATTTTTCGGTTTTTCCTATAATGGAAGAGTTTTTAAAACGGTAAAAATTCTATAATTAAGACTTTTATTGGAATTTAAATAGATATGTTTCTAAATATTCCGAACACAGTAACCTTGACGAAAATTTATTGGTTTTCGCAGCGAGATTGATTTTTAATCGGATTGGAAAATATTTCAAATTCAATTTATTTTAATTTTAGTTTATTAAAATGTACTTTCATGCTTAAAGGCATATGCTTTCATGCTCAGTAATTTTAATGAATATATATATATCAATTATATTTTTATGGAGTAATGAGGAATATTTTACAGCCTGTGAAATATTTTTTCCGCGACGGAGGAAAAAGGGAGCTCAAAAAGTGAAAACCATGTAAAACTACAGGTGAATGAAAAAACAAAACCCTGAAAGGTTTTGCTTGACATGCAAACGCTCCCGAAAACAGAGTTTGTCACACTTTCGTATTCATTGCACGCTTGTCACGCACTTAATATAAATTCTTTTTATATAGTTAATAAAACTCTTTAAAAAATCGTTTCTCTTTAAAACACAGGGATACCTCATTTTTTTGTGTACATTTTAAAGTAAATGTCAAATTAGTCTTGTGAAAATTTACATTAGAATTAAAATTGGTTTTCAAAAGAATATGAGAAGTAGGAAGTACGAAGAGTTGAAGTGGGAGCTCCACTTTTAGCCAGTGCCTAAATATATATATTATTATCGTCATAAATTAGTTGTACAAAATAAAATTGATAAAATCTCAAATATATAAGAACTGAGGTGTATATCTCTATATTCTAGTCATTGATTTTTTAATTTTCTTGTTGATCGCGTTTTGTTATTTCAACTCCGCCGTTACAACAGTTTTGAAATATCATTCGTGGTATGAAAGGAATAAGACCCATTTCAATGCTAGATAGAACATTTTCTTTTTGGTGTCCACAACAACACTTTATTTTCCAGCTGTTCGCTTCAGCTTGAATAAAAAGTATAACGTCACTGGACTATGATTAAGGCACTGAAAAATCTCATTTAATTATGATTGCTGAAACAAATTATACTTATGGCTTAGTAGAGGTCGTTTTCGTAAAGATAAGTATTAGGCCCTTAAAAGCCAAACAGGTGACCGGTAGTAATCCATTCATCCACACGCACCCTTCAAGTTCGGTGTTTCTGCTTAGAGAAGGAATCATTCGCTAAAGAATCCAAAAACCGATGGCTTTTGAAAGTCAAATCGCACTATTGAGTGTTTTAACATCGTTTCTTATTCGCTTTAGCGAAAGTGGGTGTTCGGAAGGACTGTACTTTGATAAACTTCCATTCAGGAAGTTTGAGGTGGGAAATGTAATCCAAACAGTTTTCGTTGAAGATGATCAACAGTGCATCATGAATTGCGCACGTTTGCCAGAGTGTTTGTCGATGAACATCGCTGACCAGCCGAAGCAAGATGGTTTGTTTGAATGTATTCTTCTGAGAGAGTTAGCGATGCCTTCTTCCATACTTTTAATGATGTCTGATATCTATCATCATTACTCTCGACGCTTTGGACCGGTAAATTAATTTTTTTGTACAGTTACATGTTGTATTATCTTGATTCATTATTTATACAATATATGATTGAGAAAACCTCTAATATTTAAGAGCTGAGAATAATTTCTCATTTATATTCTCAATTTTTCTTGAATTTCACTTTTTGTTTATCACTTTTATTATCTATCTCAGTGTTTCTTTTTCTTTTTCTTCTTTCTTTTTTACTTTTTTTTTTGCACCAATATTGAGGACGTTTTTTCCCGTCTTAAAAAAGTCCTTGTAGAAAAGACTTATCTTTGTAGTTCAGTTTAAATCATTTGATATCCTTTAATTTCATATCATTTTATTTTATTCTATTCCATTCCGCGTAATTATTTCACTGCTTTAAAGGTATTTAGTAAATAAACCCCTTCTTGCGGCTGGCATACATGTTTCGCTTGTTGGCCAAATGTTCTTTTTTCCGACCATTTCTCATCCAAGGACATTAGGAGCCGATATTCCAATGAGCCAGAAGAGGTTTATTTACTAAGTACCCTTCAGTCTAATCGTTTTACACTTGGGAATATGGAAATTCCGCTTACTTCTCAAGTTACATCCATTTGGCTTGAGAAGTAAGCTGTGCAACACAGGGAGCCCACAGCCACTGGTAGCGCCTTGGCGCCTGTCATTATATTCTACGCTAGCAATGTAGCAGCTGATAATTTATTCAAACTTGAACTGCAACTAATCAGGCGCCAAGCTCGTGCGGGACGTAGCACTTACATTTACGGAAGATAGACTTTATTCTAATCACTGATTCTACCAGTGGCTGTGGGCTCCTTGTGTGTGCAACTTGTGGTTCACATTAGAGCTGAATATCTCATTGAATATTTTGGCCATTAGAGCATCTCTGCGGTTGTAAAGTGAGGTTAGGTTACTGGGTGCTAAGGCTTCAGCGTAGGTGGTGAATGGGTAAATGATTCTTAATGCACGCTTCTGCAATCTTTCTAAATCGTCCGACAAATATTGCGGGAGCCCATTGAGGAACACTGGACAAGGGTATTCAGTTATGGGACGTATGCATGTAACATAGAAAGTCAAGAGTTCATTTTATTTTTATAGGGTATGTGTTCCATCCCAAGATGCAAGAATGGCGGGACTTGTATAACGCTGGTGAACGACTATCGCTGTCACTGCAGACAAAGATTCACTGGCAAACAATGTGAAAACCGTAAGTTAAGGAAGCATCTCTCAATAAATCGTCCAATCAGATAGTAGCTAGGCTAAATATAGCTCGCGCGCTGATTGGTGGCTGGGCGTAATGTTGTCCTGTAATAAGTAATTGGAAAGAAGAATTCCATGTCCACAGCTTCATAAATAAATTCTAGTTTTAAAAATACTGTTTTGTATTTATTTATGTTTATATTTTTTTCAGTTTCCTGCAGTACCAGTTCTGCACTTGGAATGGAAGATGGTAGAATCCCTGACCAACAGCTTACAGCCTCATCCGTTTACTCATACCAGTTCCTTCCAGCCTATGGAAGACTTAACTTTAAAGCTAAACTTTCGTATAACTACGGAGCATGGGCTGTCAAGACTAAAGATGTCAATCAGTGGTTTCAAGTCGATCTTGGCAGCGTTGCTTAGGTGACAGGGATTGCAACCCAAGGGGGTCCAATTGAGGCAGAATGGGTGACAAGCTACGGTCTGCAGTACAGTGCAGATAACAGCACCTATGAAGACTACGAGGGAGGGAAGAGCTTTTCAGGAAACAGCGACCAGAACACTGTTGTTAAGAATGATGTGAATCCTGCAATCACTGCGAGGTACATCAGGGTACGACCAAAGACATGGAATAGCCATATCACAATGAGAGTGGAGTTATATGGGTGTAAATAAGGTAAGGCAATACTGGGGGAGGAGGGGAAGGGAGATATAGAAAGGGAAAGAATCCTAAAGTACAATGATGATCCAATCAGATAAATGAATCTCATTACCAGCCTACAATGACAAGGAAGCACTGCCCGTCATGTGTTATCAACTAGAGAGTATTCTATTGTTTAATATCATTCAATAAATGAACGCCTTGTCATCACATAATTCGCTTAAAATGATTTCACTCTTCAAAAGACCAAGAAAATGTTGTGTTTTTTTTGACCCACAGATAAGAAATGAACGCACAAAATGAAGAAGAAACGGTACTCCAAAAATGTTTTTCCCTTGATATTAGTATTGCTATTTTTATCTCCACAGATAACTTCGCCCTCGTTACCTGTTCAGTTCTTGAAGAAAAGAAGCATATTTGATATCCAACAAACCCTTTAATGCTATCACCCAGCACGTGTTTAATGCATCTTGTAAGATTCTTAGGCCACGTTTACGGGAACACGATTCATGAACATAAGTACAAGGTCAAAAATGTTACGGTTACAAAGCGTTTACACGAGAATGGTATGACGTATGAGTCTCATTTAAACAATGAAAGTCCTGCTAAACAATGAAAATAACACGGTTTTCCCCTTTTACACTAGACCTGAAACAAGACCATTTTTTCAAAAACGCTCCAGCGTTTTCAAAACATCACTGTTTCATTATGTCGAAGTCGTGTAAAAGCAAGGCGTAACCAGGTAGAAAATTGGGAGCAAGACAAATCTGACTTTCTTTTCATTAATGACTGGAACGCTTTACCTTCAAGTATTAATTTTAAGCTATCGTTAAAAAGTTATTGTCTACTTTAAAATCGTTTCTTTAGTAGAGAATTGAAACTGCATAAGTATGTTACCATAGTGATGTTATTTTCACATGTGAAAATATCAAAATTTTGAAATAAAGAAATATAGGCCTAGGTATTTCACTGATAATCCTATAATAATAAGTAATTAGTTTCTATTTGTTGTGGCTCTATTTGAGGGTGGCTTCCTCATTAAATATAATAATAAAAGAAAACAATACGATTTCAAATGATACTGCGTCCGCGTAAAGGTAGCCTCCTGCGCAGCCGCTGTGAGGCGCTTCCGGTTCTCGTCATTCCCCCACTAGCGTCTGCTCCAACTGGAACAACATTCCTTTCTACATTGTTTTCTATTAGCCACTCAAATCGCTAGGTGATATGCAAATTTTCTATTTTGAGTATCCGTTGCTGTTTATAGTGCTAGTTAGATAGTGTAGTCGCTAAACCTGTGAGATAATAATTGCTAGATTGTCAAATATAATGAAAATAGGGTCTACTAAAGTGTATTAGTCTAATATCACTGGTTTCACTGGTTTAGTGGTTTAACTCTAACCGAAGGAATTAGTGATTTTTAAAAACCCTGTCAACGAGAGTAGACTTCTCGTAAAGCGGTGTGTTTAGTATTCATAAAAGTACTCGTGAAAAGTTCAAATATATTGTCATTTAGTCCTAAATTATATTGTGAGGGACCGAGGAATAGTAGAAGAGACACAGCCAGTAGGGTTTATTTACTTGTACATTGTAGCTCAGTAATTTTAATACTTTGAAACGAGCGTGATTCCTATACTAGATTAATATTTCAATGACGAGGATAATCAATATCATCAAGTAGGAAAGATTCACAAAAACGTCTTTATTTTCTAAAAGTACGGCATCTATGACTTTTTTCTGATGAGTTTTGAACTTATTTATACAAAAATCCTGGCTTACTTTGCTATAATAGTCATCCATACGTTCATTCTCTAGGGAAAGACGGCCAAGGTCAAGGTCGTGCCCACAAGCTTTTGTGGGGCTCTCTCTGATTGGCCAAATTCATAGAAAGGAATGTTGTTCCAGTTGGAGCAGACGCTAGTGGGGGAATGACGGGAACCGGAAGCGCCTCACAGCGGCTGCGCAGGAGGCTATGTAAAGGGGGCCTTAGCATTCTCACTTGAATAGTCCAGGATTTTAATACATAACAAGCTGTAACCTATGACTAGTAGTATATCAAGACTGGCCATTGCCTCAGGGATCGATGATTAAGATTGGGTAAGGATGAAAATCCATCGTTCCAGTGGCAATATCTTAGACTGTCATAAAACTATTATAAATATAGCCAACAATATTTCATTTAAGGTAATTCCGTAATTTTGCATTGCGCACGCGCTACTGCGCACGATTTTAGCAGCACGAGCTAAAACCACAATTGTAAAGTTATGGCGACGAATAGACCTTTTTAGCTTCGTATGCAAATTGCCCATTTCAGACCACATGACATTCCCTTGAGAAATGTTCTTTTGTTAAAATATTTACACATGAAAGAATCAGCTCCCAAGAGTGGCATCACATGGTCTGAAATGGGCACAACAAACAACGAAGCTGAAAAGGTCTATTGGATTTTAGTCCAGAATTGGTCAATTGTTCGAATAAAAACAGTTGGTTAAAAATACACAAAATACAGAAAACAAACCAAAACGACCAGAATATCATCAAACGAAGATTATCAGGCATTTTTATGAGAGTTTTGTATGAATTTAGATAGAGATCACAGCTTTTTAGATATCCTTTTGTGTAAACTCTTCCTAGTGCCCTCTCGGTCACTACATTTCGAGGACAAAATTCGTAGTTTAGCGTGCTGTAGCGGGCAAACGAGCACGGTGACCTATCTTTTTTATTTCAGTAAATCAATGAGGAATCTGTGTTCTTGTATCATTCAATTTCAATTACCATGACAAGTACTATAGACCCCGTGCACCACGTCGGAATTTAGTGCAATTTGGAGGACAAAAAGAACAAGTTTCGAAAAAAAGTTAAAATTGAATGCCCTATCTAACACTTGAAAACGCTAGTACCCCTAACCTATCCAGAAATGATGACCCTATTCAAGAAAATATCATGGAAATCGTATACCCTGTCTAAGACCGAAATCTCGAAAAAACCATACCCTATCCAACGGAACATCCCCGTATAGGCTATATATGGGAGTGCCCCTTCCCCCTTGGGATTAAAGACGCAACACTCAAATCAAGAAATATTTTATCATTCAGCTATTTAGCTCATGTAGATTCAATACTGTAAGGTATTGGGAAAAAAATTAAAGACATTTTACGTTTGAATATGAAGGAATGACAAAAAACAATGAAGAAAATTCTAAAACATTTCTTTACACTTGATACGAATATCCGTAAACCTTATCCAATAAATGATTGGATTTAGACTGGAATTAAGACCAGCAACAGTGAGCGATATAAAGTAAGCAAGAATTACTTCCTTGGTGTCTCCTAGAGTACTCCTCGCTATAAGATTACCGATAATAGGTAAATAGCACAGAACAAAGCATGCTAAAACCACAAACATTGTCTTTAAAATGTTTTTGTATCTGAACACATCAAAGCTACCAGCCAACGGGTTTGGTTGTTGGACGTGAACTTGTGTTGTGTAAAGACGAAGAGCTTTGAAAGACTTGATGTAAAAAACACAGGTTATGGACAGCAGAACCACGACTAGAAAAGTATCAACAATCATTACAACTGATTGTAACTTTTCGATTGCTGGATATCATCCATATGGCTACGATCAGTACACGGACTCGTTTTTTGGTGACAATAACGGAGTATCGATGTTTCAGAGTTAGAGCCAAATATCTGTCTACACTGATACATGTTACCATGAACATCGAATGCAAACCAAAATAAACAATGACGAATGTAAGAAAATTAGCCATTGCGCAAATTCCATTGAAATAGCTTTGCAAGTAATAAATGTTCACAACGATTTGAAAAGGATGAAATACCAGACCAACCAAAACATCTGTAAATGCTAAGCTTGTTATCAGTGAGTAGGATGGCGTCTGTAGGTTCTGGGATCTCAAGATGGCGACGATAATCATTCCATTCCCCAATGTTGCTGTCAACATTAGAAAAACATTGAGAAAAATGTTGACAATAACAGGTGTCTCTACCAAACTGACGATACCTATCAGCTTTTCAATGAATAATTTTGCAATTTCTGGACAGTTTTCGACTGATCCGTTTATTTTCATTCACGTTTTCTACGAATTGTTCTTGTATTTTGAGAGCGATCGTTCGAAGCTGTTTTCTAGAAACGACTTGTTAATTGACTGCAGTTGGCTGCTTGTGACAAAGGTTGATCCTTACTGTTATTCAAAATAATTACTGACGTTTTCCCTTTATTCTAACAATAGAAAATATTCATATGAAAAACATAATCTCTCAAAAAAGATAAGGTGGTGACATCAGCTGCTTTCGATAGGTTGCTATGAAATGTTATAAAAGAACTTCATATCCTTAACTTGAAACCAATTTTTCACACGTGTAGATCGACATGATTTGTTAATTCATTGTAGTTTGCTTCTTGTGACTACTACTACTGTTATTCAAAATGATTACTGAAGTTTTCCCTTTATTTCTAGCAATAAAACATATTCGTATAAAGAACATAATCTCTCAAATAAGGCAAGATGTGGACATTTTATCAAAGGATGAGGACATTTGCTTCAAGGACTTGAAGTCCTGACTTGCAACCTATTTTTTCACCTGTTTCCTTTTATTTCTACCAACAAAATATGTTCATATAAAGAATATAAATTCGTAAAGAAAACCAAGTGTGGGTAATACTTATAAAACATCAAAAGAAACATCTGCTTTCGATTAATACAAAAGGACCTATTTTGGAACCAATTTTTCGGTTTTTCCTATAAAGGAAGAGTTTTTAAAATGGTAAGAATTCTATAATTAAGACTTTTATTGGAATTTAAATAGATATGTTTCTCAATATTCCGAACACAGTAACCTTGACGAAAATTTATTTGTTTTCGCAGCGAGATTGATTTTTAATCGGATTGGAAAATATTTCAAATTCAATTTATTTTAATTTTAGTTTGATTAAAATGTACTTTCATGCTTTAAGGCATGTGCTTTCATGCTCAGTAATTTTAATGAATATATATATATCAATTATATTTTTATGGAGTAATGAGGAATATTTTACAGCCTGTGAAATATTTTTTCCGCGACGGAGGAAAAAGGGAGCTCAAAAAGTGAAAACCATGTAAAACTATAAGTGAATGAAAAAAACAAAAACCCTGAAAGGTTTTGCTTGACATGCAAACCCGCCCGAAATCAGAGTTTGTCACACTTTCGTTTTCAGTGTTACGCTTGTCACGCACTTAGTATCATATTTTTTGGGCTACCTGTGGTATTACTTTGTGCTTTTCGCTTATATGGAGGGGAAGCTGAAAGGTTTTGCTTGACATGCAAACGCGCCCGAAAACAGAGTTTGTCACACTTTCGTATTCATTGCACGCTTGTCACGCACTTAATATAAGATTTTTTTATATAGTTAATAAAACTCTTTAAAAATTCGTTTCTCTTTAAAACACGGGGATACCTCATTTTTTTGTGTAAATTTTAAAGTAAATGTCAAATTAGTCTTGTGAAAATTTACATTAGAATTAAAATTGGTTTTGAAAAGAATATGAGAAGTAGGAAGTACGAAGAGTTGAAGTGGGAGCTCCACTTTTAGGCAGTGCCTAAATATATATATTATTATCGTCATAAATTAGTTGTACAAAATAAAATTGATAAAATCTCAAATATATAAGAACTGAGGTGTATATCTCTCAATTCTAGTCATTCATTTTTAAATGTTCTTGTTTATCGCGTTTTGTTATTTCAACTCTGCCGTTACAGCAGTTTTGAAATATCATTCGTAGCATTTCAATGCTAGATAGAACATTTTATTTTTGTTGTCCACAAAAACACTTCATTTTCCAGCTGTTCGCTTCAGCTTGAATAAAAGCAATAACGTCACTGGACTATTATTTAGGTACTGAAAAACCTTATTTCATTAGGATTTCTGAAACAAATTATACTTATGCCTTAGTAGAGGTCGTTTTCGTAAAGATAAGTATTAGGCCCTTAAAAGCCAAACAGGTGACCGGTAGTCATCCATTCATCCACACGCACCCTTCAAGTTCGGTGTTTCTGCTTAGAGAAGGAATCATTCGCTAAAGAATCCAAAAACCGATGGCTTTTGAAAGTCAAATCGCACTATTGAGTGTTTTAACGTCGTTTCTTATTCGCTTTAGCGAAAGTGGGTGTTCGGAAGGACTGTATTTTGATAAACTTCCATTCAGGAAGTTTGAGGTGGGAAATGTAATCCAAACAGTTTTCGTTGAAGATGATCAAGAGTGCATCATGAATTGCGCACGTTTGCCAGAGTGTTTGTCGATGAACATCGCTGACCAGCCGAAGCAAGATGGTTTGTTTGAATGTATTCTTCTGAGAGAGTTAGCGATGCCTTCTTCTATACTTTTAATGATGTCTGAGATCTATCATCACTATTCGCGACGCTTTGGACCGGTAAATTAATTTTTTTGTACAGTTACATGTTGTATTATCTTGATTCATTATTTATACAATATATGATTGAGAAAACCTTTAATATTTAAGACCTGAGAATAATCTCTCATTTATATTCTCAATTTTTCTTGAATTTCACTTTTTGTTTATCACTTTTATTATCTATCTCAGTGTTTCTTTTTCTTTTTCTTTTTTCTTTTTTACTTTTTTTTTGCACCAATATTGAGGACGTTTTTTCCCGTCTGAAAAAAGTCCTTGTAGAAAAGACTTATCTTTGTAGTTCAGTTTAAATCATTTGATATCCTTTAATTTCATATCATTTTATTTTATTCTATTCCATTCCGCGTAATTATTTCACTGCTTTAAAGGTATTTAGTAAATAAACCCCTTCTTGCGGCTGGCATACATGTTTCGCTTGTTGGCCAAATGTTCTTTTTTCCGACCATTTCTCATCCAAGGACATTATGAGCCGATATTCCAATGAGCCAGAAGAGGTTTATTTACTAAGTACCCTTCAGTCTAATCGTTTTACACTTGGGAATATGGAAATTCCGCTTACTTCTCAAGTTACATCCATTTGGCTTGAGAAGTAAGCTGTGCAACACAGGGAGCCCACAGCCACTGGTAGCGCCTTGGCGCCTGTCATTATATTCTACGCTAGCAATGTAGCAGCTGATAATTTATTCAAACTTGAACTGCAACTAATCAGGCGCCAAGCTCGTGCGGGACGTAGCACGTACAGTTACGGAAGATAGACTTTATTCTAATCACTGATTCTACCAGTGGATGTGGGCTCCTTGTGTGTGCAACTTGTGGTTCACATTAGAGCTGAATATCTCATTGAATATTTTGGCCGTTAGAGCATCTCTGCGGTTGTAAAGTGAGGTTAGGTTACTGGGTGCTAAGGCTTCAGCGTAGGTGGTGAATGGGTAAATGATTCTTAATGCACGCTTCTGCAATCTTTCTAAATCGTCCGACAAATATTGCGGGAGCCCATTGAGGAACACTGGACAAGGGTATTCAGTTATGGGACGTATGCATGTAACATAGAAAGTCAAGAGTTCATTTTATTTTTATAGGGTATGTGTTCCATCCCGAGATGCAAGAATGGCGGGACTTGTATAACGCTGGTGAACGACTATCGCTGTCACTGCAGACAAAGATTCACTGGCAAACAATGTGAAAACCGTAAGTTAAGGAAGCATCTCTCAATAAATCGTCCAATCAGATAGTAGCTAGGCTAAATATAGCTCGCGCGCTGATTGGTGGCTGGGCGTAATGTTGTCCTGTAATAAGTAATTGGAAAGAAGAATTCCATGTCCACAGCTTCATAAATAAATTCTAGTTTTAAAAGTACTGTTTTGTATTTATTTATGTTTATATTTTTTTCAGTTTCCTGCAGTACCAGTTCTGCACTTGGAATTGAAGATGGTAGAATCCCTGACCAACAGCTTACAGCCTCATCCGTTTACTCATACCAGTTCCTTCCAGTCTATGGAAGACTTAACTTTAAAGCTAAACTTTCGTATAACTACGGAGCATGGGCTGTCAAGACTAAAGATGTCAATCAGTGGTTTCAAGTCGATCTTGGCAGCGTTGCTAAGGTGACAGGGATTGCAACCCAAGGGGGTCCAATTGAGGCAGAATGGGTGACAAGCTACGGTCTGCAGTACAGTGCAGATAACAGCACTTATGAAGACTACGAGGGAGGGAAGAGCTTTTCAGGAAACAGCGACCAGAACACTGTTGTTAAGAATGATGTGAATCCTGCAATCACTGCGAGGTACATCAGGGTACGACCAAAGACATGGAATAACCATATCACAATGAGAATGGAGTTATATGGGTGTAAATAAGGTAAGGCAATACTGGGGGAGGAGGGGAAGGGAGATATAGAAAGGGAAAGAATCTTAAAGTACGATGATGATCCAATCAGATAAATGAATCTCATTACCAGCCTACAATGACAAGGAAGCACTGCCCGTCATGTGTTATCAACAAGAAAGTATTCTATTGTTTAATATCATTCAATAAATGAACGCCTTGTCATCACATAATTCGCTTAAAATGATTTCACTCTTCAAAAGACCAAGAAAATGTTTTTTTTGTTTGACCCACAGATAAGAAATGAACGCACAAAATGAAGAAGAAACGGTACTCCAAAAATGTTTTTACCTTGATATTAGTATTGCTATTTTTATCTCCTCAGATAACCTCGCCCTCGTTACTGGTTCAGTACTTGAAGAAAAGAAGCATATTTGATATCCAACAAACCCTTTAATGCTATCACCCAGCACGTGTTTAATGCGTCTTGTAAGATTCTTAGGCCACGTTTACGCGAACCAGGTTTGCCTTGAACACGATTTCACGAACATAAGTACCGGGTCAAAAATGATACGGTTACAAAGCGTTTACACGAGAATGGTATGACGTATGAGTCTCATTTAAACAATGAAAGTCCTGCTAAACAATGAAAATAACACGGTTTTCCCGTTTACACTAGACCTGAAACCAGACCATTTTTTCAAAAACGCTCCAGCGTTTTCAAAACATCACTGTTTCATTATATGGAAGTCGTGTAAAAGCAAGGCGTAACCAGGTAGAAAATTGGGAGCAAGACAAATCTGACTTTCTTTTCATTAATGACTGGAACGCTTTACCTTCAAGTATTATTTCAAGCTATCGCTATAGTTTTTTGTCTACTTTAAAATCGTTTCTTTAATAGAGAATATTACATGAGTGCACGGAGAGACGATTTTTATCTTCGAGTGTTGAAACTCCATAAGTATGTTACCATAGTGATGTTATTTTCACATGTGAAAATATCAAAATTTTGAAATAAAGAAATATAAGTATTTCATTGATATAATAATAAGTAATTAGTTTCTATTTGCTGTTGCTCTATTTGAGGGTGACTTCCTCATTAAATATAATAATAAAAGACAACAACACGATTTCGAATGAAACTGCGTCCGTGTAAAAGGGGCCTTTGCCTTCTTACTTGAAAAGTGCAGGATTTTAATACATAACAAGCTGTAACCTATGACTAGTAGTATATCAAAAAATAAAACTGAATAAATATTAAACGAAATATTAAAAGAAAAGAAAAGAACACGATTTCATATGAAACTGCGTCCGTGTAAAAGGGGCCTTAGCATTCTCACTTGAATAGTCCAGGATTTTAATACAGAACAAGCTGTAACC
The DNA here is from genome assembly GCA_964019055.1 of Anthopleura xanthogrammica. Classification (NCBI taxonomy): domain Eukaryota; kingdom Metazoa; phylum Cnidaria; class Anthozoa; order Actiniaria; family Actiniidae; genus Anthopleura; species Anthopleura xanthogrammica. Next base: position 3,227,215 of record OZ025220.1, read on the forward strand.
TATGACTAGTAGTATATCAAAACTGGCCATTGCCTCGGGATCGATGATTAAGATTGGGTAAGGATGAAAATCCAACGTTCCAGTGGCAATATCTTAGACTGTCATCAAACTATTATAAATATAGCCAACAATATTTCATTTAAGGTAATTCCGTACTTTTTCCATTGCGCACGAGCTAAAATCACCATTGTAAAGTTATGGCGACGAATTGGATTTTAGTCCAGAATTGTTCAATTGTTTGAATAAAAACAGTTAGTTAAAAATACACAAAATACAGAAAACATACCAAAACAACCAGAATATCATCAAACGAAGATTATCAGGCATTGTTATGAGAGTTTTGTATGAATTTAGAAAGAGATCAAAGCCTTTTCGATATTTTTTTGTGTAAACTCTCCCTAGTCCCTTCTCGGTCACTACATTTCGAGGACAAAATTCGTAGTTTAGGGAGCTGTAGCACGAAAACGAGCACGGTGACCTATCTTTTTTATTTCAGTAAATCAATAAGGAATCTGTGTTCTTGTATCATTCAATTTCAATTACCTTGACACGTACTATATACCCCTTGCACCACGTCGGAATTTAGCGCAATTTGGAGGGAAAAAAGAACAAGTTTCGAAAAAAAGTTAAAATTGAAAGCCCTATCTAACACTTGAAAACGCTAGTACCCCTAACCTATCCAGAAATGATAACCCTATTCAAAAAAATTTCATGGAAATCGTACACCCTGTCTAAGACCGAAATCTCCAAAAACCATACCCTATCCAACGGAACATCCCCGTATAGGCTATATATGGGAGAGCCCCTCCCCCCTTGGGATTAAAGACGCAACACTCAAATCAAGAAATATTTTACCATTCAGCTATTTAGCTCATGTAGATTCAGTACTGTAAGGTATTGGAAAAAAAATTAAAGACATTTTACGTTTGAATATGAAGGAATGACAAAAAACGATGAAGAAAATTCCAAAACATTTCTTTACACTTGATACGAATATCCGTAAACCTTATCCAATAAATGATTGGAATTAGACTGGAATTACAGCGCGACGCGCCTTACCGTGGCCACCCTGCCAAAGTTTCGTACAAGTACGATAAATCACTTCTTGCGAAGAATTTCCACATGAAAAAGACTGCCTACGAAAGTATTAAGTGTTAGCAAGCCAAAAGAGCAAAACTGGTTTTAGAAATAGAGATTTTCAAGTTCTTGCTCCGAAGTTCAAATATTTGCGGTAACAACAAAGCAAGTTCACATGCAAATTTACAGATTCTCGCTTTCTGATTGGCTAACTTGTAAAAAAAGTTTGTTGGGTGGCTACGGTAAGGCGCGTCGCGCTGTAAGACCAGCAACAGTGAGCGATATAAAGTAAGCAAGAATTACTTCCTTGGTGTCTCCTAGAGTACTCCTCGCTATAAGATTACCAATAATAGGTAAATAGCACAGAACAAAGCATGCTAAAACCACAAACATTGTCTTTAAAATGTTTTTGTATCTGAACACATCAAAGCTACCAGCCAACGGGTTTGGTTGTAGCACGTGAACTTGTCCTGTGTAAAGACAAAGAGCTTTGAAAGACTTGATGTAAAAAACACAGGTTATGGACAGCAGAACCACGACTAGAAAAGCTTGTTATCAGTAAGTAGGATGGCGTCTGTAGGTTCTGGGATCTCAAGATGGCGACGATAATCATTCCATTCCCCAATGTTGCTGTCAACATTAGAAAAACATTGAGAAACATGTTGGCAATAACAGGTGTCTCTACCAAACTGACGATACCTATCAGCTTTTCAATGAATAATTTTGCAATTTCTGGGTTTCCCTTTATTTCTATCAATAGAAAATATTCATATGAAAAACATAAACTCTCAAATAAGGAAAGGTTTCGATAGGTTGCTATTAAATGTTATAAAAGAACTTCATATCCTTAACTTGAAACCAATTTTTCACACGTCTAGACATGACTTGTTAATTCATTGTAGTTTGCTTCTTGTGACTACTACTACTGTTATTCAAAATGATTACTGACGTTTTCCCTTTATTTCTAGCAATAAAACATATTCGTATAAAGAACATAATCTCTCAAATAAGGCAAGATGTGGACATTTTATCAAAGGATGAGGACATTTTCTTCAAGGACTTTAAATCCTGACTTGAAACCTATTTTTTCACCTTTTTCCTTTTATTTCTACCAACAAAATATGTTCATATAAAGAATATAAATTCGTAAAGAAAACCAAGTGTGGGTAATACTTATAAAACATCAAAAGAAACATCTGCTTTCGATTGATACAAAAGGACCTATTTTGGAACCAATTTTTCGGTTTTTCTTACAAAGGAAGAGTTTTTAAAACGGTAAAAATTCTATAATTAAGACTTTTATTGGAATTTAAATAGATATGTTTCTCAATATTCCGAACACAGTAACCTGGACGAAAATGTTTTTGTTTTCGCAGCGAGATTGATTTTTAATCGGATTGGAAAATATTTCAAATTCAATTTATTTTAATTTTAGTTTAATAAAATGTTCTTTCATGCTTAAAGGCATATGCTTTCATGCTCAGTAATTTTTATGAATATATATATATGTATATATCAATTATATTTTTATGGAGTAATGAGGAATATTTTACAGCCTGTGAAATATGTTCTCCGCGACGAAGGAAAAAGGGAGCTCAAAAAGTGAAAACCATGTAAAACTACAGGTGAATAAAAAAAAAAAAAACCCTGAAAGGTTTTGCTTGACATGCAAACGCGCCCGAAAACAGAGTTTGTCACACTTTCGTATTCAGTGTCACGCTTGTCACGCACTTAGTATCATATTTTTTGGGCTACCTGTGATATTACTTTGTGCTTTTCGCTTACATGCAGCACATGGAGGGGAAGCTGAAAGGTTTTGCTTGACATGCAAACGCGCCCGAAAACAGAGTTTGTCACACTTTCGTATTCATTGCACGCTTGTCACGCACTTAATATAATTTTTTTTATATAGTTAATAAAACTCTTTAAAAATTCGTTTCTCTTTAAAACACAGGGATACCTCATTTTTTTGTGTAAATTTTAAAGTAAATGTCAAATTAGTCTTGTGAAAATTTACATTAGAATTAAAATTGGTTTTCAAAAGAATATGAGAAGTAGGAAGTACGAAGAGTTGAAGTGGGAGCTCCACTTTTAGCCAGTGCCTAAATATATATATTATTATCGTCATAAATTAGTTGTACAAAATAAAATTGATAAAATCTCAAATATATAAGAACTGAGGTGTATATCTCTATATTCTAGTCATTGATTTTTTAATTTTCTTGTTTATCGCGTTTTGTTATTTCAACTCCGCCGTTACAACAGTTTTGAAATATCATTCGTGGTATGAAAGGAATAAGACCCATTTCAATGCTAGATAGAACATTTTCTTTTTGGTGTCCACAACAACACTTTATTTTTCAGCTGTTCGCTTCAGCTTCAATAAAAAATGTAACGTCACTGGACTATTATTAAGGTACTGAAAAATCTCATTTAATTATGATTGCTGAAACAAATTATACTTATGGCTTGGTAGAGGTCGTTTTCGTAAAGATAAGTTTTAGGCCCTTAAAAGCCAAACAGGTGACCGGTAGTCATCCATTCATCCACACGCACCCTTCAAGTTCGGTGTTTCTGCTTAGGGAAGGAATAATTCTCTAAAGAATCCAACAACCGATGGCTTTTGAAAGTCAAATTGCACTATTGAGTGTTTTAACATCGTTTCTTATTCGCTTTAGCGAAAGTGGGTGTTCTGAAGGACTGTATTTTGATAAACTTCCATTCAGGAAGTTTGAGGTGGGAAATGTAATCCAAACAGTTTTCGTTGAAGATGATCAAGAGTGCATCATGAATTGCGCACGTTTGCCAGAGTGTTTGTCGATGAACATCGCTGACCAGCCGAAGCAAGATGGTTTGTTTGAATGTATTCTTCTGAGAGAGTTAGCGATGCCTTCTTCTATACTTTTAATGATGTCTGAGATCTATCATCACTACTCTCGACGCTTTCGACCGGTAAATTATTTTTTTTGTACAGTTACATGTTGTAGAGTACAAACACTAAAAGTGTGCAACATAAATACCACTAAATACTGGTAAATTATGCTAATTCTATTGTTCTCTATTGTTTAATCAACACTATTTAGTGGTAAATAGTGCAAAGTATTGCACACTTTTAGTGTTTGTACTCTATTATCTTGATTAATTATTTGTACAAAATATGATTGAGAAAACCTCTAATATTTAAGACCTGAGAAATATCTCTCATTTGAAGTCTCCATTTATCTTGAATTTCACTTTTTGTTTATCACTTTTATTATCTATCTCAGTATTTCTTTTTCTTTTTCTTCTTTCTTTTTTACTTTTTTTTTTGCACCAATATTGAGGACGTTTTTTCCCGTCTGAAAGAAAGTCCTTGTAGAAAAAACTTATCTTTGTAGTTCAAGGCTATTTTATTTTATTTCAGTTTAAATCATTTGATATCCCTTCATTTTATATCATTTTATCTTTTTCTATTCCATTCCGCGTAATTATTTCACTGTTTTGAAGGTATTTAGTAAATAAACCTCTTAGGCGACTGGGCCATATGTTTTGCATCTTGGGCAAATGTTCTTTTTCGGACCATTTGTCATCCAAGGACATTATGAGCCGATATTCCAGTGAGCCAGAAGGGGTTTATTTACTAAGTACCCTTCAGTCTAATCGTTTTACACTTGGGAATATGGAAATTCCGCTTACTTCTCAAGTTACATCCATTTGGCTTGAGAAGTAAGCTGTGCAACACAGGGAGCCCACAGCCACTGGTAGCGCCTTGGCGCCTGTCATTATATTCTACGCTAGCAATGCAGCAGCTGATAATTTATTCAGACTTGAACTGCAACTAATCAGGCGCCAAGCTCGTGCGGGGGCTAGCACGTGCATTTACGCATGATAGATTTTATTCTAATCACTGATTCTACCAGTGGCTGTGGGCTCTTGGTGTGTGCAACTTGTGGTTCACATTAGAGCTGAATATCTCATTGAATAGCTTGGCCGTTAGAGCATCTCTGCGGTTGTAAAGTGTGTATAGGTTACTGGGTGCTAAGGCTTCAGCGTAGGTGGTGAATTGGTAAATGATTCTTAATGCACGCTTCTGCAATCTTTGTAAATCGTCCGACAAATATTGCGGGAGCCCATTGTGGAACACTGGACAAGCATATTCAGTTATGGGACGTATGCATATGTTATAGAAAGTCAAGAGTTCATTTTATTTTTATAGGGTATGTGTTCCATCCCGAGATGCAAGAATGGCGGGACTTGTATAACGCTGGTGAACGACTATCGTTGTCACTGCAGACAAAGATTCACTGGCAAACAATGTGAAAACCGTAAGTTAAGGAAGCATCTCTCAATAAATCGTCCAATCAGATAGTAGCTAGGCTAAATATAGCTCGCGCGCTGTTTGGTGGCTGGGCGTGACGTTATTTTTGTAAGATGCTGAGGGTTTCTTCGGTGGCTTTATTCGGTAAATTTTGGCGTAAAATTTTAGTGTTTTGTGGAAAATTAAATTTCTTTCTATATAGATTCAACATCAAGACTGCATTATACGCGGGCAAGTTCAACTCATCGTGATCTAGGAAACTGACCTCGAAGCGAGACGAACTGTGAGCTTGCGCGATGATATAGACATGTAAATAATTGTCCAAGGTGTTAAAAAAAGGTCTCTATCAATGGAAGCTCACCGTTCGTCTCGTTTCGATGCAAAGACCCAGCTACCTTTGAAGATGGCGCAGGGAACTGTGAAGGGGACTATTTAAAAAGGTTTATATAATGTTGTCCTGTAATAAGTAATTGGAAAGAAGAACTCCATGTCCACAGCTTTATTAATAGATTCTAGTTTTAAAAATACTGTTTTGTATTTATTTATGTTTATATCTCTTTCAGTTTCCTGCAATACCAGTTCTGCACTTGGAATGGAAGATGGTAGAATCCCTGACCAACAGCTTACAGCCTCATCCGTTTACTCATACCTGTACCTTCCAGTCTATGGAAGACTTAACTTTAAAGCAAATATTTCGTATAACTGCGGAGCATGGGCAGCCAAGACTAAAGATGTCAATCAGTGGTTTCAAGTCGATCTTGGCAGCGTTGCTAAGGTGACAGGGATTGCAACCCAAGGGGGCCCAATTAAAGCAGAATGGGTGACAAGCTACGGTCTACAGTACAGTGCAGATAACAGTACCTATGAAGACTACGAGGGAGGGAAGAGCTTTTCAGGAAACAGCAACCAGAATACTGTTGTTAAGAATGATGTGAATCCTGCAATCACTGCGAGGTACATCAGGGTACGACCAAAGACATGGTATGGTCATGTGACGATGAAAGTGGAGTTATATGGGTGTAAATAAGGTAAGGCAATACTGGGGAAGGAGTGGAAGGGAGATTTAGAGAGGGCAAGAATATTAAAGTACAATGACGATCCAATCAGATAAATGAATCTTATTACCAGCCTACAATGACAAGGAAACACTGCCCGTCATGTGCTATCAACCACAGAATATTCTATTACTTTGTATCAATCAGGTGAATGAATCTCACGAATCTTATTACCAGCCTACGATGAGGCGGCAAACACTGCCCGTCATGTGCTATCAACAAGAGAGTATTCTATTGTTTAATATCATTCAATAAATGAACGCTATGTTATCACATTACTAGCTTACAATGATTTCACTCTTCAAAAGACCAAGAAAATTTAGTGTTTTTTTTGGGACCCACAGATAAGTAATGAACGCACAAAATGAAGAAGAAACGGTACTCCAAAAATGTTTTTACCTTGATATTAGTATTGCTATTTTTATGTCAACAGATAACTTCGCCCTCGTTACCTGTTCAGTTCTTGAAGAAAAGAAGCGTATTTGATATCCAACAAACCCTTTAATGCTATCACCCAGCACGTGTTTAATGCACCTTGTAACATTCTTAGGTCACGTTTACGCAAACCAGGTTTCCTTTAACACAAATTCATGAACATAAGTACCGGGTCAAAAATGATACGGTTACAAAGCGTTTCCACGAGAATGGTATGACGTATGAGTCTCATTTAAACAATGAAATACACACAAAATACATAAAAACAACCCAAAACGACCACTATATCATCAAATGAAGATTATCAGGTATTGTTATGTGTAAACTCTCCCAAGTCCCGTCTCGGTCACTACATTTCGAGGACAAAATTTGTAGTTTAGCGAGCTGTAGCGCGAAAACGAGCACGGTGACCAGGGAGAGTTTACACATAACAATACCTGATAGTCTTCATTTGATGATATGCTGGTCGTTATATATATAACGGTATACCATTTCCATGATATTTTCTTGAATAGGGTCATCATTTCTGGATAGGTTAGGGGTACTAGCGTTTTCAAGTGTTAGATGGGGCTTTCATTTTTAACTTTTTTTTCGAAACTTGTTTTTTTCCCCCTCCAAATTGAGCTAAATTCCGACGTGGTGCAAGGGGTCTATAGTACGTGTCATGGTAATTGAAATTGAATGATACAAGAACACAGATTCCTTATTGATTTACTGAAATAAAAAATATCATGGAAATGGTATACCCTGTCTTAGACCGAAATCTCGAAAAACTATGCATAGATGGCGACGATAATCATTCCATTCCCCAATGTTGCTGTCAACATTAGAAAAACATTGAGAAAAATGTTGACAATAACAGGTGTCTCTACCAAACTGACGATACCTATCAGCTTTTCAATGAATAATTTTGCAATTTCTGGACAGTTTTTGACTGATCTGTTCATTTTCAGTCACGTTTTCTACGAATTGTTCTTGTATTTTGAGAGCGATCGTTCGAAGCTGTTTTCAAGAAACGACTTGTTAATTCATTGTAGTTTGCTTCTTGTGACTACTACTACTGTTATTCAAAATGATTACTGAAGTTTTCCCTTTATTTCTAATAATAAAACATATTCGTATAAAGAACATAATCTCTCAAATAAGGAAAGGTGGGGACATTTTATCAAAGGATGTGGACATTTTTTCAAAGGATGGGGACATTTTATCAAAGGATGGGGACATTTTATCAAAGGATGTGGACATTTGCTTGAAGGACTTTAAGTCATGACTTGAAACCTATTTTTTCACCTGTTTCCTTTTATTTCTACCAACAAAATATGTTCATATAAAGAATATAAATTCGTAAAGAAAACCAAGTGTGGGTAATACTTATAAAACATCAAAAGAAACATCTGTTTTCGATTTATACAAAAGGACCTATTTTGGAACCAATTTTTCGGTTTTTCCCATAAAGGAAGAGTGTTTAAAACAGTAAAAATTCTATATATAAGACTTTTATTGGAATTTAAATAGATATGTTTCTAAATATTCCGAACACAGTAACCTTGACGAAAATGTTTTTGTTTTCGCAGCGAGATTGATTTTTAATCGGATTGGAAAATATTTCAAATTCAATTTATTTTAATTTTAGTTTAATAAAATGTTCTTTCATGCTTAAAGGCATATGCTTTCATGCTCAGTAATTTTAATGAAGATATATATATATATATATATATATATATATATATATATATATATATATATATATATATATATATATATATATATATATAAATTATTTTTTTATGGAGTAATGAGGAATATTTTACAGCCAGTGAAATATTTTTTCCGCGACGTTTGTCACACTTTCGTATTCATTGCACGCTTGTCACGCACTTAATATAAATTTTTGTTATATAGTTAATAAAACTCTTTAAAAAATCGTTCTCTTTAAAACACAGGGATACCTCATTTTTTTGTGTAAATTTTAAAGTAAATGTCAAATCAGTCTTGTGAAAATTTACATTAGAATTAAAATTGGTTTTCAAAAGAATATGAGAAGTAGGAAGTACGAAGAGTTGAAGTGGGAGCTCCACTTTTAGCCAGTGCCTAAATATATATATTATTATCGTCATAAATTAGTTGTACAAAATAAAATTGATAAAATCTCAAATATATAAGAACTGAGGTGTATATCTCTATATTCTAGTCATTGATTTTTTAATTTTCTTGTTTATCGCGTTTTGTTATTTCATATCAGCCGTTACAACAGTTTTGAAATATCATTCGTGGTATGAAAGGAAGACCCATTTCAATGCTAGATAGAACATTTTCTTTTTGGTGTCCGCAACAACACTTTATTTTCCAGCTGTTTGCTTCAGCTTGAATAAAAAATGTAACGTCACTGGACTATTATTAAGGTACTGAAAAATCTCATTTAATTATGATTGCTGAAACAAATTATACTTATGGCTTAGTAGAGGTCGTTTTCGTAAAGATAAGTATTAGGCCCTTAAAAGCCAAACAGGTGACCGGTAGTCATCCATTCATCCACACGCACCCTTCAAGTTCGGTGTTTCTGCTTCGAGAAGGAATCATTCGCTAAAGAATCCAAAAACCGATGGCTTTTGAAAATCAAATCGCACTATTGAGTGTTTTAACGTCGTTTCTTATTCGCTTTTGCGAAAGTGGGTGTTTGGAAGGACTGTATTTTGATAAACTTCCATTCAGGAAGTTTGAGGTGGGGAATGTAATCCAAACAGTTTTCGTTGAAGATGATCAAGAGTGCATCATGAATTGCGCACGTTTGCCAGAGTGTTTGTCGATGAACATCGCTGACCAGCCGAAGCAAGATGGTTTGTTTGAATGTATTCTTCTGAGAGAGTTAGCGATGCCTTCTTCCACACTTTTAATGATGTCTGAGATCTATCATTACTACTTACGACGCTTTGGACCGGTAAATTAATTTTTTACACAGTTACATGTTGATAATATGATTGAGAAAACCTCAGATTTTAGACCTGAGAAATATCTCTCATTTGTAGTCTCCATTTTTCTTTAATTTCACTTTTTGTTTATCACTTTTTATTATCTATCTCAGAATTTCGTTTTCTTTTTTTTCTTTCTTTTTTGTTTCCTTTGTTTTTTTGCACCAATATTCAGAACGTTTTTCCCGTCTGAAAAAGTCCTTGTAGAAAAGACTTAAATTTGTAGTTCAAGACTATTTTATTTTAGAAAAAACCTACTAATGGTCTATCACCAATCGAGCCCTGTGATTGGCTGAGCTACTAGGGGTCTATTAGTGATAGACCTCTAGTAGCGAAAAGCACCGGTATTGAAAACCAAAAAAAAAATATTTAAAGCAAAATCCAAAACTTTTTGCATCCTTTTATTGGACCAATTAGTAGGTTTTTACTAAAACAATTAGACCTCTCGTCCTCATGGCCTACGAGTCAATAGCCCATTCGGCCTTCGGCCTCATGGGCTATTGACTCGTAGACCATTCAGACTCGAGGACTAATTGTTAATTATTTCATTTTAAATCATTTGATATCCTTTCATTTTATATCATTTTATTCCAAATCATTCCACGTAATTATTTCACTGTTTTGAAGGTATTTAGTAAATAAACCCCTTCTGGCGGCTGGCATACATGTTTCGCTTCTTGGTCAAATGTTCTTTTTTTCGGACCATTTCTCATCCAAGGACATTATGAGCCGATATTCCAGTGAGCCAGAAGAGGTTTATTTACTAAGTATCCTTCAGTCTATTCGTTTTGCACTTGGGAACATGGAAATTCCGCTTACTTCTCAAATTACATGTATTTAGCTTGGGAAGTAAGCTGTGCAACTTGTGGTTCACATTAGAGCTGATCTCATTGAATAACGTCACTGGACTATTATTTAGGTACTGAAAAATCTCATTTAATTATGATTGCTGAAACAAATTATACTTATGGCTTAGTAGAGGTCGTTTTCGTAAAGATAAGTATTAGGCCCTTAAAAGCCAAACAGGTGACCGGTAGTCATCCATTCATCCACACGCACCCTTCAAGTTCGGTGTTTCTGCTTAGGGAAGGAATAATTATCTAAAGAATCCAAAAAGCGATGGCTTTTGAAAGTCAAATCGCACTATTGAGTGTTTTAACGTCGTTTCTTATTCGCTTTTGCGAAAGTGGGTGTTCGGAAGGACTGTATTTTGATAAACTTCCATTCAGGAAGTTTGAGGTGGGGAATGTAATCCAAACAGTTTTCGTTGAAGATGATCAAGAGTGCATCATGAATTGCGCACGTTTGCCAGAGTGTTTGTCGATGAACATCGCTGACCAGCCGAAGCAAGATGGTTTGTTTGAATGTATTCTTCTGAGAGAGTTAGCGATGCCTTCTTCCACACTTTTAATGATGTCTGAGATCTATCATTACTACTTACGACGCTTTGGACCGGTAAATTAATTTTTTACACAGTTACATGTTGATAATATGATTGAGAAAACCTCAGATTTTAGACCTGAGAAATATCTCTCATTTGTAGTCTCCATTTTTCTTTAATTTCACTTTTTGTTTATCACTTTTTATTATCTATCTCAGAATTTCGTTTTTTTTTTTTCTTTCTTTTTTGTTTCCTTTGTTTTTTTGCACCAATATTCAGAACGTTTTTCCCGTCTGAAAAAAAGTCCTTGTAGAAAAGACTTAAATTTGTAGTTCAAGACTATTTTATTTTAGAAAAAACCTACTAATGGTCTATCACCAATCGAGCCCTGTGATTGGCTGAGCTACTAGGGGTCTATTAGTGATAGACCTCTAGTAGCGAAAAGCACCGGTATTGAAAACCAAAAAAAAAATATTTAAAGCAAAATCCAAAACTTTTTGCATCCTTTTATTGGACCAATTAGTAGGTTTTTACTAAAACAATTAGACCTCTCGTCCTCATGGCCTACGAGTCAATAGCCCATTCGGCCTTCGGCCTCATGGGCTATTGACTCGTAGACCATTCAGACTCGAGGACTAATTGTTAATTATTTCATTTTAAATCATTTGATATCCTTTCATTTTATATCATTTTATTCCAAATCATTCCACGTAATTATTTCACTGTTTTGAAGGTATTTAGTAAATAAACCCCTTCTGGCGGCTGGCATACATGTTTCGCTTCTTGGTCAAATGTTCTTTTTTTCGGACCATTTCTCATCCAAGGACATTATGAGCCGATATTCCAGTGAGCCAGAAGAGGTTTATTTACTAAGTATCCTTCAGTCTATTCGTTTTGCACTTGGGAACATGGAAATTCCGCTTACTTCTCAAGTTACATGTATTTAGCTTGGGAAGTAAGCTGTGCAACTTGTGGTTCACATTAGAGCTGATCTCATTGAATAACGTCACTGGACTATTATTTAGGTACTGAAAAATCTCATTTAATTATGATTGCTGAAACAAATTATACTTATGGCTTAGTAGAGGTCGTTTTCGTAAAGATAAGTATTAGGCCCTTAAAAGCCAAACAGGTGACCGGTAGTCATCCATTCATCCACACGCACCCTTCAAGTTCGGTGTTTCTGCTTAGGGAAGGAATAATTATCTAAAGAATCCAAAAAGCGATGGCTTTTGAAAGTCAAATCGCACTATTGAGTGTTTTAACGTCGTTTCTTATTCGCTTTTGCGAAAGTGGGTGTTCGGAAGGACTGTATTTTGATAAACTTCCATTCAGGAAGTTTGAGGTGGGGAATGTAATCCAAACAGTTTTCGTTGAAGATGATCAAGAGTGCATCATGAATTGCGCACGTTTGCCAGAGTGTTTGTCGATGAACATCGCTGACCAGCCGAAGCAAGATGGTTTGTTTGAATGTATTCTTCTGAGAGAGTTAGCGATGCCTTCTTCCATACTTTTAATGATGTCTGAGATCTATCATCACTACTCTCGACGCTTTCGACCGGTAAATTTTTTTTTTTGTACAGTTACATGTTGTATTATCTTGATTAATTATTTGTACAAAATATGATTGAGAAAACCTCTAATATTTAAGACCTGAGAATAATCTCTCATTTGTAGTCTCCATTTATCTTGAATTTCACTTTTTGTTTATCACTTTTATTATCTATCTCAGTATTTCTTTTTCTTTTTTACTTTTCTTTTTTGCACCAATATTGAGGACGTTTTTTCCCGTCTGAAAAAAAGTCCTTGTAGTTCAAGACTATTTTATTTTATTTCAGTTTAAATCATTTGATATCCCTTCATTTTATATCATTTTATTTTATTCTATTCCATTCCACGTAATTATTTCACTGTTTTAAAGGTATTTAGTAAATAAACCCCTTAGGCGGCTGGGCCATATGTTTCGCATCTTGGCCAAATGTTCTTTTTCGGACCATTTGTCAGCCGATATTCCAGTGAGCCAGAAGGGGTTTATTTACTAAGTACCCTTCAGTCTAATCGTTTTACACTTGGGAATATGAAAATTCCGCTTACTTCTCAAGCTACATGTATTTGGCTTGAGAAGTAAGCTGTGCAACACAGGGAGCCCACAGCCACTGGTAGAATCAGTGATTAGAATAAAATCTATCTTGCGTAAATGCACGTGCTAGCTCCCGCACGAGCTTAGCGCCTTGGCGCCTGTCATTATATTCTACGCTAGCAACGTTAGCAGCTGATAATTTATTCAGACTTGAACTGCAAACAATCAGGCGCCAAGCTCGTGCGGGAGCTAGCACGTGCATTTACGCATGATAGATTTTATTCTAATCACTGATTCTACCAGTGGCTGTGGGCTCCTTGTGTGTGCAACTTGTGGTTCATATTAGAGTTGATCTCATTGAATTGCTTGGCCGTTAGAGCATCTCTGCGGTTGTAAAGTGTGGTTAGGTTACCGGGTGCTAAAGCTTCAGCGTAGGTGGTGAATGGGTAAATGATTCTTAATGCACGCTTCTGTAATCTTTGTAAATCGTCCGACAAATATTGCGGGAGCCCATTGACGAACACTGGACAAGGGTATTCAGTTATGGGACGTATGCATGTAACGTAGAAAGTCAAGAGTTTATTTTATTTTTATAGGGTATGTGTTCCATCCCGAGATGCAAGAATGGCGGGACTTGTATAACGCTGGTGAACGACTATCGCTGTCACTGCAGACAAAGATTCACTGGCAAACAATGTGAAAACCGTAAGTTAAGGAAGCATCTCTCAATAAATCGTCCAATCAGATAGTAGCTAGGCTAAATATAGCTCGCGCGCTGATTGGTGGCTGGGCGTAATGTTGTCCTGTAATAAGTAATTGGAAAGAAGAATTCCATGTCCACGGCTTCATAAATATATTCTAGATTTAAAAGTACTGTTTTGTATTTATTTATGTTTATATTTTTTTCAGTTTCCTGCAATACCAGTTCTGCACTTGGAATGGAAGATGGTAGAATCCCTGACCAACAGCTTACAGCCTCATCCGTTTTCTCATACATGTACCTTCTAGCCTATGGAAGACTTAACTTTAAAGGAAATGATTCGTATAACCGCGGAGCATGGGCAGTCAAGACTAATGATGTCAATCAGTGGTTTCAAGTCGATCTTGGCAGTGTTGCTAAGGTGACAGGGATTGCAACCCAAGGGGGCTCAATTCACGAAGAATGGGTGACAAGCTACGGCCTGCAGTACAGTGCAGATAACAGCACCTATGAAGACTACGAGGGAGGGAAGAACTTTTCAGGAAACAGCGACCAGAACACTGTTGTTAAGAATGTTGTGAATCCTGCAATCACTGCGAGGTACATCAGGGTACGACCAAAGACATGGAATAGCCATATCACAATGAGAGTGGAGTTATATGGGTGTAAATAAGGTAAGGCAATACTGGGGGAGGAGGGGAAGGGAGATATAGAAAGGGAAAGAATCTTAAAGTACAATGATGATCCAATCAGATAAATGAATCTCATTACCAGCCTACAATGACAAGGAAGCACTGGCCGTCATGTGTTATCAACAAGAACGTATTCTATTGTTTAATATCATTCAATAAATGAACGCCTTGTTATCACATAATTTGCTTAAAATGATTTCAATCTTCAAAAGACCAAGAAAATGTTGTGTTTTTTTTGACCCACAGATAAGAAATGAACGCACAAAATGAAGAAGAAACGGTACTCAAAAAATGTTTTTCCCTTGATATTAGTATTGCTATTTTTATCTCCACAGATAACTTCGCCCTCGTTACCTGTTCAGTTCTTGAAGAAAAGAAGCACACTTGATATCCAACAAACCCTTTCATGCTATCACCCAGCACGTGTTTAATTCATCTTGTAAGATTCTTAGGCCACGTTTACGCGAACACCATTTCATGAACATAAGTACTGGGTCAAAAATGTTACGGTTACAAAGCGTTTACACGAGAATGGTATGACGTATGAGTCTCATTTAAACAATGAACGTCCTGCTAAACAATGAAAATAACACGGTTTTCCCCTTTTACACTAGACCTGAAACCAGACCATTTTTTTCAAAAACGCTCCAGCGTTTTCAAAACAAACACTGTTTCATTATGTCGAAGTCGTGTAAAAGCAAGGCGTAACCAGGTAGAAAATTGGGAGCAAGACAAATCTGACTTTCTTTTCATTAATGACTGGAACGCTTTACCTTCAAGTATTAATTTTAAGCTATCGTTAAAAAGTTATTGTCTACTTTAAAATCGTTTCTTTAATAGAGAATATTACATGAGTGCACGGAGATACGATTTTTATCTTCGAGTATTGAAACTGCATAAGTATGTTACCATAGTGATGTTATTTTCACATGTGAAGATATCAAAATTTTGAAATAAAGAAATATAGGTATTTCATTGATAATCATATAATAATAAGTAATTAGTTTCTATTTGTTGTGGCTCTATTTGAGGGTGGCTTCCTCATTAAACATAATAATAAAAGAAAACAATACGATTTCAAATAATACTGCGTCCGCGTAAAGGTAGCCTCCTGCGCAGCCGCTGTGAGGCGCTTCCAGTTCCCATCATTCCCCCACTAGCGTCTGCTCCAACTGGAACAACATTCCTTTCTACATTGTTTTCTATTAGCCACTCAAATCGCTAGGTGATATGCAAATTTTCTATTTTGAGTATCCGTTGCTGTTTATAGTGCTAGTTAGATAGTGTAGTCGCTAAACCTGTGAGATAATAATTGCTAGATTGTCAAATACAATGAAATTAGGGTCTACTAAAGTGTATTAGTCTTATATCTATTTCACTGGTTTAGTGGTTTAACTCTAACCGAAGGAATTAGTGATTTTTAAAAACCCTGTCAACGAGAGTAGACTTTTCGTAATGCGGTGTGTTTAGTATTCATAAAAGTACTCGTGAAAAGTTCAAATATATTGTCATTTAGTCCTACATTATATTGTGAGGGACCGAGGAATAGTAGGAGAGACACAGCCCGTAGGGTTTATTTACTTGTACATTGTAGCTCAGTAATTTTAATACTTTGAAACGAGCGTGATTCCTATACTAGATTAATATTTCAATGACGAGGATAATCAATATCATCAAGTAGGAAAGATTCACAAAAACGTCTTTATTTTCTAAAAGTACGGCATCTATGACTTTTTTCTGATGAGTTTTGAACTTATTTATACAAAAATCCTGGCTTACTTTGCTATAATAGTCATCCATACGTTCATTCTCTAGGGAAAGACGGCCAAGGTCAAGGTCGTACCCACAAGCTTTTGTGGGGCTCTCTCTGATTGGTCAAATTCATAGAAAGGAATGTTGTTCCAGTTGGAGCAGACGCTAGTGGGGGAATGACGGGAACCGGAAGAGCCCCACAGCGGCTGCGCAGGAGGCTATGTAAAGGGGGCCTTAGCATTCTCACTTGAATAATCCAGGATTTTAATACAGAACAAGCAGTAACCTATGACTAGTAGTATATCAAAACTGGCCATTGCCTCAGGGATCGATGATTAAGATTGGGTAAGGATGAAAATCCATCGTTCCAGTGGCAATATCTTAGACTGTCATAAAACTATTATAAATATAGCCAACAATATTTCATTTAAGGTAATTCCGTAATTTAGCATTGCGCACGCGCTACTGCGCACGATTTTAGCAGCACGAGCTAAAACCACAATTGTAAAGTTATGGCGACGAATTGGATTTTAGTCCAGAATTGGTCAATTGTTCGAATAAAAACAGTTGGTTAAAAAAACACAAAATACAGAAAACAACCCAAAACGAACAGATTATCATCAAACGAAGATTATCAGGCATTGTTATGAGAGTTTTGTATGAATTTAGAAAGAGATCACAGCCTTTTAGATATCTTTTTGTGTAAACTCTCCCTAGTCCCCTCTCAGTCACTACATTTCGAGGAGAAAATTCGTAGTTTAGTGGGCTGTAGCGGGAAAACGAGCACGGTGACCTATCTTTTTTATTTCAGTAAACCAATAAGGAATCTGTGTTCTTGTATCATTCAATTTCAATTACCATGACACGTACTAAAGATCCCTTGCACCACGTCGGAATTTAGCGCAATTTGGAGGACAAAAAAAAAAAGTTTAGAAAAAAAGAAAAATTGAATGCCCTATCTAACACTTGAAAACGCTAGTACCCCTAACCTATCCAGAAATGATGACCCCATTCAAGAAAATATCATGGAAATCGTATACCCTGTCTAAGACCGAAATCTCCAAAAACCATACCCTATCCAACGTAACATCCCCGTATAGGCTATATATGGGAGTGCCCCTTCCCCCTTGGGATTAAAGATGCAACACTCAAATCAAGAAATATTTTATCATTCAGCTATTTAGCTCATGTAGAGGTATTGGAAAAAAAATTAAAGACATTTTACGTTTGAATATGAAGGAATGACAAAAAACAATGAAGAAAATTCCAAAACATTTCTTTGCACTTGATACGAATATCCGTAAACCTTATCCAATAAATGATTGGATTTAGACTGGAATTAAGACCAGCAACATTGAGCGATATAAAGTAAGCAAGAATTACTTCCTTGGTGTCTCCTAGAGTACTCCTTGCTATAAGATTACCGATAATAGGTAAATAGCACAGAACAAAGCATGCTAAAACCACAAACATTGTCTTTAAAATGTTTTTGTATCTGAACACATCAAAGCTACCAGCCAACGGGTTTGGTTGTAGCACGTGAACTTGTCCTGTGTAAAGACAAAGAGCTTTGAAAGACTTGATGTAAAAAACACAGGTTATGCACAGCAGAACCACGACTAGAAAAGCTTGTTATCAGTAAGTAGGATGGCGTCTGTAGGTTCTGGGATCTCAAGATGGCGACGATAATCATTCCATTCCCCAATGTTGCTGTCAACATTAGAAAAACATTGAGAAACATGTTGGCAATAACAGGTGTCTCTACCAAACTGACGATACCTATCAGCTTTTCAATGAATAATTTTGCAATTTCTGGGTTTCCCTTTATTTCTATCAATAGAAAATATTCATATGAAAAACATAAACTCTCAAATAAGGAAAGGTTTCGATAGGTTGCTAATAAATGTTATAAAAGAACTTCATATCCTTAACTTGAAACCAATTTTTCACACGTCTAGACATGACTTGTTAATTCATTGTAGTTTGCTTCTTGTGACTACTACTACTGTTATTCAAAATGATTACTGACGTTTTCCCTTTATTTCTAGCAATAAAACATATTCGTATAAAGAACATAATCTCTCAAATAAGGCAAGATGTGGACATTTTATCAAAGGATGAGGACATTTTCTTCAAGGACTTTAAATCCTGACTTGAAACCTATTTTTTCACCTTTTTCCTTTTATTTCTACCAACAAAATATGTTCATATAAAGAATATAAATTCGTAAAGAAAACCAAGTGTGGGTAATACTTATAAAACATCAAAAGAAACATCTGCTTTCGATTGATACAAAAGGACCTATTTTGGAACCAATTTTTCGGTTTTTCTTACAAAGGAAGAGTTTTTAAAACGGTAAAAATTCTATAATTAAGACTTTTATTGGAATTTAAATAGATATGTTTCTCAATATTCCGAACACAGTAACCTTGACGAAAATGTTTTTGTTTTCGCAGCGAGATTGATTTTTAATCGGATTGGAAAATATTTCAAATTCAATTTATTTTAATTTTAGTTTAATAAAATGTTCTTTCATGCTTAAAGGCATATGCTTTCATGCTCAGTAATTTTAATGAATATATATATATGTATATATCAATTATATTTTTATGGAGTAATGAGGAATATTTTACAGCCTGTGAAATATGTTCTCCGCGACGAAGGAAAAAGGGAGCTCAAAAAGTGAAAACCATGTAAAACTACAGGTGAATAAAAAATAAAAAAACCCTGAAAGGTTTTGCTTGACATGCAAACGCGCCCGAAAACAGAGTTTGTCACACTTTCGTATTCAGTGTCACGCTTGTCACGCACTTAGTATCATATTTTTTGGGCTACCTGTGGTATTACTTTGTGCTTTTCGCTTACATGCAGCACATAGAGGGGAAGCTGAAAGGTTTTGCTTGACATGCAAACGCGCCCGAAAACAGAGTTTGTCACACTTTCGTATTCATTGCACGCTTGTCACGCACTTAATATAATTTTTTTTATATAGTTAATAAAACTCTTTAAAAATTCGTTTCTCTTTAAAACACAGGGATACCTCATTTTTTTTTGTAAATTTTAAAGTAAATGTCAAATTAGTCTTGTGAAAATTTACATTAGAATTAAAATTGGTTTTCAAAAGAATATGAGAAGTAGGAAGTACGAAGAGTTGAAGTGGGAGCTCCACTTTTAGCCAGTGCCTAAATATATATATTATTATCGTCATAAATTAGTTGTACAAAATAAAATTGATAAAATCTCAAATATATAAGAACTGAGGTGTATATCTCTATATTCTAGTCATTGATTTTTTAATTTTCTTGTTTATCGCGTTTTGTTATTTCAACTCCGCCGTTACAACAGTTTTGAAATATCATTCGTGGTATGAAAGGAATAAGACCCATTTCAATGCTAGATAGAACATTTTCTTTCTGGTGTCCACAACAACACTTTATTTTTCAGCTGTTCGCTTCAGCTTCAATAAAAAATGTAACGTCACTGGACTATGATTAAGGTACTGAAAAATCTCATTTAATTATGATTGCTGAAACAAATTATACTTATGGCTTGGTAGAGGTCGTTTTCGTAAAGATAAGTATTAGGCCCTTAAAAGCCAAACAGGTGACCGGTAGTCATTCATTCATCCACACGCACCCTTCAAGTTCGGTGTTTCTGCTTAGGGAAGGAATAATTCTCTAAAGAATCCAACAACCGATGGCTTTTGAAAGTCAAATTGCACTATTGAGTGTTTTAACATCGTTTCTTATTCGCTTTTGCGAAAGTGGGTGTTCGGAAGGACTGTATTTTGATAAACTTCCATTCAGGAAGTTTGAGGTGGGAAATGTAATCCAAACAGTTTTCGTTGAAGATGATCAACAGTGCATCATGAATTGCGCACGTTTGCCAGAGTGTTTGTCGATGAACATCGCTGACCAGCCGAAGCAAGATGGTTTGTTTGAATGCATTCTTCTGAGAGAGTTAGCGATGCCTTCTTCCATACTTTTAATGATGTCTGAGATCTATCATCACTACTCTCGACGCTTTCGACCGGTAAATTAATTTTTTTGTACAGTTACATGTTGTAGAGTACAAACACTAAAAGTGTGCAACATAAATACCACTAAATACTGGTAAATTATGCTAATTCTATTGTTCTCTATTGTTTAATCAACACTGTTTAGTGGTAAATAGTGCAAAGTATTGCACACTTTTAGTGTTTGTACTCTATTATCTTGATTAATTATTTGTACAAAATATGATTGAGAAAACCTCTAATATTTAAGACCTGAGAATAATCTCTCATTTGTAGTCTCCATTTATCTTAAATTTCACTTTTTGTTTATCACTTTTATTATCTATCTCAGTATTTCCTTTTTCCGTTTTCTTTTCTTTTCTTTCTTTTTTTTTTCCTGTTTTTTTTTGCACCAATATTGAGGACATTTTTTCCCGGCTGAAATAAAGTCCTTGTAGAAAAGACTTATCTTTGTAGTTCAAGACTATTTATTTCATTTCAGTTTAGATCATTTTATATCCTTTAATTTTATATCATTTTATTTTATTCCATTCCATTCTATTCCATTCCACGTAATTATTTCACTGTTTTGAAGGTATTTAGTAAATAAACCCCTTCTTGCGGCTGGGATACATGTTTCGCTTCTTGGCCAAATGTTCTTTTTTCGGACCATTTCTCATCCAAGGACATTATCAGCCGATATTCCAGTGAGCTAGAAGGAGTTTATTTACTAAGTATCCTTCAGTCTATTCGTTTTGCACTTGGGAACATGAAAATTCCGCTTACTTCTCAAGTTACATGTATTTCGCTTGGGAAGTAACCTGTGCAACTTGTGGTTCACATTAGAGCTGAATATCTCATTGAATAGCTTGGCCGTTAGAGCATCTCTGCGGTTGTAAAGTGAGGTTAGGTTACTGGGTGATAAGGCTTTAGCGTAGGTGGTGAATGGGTAAATGATTCTTAATGCACGCTTCTGCAATCTTTGTAAATCGTCCGACAAATATTGCGGGAGCCCATTGAGGAACACTGGACAAGGGTATTCAGTTATGGGACGTATGCATGTAACATAGAAAGTCAAGAGTTCATTTTATTTTTATAGGGTATGTGTTCCATCCCGAGATGCAAGAATGGCGGGACTTGTATAACGCTGGTGAACGACTATCGTTGTCACTGCAGACAAAGATTCACTGGCAAACAATGTGAAAACCGTAAGTTAAGGAAGCATCTCTCAATAAATCGTCCAATCAGATAGTATTTTATAAGAAAGATAAGCGCGAAAAGTTTTGGACTTTTTGATGAATTAGATAGTAGCTAGGCTAAATATAGCTCGCGCGCTGTTTGGTGGCTGGGCGTGACGTTATTTTTGTAAGATGCTGAGGGTTTCTTCGGTGGCTTTATTCGGTAAATTTTGGCGTAAAATTTTAGTGTTTTGTGGAAAATTAAATTTCTTTCTATATAGATTCAACATCAAGACTGCATTATACGCGGGCAAGTTCAACTCATCGTGATCTAGGAAACTGACCTCGAAGCGAGACGAACTGTGAGCTTGCGCGATGATATAGACATGTAAATAATTGTCCAAGGTGTTAAAAAAAGGTCTCTATCAATGGAAGCTCACCGTTCATCTCGTTTCGATGTAAAGACCCAGCTACCTTTGAAGATGGCGCAGGGAACTGTGAAGGGGACTATTTAAAAAGGTTTATATAATGTTGTCCTGTAATAAGTAATTGGAAAGAAGAATTCCATGTCCACAGCTAAAATAAATAAATTCTAGTTTTAAAAATACTATTTTGTATTTATTTATGTTTATATTTTTTTCAGTTTCCTGCAATACCAGTTCTGCACTTGGAATGGAAGATGGTAGAATCCCTGACCAACAGCTTACAGCCTCATCCGTTTACTCATACCTGTACCTTCCAGTCTATGGAAGACTTAACTTTAAAGCAAATGTTTCGTATAACTGCGGAGCATGGGCAGCCAAGACTAAAGATGTCAATCAGTGGTTTCAAGTCGATCTTGGCAGCGTTGCTAAGGTGACAGGGATTGCAACCCAAGGGGGCCCAATTAAAGCAGAATGGGTGACAAGCTACGGTCTGCAGTACAGTGCAGATAACAGTACCTATGAAGACTACGAGGGAGGGAAGAGCTTTTCAGGAAACAGCAACCAGAATACTGTTGTTAAGAATGATGTTAATCCTGCAATCACTGCGAGGTACATCAGGGTACGACCAAAGATATGGTATGGTCATGTGACGATGAAAGTGGAGTTATATGGGTGTAAATAAGGTAAGGCAATACCGGTGAAGGAGTGGAAGGGAGATATAGAGAGGGCAAGAATCTTAAAGTACAATGATGATCCAATCAGATAAATGAATCTCATTACCAGCCTACAATGACAAGGAAGCACTGCCCGTCATGTGTTATCAACAATAGAGCATTTTATTGTTTAATATCATTCAATAAATGAACGCTTTGTCATCACATAATTTGCTTACAATGATTTCAATCTTCAAAAGACCAAGAAAATGTAGTGGTTTTTTTTGGGACCAACAGATAAGAAATGAACGCATAAAATGAAGAAGAAACGGTACTCCAAAAATGTTTTTCCCTTGATATTAGTATTGCTATTTTTATCTCCACAGATAACTTCGCCCTCGTTACCTGTTCAGTTCTTGAAGAAAAGAAGCATATTTGATATCCAACAAGCCCTTTCATGCTATCACCCAGCACATGTTTAATACACCTTGTTACATTCTTAGGCCACGCTTACGCGAACCCGGTTTGAATGGTATGACGTATGAGTCTCATTTAAAAAATGAAAGTCCTGCTAAACAATGAAAATAACACGGTTTTCCCCTTTTACACTAGACCTGAAACCAGACCAGTTTTTCAAAAACGCTCCAGCGTTTTCAAAACATCACTGTTTCATTATATCGAAGTCGTGTAAAAGCAAGGCGTAGCCAGGTAGAAAATTGGGAGCAAGACAAATCTGACTTTCTTTTCATTAATGACTGGAACGCTTTACCTTCAAGTATTAATTTAAAGCTATCGTAAAAAAGTTATTGTCTACTTTAAAATCGTTTCTTTATAAGTAATTAGTTTCTATTTGCTGTGGCTCTATTTGAGTGTGGCTTCCTCATTAAATATAATAATAAAAGAAAACAACACGATTTCAAATGAAACTGCGTCCGTGTAAAAGGGGCCTTAGCATTCTCACTTGAATAGTCCAGGATTTTAATACATAACAAGCTGTAACTTATGACTAGTAGTATATCAAGACTGGCCATTGCCTCAGGGATCGATGATTAAGATTGGGTAAGGATGAAAATCCATCGTTCCAGTGGCAATATCTTAGACTGTCATAAAACGATTATAAATATAGCCAACAATATTTCATTTAAGGTAATTCCGTAATTTTGCATTGCGCACGCGCTACTGCGTACGATTTTAGCAGCACGAGCTAAAATCACAATTGTAAAGTTTTGGCGACGAAATGTACTGGATTTTAGTCCAGAAATTGTCAATTGTTCGAATAAAAACAGTTGGTTAAAAATACACAAAATACAGAAAACAACCCAAAACGACCAGAATATCATGAAACGAAGATTATCAGGCATTGTTATGAGAGTTTTGTATGAATTTAGATAGAGATCAAAGTCTTTTAGATATCTTTTTGTGTAAACTCTCCCTAGTGCCCTCTCGGTCACTACATTTCGAGGACAAAATTCGTAGTTTAGCGAGCTGTAGCGCGAAAACGAGCACGATGACCTATGTTTTTTATTTCAGTAAATCAATAAGGAATCTGTGTTCTTGTATCATTCAATTTCAATTACCATGACACGTACTATAGACCCCTTGCACCACGTCGGAATTTAGCGCAATTTGGAGGACAAAAAAAACAAGTTTCGAAAAAAAAGAAAAATTGAATGCCCTATCTAACACTTGAAAACGCTAGTACCCCTAACCTATCCAGAAATGAGGACCCTATTCAAAAAAATATCATGGAAATCGTATACCCTGTCTAAGACCGAAATCTCCAAAAACCATACCCTATCCAACGGAACATCCCCGTATAGGCTATATATGGGAGTGCCCCTCCCCCCTTGGGATTAAAGACGCAACACTCAAATCAAGAAATATTTTACCATTCAGCTATTTAGCTCATGTAGATTCAATACTGGAAGGTATTGGGAAAAAAATTAAAGACATTTTGCGTTTGAATATGAAGAAATGAAAAAAAACAATGAAGAAAATTCTAAAACATTTCTTTGCAGTTGATACGAATATCCGTAAACCTTATCCAATAAATGATTGGATTTAGACTGGAATTAAGACCAGCAACAGTGAGCGATATAAAGTAAGCAAGAATTACTTCCTTGGTGTCTCTCCTAGTACTCCTTGCTATAAGATTACCGATAATAGGTAAATAGCACAGAACAAAGCATGCTAAAACCACAAACATTGTCTTTAAAATGTTTTTGTATCTGAACACATCAAAGCTACCAGGCAACAGGTTTGGTTGTTGCACGTGAACTTTTGCTGTGTAAAGACAAAGAGCTTTGAAAGACTTGATGTAAAAAACACAGGTTATGCACAGCAGAACCACGACTAGAAAAGCTTGTTATCAGTAAGTAGGATGGCGTCTGTAGGTTCTGGGATCTCAAGATGGCGACGATAATCATTCCATTCCCCAATGTTGCTGTGAACATTAGAAAAACATTGAGAAAAATGTTGACAATAACAGGTGTCTCTACCAAACTGACGATACCTATCAGCTTTTCAATGAATAATTTTGCAATTTCTGGGTTTCCCTTTATTTCTATCAATAGAAAATATTCATATGAAAAAAACATAAACTCTCAAATAAGGAAAGGTGGGGACATCTGCTTTCGATAGGTTGCTATTAAATGTTATAAAAGAACTTCATATCCTTAACTTGAAACCAATTTTTCACACGTCTAGACATGACTTGTTAATTCATTGTAGTTTGCTTCTTGTGACTACTACTACTGTTATTCAAAATGATTACTGAAGTTTTCCCTTTATTTCTAGCAATAAAACATATTCGTATAAAGAACATAAACTCTCAAATAAGGAAAGGTGGGGACATTTTATCAAAGGATGTGGACATTTGCTTGAAGGAGTCCTTACTTGAAACCTATTTTTTCACCTTTTTCCTTTTATTTCTACCAACAAAATATGTTCATATAAATAATATAAATTCGTAAAGAAAACCAAGTGTGGGTAATACTTATAAAACATCAAAAGAAACATCTGCTTTCGATTGATACAAAAGGACCTATTTTGGAACCAATTTTTCGGTTTTTCCTATAAAGGAAGAGTTTTTAAAACAGTAAAAATTCTATAATTAAGACTTTTATTGGAATTTAAATAGATATGTTTCTAAATATTCCGAACACAGTAACCTTGACGAAAATTTATTGGTTTTCGCAGCGAGATTGATTTTTAATCGGATTGGAAAATTTTTTAAATTCAATTTATTTTAATTTTAGTTTAATAAAATGTTCTTTCATGCTTAAAGGCATATGCTTTCATGCTCAGTAATTTTAATGAATATATATATATATATCAATTATATTTTTATGGAGTAATGAGGAATATTTTACAGCCTGTGAAATATTTTTTCCGCGACGGAGGAAAAAGGGAGCTCAAAAAGTGAAAACCATGTAAAACTACAGGTGAATGAAAAAAAAAAAAACCTGAAAGGTTTTGCTTGACATGCAAACCCGCCCGAAATCAGAGTTTGTCACACTTTCGTATTCAGTGTTACGCTTGTCACGCATTTTGTATCATATTGTTTGGGCTACCTGTGGTATTACTTTGTACTTTTCGCTTACATGGAGGGGAAGCTGAAAGGTTTTCCTTGACATGCAAACGCGCCCGAAAACAGAGTTTGTCACACTTTCGTATTCGTTTTTTATATAGTTAATAAAACTCTTTAAAAAATCGTTTCTCTTTAAAACACAGGGATACCTCATTTTTTTGTGTACATTTTAAAGTAAATGTCAAATTAGTCTTGTGAAAATTTACATTAGAATTAAAATTGGTTTTCAAAAGAATATGAGAAGTAGGAAGTACGAAGAGTTGAAGTGGGAGCTCCACTTTTAGCCAGTGCCTAAATATATATATTATTATCGTCATAAATTAGTTGTACAAAATAAAATTGATAAAATCTCAAATATATAAGAACTGAGGTGTATATCTCTATATTCTAGTCATTGATTTTTTAATTTTCTTGTTTATCGCGTTTTGTTATTTCAACTCCGCCGTTACAACAGTTTTGAAATATCATTCGTGGTATGAAAGGAATAAGACCCATTTCAATGCTAGATAGAACATGTTCTTTCTGGTGTCCACAACAACACTTTATTTTCCAGCTGTTCGCTTCAGCTTGAATAAAAAGTATAACGTCACTGGACTATGATTAAGGTACTGAAAAATCTCATTTAATTATGATTGCTGAAACAAATTATACTTATGGCTTAGTAGAGGTCGTTTTCGTAAAGATAAGTATTAGGCCCTTAAAAGCCAAACAGGTGACCGGTAGTCATCCATTCATCCACACGCACCCTTCAAGTTCGGTGTTTCTGCTTAGGGAAGGAATCATTCGCTAAAGAATCCAAAACCCGATGGCTTTTGAAAGTCAAATCGCACTATTGAGTGTTTTAACGTCGTTTCTTATTCGCTTTAGCGAAAGTGGGTGTTCGGAAGGACTGTATTTTGATAAACTTCCATTCAGGAAGTTTGAGGTGGGAAATGTAATCCAAACAGTTTTCGTTGAAGATGATCAACAGTGCATCATGAATTGCGCACGTTTGCCAGAGTGTTTGTCGATGAACATCGCTGACCAGCCGAAGCAAGATGGTTTGTTTGAATGTATTCTTCTGAGAGAGTTAGCGATGCCTTCTTCTATACTTTTAATGATGTCTGAGATCTATCATCACTACTCTCGACGCTTTCGACCGGTAAATTATTTTTTTTGTACAGTTACATGTTGTAGAGTACAAACACTAAAAGTGTGCAGCATAAATACCACTAAATACTGGTAAATTATGCTAATTCTATTGTTCTCTATTGTTTAATCAACACTATTTAGTGGTAAATAGTGCAAAGTATTGCACACTTTTAGTGTTTGTACTCTATTATCTTGATTAATTATTTGTACAAAATATGATTGAGAAAACCTCTAATATTTAAGACCTGAGAATAATCTCTCATTTGTAGTCTCCATTTATCTTGAATTTCACTTTTTGTTTATCACTTTTATTATCTATCTCAGTATTTCTTTTTCTTTTTTACTTTTCTTTTTTGCACCAATATTGAGGACGTTTTTTCCCGTCTGAAAAAAAGTCCTTGTAGTTCAAGACTATTTTATTTTATTTCAGTTTAAATCATTTGATATCCCTTCATTTTATATCATTTTATTTTATTCTATTCCATTCCGCGTAATTATTTCACTGTTTTGAAGGTATTTAGTAAATAAACCCCTTAGGCGGCGGGGCCATATGTTTCGCATCTTGGCCAAATGTTCTTTTTCGGACCATTTGTCAGCCGATATTCCAGTGAGCCAGAAGGGGTTTATTTACTAAGTACCCTTCAGTCTAATCGTTTTACACTTGGGAATATAAAAATTCCGCTTACTTCTCAAGCTACATGTATTTGGCTTGAGAAGTAAGCTGTGCAACACAGGGAGCCCACAGCTACTGGTAGAATCAGTGATTAGAATAAAATCTATCTTGCGTAAATGCACGTGCTAGCTCCCGCACGAGCTTAGCGCCTTGGCGCCTGTCATTATATTCTACGCTAGCAACGTTAGCAGCTGATAATTTATTCAGACTTGAACTGCAAACAATCAGGCGCCAAGCTCGTGCGGGAGCTAGCACGTGCATTTACGCATGATAGATTTTATTCTAATCACTGATTCTACCAGTGGCTGTGGGCTCCTTGTGTGTGCAACTTGTGGTTCACATTAGAGTTGATCTCATTGAATTGCTTGGGCGTTAGAGCATCTCTGCGGTTGTAAAGTGTGGTTAGGTTACCGGGTGCTAAAGCTTCAGCGTAGGTGGTGAATGGGTAAATGATTCTTAATGCACGCTTCTGCAATCTTTGTAAATCGTCAGACAAATATTGCGGGAGCCCATTGACGAACACTGGACAAGGGTATTCAGTTATGGGACGTATGCATGTAACGTAGAAAGTCAAGAGTTCATTTTATTTTTATAGGGTATGTGTTCCATCCCGAGATGCAAGAATGGCGGGACTTGTATAACGCTGGTGAACGACTATCGCTGTCACTGCAGACAAAGATTCACTGGCAAACAATGTGAAAACCGTAAGTTAAGGAAGCATCTCTCAATAAATCGTCCAATCAGATAGTAGCTAGGCTAAATATAGCTCGCGCGCTGATTGGTGGCTGGGCGTAATGTTGTCCTGTAATAAGTAATTGGAAAGAAGAATTCCATGTCCACAGCTTTATAAATAAATTCTAGTTTTAAAAATACTGTTTTGTATTTATTTATGTTTATATTTTTTTTCAGTTTCCTGCAATACCAGTTCTGCACTTGGAATGGAAGATGGTAGAATCCCTGACCAACAGCTTACAGCCTCATCCGTTTTCTCATACATGTACCTTCTAGCCTATGGAAGACTTAACTTTAAAGGAAATGATTCGTATAACCGCGGAGCATGGGCAGTCAAGACTAATGATGTCAATCAGTGGTTTCAAGTCGATCTTGGCAGTGTTGCTAAGGTGACAGGGATTGCAACCCAAGGGGGCTCAATTCACGAAGAATGGGTGACAAGCTACGGCCTGCAGTACAGTGCAGATAACAGCACCTATGAAGACTACGAGGGAGGGAAGAACTTTTCAGGAAACAGCGACCAGAACACTGTTGTTAAGAATGATGTGAACCCTGCAATCACTGCGAGGTACATCAGGGTACGACCAAAGACATGGAATAGCCATATCACAATGAGAGTGGAGTTATATGGGTGTAAATAAGGTAAGGCAATACTGGGGGAGGAGGGGAAGGGAGATATAGAAAGGGAAAGAATCTTAAAGTACAATGATGATCCAATCAGATAAATGAATCTCATTACCAGCCTACAATGACAAGGAAGCACTGGCCGTCATGTGTTATCAACAAGAACGTATTCTATTGTTTAATATCATTCAATAAATGAACGCCTTGTTATCACATAATTTGCTTAAAATGATTTCACTCTTCAAAAGACCAAGAAAATGTTGTGTTTTTTTTTGACCCACAGATAAGAAATGAACGCACAAAATGAAGAAGAAACGGTACTCCAAAAATGTTTTTCCCTTGATATTAGTATTGCTATTTTTATCTCCACAGATAACTTCGCCCTCGTTACCTGTTCAGTTCTTGAAGAAAAGAAGCACACTTGATATCCAACAAACCCTTTCATGCTATCACCCAGCACGTGTTTAATGCATCTTGTAAGATTCTTAGGCCACGTTTACGCGAACACCATTTCATGAACATAAGTACTGGGTCAAAAATGTTACGGTTACAAAGCGTTTACACGAGAATGGTATGACGTATGAGTCTCATTTAAACAATGAACGTCCTGCTAAACAATGAAAATAACACGGTTTTCCCCTTTTACACTAGACCTGAAACCAGACCATTTTTTTCAAAAACGCTCCAGCGTTTTCAAAACAAACACTGTTTCATTATGTCGAAGTCGTGTAAAAGCAAGGCGTAACCAGGTAGAAAATTGGGAGCAAGACAAATCTGACTTTCTTTTCATTAATGACTGGAACGCTTTACCTTCAAGTATTAATTTTAAGCTATCGTTAAAAAGTTATTGTCTACTTTAAAATCGTTTCTTTAATAGAGAATATTACATGAGTGCACGGAGATACGATTTTTATCTTCGAGTGTTGAAACTGCATAAGTATGTTACCATAGTGATGTTATTTTCACATGTGAAGATATCAAAATTTTGAAATAAAGAAATATAGGTATTTCATTGATAATCATATAATAATAAGTAATTAGTTTCTATTTGTTGTGGCTCTATTTGAGGGTGGCTTCCTCATTAAACATAATAATAAAAGAAAACAATACGATTTCAAATGATACTGCGTCCGCGTAAAGGTAGCCTCCTGCGCAGCCGCTGTGAGGCGCTTCCAGTTCCCGTCATTCCCCCACTAGCGTCTGCTCCAACTGGAACAACATTCCTTTCTACATTGTTTTCTATTAGCCAATCAAATCGCTAGGTGATATGCAAATTTTCTATTTTGAGTATCCGTTGCTGTTTATAGTGCTAGTTAGATAGTGTAGTCGCTAAACCTGTGAGATAATAATTGCTAGATTGTCAAATACAATGAAATTAGGGTCTACTAAAGTGTATTAGTCTTATATCTATTTCACTGGTTTAGTGGTTTAACTCTAACCGAAGGAATTAGTGATTTTTAAAAACCCTGTCAACGAGAGTAGACTTTTCGTAATGCGGTGTGTTTAGTATTCATAAAAGTACTCGTGAAAAGTTCAAATATATTGTCATTTAGTCCTACATTATATTGTGAGGGACCGAGGAATAGTAGGAGAGACACAGCCCGTAGGGTTTATTTACTTGTACATTGTAGCTCAGTAATTTTAATACTTTGAAACGAGCGTGATTCCTATACTAGATTAATATTTCAATGACGAGGATAATCAATATCATCAAGTAGGAAAGATTCACAAAAACGTCTTTATTTTCTAAAAGTACGGCATCTATGACTTTTTTCTGATGAGTTTTGAACTTATTTATACAAAAATCCTGGCTTACTTTGCTATAATAGTCATCCATACGTTCATTCTCTAGGGAAAGACGGCCAAGGTCAAGGTCGTACCCACAAGCTTTTGTGGGGCTCTCTCTGATTGGTCAAATTCATAGAAAGGAATGTTGTTCCAGTTGGAGCAGACGCTAGTGGGGGAATGACGGGAACCGGAAGAGCCCCACAGCGGCTGCGCAGGAGGCTATGTAAAGGGGGCCTTAGCATTCTCACTTGAATAGTCCAGGATTTTAATACAGAACAAGCTGTAACCTATGACTAGTAGTATATCAAAACTGGCCATTGCCTCAGGGATCGATGATTAAGATTGGGTAAGGATGAAAATCCATCGTTCCAGTGGCAATATCTTAGACTGTCATAAAACTATTATAAATATAGCCAACAATATTTCATTTAAGGTAATTCCGTAATTTAGCATTGCGCACGCGCTACTGCGTACGATTTTAGCAGCACGAGCTAAAACCACAATTGTAAAGTTATGGCGACGAATTGGATTTTAGTCCAGAATTGGTCAATTGTTCGAATAAAAACAGTTTGTTAAAAATACACAAAATACAGAAAATTACCCAAAACGACCAGAATATCATCAAACGAAGATTATCAGGCATTGTTATGAGAGTTTTGTATGAATTTAGATAGAGATCACAGCCTTTTAGATATCTTTTTGTGTAAACTCTCCCTAGTCCCCTCTCAGTCACTACATTTCGAGGAGAAAATTCGTAGTTTAGTGGGCTGTAGCGGGAAAACGAGCACGGTGACCTATCTTTTTTATTTCAGTAAACCAATAAGGAATCTGTGTTCTTGTATCATTCAATTTCAATTACCATGACACGTACTAAAGATCCCTTGCACCACGTCGGAATTTAGCGCAATTTGGAGGACAAAAAAAAAAAAGTTTAGAAAAAAAGAAAAATTGAATGCCCTATCTAACACTTGAAAACGCTAGTACCCCTAACCTATCCAGAAATGATGACCCCATTCAAGAAAATATCATGGAAATCGTATACCCTGTCTAAGACCGAAATCTCCAAAAACCATACCCTATCCAACGAAACATCCCCGTATAGGCTATATATGGGAGTGCCCCTTCCCCCTTGGGATTAAAGATGCAACACTCAAATCAAGAAATATTTTATCATTCAGCTATTTAGCTCATGTAGATTCAATACTGTAAGGTATTGGAAAAAAAATTAAAGACATTTTACGTTTGAATATGAAGGAATGTCAAAAAACAATGAAGAAAATTCCAAAACATTTCTTTACACTTGATACGAATATCCGTAAACCTTATCCAATAAATGATTGGATTTAGACTGGAATTAAGACCAGCAACATTGAGCGATATAAAGTAAGCAAGAATTACTTCCTTGGTGTCTCCTAGAGTACTCCTTGCTATAAGATTACCGATAATAGGTAAATAGCACAGAACAAAGCATGCTAAAACCACAAACATTGTCTTTAAAATGTTTTTGTATCTGAACACATCAAAGCTACCAGCCAACGGGTTTGGTTGTTGTACGTGAACTTGTGCTGTGTAAAGACAAAGAGCTTTGAAAGACTTGATGTAAAAAACACAGGTTATGCACAGCAGAACCACGACTAGAAAAGCTTGTTATCAGTAAATAGGATGGCGTCTGTAGGTTCTGGGATCTCAAGATGGCGACGATAATCATTCCATTCCCCAATGTTGCTGTCAACATTAGAAAAACATTGAGAAACATGTTGGCAATAACAGGTGTCTCTACCAAACTGACGATACCTATCAGCTTTTCAATGAATAATTTTGCAATTTCTGGATTTCCCTTTATTTTTATCAATAGAAAATATTCATATGAAAAACATAAACTCTCAAATAAGGAAAGGTTTCGATAGGTTGCTATTAAATGTTATAATAGAACTTCATATCCTTAACTTGAAACCAATTTTTCACACGTCTAGACATGACTTGTTAATTCATTGTAGTTTGCTTCTTGTGATGAAATAGCAATAAAACATATTCGTATAAAGAACATAATCTCTCAAATAAGGCAAGATGTGGACATTTTATCAAAGGATGAGGACATTTTCTTCAAGGACTTTAAATCCTGACTTGAAACCTATTTTTTCACCTTTTTCCTTTTATTTTTACTAACAAAATATAAAGAATATAAATTCGTAAAGAAAACCAAGTGTGGGTAATACTTATAAAACATCAAAAGAAACATCTGCTTTCGATTGATACAAAAGGACCTATTTTGGAACCAATTTTTCGGTTTTTCTTACAAAGGAAGAGTTTTTAAAACGGTAAAAATTCTATAATTATGACTTTTATTGGAATTTAAATAAATATGTTTCTCAATATTCCGAACACAGTAACCTTGACGAAAATATATTTGTTTTCGCAGCGAGATTGATTTTTAATCGGATTGGAAAATATTTCAAATTCAATTTATTTTAATTTTAGTTTATTAATTTATACTTTCATGCTTAAAGGCATATACTAAAACAATTATTCCATTCATGCTAAGTAAGTTTACTGAATATATATATATATATATAACAATTATATTTTTATGAAGTAATGAGGAATATTTTACAGCTTGTGAAATATTTTTTCCGCGACCGAGGAAAATGCAAGCTCAAAAAGTGAAAACCATGTAAAACTACAGGTGAATGAAAAAAAAAACCCTGAAAGTTTCTTTAGCGAAAACTTTTCGAACTGTGTCCAAATTACAAATACTTTCTTCTACAACATACTTCATAACTACTCTAATTCTTTCTTAAACATATTTCGTAGCCTTTGTTAAGTTTCACTTTTCACAAATTTTTGCAATTTCCCTTTAAGAAACACTCTTCAAATAAAATAGCGAACTTAGGGACGCCATCTTTGTTTTGATTTTAGTCTGAG
Source organism: Anthopleura xanthogrammica (assembly GCA_964019055.1). Taxonomy (NCBI): domain Eukaryota; kingdom Metazoa; phylum Cnidaria; class Anthozoa; order Actiniaria; family Actiniidae; genus Anthopleura; species Anthopleura xanthogrammica. Next base: position 3,261,362 of record OZ025220.1, read on the forward strand.
TTTAAGAGGGAAAGTTTGTCACAATATTCTGCGATAGAGAACCAATACCATATTCAGTTCTTAGGTTTCCGCGTTATTAAATATAATAATTATTATTATTTCCCATTAGAATGAAGTAATCAAGAATTAGTACAATATTTTTTCCACCAGTAAAAAAGATAACAGTTTTTTCCCGTTGTAGTTGGTACTCAGCAGGTGTACAAGCAACAAGATTTTTTCGTCATATCACTCAATCATCATTCAACGATGGATTCGTTTCTGAAATCTTCCAAAATCATTTCTAAAACATTATTTTCAGGCAAATGAAGCTCTCAGAAAAAATTGAAACGTTTTAATGACCTATATCAAGCGACGTCTTTAACAATAACAATAACAAATTTTTAACACCTGTAAAACACGACATTGACATAATTTATCTTTACAGAATACGTATGAGTTAATAACAACAGGTACCGACTCATGATTCACGTATAACCTCTTATGCTCACGAACAGAGATTCTAGTCAGTCATCACTGGAACAAAGGTAAGTTGATTGTTTACGAAAATATATTCTTAATATTTCATATTTTGTATCTATTGCTTAGTAATAATAGAGAAAATATGTTTTTATATTTAACGTTTTCGTTGAGAAAAGGCCTAAAGCTTTGAGAGCAGAATCATGAAATTTATGAAATTCATAGTGGCATTATTACGATAAGACACTCACTGTATCCTTGCAAATTCTTCGATTTGGAGTTATTTTTCTTACGAATAATTAGATATCCTAAAGTCATGTTTGCTGTTAACCAAAATATAAACCACAGGCTTTAGGCTTTTTTAGAGACAATGTTAATTGAATTAGCTATATATCTTTATGAAATTTCATAGTACGTATTATAAATAATGTTTATTCGTAAAACTCACAATTCTCTCATCGGACGAACTGCAATAGAAAATACATACATTCCCACAGAACTCGAATTGTGTCCTAAAAATTCATTATTTCTTGTAGTATTTTTGCTGATTTTGAATTGGTACAAAATATTTGTATGGTTGAGAAAATCTCAGTAGGATATACCTATTGTAGGACACCGAATAGACAATTTTCAAACTCGTACAACACCGCTGTGTTCATTGATTACAGCCCCTCATTTACTCAGGGTTCATTTCAGTGTCTAAATATTCACAAATACAAACGGTAAAGTAAAGAATGCACAACTTCGACAATCCAAACAGTACTAAATTCCACGGACCTTCACTGGAATGCATAAATATTCAAAAGAATTCCATATGAAATCGATGCTTAGCCTGAGCAATAGAGAACTCGAAACAGGAGTATCCTCCACATCATAGTTAAGGGGGGACTTACCTATTTACGAGCCATGGTTGCTATGGAAAGTATTTATATCTCTAAAAGGTTTTTCTTATATTATAACTTCATAAATAAAATCAATTTGTGAAATGAATAATTTCTGATATGTGCGATGACGTCATCTCTCTTACGCAATTTATGACGTCATAGTTCATTAAAAATTAAAAAGCAAGCGTGCATTTGATTGGATTGACTCACAAATAAGCGAAATCATAGCTGACATACATTTAAACAAAGTTAAGCATTATTTCTGAAAACGGTGAAAAGGCCAGGCTACCAAGCCATGTTCAATTTTTTAAATTTAAATATTTTCCCACTCTCTTAACGTAGAGTGAAATCCATGCTTAACTTTGTTCCAATTCATGTCAGCTATAATTTCGTTTATTTTTGGGTCAAACTGACCAATTGCACGCTTTTTAAAAATTTTTTTATGAAATATGACGTCATTAATGACGCAAGAGTGATGACGTCATCACACATATCAAAAAAAAAATGGTCCATTTCACAAATTGGTTTCATCATGAGCTTAAAACATTAGAAAAACCTCTTAGGCATTTTTAAATCCTTTCCTTAGCAACTGTGGCTGGTAAATAGGTAAGTCCCCCCTTAATGGAATGGAATGGTCTGGAAACCTATTGTTCTAGGTTTTTTTTCTTTTGGCGAGCGATGTTGAAACACACCATCACGTGATATAGACCGTGCACAATGAACCAAAGCAAATATGGCCTGAAAATACTAGTTTCCGTACTTATTGCTTTCTTCTATGAAATAGAAAACCTATAAATGTACAAAAAAAAAACATGTAATGATTCATATAGCGAGTAAAATACCCGGGGGGGGGGGGTACTCCCTATAATGGACCATACGGGGATGCTCCGCCCGAAAGGCGTACTTTTTTCAGGCCGCACGTATAGCAAAGGGGTGGAAATTAGTGAGTTTTGGTATAAAAAGAGGTAGATTTCCTTCAAAGCTATATGAAAGGGGTACTTTTTCATGCAAAAAGGTATAAAAAGGGTATTTTTTCGCTGAAATTTGGTATAGAAAAGGGTAAGGGGTCGAGAGTCCGGGCGGAGCATCCCCGTTTGAAACGACCCGAATTACCCCCCCCCCCAAATATAATGTTGTATTGTATTGTAAATGAGAATGACAAGAGAAGACCAGAAATTCAACTTATCCACCTTTAATCAGTCTTTATACTATAGATTACTTTTTTACTTACTTTTTTTTTTAAATACTTTTCAACGACAATCAAGTATCTTTTACAAGCCACATTTTCTTCAGACAAAAAAAATGGCTTCCAGGAGGAACTATTTTTTCTTTTCCTCTTTCTTCATATTTCTCTGCTGGTAAGTAATTTATATGACTAAGTGCTGTTCAGTATTCATGTTTAACAAAAAAATATACAGCTATTTCAAAAAAGGTTGGTGAAGGTTTTGTTGCTTATCGCTTATTGCTTGTTGCTTGTTGCATGTTACTTACCAAGCTTGAAACGCAGTATGCGCATTTGATCATGTTTCAAATGCTAAAATGCGCAATATTAAATATTATTATTATTATTAATATGGGTGATGTGCATTCAAGCAACTAAAGGTCACAGGAAGATGGAATTTTCCCAAACTTTGTCTGCAGGGTTTTCCAGCATATTTGTTTGTTTGATGACATTATTTAAATATGACAAGCAACATGCAACAAGCAACATGAAACATGCAACAAAATCTTCACCAATCGTTTTTGAACTAGCTGTATAACTTGGAGCGAGGCTCAAACCAGCGACCCCACCTAAAAGTTTTGGATCGAGCCTTTTGTTGTTTGATGTATGATGCCAATGCCACTGGTGTAGGGAGGGGGCGACCACGTGCCCCCAAAAGGTCCTTGGTCCTCGCTACGCTACTGGTTTTCAGTTGTATTTCCTCACCAAAACGTGCTAATACAAATACAAATATTGCATGCCAGCACACACCAGACAAGTCCTTGTGTACGCTTTGAGAGTGCCTAGTTTCAGTTCATTATATTTGTAATTGCCAGGGCTGAAGCAACAAAGGAATTAAATAAGAAGAACCTGAAAGACTCACCTGAATGCCGTGATGCTGTTCCTTCTATAGCATGCGGAGGTATTTCATGTCGAAAGCATTAACTAATTATTATCTCTTATAGACCTCTTTCACGTGACGTCAAAGTAGCTCAATTTGTAGGACAGTCTCCTAAGAACTGTACAGTTCCTGAAATGATCCCCAACTCCAAATGATCCCAAACCCGAAATGATCCCCATCTTGTGCCCAAAATGATCCACAGGTAATGGACTACTTCGACGATGCGGCGGCCATCTTGAATCTGAATTAATGAAAATAACTTTTTACGAGATGCCGGGGGTATACGTAGGATCTGATAAAGAAAAAACAAATCCTGGGTTTCTCTGGCCCTATCATGCTGGTTAAGTGACAAGCATTCCATTTTTCTACGTAGTATCAGTCATTATTTTCACATCTTGAATCACAATGCATTATGGGGCGTCCACGGGGCAAAAGAAAACAAAAATGTCGGATAAAATAGAGAGTTTCGTTTATTTGTCTTTCTTTCGTGCCCATCTTCTTAATTTATCCCTTGTCAAGTTGTCTAGGGGCGAAACGTTCATTTTAATCGACGCCATAAGTGTAACAAAGATTTGTATATTTGCCCCCTACCAAAATGGCCGCCGCATCGTCGAAGTAGTCCATTTGAGGAATGGAATTAAAGTTATATTTTGCAATTTCATCCAATTATTTCCAAATTGAACATCATGGGGCAAGTAATTACAACTGGTCGCTTTCGTACGTTAAATGAAGTTAGTTAATTAGTTAGCTAATTAGTTAGTTATTTTTGTTTGTTTGTTCGCAAGGAGAGCTTTAACCTAAATGTATATGCATTGTTATCTGCGCTTGAACCTCACATTTTTTAGAATCAGTTAGATCGATCTTTGGGCTGAGAAACGTCAGGGTAAAGTCAGGTTTTGTGGAGGAAAAACTCTCGAATCAAGGGAGAGACCAAGCAAACTTTACTCACTTGTGATGCTAAGGTCCTTGGGAAGTCCTTGGGAAGCACGGGTGGCGTAGCGGTGAGAGCGCTCGCCTCTCACTAAGGCGACCAGAGTTCAAGCCGGTGTCGGCTCGAGTTTGAGCTCGGTGTCGTATGTGAGTAGAGTTGTTTGTTGGCTCTCTCCTGTGCTTCGAGGGTTTTCCCGGGTTCTCCGGTTTTTCCTCCCTCCTCAAAAATCAACTTCTAAATTCCAATTGGAATGCAGTGGAGGAAGAGCCACTCTGTGGATTCCACTGTTAATTCTCATTTATTTTATTTATTTATTTAAAGTCCAGAAATCAAATCTACTCAGCTTAGATTTTAATTTCCGTGGCCTTTGCTAGGCAACCTATACTTGGCTGGACTGTTTTACAGGACTTTAATCAGTGAATACATTCTGAATCCAACAAAAAAAAGATATTGTCTATTTCGCAATCATGACCACCGAAATTTCAAAGTTCCGGATTTAACGCGTCATTGCGCACGATCTAAAAAAGATATCAAAAATCTGAGACACCGTTTTGAAGCTCATTATCAACAGAGTATGCTAATGCAATTTTGATCGACATAGCGGAAATTCTTACCCTGCGGGAAGTCGTCGAATGAAATGAGGTAGAATGTCACTTTCAACCCAATAACTTTTTTTATGTTCCAAAACAGACAATTAAAAATAGATATTCGAAAACTACATTTATTTAGCTTTCAGAAAATGTATACTTTTATGTCAAAATATTGTAAAGGCCGTGCGAAATTTGAGGTAGCGCGTATAGGGGTCCTAATCATATCCTGATACCTTAAGTAGACAACGACTTTACGCGTCCCAGGCCTACTCTAGGCCCCAATTTTGCCTAATGATGCCGAATGCTACCTAATACTACCCAAACTCTCTTAATGTTCCAGCATCTGGTGAAATATAACACTCATTACATATTTCCATTAAAAAATCTATTCATACTAGAACCAAGTCTCTCATGCAATTGGATCCATTTAATCAATCCAGTCTTGCCTAATGTCACATAATTTCGCCTAATTTCGTATCCCCAATAAGGCTATCCACTGCCGCCCAATATTTTGGCCAATTTTTCTCAGAATTTGTCAACGATGTCGCCTGACGTCGCCCATGTTGCATTGTATCGCGTTGACATTGGACCCAGAGTAGACCTCGTCCCAAACTTGAACTAAATGTGCCATAATACTTACTTAAGAAAACAGTGACTGTGTTGCGTGACATCAGTCACAATCGCACCATGTAACAGCCCATGAAACCACCTTATTACGTTATCACATATTGCCATCAACGTATTTTCTTCTTTTTAAGAACTAACCGGAGAAAATTGCCTTAAATACTCCTGCTACACTTTTAAAACAACCGCAAAAACATGGAAGGACAGCCAAAAAGATTGCGCCAAAATTGGTGGCTATTTGGTTTCCATAGAAACGAAAGAAGAACTGATATTTCTACAGGAAAGAATCAAGAATCTCAAACTACAAGTTCATAAGGAGTGGTACATTGGTCTCTCAGTGGAAGTATCACCATGGGAATGGGTCAGTGGAAAGCCTCTTACAATAGAGCATTGGCATACTCAACCGACTGGTGATTTAAAAGTCGTTATCATCGCTAAAAAAACTCCCCCTGGGAACTATGGTTTCTTTGGTCACACTAATGCAACTATTCCTAGAGGTCGAATATGCGAGACAAATTGTAAGTGGAATTAAAGGAAAATACGCTAAATCGGGAAAACTTGAGCCCCATTCACACCAACTAACCTTGGACAGGTATTTATTAACTTAGCTATCGTGTTTCCTTCGTCGTTTGGCTGCCATTTTTATACAGGGTTAAAACTACATCCCCAAAGTTGTTTAGTTAAAGAAGCTTTGAAAGTTGTTTAGTTAGGCGTATAGGCTGATGGAAGGGCACCAGTTCAACTAAACAACCTATAGACATGTTTAAAGGTCCGGTGTGAATGGGGTATTGGTCTTCTGACTGAGGATCTACCGGTAGACGCATGTATGTACAATGCATTCGTCTGATTAGAATAGTAAAGATTGGAAAATCGCTTACCATCCCAACCACATTGATTGATTTAAATGGTAAGTGTTTCGGAGAACGGGCTACCTGTGTCAAGTAAAAGACTACAGTGCCTTGCGCGTTACGGGGGAAAACGTGGTCATGTAGCGGTACGAGACGTCAACGTTGTTTACTAAGTTTTGAGTGAATAAAGTCAAGTTTATCACGAAAACAGTAAGCACTCACTGAGTTCAGGAACTGAGACCAAGCAGATGACTGATTGGTTACTGCATGCTCCTTTCCATAGTTTCCCACAATTATTTCACGATTCTGAGCGTGAGGGCGAGGTCAGGGTAATTTTTTTTATAACGATTAACATTTTTTCGATGCATCGATTTAAATTTGCTTACATTTTTATAGAAATTATCCTGACCTCGACCTCACGCTTAGAATCTAACTTTTGTTTGTTTGTTTGTTTGTTTGTTTGTGTCTTGTCTTGTTAATTTTTTTTTAAATTCTTTTTAGTATCCGATACCAAAACCAGTGATAAAAAGCATTGCCTTAAGGAATCCTGTTATTGGTTTTTCAAAGACCGAAGAGCATGGGAAGATAGCAGAAGCAATTGTCAACACCATAAAGGCAATTTAGTTTCCATTGAAACAGAAAACGAATGGACCTACATCATCACTACCCTGAAGAGTCAGAACTTGACAAAAGATGAGTTTTTTATTGGTCTCAGGAAGAAACCTTTGACGTCGTGGAAATGGATTAGCAAATTATCCTCTTCCTTAAGCCCAAAGGTGTGGCAAGATATGCGTCCCAGAGGTAGAACAAGTTATACTTTCATGGGGATCGCTGCTTCATCTAAAGATCCGGAGAAGATCTTCAGTGATGCCGAACAAGTCACGGACATAAAACCATACATCTGTGAGAAAAGCTTAGGTAAGTTATATTTTTTGTTCTCCAAAATGAATTGGAAACTATCTAAAAAATTTAATTTTATATCTGATCAAATTATCAAACATCCATCCATCCATCCATCCATCCATCCATCCATCCATCCATCCATCCATCCATCCATCCATCCATCCATCCATCCATCCATCCATCCATCCATCCATCCATCCATCCATCCATCCATCCATCCATCCATCCATCCGTACATCCATTCATCCATCCATCCATCAACCCATTTATCCATCAATCCAATTTATCATTCATTCAATCCCATTCATCTTTCAATTCATTTGTCCCTTCGTCCTGGTTCCCTCCCTTACTCTGTACTTCTGTACTTCCTTGCTTCCGTCTGTCTGTCTTTAAATCAGTCCACCAACTCAGCAATACATCAATCCACCCTCCTACTCATCTAGTTGTCCAATCGCCATTCTTCAGTCTGCAGGGTTCCAGAATGAAGGTCACGTCACAAACAAAAGTATGAATGAATGAATGAATGAATGAATGGATAGATGGATGGATGAATGGATAGATGGATGGATGAATGGATGGATGAAAAGGTAGATGAATGTAATGTTGTGGATGGATGAATGTGTTGACATATGGATATTCTAGAAAAAAAAATCTGGAACAAACGACAACCTCGCCTTTTCTAGCTCATTGTAATTTAAACCAAAAATTATATCAGTTATATCTTTTGGTCAAAATTATATATTTTCTTCTATCAACAGTGACCAAACTAACAACCAAGTAACAAATACAAAAGAAAGAAAGGTTACAAAAAGTTATTAATTGCAGTAAAGGAATAAGAATGGATTAAAATAAAATAAGGTGGTCTCTGACTAAAAATGTTCGAAAACATCGGACGTTTCTGTTTTGAATCTTCATCAGCAGAAAGAACTAAAAGAGTGGTGTCCGGATTTAAAGTTTTAGTAAGCATTAAAAGTAAAATAATACAAATAAAAATAGCCTCACCTTTTGTTTTCTCGTTTAAAAATTCAAGGCAAGTTGACATGAAAGATATGCACCCTCATGTTTAGTGTTAACCTATATTATCCCTTTACCCCGGTCTGAATATTACATTACGTCCACTTTCTATTTTTCCACAGAATATGTGTCCTTCCCATTCCCTTGTCCTTGGGGATGCTCTGGACACCTCTTACATGTCTCTTTATCTTTACTCCATAGAATAGGTGTCTTACCATCCTCGTGTCCTAGGGATACCCTGGGCCTCCCTTACTACATGTCCGTTTGTCTTTACTCCATAGAATAGGTGTCTTTTCATCCTCATGTCGCTAGGGATGCCCTGGACCTCCCTTACTACATGTCTCTTTATCTTTACTCCATAGAATAGGTGTCTTTTCATCCTCATGTCCCTAGGAATGCCCTGGACCTCCCTTACTACATGTCCGTTTGTCTTTACTCCATAGAATAGGTGTCTTTTCATCCTCGTGTCCCTAGGGATGCCCTGGACCTCCCTTACTACATGTCTCTTTATCTTTACTCCATAGAATAGGTGTCTTTTCATCCTCGTGTCCCTAGGGATGCCCTGGACCTCCCTTACTACATGTCTCTTTATCTTTACTCCATAGAATAGGTGTCTTACCATCCTCGTGTCCCTAGGGATACCCTGGACCTCCCTTACTACATGTCTCTTTATCTTTACTCCATAGAATAGGTGTCTTTTCATCCTCATGTCCCTAGGGATGCCCTGGACCTCCCTTACTACATGTCTCTTTATCTTTACTCCATAGAATAGGTGTCTTTTCATCCTCGTGTCCCTAGGGATGCCCTGGACCTCCCTTACTACATGTCTCTTTATCTTTACTCCATAGAATAGGTGTCTTTTCATCCTCATGTCCCTAGGGATGCCCTGGACCTCCCTTACTACATGTCCGTTTGTCTTTACTCCATAGAATAGGTGTCTTTTCATCCTCATGTCCCTAGGGATACCCTGGACCTCCCTTATTACATGTCTGTTTGTTCTTACTCCATAGAATAGGTGTCATTTCATCCTCATGTCCCTAGGGATGCCCTGGACCTCCCTTACTACATGTCCGTTTGTTTTTACTCCATAGAATAGGTGTCTTTTCATCCTCATGTCCCTAGGGATGCCCTGGACCTCCCTTACTACATGTCTCTTTATCTTTACTCCATAGAATAGGTGTCTTTTCATCCTCATGTCCCTAGGGATGCCCTGGACCTCCCTTACTACATGTCCGTTTGTTTTTACTCCATAGAATAGGTGTCTTTTCATCCTCATGTCCCTAGGGATGCCCTGGACCTCCCTTACTACATGTCTCTTTATCTTTACTCCATAGAATAGGTGTCTTTTCATCCTCATGTCCCTAGGGATGCCCTGGACCTCCCTTACTACATGTCCGTTTGTTTTTACTCCATAGAATAGGTGTCTTACCATCCTCGTGTCCCTATGTACGGTATTTTGCAATTTCAAAATCTTGTTGAATAAAGTGATTTATGAATAAACGCCGCCCTCAAATAAAGGCCGCAGCTGGATCACGAAAAATTACATAGGATTAGGAAAATATTGGTCGCAAAAATTCGGTCTGTGGTGGTCGTTTGTTGTTTGCTTCCTTTTTTCAATTTTTATCATCTTTATCTTCATCAGTTACTAGGAACAGAAAAGCGATATTTGAAATTTTTGATTTTCGATCCCAATATCAGAATATACTGCTCAAATAAAATTTGACGGCTACTCTCTGACGAGAGCGACAATGTTATTCCATGAATCCTTCCATCGATAGTTTTGATGTGTTTTTCTTTTGATAATTAATGTTGATTTTGAAAGAAACTTAAAAAGGAATACATATTACAACAAATATTCACTATATATTATACTTTTGGAGCAAATATAATTACACAAACTGAACTTACATTTGTGTTGTTAGGGAAATGTTCTTGTAAGACCTTGTGATAATTCATTCGCTCGATAAGCTAAAAAAATAATTCAGGAATATTTTCAAAGGCTAATTACTTACAAAGAAAAGCGTTGATAAATCAGTCTCTTGCTCTTGCACGTGAATTTCAACTGAATGTATCGGTATTAAAATACTTGATATTTTTCGAAAACTTTTGCCAGAAAATATTCATGAAAGCCATTCACTTTCCTACCTAAAAAAATTTTCACATAACATTTGCTTGATACAATTCTATCTTCTACACAGGAAATATATTTTAGTTATTCACATTGAATTTAGTTGTGCGCATGCGCGACCAGTTATGTGAGTTCAACCGAAGCTTCGACTTCAGGTCATTGAATGCGTGAAACCGAGGTTTCAAAACGGTTTTATTGCTACTTCCACGGCCGACATTAGTCTTAACTGCCACCAGAAATATACCTTTTCGGCTTGGGTGTAATTTTTTTCCATTTCATACCACGTGTCATTCTCTTGAGAATAAGATTGTTTGTTTGAGTTGTATCCATGTTGATGTGTCTTCTCATGCGCAACCGTTAAACAATGAAATGATTCTCTGGGGAATGACACGTGGTCTGAAATGGGAAAACATTACGCCCAAGCCGAATAGGTCTATTACAGAAAGACTTAGATATTTCAAGTTTTGAGGGAAGAACGCAATAGGACTTCGAACAGAAGCTTTCTAAGAAAATGTCGATTGGCAAAGATGAGGAAGATCGTTTTTAGACCGATTCCTTCGTCATGTTGACCTAAATGCATAAGTAACATAATTTTCTCCCAAAAAAAATCCTATTTGGAATTGCATTTCTCGAAATGTCTTCATATATGTTATAATTCAATTTAAAGTAAGGAAAGTTTGAATTTTTCAATTAATCTCAGGTGTGAGAAGAATGACTCATCCACAAGCATCAATAACAAACTCATGCACTTTGATTGGAAAAAAAAATTTTTTTGATCCTCAGGTGCTGATAATTTGAAAGTGTTGCTAGGACAAGTTTTATTTTATAATACTATTTTATCTTTTTGTAAGATTGGTTAACAACTTATTTTTACCCTTTCATCTTCTTGTCAGATCGGAAAGCAGCTTGTATACTTGACTTTGAAGAAAAGTAAAGTTTGTCATTCCAAATTAGAAAATGCCTTGTTTTTAGTAAATATACTATTTGGTTGTATTGCCATATTTACTATAATGTTGGATTCAGTTCTTTTATTGGTGTAAGACTCGTGTTTCCCGAGTTTGATCCTATTTTCCTCAAACTGCATAGTTATTTTTTACCCTGGTTCTCATTAGACCTCTCCTCGTGCAAATACGCAGCCAGATTATCCGAGGTTTATTTTTAGTGCCTTCGAAAACGATGAAAACCACAATTTGAATATCACAGACCTAATAATAACAGGCAAGAGTCAAAAGCATCTATTTCACCTTTCTCATTTTTTTATTTCTTTCGTTAATTTTTTTTTCTTTTCATTTTATTGAAGCAAACTAGTCGAATTTCTTTATTAGAAATGGTACGTGACTCAAATATTTCTTAGGGTCAATGTCTTTTCCAATTAAAACAGTTATATCAAAGGAAGGTAACATTACAGGAAAGCAAGTTCCATATAACATAAGCACAGTCTTAATAACAAACAATTTCGATAAGTCGTCTTACTAATTGCTTACATAATCAGTCTCATATTAGAGTCTCACCGAGTCGTATTTTGTCGAGTTAAGAGTATTTTAGTTCCACAGAAAACTCTTCATAGGAGATACAGTCATTGATTTTAGCTAAACTTTCGTAACAAAAGTCGACAAAATATGTGCAATTCTTGATGAAACTATCGCCATTTTTGCTATGCTTCGGGAAAATATTGGTCTCAAAACTCGGACTGTGGTGGTCGTTTGTTTTTTGCTTCCTTTCTTCATTTTTTTTATCATCTTAGTCTTCATCAGTTACTAGGAACAGAAAAGTGATATTTGAAATTTTGAAATTTTTGTTTTTCGATCTCATTATAAGAATATACTGCTCAAATAAGATTTGACGGCTAGTCTCTGACGCGAGCGACAATGTTGTTTAATGAATCCTTCCATCGATAGTTTTGATGTGTTTTTCTTTTGATAATTAATGTTGATTTTGAAAGAAACTTAAAAAGGAATACATATTACAACAAATATTCACTATATATTTTACTTTTGGAGCAAATATAATTACACAAACTGAACTTATATTTGTGTTGTTAGGGAAATGTTCTTGTAAGACCTTGTGATAATTCATTCGCTCGATAAGCTAAAAAAATAATTCAGGAATATTTTCAAAGGCTAATTACTTACAAAGAAAAGCGTTGATAAATCAGTCTCTTGTTCTTGCACGTGAATTTCAGCTGAATGTATCGGTATTAAAATACTTAATATTTTTCGAAAACTTTTGCCAGGAAATATTCGTGAAAGCCGTTCACTTTCCCACCTCAAAAAATTTTCACATAACATTTGCTTCATACAATTCTTTCTTCTTTTCAAGAAATATATTTTATTTATTCATATTGAATAAGTTTTCTGATGATTTGAAGGCTTGAAATATCGATTTTTATTATATGATTATCAATGAAATACCTATATTTCTCTATTACAAAAAAAAGGTATTTTCACATGTGAAGTTGACATGTTATTAATATCATCACTATGGTAACATACTAGAAAAAAGCTTGAAAATGGTTTCTTTTCTTTTCCATTGATAATTATTATTTAATAAACAGAATATTACATGGCGCTTGGAGATACGAATTTATCTTCTCGTGTTGAAAATCTCTAACTCGTTCGCTGCGGTCACTCGTGAGAGATCTTTTCAACACGAGAAGATAAAATTCGTATCTCCAAGCGCCCATGTAATATCCTCTATGTCTTTCAGTTTTTCCCTGCTTGTAATAAAACCATGCACAAAAGAGAATTTGTCACGCTGTTTAGTAACACACGTTACACTTGTCACGCAATTAGCACTCGATTCATACCTTCATTGCTCGATAAATAGAACTGGCATATACATATATCATCTCTAAACCGCAATTACTAAATTTTGGTCGCATTTGATCCCATTGCTCCCTAAAGAGCGTATTTAAAAACGGATTTTAACTCGCGTCGTGGATAGGGGAAGCGTAGAAACGAGTCATTTTGATGGGTTAGAATATACAAATGTGTCACTCACTCGCTCAAATAAAACGTTAGCAGATCGATATTAAAAAGTTAATCCATCGTCTTATGTCATCTGCTTACGAACGGTACGTGAAGGTATTTTTAGCTTTCCAAGTCTCCTCGAACAGGAGGGAATTTAGTTGTGCGCATGTGCGACCAGTTATGTGAGTTCAACGGAAGCTTCGACTTCAGGTCATTGAATGCGAGAAACTGAGGTTTTCAAAACGGTTTTTTTGCTACTTCCAAGGCCGACATTAGTCTTAACTGGCACCAGAAACTACAGAAAGACTTAGATATTTCAAGTTTTGAGGAAAGAACGCAATAGGACTTCCAAAGAAGCTTTCTAAGAAAATTTTGAATGGCAAAAATGTGGAAGATTGTTTTTAGACCGAGTAACATAATTTTCTCCCCAAAAAATTCCTATTTGGAATTGCATTTCTCGAAATGTCTACAGATATTTCATAACGCCACAGTTACTAGTTGCAGATCGTAATAAATCACTGAGATCGGCTGAGTTTTATGCAGTGGACTATGTGTATGAAAATGATATATTTTTTACTCGATTTTTGAACAAATTTTACGTATGTTGAGAGCATGACCTAATTACAACTAGACGCTCTTGGAGCGTTCACTGGGTTGCCTGTGCGAGAGCTCGCCCACTCGCCAATCCTATATACTCTATTTTTTCTTACCAAAGTGTTCCTTTTGGGTTCAAAGTCCCCCTTTATTAACCACATTTTAAATTCTAGTAAGACATTAGTGTTGCGTTACTGACTTGTCAACGCATATTATATTTCTACTTGACCTACTAGAGTACCTTTCAAGAGTAGCTGATGAAATAAACATATCTATTTCAGTATCGAAACTGTTCGCTGCAAAACAAACGTTTTATCAATGTAAATACTCTTAGCCAAAATGTGTTTAACTGGTCATTTGTTTTTCCCTCAGTTTTTGTTTTCTGTATTTTCATAAATGGAAATATTCAACAAGGAGTCTTGGCAGTTCGCTTTCTTGTAGATCACTATCAGCTCGTCTGACTTCTACAAGTTCTTGGAGTCAGCTTTCATCAAAGCTTTGTTTGTCACTCGTTTGGTAAGTTGTCTCTCGTTCTGTAGTTTGTCTCAGTATATTTTTTTGTATCTGAGATCTGGTAAGATCTAGTTTGATCATAGCTAGGTAGTTTATAGATTCTCTTAGTCTATTTTGACTAGTTTGTCTAGTTCTACGATTCTCATACCGTAGTTTGCTCATAGATTCTCAAAGATAGCTCATAGATTCTCAGACCTCTCTCTTTGAGTATGTGGACCAACCCGTTCCAAAATCGCTCAATAACATATTTTAGTGTGTGTCTACCACGTACGGCGTGTGTGTTTGTAAGTAGTTTAAGCGTAGCGTTAAAAAAACCTAAAGACAATAGTACGCAACATGCCTAGAGACAAAATAGTACTTCACGAACCCTGAACGAATGAATTAATGGTGACACAACATTAAAAACTATAAATACATCGTCCTCGATGTCGTGTGGCAACTTCATTGGACATTGGACATTGTTTACAAGTTCTCAACCAATCATGACGTGTGAAATTATGGTCTACCTGACGCCCGAAAAACGGATCTCATTTTAAGACTGGTTTGCTACCATAGCAACCCAGTAACTATTGTTCAACAACAATGAAAATCCCACTCGTCACTTGTATTTTCCTTGTATACACACTCGCCCAAAAGCTCGTGTGTATACTCGAAACCATTGTATAACTAGTATAGATGGTGTTGTGTTGTGTTGTGTTGTGTTGTGTTGTGTTGTGTTGTGTTGTGTTGTGTTGTGTTGTGTTGTGTTGTGTTGTGTTGTGTTGTGTTGTGTTGTGTTGTGTTGTGTTGTGTTGTGTTGTGTTGTGTTGTGTTGTGTTGTGTTGTGTTGTGTTGTGTTGTGTTGTGTTGTGTTGTGTTGTGTTGTGTTGTGTTGTGTTGTGTTGTGTTGTGTTGTGTTGTGTTGTGTTGTGTTGTGTTGTGTTGTGTTGTGTTGTGTTGTGTTGTGTTGTGTTGTGTTGTGTTGTGTTGTGTTGTGTTGTGTTGTGTTGTGTTGTGTTGTGTTGTGTTGTGTTGTGTTGTGTTGTGTTGTGTTGTGTTGTGCATTTCTTTTGGATAATTGTTTTTGATCCCTGCAGTCATTATTTTCACTACATGTATGGATAAAAAGGGCAATAACTTAAAACAATATTAGTGTATTTTCTATGATTGTTCCTGTATGCGCGCGCTTATTGTTAACTACGTACGTTATTTTAAACATAATACGTGTACTACAACCCTGATGATGGCCAAGATGGCCAAAAGCTTGGTTTAAGAAATAAAAATTTCGCAGAAGACACATAGTCAAATAATAACTTCATGCCTGTGTGCAAACAAATATTAAATATTAGTGTTGTTTCACAATGGGATTTGAGGTCACCCATCAACATAATGCATCATGAATTCTAAGTTGATAAAAAAGGACTGGTTGATTTTGTTATGAAAGGTCATTCTTGAGGTGTTTTCATTGATTGAAAAAGCGTTTAGCGTCTGGTTGTTGGCGGTAATAATAAGTTTGTTTGTAATAATATTTGATTGTAATCGAAAGCAAAAAGACAGACAGACAGACAGACAGACAAAATTCTAGCAAGTTTTGTTTGTTGCTTCGATTCGGTGATTTTAGCGGGTTTTTAAAATCTTTTTACTTCGGCCCTTGTTTTGTTTTAGTTGGGCATTTTTTTGCATCCCCTACTCATTTGTTTTGGTTCGGAGGTTTCTGGCCCCCTCGTTTGAACAGCTTCCGCCGGCAGTGCTCTCCCCTGTTGACAGTATATTGAATATCATGTCTGGCTTGTGCTTGCCGATATCAAACAAAGGTCATGGCAACTGTCAAGCGTTGCAGCTAGTTCAAACAATATCCGTTATTTCCAATAACTCGAAAGAAAATTACTACACATTTGTTTTTTTATCGGCATGTTTACTGAGTTATAATTTTTTACACCAAAAGTGTCCACGAAAAAAGGTATTTCCTTCCTCTTTGGGAAGAACCATTAGATAGTTGATAGGAGTTTGCGTAAATCCCCAAACAATATCGAGCAGGCCGCTAATGTGCGAAAATATATATATCGAGCAAGCACAGATTATAGATAATGGCACGAACTTTATAAATATGTTGCAATTGCCTCTCAAATCACTGGAAATCGCATTTCCCCAAACCCCTTTATGTTCCCCTACCTTCGGCGGTCGTTAGCCTTCTTCCCAATAAAAATTACGCTCGCTGGTCCCTGATAATGCGTAATTGCATTGAACAACAGAATATGATAAATTAAAACAGAATTTGGACTATAATGTTCAGTTTTCAATCCTAAAATAGTAGTAGTTATCATCTCTTTCAGCGGTAAGAGTGGTTTCAAGAAGCCAGTTTAATAAATTATAATTTTACTTGTTTATTGTTTTACATGTTCCGTCAATTTAGACTTCAAATTTTGCCAAAAAATCTCTCTTTGATTGACCAATCAGTAATTTTGCCCTATGTATGATTAAAATATTAATCATTCCATATTAAATTTTTAAAAGAATATCGTGCAAGGTTATGAAAAATTAAAAAAAAAAAAAAAAAAAAACCATTCAGGGGGTGCCGGGACAGAAAAACATATATCATGCAGTTAAAATTCCTGCAAACTCCCCCCCCCCCCCCCCCATTATCTAATGACCCGTCCCTTTTTGCAACTGATATTGATGGCAAATGGCCAAGTTAGGTAAGTAATCAGTATCTCTTGACAGACGTTCACCATACGCAATTTTTCATAGGGAAATTTCTGGGGACTACCCTCTAACGCTGTTAAGAGAAAGCTTCCGGTCTAAGCTTGGCTGGAAACACTTTCTACCAACAAGATGGCTAAAACTGTTTATCCAGGTTTGTACCATATTGACTCATTATCCATGGATCATGGATTCATTACAGAGTAGTGTAATCAATGTATGAAAAGCCTATTTATTTAGCACCGTGTGAACTATATAGCTTAGAAGCCAATAACTAGATGCATCATGAATTTGCTTTTAGCCCGTAGAAGTTAATCCTCACAATGTTTCCGCTATTGATGTTTCTTTGAAAAATCAATATTGGGTTTTAGACCCAATAAAACACGATATCAGTGCGAGTTTATTAAACAGCTTAAAAAACCTCTAGGTGTATGTTCGCTTGTTCTCCTGATTTTATTTTACGAATAAACCAAGTTTGGCAGAGAAAATCCGAATTAAAGTGTATGCAAATGAGGATGAAATTTTATCAGATTTAAAACCTCCTCCATGGTCGATGATTCTCTTGTATTCTCCTCATTAAATACTCACGAATTGTTTAACAATATAAACGGAACGGAAGCATGTCATCGAATGCTCGATCGGTACAATTTGGAGATGAAAATTTTTCAGCATATCACAGCGAGGAGTATATTCTACTTAATTTGCCTTAACTTGCTTTAACTCGCCTTAACTCGTTTTAACTCGCCTTAACCTTAGTTAAGATAATATTGCCATGAAAATATAATATTGTGTTTCATTTTCCTTTCCTTCATCATGAACTGAATTCCTCTGTTTAGTTTCTGTTGGTAATAAGATTATTAAGGAAATCATTAGCAATTTACAAATAATATTTTTAAAATAAGAAAAAGACAAGAAAAAAGAACAAACAAACAAAAAACAAACAAACGACGAAAATCAACAAAATCTCTTTCTACTTGGTAAATAGCAAACGTAACATGTGTCTTTCTTCTTTGCAGAGGACAACTTGCAACAGCAAGCCGCAAGCAACTACGAGAACATTAACCAGAGTAACCGGCCGAACCGTATGAAGAATTGGTCGGTTTATGGAGAAAGTCATTATTTAGCAACAGGAGTTCGTTCCAAAGGACCATGGGACCCTTCATCTCTAAAAGGAATATCATCTTATCCCCCAGGTATTTCCTATAGTTTGTAGTGATAAGTCATATAATCTAACTTAACCAGAGATCGACCGAAAAGCCGAGTGAATGGCAAGTGGCGACACGGCAAGCCGGTAATCATTAAACTTAAATCTTTTGCTTATCGCGCTGAAATAGACCTTGACCCAACGGACTAGCACGGTTATATGAAGCGATTTCTTATTGGCTCTTGACTTGTTCTATTCTAACACGATCTATGATTGGCCAATAGTTCGTTGATCATCTTCGGCTGACCTTTACTAATGAATAAACCTCCTATTTCAATTTTTGTTATGTAACTCGTAATTGTAACTCGATTGGCCCCCCAAAAAATTAAGTGGGGGGCTTCATATAGCCATGCTAGTCCGCTGGGGGTCGGAACAAGCTTTTGGGCGCTATTTCGCAGATGGAATTTACCTGGGGTATTTGTCCGGATGTGAGGCAGACTAGGTTTTTTGTTTTTCATTCACAAATTTTATTAAATTTGCAATAACAATAGTAAATTATTAAGTAATTTGCAAATATGTAATATTTCAAATATGTAATATTTCAAATATGTAATAAATATGTAAATATGTAATAAATATGTAAATATAAATAAATATATCAATATAATAAATAAATATAAAAATAAAATAAATATATCAATAAATAAAATTAATATATAGATAAATAAAATAAATAGATATATAAATAAAATAAAATAAATAAATATATAAATTAAATTAAATAAATAAATATATAAATTAAATAAATAAATATAGAAATAAAATAAATGAATATATAAAAAAATAAATAGATATATAAATAAATAAAATAAATATATAGATAAAATAAATAAATATATAGATGCTGCAACAATGTTTTGTTGTCTTGTTGTTTCTAATTCGTGGAAAAACTATGGTTTTCGACTGATATTGATCTTTTTTTCCCTGTAAACTAAGCCTTTTTTTACAATGTTTATCCACATTTCGATCCCACAATGCTTTGCAATATCTATTTTTAGTAACCATGAAATGTGCTATTAAGAAGTGTAAGCTTTCTTAAAAAGGAAAGTTTTCTGTTGTTTCTTAAATGAATTCACAGTCAAACTGTTTTTGATATCAATTGGAAGATCGTTCCATAAAGTTGGTGCAGCTACCTGAAAAGCTCTTCGATTATAACTTTTGAGGTTTGAAACGAGGCTTGCACAGTAACGCTTTAGATTCCGAACGTAAAGCACGGACAGGAACGTATGGCTTGAGCAGTTCAAACAAATATGATGGAGCAATACCATGAAGAGCTTTGAAAGTTACTAAGGGGATCTTGAATTGGATTCTATATTTAATGTAAAGTAGTGGAGTGATGTGGTCATATTTACGAGCCAAGACGAACAGACGAGCAGCAGTGTTCTGAATTAGCTGAAGACGCCCAATTACGTAATCAGGGAGCCCAAACAACAAGGAATTATAGAAGTCTAATCTTGAAGTTATGAAGGAATCTCATAAATATTATGTAGGGAAGATAAAATTTGGAAACTTCAGCTGTTTGGTAGGAAAATCGTCACTTTTCTTAAATTTAAAGTGTTTAGGAAAAGAAGTAACTGTAAAAACATTTGTAAAAAATAAATTTTTCATCGCGCAGAATGGCCTGTGTTTATCATACAAAAAAACAAAATAAATGCGTAAGTAATGGTAATATGTCATTAAGCTTGGATTAATCCATTCTTTGTTTCTGCAGCAGAAATAATAATGATAATAATAACAACAACAACAGCAACAACAACATGATGATGATAATGATGATGATGATGATGATGATGATGATGATGATAATGATGATGATGATGATAATGATGATGATGATGATGATGATGATGATGCTGATGATGATGATGATGCATGATGATGGTGATGATGATGATGCATGATGATGGTGGTGATGGTGGTGATGGTGATGAGGGTGATGAGGGTGATGATGATGATGATGATGATGATTATGATGATGATGATGATAATAATATTATTTTACGAGGAAGCCCGCTCAGATTAGCCACCACCCCCACTCAATACCATTCCCTGAGTAGCCCTCTTTATGCTAAAATAAGAATGATGGTATATGAATATACTTATATATCTTATTACTAAATTTAGATATTTATTACATACAACTACTGATATTTTCTTGTTTATAGAAACTGATTTGACATTAGAAGACTTTCTCAATAATTACGATGAAATTCTACCGCGGATCAGCAATACTCCGGTCGAAGAACGAAAGCCAGATAACGTCAAGTTCCTGCTTCATACTGTTTTCCCTCATCTCGAGACCAAGATAGCCAAGAGTGGAAGAACTGCAGACATTCTCAATATTATTTTAAGACTTTCCTGTGTTAAGCAGTGTCCTGTCATAACGCGTTACGCACTGCACATGATACTAGAGACATTGTCAAAGACAAGCTACGACTCAGGAGGAATGTTTAACGATTTTCTTTTGAAATGTGAATCATGTCTCAGAGACTCTCTTCTCGACATCAGTATCTTTGACTATGAAAATGCTGAAGATCAGGGCCTTAGAATATTTGTGTACAGTCGATCTTTAATGATCCTCTATGCGAATATTGTACAAGGGACAATTCCATCAGCAAACATAATTGGTAATTTCGACGTTCTTCTCGTAAAAGTATGTGACCTTGAAGAACAGATATATTTTGAAGAAAAGGA
The DNA here is from genome assembly GCA_964019055.1 of Anthopleura xanthogrammica. NCBI lineage: Eukaryota > Metazoa > Cnidaria > Anthozoa > Actiniaria > Actiniidae > Anthopleura > Anthopleura xanthogrammica. The sequence goes on from OZ025220.1 coordinate 3,282,495, forward strand.
CAAACCTCGTTATGCAATACGCTGCATTAAAGAAACAATTGCAAGACTTTCTCAAATTCAAATGAAGAGAAAGAAAAGTGAAAAATCGTTTTATACATTTTTGAAATGGTAAGTTACATATTATACTTTGAATTCCGTGTTTATGTATTATTTGTGCTATTAAATCGGCCATTCTCATCTAGCTTGGACAGTTACACCTTACAGAATAGCGACAGATAGAGCACATGATATCTTCCAGATACTCAACCGAGGACATGCGCGGATGAAATGGATTAGTAATTTTAACTTTATAGAGGAAAGAGTAGAAGCAAGAGATTTAGGTGTCAACTGAGACGAAAGAATTGTGAGCTGTTTCAGATCAGAACTTTGAGATCATTGAAACGTTTGGTAGCATCATAGGTCAAAGTTCGCTTTCTAGAGTTGTTGCAAGGGTATGACACCCTTAAGTCGTAACAAGTGGCCCTGGTACGACGGCCTGAAGTTTCACGAGTTCCAGAAAGGAACTAGAATGTACTTTTAAGGCAACTTGGTGCACAGGGGTTTAGGAGTACACTAGGAAAAAAATGACAGTTTCCTGCATTTAATGATTTAATGCAAAGATAGTTATCCAATAGTGTAGTTTGGAGAATAAGGAAACGGACGTCAGCAGCAAGCAGTGAACGCGCAGCTCGTTTTTGAAGACGAAGGAGCCACAGTAGGTGCTGTTGGGAGGAAAATATCCCTTACAGCACGTCGGAATGCAGCTCAATTTGGAGGGCAAAACAATAGGTTCCAATTCTCAGGAAATTAAAATTATTTTCTTTTGCCTCCAAATTGAGCTGCATTCCGACGTGCTGCAAGGGGTCTATTCCTCCAAGCAGCAGAACAATATATGAAGTAATTGTTTATGCAAGAATTATAGAATCGTAAAGCAGACTTAGAGTTTAGATAGCGTTTGATATCAAAAGTGGGGTGGCCAAGGTAAAAGCCGAACCAAACAAAACAAAAAAGGGGGTTCCAATTGCCGAATCAAAATCGCGAACGTAAGCCCCGAACCGCCCCTAAATCTCCCCTAAATCAAACAAGCAAAATGCACTGCTTGAATTTGCAATACTGTAAATAACTAGGGGACTAAGCTTCCCTAAAGTTTTGCTTTGAGGGGGAGGATCTAGCCTCCCTCTGACTTTCAACTCCACATCAATGCACATAACTATTCTCTTATTGACCTCATTCATTTTCCCTTGCTTTCTTCAATTGTCAACCCTGCAAAATTGCTATAATTATTAATGCACAGGTTGAGGGAATACAACAGTAAAGGAGAACAAAACAAAGACCAAAGAAATGACAGTGTTAAACATTACATCTCCGAAATCAAGACTTCCAAAAAAGGATGGTATGATTTTCACGCTGCAGTTTTTTGCTTGGGTTCTCAGGTAATTTTTAAAATTCATTGTAGCTTAGGTACTAGCTATTGCATTTGTATCATTCATATCGAAAAGCTTAATTTTGGATGCTCAGTATAACTTATATTTGATCGATGACGAGCTTTCGACTCAAGCTAGAGTCTTGATCATGTTATGCAGTCACGCTTGATCAAGACTCAAGCTTGAGTCGAAAGCTCGTCATCGATCTAATGTAAGTCGTACTGAGTATCCAAAGTTAAACTTTTCTATATATATTTAATACCAGTACGGATGAATCTAAATTCTATTATTTGTATTATTTTTGCACCTAAGATTTTAAAAACACTTAAAAATTGTATCTGCAAACCTTGAGGCATGCTCCTTTAAGCATGCATGTCTATTGTAACGTTTTACCGCAGCTACTATACAAGCTTATAGACAGGGGCGTAGCCAGGACCTATCATCTGGGGGGGGGGGGGGGGGGGGGGCACCCCTGGCCCAAAAATCGCCGAAGCAAAAAAATAGGTGGTAATTCCAGGCGTAAATAAAACAAAATCACCAAGATCGTAGCAACAATTGTGTGTAAAAAAAAGTAAGAAAAAAATAAAAAAATAAATAAACAAACAACAAACAATTACCTTATTAAAAAAATTTTGGGGGCCCGTGCACCCCGTGTCCTCCCCCCTTCGCTACGATAATGCTTATACAGAGCATTCCAGAATGACATACGCCCGGAACCGCCGTGATCTCAAGGTTTATGACCCTAAGAGATCAAGCGTGAATGCATAACGTGATCAAGATTCTAGTTGCAATTGACAAAGAACTTCTAGTTCTTAGAATCTAAAGTTTGAATTCTCACACTGTTACTAAATGTAGTGCACTATTTATTAATCACTGTACATTGATCAGAATCCAACTTTTTTTATCACAGGTCCATGAAAAACCAAAAAATAGAGAAGTTCTACGAGCTCTCGTTGAAAACTATATCAAAGAGCATTCCGATTGTCGCAAAACATGGTCAAGCGAGGGAGAATGGCAAACTGGTCTTGTTTTAGGGAGTGTACTGGAAGACATAGTCAAATATAATCATGACAGAGGTATTTTCCGCAATCATTTGTTTTCAATTTTACAAGGGTTTTTAGGTTGACAAATTAAACTAGCCGATAACGTAGTGGTCTATGATGCGCAATATATAGTTCAGATATCTTCAAAAAACTGAAGGCGATAGGCGATAGGTCCTGACCTGTAGTCCCTTTTTAAACGTGCAGGCCTTTATGAGAATCTATTTTGCCGCATGTAACATGACTATCATCTTGATCGTAGGCTGCTATAGAAACGCAATAAAGCCATTTCCAAAACTCATCAAATTATTTTAAAGTGGAACACGATAGGACCAGGACAAAACCAGACAGAGGGTGTGTCTAAATAAAGGTGATTCATTCATTCATTGTTGGAAAGATCATAAACTTGTTTTCATTTGATTTTGATTTTAGCCACCCGAACACTAGCTTGCCTCTGTCTTATTTACTGCTTCAACAAACTAACAAAAAGAAAGTCACTTGCAAAAACGTGGTTGCAGGAGAGTTTGAGACGCTGTCTTTATGGACCTAACAGAGATCTTCGGGAACTCATATTAAAACACTTGGAAATGGAAGGAGAAAGAAAAGAAAGAAAAGAGGACGTCATCAGAGATAACATGGATGAAAATCTCCCGATTACTCAGTCGATGGAGTATTTGGTTCAGAGATACAAGAAGCAGATTTTATCGAGCTCTCTTAATTCCAACGAGATGAACAATCTAAGAGGCTACTTTTTAGCGACGTTTCGTGGAGAAAAGGCGTTAATCAAAATCTTGTCATCCACGAAAGGTAATCAATACTTGCATGTCGAAACGAAAATCCTCCAAGACAACTGAAATCTAAATTTCTTTATGTGTAGTATTTCCCAAATTGAGAGTTGAATGCACTATAACGATTGTAAAATTCTCTCTACTCTATTTATTATAAGTAACAGCATCGGTTTCCAAACTGACTTGATTATGTTCACAAATACCAGTTTTCTATCAATGAATTAAAGTGCACCTAACCCCTGATACAATACTTTCTGCATCGATTCTACATGAGGTGACTAGTTGAATGGTCAATGGTCATTTCCTCGTTTAAGTGTTGCGTCTTTAAGTTATGAAGGTTTATACTTCCAATATGTAACTGACCGTGATTGTCACCGCAGGCTTCATTTAATATACAAACTTTAACAGGTTCACAGAAAAAGTATTTAAAAAGCATCATCTTTATACTCATGGTTTCCACAATGTTTACAGTAAATTTTGGTGTCTCATAATGGTCAGTGTTTAGTATTATACCCCAAAAGCCTGGGGTAACGTCACGGTCATTAACATATTAAAGTATAAACCTTCATATCTTAAAGACGCAACACTCAAATGAAGAAATATTTTACCATTCAACTAGTCACTTCATGTTGAATTGATGCAGAAAGTATTGTATCAGGGGTTAGGTGCACTTTAACTTCACGAAAGAAACTTAATTTTCTTTTTAGGTGATTTCGTACGAGAAGAGAGAACGGCCCAGACGAAAAACCACCAACAACTTGTTACAGAAGCTTACACCCTACGACGTTTGAATTCCAAGCCACACCCAAATATTCTTAGGGTGTTTGCTTACGATACGTCAGCTCAACCGTACCACCTCATCACAGAGATGGTGTCTGAAGGCTCCCTTTTGCGGTTTTTGCACAGTTTAAGGTATGTTTAAACAGATATTTCATCCCAACTTTTTTCCATTACATATTAACTCAGATCCAAAACAGACTATCCCTAATTGCGCTATTTTATTATGACGTCACATCAAAAAACTATTGTTTAACAACCCGTTTTCAGAACATCAACCAAAAATACGCCCATCCAAATAAACGCCCAATAAAATAAACCTTATATTTTGAAACCAGCCTGTTTGAGATTAAACTTTTCTTAGCAGTGGAAATTTTGTTCAAATTGCTATTGTTCTAGACGATTCTGTCCCCTCATAAACAAGCCGTGATGTCATATTAAAATAGGGCAATTCACTGATCAGAATGAAGTCCATACGAGCATAAAAGCGTGTTTTTTTAGTCGCGTTGTTTCTATTTGGGTGATCATTAATCCATACGGTTATTGTTATTAAATTGAGTGATTTTACTTACTGATTTTGATCGGTCAATGCTATTGCAGCTAAACAGTTTTTTTTCTTTAAAAAGGTCTCGCCCAGAACCCATGCCAGTCCCATCAGTTTTACTAGAGATGATGTTTGGCGTCATGGAAGCTGTAATATACCTCAATGAACAACATCTTGTGCATCTTTCTCTCATGGCCGCCAACGTCTTAATTTCCCATGACAACGTTTGTAAATTGACTGGTTTCCAGTTTGTAAGAGAAATGACAAGACAGGTATTTGAAACATAAGAATTATTTAGCTCAGGGTCTAGTTCTAGTTGAGTTTTGAAATTCTACAATTGGTTCAAAAATCTATCGAGTTAAATACTGAGAACCGAGGCTTTTAGCCACATACATCCCGAGGGCCGTTTGCCCAAGGTGTATAACCATCTTTTATCATATGATTATCAATGAAATACCTATATTTCTCTATTTCGAAAATTTGTTATTTTCACATGTGAAAATATCGTCACTATGGTCACAAACTTCTTATAGCACTGAAAAGCTCGAAAAAGCTCTTTTCTTTTTCATTGATGATTATATAATAAACAGAACATTACATGGCTGCTTGGAGATCCGAATTTTATCTTCTTGTGAGAGATAATATCAACACTCGAAGATAAAATTCGTTATTCCGCGCGCCCATGTAATATCCTCTACAGTATGTTGCCCAGTTTCGTGACAGTACCAGTTTCGTGACACTTACAAATTAAACTCGTTTCTAGCGACGGCTATTTAATATTTCGGAAAACGAAGAGAACCGAAAGAAAGCCGAACATTCAACTTCGGAATGCATGTTTTGGCGATCTTTTTAAAGAACGTGTTCGTCAAGGAAAATCCATTTTTGTCAGGTGTGTGGAGTTGTCTCGACGAAAATCTTTGATATTCACTGCGCAGTAAATTGCCCTGCGCTCGAAAACTAGGCATTGTAAAAAGTTGCTTATTCTCAAAGAAACAACTTAAGATTAGTACTTCAAATTTCACAACAAAATAAAGTTAAAGGTAAGAAATTGTGTTTTTGATTTGTTTTATCGAATTTTGTTGTGAATTACTTTGAAAACAATGCATTTTTACAACGTGTCACGAAACTGGCCCAGCTGTCACGAAACTGGGCACTTAAGTGGCCGTCGAAATATTCCTTTTATTTTATCAAATTAAAAGATTCGAAGAAAATATCTACATCATAGTGTTACCTGATAAATTTGCCTTTATGTGACTAAGTTTTATAGAATTATCGTTTTCCGTAGAGAAGATATAGTATTCACAACCTGAAGTGTCACGAAACTGGGCAACATACTGTATATATCATCTTCGGTGAGGTTTCCAAATTAATTCCCACTGAACAACAGCAATTTACGGTTTATATCGAGTTGTTTACTAAACAAAACTAGTCATACAATGAACGTGTTGACGGGTCATTTATATCAAACTTTCAAAAATATCGTTCTGGAATAAAGAGAATTATAACATCTTTGGTTCAGTTTCCTTTGTTCTCCGAGAGTTTATTTCCACCTCACCACCCTAGGGTTTGAATAGATTCGCTGAAATTACAGGTTGGTGACTGGTAAAAATATTCTTCTAAAAATTAATTGCGCTACACTTGTTTCAAGTGAATGTCCGACCTATTTTTACTAGATTTAAATGCCTATATATACTAGAAAGAAGTGTTCAGTTATTAATTCGTTGGTTTTCCAATAATGTGCATAAAATGTCTGTTTTATATATTCTGCGCTTGCAGGGCGGCGGCCGTTATTTCGCATATGTGTCTGGTGATGATGAGATGGCTACAAGGCACGCAGCCCCAGAGTGCTTGGAAAATGGCCATTTCTCAGAAAATTCTGTTTCCTGGGCAATTGGAGTCTTGCTGTTTGAGATGCACACCTATGGCGTATCAGCGTACAATCAATACAGCAACGATCAAGCCGATCAAATCCGGAGCCACGTAAGACCATATGTCCTATTCATTTAATTTACTACTAATCTATTTGACAACACCGATATAGTAAAGTAAGCTCGCGTACTACAAACGGTGTTTTAACCCCTGAGCAACACAACCCCTGCGTGAAGCACGCGCCTCGCCTCACGAAAGTGTAAGTGGCGGACTAACATTGTTCCATCACATGACACCCCATGCAGCATTACTCTGATTTAGCAGTTTGATTCTTCTTTTCAAGATGGACGAAAAATAGCCTAAAACTGGCTCATTATTTGGGTCTAAAGATTATCTGCATTGCGTACGACTCCGGCGTCTGTGCTTCGTGTAACATATTAGTAAATGTTTACTTGTTGATCAAATTGTAATTCATTAAAAGGTAATAGGCCGTTGTGAGCTAAAAATGGAAGATTGCATCCGGAGAGAAGTTTGTGAGGTAATCATGATGTGTCTTACTTATGAGAAGGAGGACAGACCAACACTTGCACAATTGAGGACTGAGTTGGAAAGAGTTCATAAGCAGATAATTGAAGAAGGTAGGAGTTTTGATCCTACAAAATGTTTTCATTTAGTTCATTTTCACTGCATACAAAGAACAAAGAGTAATAATGACAAGAGATATGAAACACAAAAACTAGCACGATTACAGAAAATCCTGTCCAGGGGAAGAAAAGAAAGGAACATTACTGAATCGCACTGGCTATAGACATCTGAAAATCCACGTTACATGTCAAAAATGTTCGTTATAGCAAAAAGGTCTATAGCTGGGTTTCACTTGACGTCATTTCCTGTCTCGTGCGGAATGTTCATCAGCTGAATCACAAGTTTTCAATAGAATTCTTTCTGGCTGACAGCACATGGTGGTCAGTGTTTGACCACCATTTGGAGCAGATAATGAGATTCAAAAACTTTTATCAGCTGATTGAAACCCAGCTATACACTTGAATATCATGCCCACAATACACTAGTCCGATCGGGATCAAATAATACGTACTTCGATATAAAAGTCCGTGCAAGATTTCTTAAAACAAGCAATGCTTATTTGTTGTTCTTAAATTTTGAGGCACATTATTAATTCAACATTTTGGTCTGTCATTTTATTCATATTTTTTCTTTTCTTTTCTATGTAGAAAAACACTTGGCAGCTGCAATCTATCCCCCCTCACAAATGTAGACCTGGCTCAGACTAAAAATGTGGTGAGTGTTTTCGTCTTACTTTCCATTCTTTTGTTTTTGAAGTCTTCACATATTTTAGTACCTGAGACCTTAGAAGCAGATTTATTTCGGTTGTGTGGAACTTTTATTTTAAACCTGTTCGAAAAAAAGAGCAACTTATTTAGACTCTTCCACAACCGCTTGCTCAGCGACACGCGTGAAAAACGTCTGCGCATGCTCTAAGTCTGCATGCAAATTAGTCAAAAGCGTCTTCGTGCTATTGTAATAATATGCAAATTTGACTTTCACACTTACCTGAAAAATTGTCTTTACAAAATGCCAAAACTTAAAGTCAGTTCTTGAAACTTAAGGCTTGTTCTTTCATATTGCCTTTATTAATGCAGTATCTTGGTCTCACAAAAGTATACCCGCGAATTTTTTTGTATACTCGGAGAAAATAAGCATTTATTCTCCCTAAAACTCTTGTAAATTCTTGGAAAGCGTGCTGAAATTCACGCATGCGCAAACGTTTTTCTCTAGTGTCTCGCTCGGCAGCTTCACTCTCCACGCTAAGGGACTGTAACGGTACAATATTAGCGTTTCTCTGATTGGCTGATAGATCTTCTGTTCCAAGCTACTTTCTCATTGGTTGATTAATCAATTAAAGTATTTGAATTTGATTTCAAAAGAAAAAACCTGAAAATTGTTGAAAGTTACGGTAGCCAGATTGGGCTTCCTGTGATTTAATTGTGTGTATTTCGGTTCTCAAGGCATGATGGGTCTTATATTCTTGGACCCAGAAGCCTTTTCGGCATTGTACTTTTACAGTCCCTAAGCGTTGATAGTGCAGTGGCTGAGCGAGGGACTGTGGAAGAGTCTAAACGATTTACTCGAAATCAAACAGATAACTTTTCATGAAACTTTTCCAATTGTTTGAATTTTGAGGGTAGCCTAACTTCGAAAGATATTTAGGAAAAATTGTTTTTCGAAAAGTTAGTTTATTGTTCCTATGGAAACGCTGATTAGCGTTAAAAGATCATCGTTCAAAATTTTTATCCAAGTCTGACATCTGGTGTAAAATTCAAATTCATTGAGCTAAAGTGAGAGTATGTATAAGCGGATTCAAGAAGGGAAGTGTGACTCAAAAATAACCTCTTGGAGCCACCTTAATTAAGGTCTGTAACATGTCTTGCACGTGATTGTCCTTCAGCTGCCAGACGTGTTTATTCATGGCGGTTGGGCTACGCTTGCTTTGCCTTAGGGTTTGTATATCAGGATTTGAAGTCTGTGGCTCTGATGTTTTGACAATACTTCATAATTTTGCGAAATATATATAGTATTTGAGTTAATAATTAATTATTAGTTAGTTATAAATATATATACATACCGGTGAGCTGTACATCAGTAATGTAATCACGTGATACTCGTAACTACATTATTGTATAACTCTTAGAGAGGTTTGCAAAAATTCTGCAAAATTCAACTATATCAATATATACAAAAATGCATATTCTCTCATTCTTTCTAAAATAATGTTTTTCTCGCTGGAATGTTAAACAAAATGCCAAGAAACACTTAGTTTGCACTATATTATAATATTATTTCAAAAAATATTAATAACACTTATTTAAGCGATTTTCTTTTAGAAATCACCCATAATAATTATATTGATATATATAATTTTTACAATATCTCAACCAGAATAAGGCGATCTTTACTGGTCAAATACTGGACAACACTGTACAGTGGCCCTGAATTTGAAATGGTGGCAAACACTCCATAGCACACTTATCTTAAATTCCCTTTCAGAATTAAAGCAATCAAAGTATTCTTAGAAAACCCTGCTTTCTTTTGAATATACAGATGATCTCATGCAACGCACTTGAAGAGCTTGACAAAGAAAAAAATCTGGGGAATTTTGGATCGGAAACAGTAGCAATGGATAGACCAACCATTCGCATCTTTCATGGGGTAAAGTAACATCCATTATATGGAAAGAAATTTAATATATCTGACGTCATCAAACCATCATATATTTACAGTGTCCTTGATATGTTCTTTATCTGGATTACATTTTTTAGAAGCAAGTTATTCGAGAACTTGTTAGCAAGGAAGAAGCAGATCTGGCTAAATTGAAGTACCTCAAGCATGAGAACGTTGTGAATTTCATTTCACTGTCACTTCACGATAAGAAGCACGTCGCACTGGTAAGTAATCTATGGGATATTGCATATTGCCCTAACGTTTTCCGAATAAGTGAGTTGCTTATGCTACAACCCAATTTTTAGTCCACCTTTCGAGTAAAACTTGTGAGCATGCTGTTTACTAGAAGTAAGGATAAATTTTTCAGGTAAATCCAAGAATGTTGTGATCAGGCATCTTTACTTTTGCGTGAAGTGTTTCCACCGGCTCTGTATTTTTAACTTTATTATCCTCATAATAATACCAACTAAAAATAGGCTCAAGTCAAACCCAGTATCTGCCAGTTATCGGTAGAAGGGACACGAGTGAAAAACGCACTGTGCATGCTCGGAAGTTCGTGATGTTTACAAAGAAAACCATTGGAGATTTACCGGTGTTTAGTAATTCTCTAAAGTTAAGGCCGTTCGTGGAAAGTTAGTGCTTATTTTTTCCTGACACATTACTTTAGTTGTTTTCTTTCCCTCGTCAAATAATGAGGGAAATTCGCATAATATAAGACACGTAAATATTCAATGGTTTTCTTCGTAAACTCGACTCGTGTATGAATTTTCTGCCGAACTTCCGAGCTTGCGCAGTGCGTTTTTCACCCGTGTTGGTCAGAAAAGTAGTGTATTATTCTAATGTTTAGCATGCTTTTGACTCTAAAACATAGGCCTTTTCGGAGTACGATAAACAGGATACATTGTAGTCTAGATTCGGTAAAAAACACCATTAAATCATAATGAACAAAAGACATTTGTACTGAAGCTAAACATCCATACACGATGTTCTTTATCTCAGGAAAGGTGTGTATTATTTTTCTTATTATGTTTTTTTCACATTATTAAGATTGATGAATAACAATTACGACCTCTGCATTTTGTGTTAAATATTGTTTGGAGTTTGGAGTGGCTAATCATCCTTTCCGTCTTTCAGCTCACACAGCTGAATTGGGAAGGACAGAGCTCAACGTTGCCGAGTCAAAGGCATAGAAAGGCGCCGAAGGCAGCCGCCATACGACTCAAGTCTGACCACGGAGCACAGCTCACATCGAATCTTTTTAAAACTTTCAAAACATTAGTAAATCACGGCAATTTGTGAAAGTTGAATCAGTCTGCAAGTGTAAAATTCTCCCATAAAGCATGTTAGCATAGCATAAACAGGGACCGCGAAGAATAATTTCGATTGAGGGGCTAAGGACCTCCAAAGGCAGGAAAATCTAGGGGGTTAGTGGACATGCGTCGATTAGACCAAGTTTTATTCTCAGCGGTTGTTTTCTTATTATTCAGGTGACAGAGTATTCAGGACTTGGGAACTTGTTACAGAAAGCACTAGCTAAGAAGTTTTTACCAGAACAGCTTGTGACTTTTGTTACACAGATAGCCCAGGGACTTTGTTATCTACATGATAATTATATGATCCACGGTGACCTGAGAGCAGAATACATCATGGTTTTCCCAGATAATAAGGTTAAATACTTCTTTGTTATTATTAAATGATATCTATTTCAAACTCATTAATAATCATTAGCATATTACCCAATACATATATAATTAATATAATATAATTATAAGTTGTTATCACATCAAATCAATTTATTTGTAAACAGATTAAAGTGTCACGTCTTGGTCGATCTAAGCCTCGTGACAACTTGGAAAGTAAATGCGGTATGCCAGTCGATGCTGAAAGATGGTAAGGTGCTTAGATAAGGTTAATCACCCATGCGTGTTTTTTATTCTGGTCCTGGTGGTCAAAGTTGAAAACTGCATTCAAGTTTATTGCTCACTTTGGTGAGGCAATCCCCAATAAGTGCTTTAAGTTAGACTATTGTGCGGGCTGTAAGTCGCGAGACAAAATTGGGGGTTGTGGGGCAAAATTTGCAGGCTTCAAAAAAATATTAGTAAAAAAGCTACTGAGATAATAATGATAACCAACATTTGCGGCGATGCCGTCATCATTTATGCTAGATAATCAAAATAGCTATTATAGTTGTGTATATCAGCGTGAATCACACAGTACAGATAGTATGGCACAACTAAGTTGGGCCGTAAGTTAGATAACCAAATGGGTTAATACGTCACCCTCTTTAAATAAAGTTTATTGTATTGTATCGTACAGCCAACAAAAGATTATTTCCATTGAAGATTAAGTGTTTTGTATAATTGTTAGCTTAAACCAGTCCTTAAAGTATTAAGGTTTTTATAAAACATCAATTGAAATATCAGTCCAATTTATTTAAAGAAGCTATTACTTAGTTTTTTGTTCTTCCATTTGACAGGAGCCCTCCAGAGGTGATAAAAGATGGTAAATACTCGCGTTGCAGTGATGTTTATTCATATGGGCTCTTGTGTTATGAGTTGTTTGAAGCTCTTGATGCAGCAGAAGGAAGTACACCGGACGACGTCAAACCTTTCCGTGCCATCGCAGACAACCAGGTTCGTAAAAAAATACCCTCAAATGCAAATAATTGCACTATAAATTAATGCAACGTAATGCAACGTAATGCAACATAATGCAACGTAATGCAACGTAATGCAACGTCATGCAACGTCATGCAACGTCATGCAACGTCATGCAACGTCATGTAACGTCATGCAACGTAATGCAACGTGATGCAACGTAATGCAACGTCATGCAACGTAATGCAACGTAATGCAACGTAATGCAACGTAATGCAACGTAATGCAATGTAATGCAATGTAATGCAATGTAATGCAATGTAATGCAATGTAATGTGGCGTGGCGTGTAGTGTTGTGTAGTGTAGTGTAGTGTAATGACAGATGGAATACTCGCTATCATGATGTTGTGTTAGGTTTTCTAACTTCCAACTGAAGCAAAATTAATACGTATTTATAAGCTGTGGTATTTCTTTCTCCACTGGTATTGGAAATTGTGTAAACGTTTAATTTGTCCCTTGCCCCCTGGATATAAGGAATTATAAAACAGTTCAGATATAATGCGCGCTCTGATTGGCTGATAGCCGTGTTTACATGAGGCTATGTAAACACGGCGATTTCAATATTTTATAAAACAAATAAAAAACGTTATGTCGTGTTTACATAGCCTGATATAAACACTCGGAAAGGTTTGGGAGAAGTCTTGAGCTCTGTGTAAACCTCGCCTGCGGCTCGGTGTTACACACTGTTGAACAGCTCTCGACTTCTCCCAAACTTCCTTCGTGTTTATATCAGGCTATGTAAACACGGCAAACGTTTTCTATTTGTTAAATAGTAACCTCCTATACTGTATAATTCATATATTGTACTCAAATTATTAACCAATTAGTGTTGCTGATGAAAATTTTGGGAGATTGATGCTCTGCCATCAAGTGAATCCAATTTTTTCCATTCGTCATTTATTGAGTTTTAAATATTTCACAGTTTAATCTTTAACTTCTTATGATACAGAAAACCATTCGAATCTTACTTGCTTTCCAACTGGGTGAAATGCAACAAAAGTGAGGCTGAAAACGTTGACCTGAACGTAACTCAATCTGAGCAAGCCAGTCACGTGATTATCATGGAACATCACAAAACCTTCGAGGAGCTACGTCAAATTGTTTACGATGAAATAAAAGAAGAAGGCGCATACGAGGAGATTCCTGCAGGAGGTAAAGCGTCGTTTTCTGTGGTTTTAGGTACATTTATGACTTCGTAGTTTACTTGATGGGTAATGCACCCTTCTCAAAATTATCTTGGATGCGAGGCTAACATGAAACATTTCTTTTGTTTTCCACGTTAGCCTCGCATTCAAGATGAGTTTGAGAAGGGTGCATTATATATTATATTATACACGAGATCGCAGAAACGTTGTAGTATACATTTATACTTACATACGTATACCCGAAAAAATGAATAAATCTGTACCCATTAATGCACATCTCACAAAATAATATTTTTCACGAGGCAGTTTATTCGTGAGCTCACGAGCTCTTTCTCGTTTTTGGCCTTTATGGCTGATTCAGCCAAAGACACTAAGACTTGACCCGTTTTGACAATCATCTTCTGTATATTTTGGACGTCAAGGTCCACAGATTTTGCTTTGTGTGAAGTTTATTCCACAGTGGTGAATTCGAATTCACCCGTGGCACGCACACGAGCTCACAATTCTCGGGCGTACGGTATGTTTGGACCGATGGATTCATCTTATCTTCAATAGCTGGGTTTCAATCAGCTGTTAAAAGTCTTTGAATCTCATTATCTGCTCCAAATGGTGGTCAAACACTGACCACCGTGTGCTGTCAGCCAGAAAGAATTCTATTGAAAACTTGTGATTCAGCTGACGAACATTCCGCACGAGACAGGAAATGACGTCAATTGAAACCCAGCTATAGGCTTGGTTATATAAACGATTCATTTAATCGTTTAGCCAAAGCATCTTAAACTTTGGGCCATTGAATATCGAAGACAGATGGAGGGAGTTCATCTTCGACGTCGTCAGGTTATATGTCGAGTCTATGCCTAATTTCTGCTGTAAAAGGACTCTTTTGTAAGACTCTGTTTCCGAAGTTAGGTCGACATCATTGATTTCATCAGCTTCTTTAGTATTTCCCCTGAGAGGCTGTTCGATGGTCATTTTCCGCAACTCCTTTACGGGACAAAATTGTCTCATGTAAGCTGAGCAAGGAAGGTGAGATCACTTTGTGCGCCAACACAAAGAAAGGAGAGGCCTGGTCTGTCATCTACCTGTTTGCTATTTGCATAACAATGGTTTTTTTTTGGAACGTGTGCTTTTGCGCATGCGCAAGAAAGCACGCATAATAAGGACTTAATTTCTAGCATGGTGAAAGAGAAATTGACTTGGAGCGCCATTAGATATTATAGAATATATATTAGACAATTTGTTAGGCCTAAAAAGTGATTACTTTTGTTCCCAACAGGAATTCACAATCAGCTTCCACTACTTCTTCGTAAACCTATACAAGAATCAGAAGAATTAGATCCTTGTCCTTCTCTTGGCGATTATGACACTTTAGATCCGGCTTATGAGAATGCGAAGCAATATGAAGGAGCAAAAACATCACTCCCTGCTTTGCCATCGTTGCCTACTCTTCCGAACAGAAATCAACAGAACATTGACCAAGATTCTATAAGTTCATTGTCCAGCAGCGATGAAGCTACAGTAAAAATCAAAAGTGTTGATACACTACCTCATAATGTTGGAAAAATTAGGCACGCAGTGTAAGAAAAAGCGCTTTAAAAATCATATATAAACTAAATCCCCCCCTCCCCCATTCAATGTTGTTCCTTGAGAATGTGGCTAGCTCACGGTACCCAACTTTGGCCATTTAGACAACATTGCTAGGGGAGGGGAGGGGGAGCGTACAATCGACATCAGTCATTTTACACAGCCAATTTTGGGAGCATTGTAGGGGTAGTGTATCAACACATTTCGATTTTTACTGTAACCATGATGTACAAGTTTCATCAAATTCTGTGCCCGCTCCACCGACAAGTGTGGGAGAGAATGATTTGGTCGCTGCACTAGATATGGACCGGTAGTATTCTAAACTTATGCTTTTCAAAATAGTCAAAATACTTTACAAGCACAAATTTGCCGTCTTTTGCAACCAGCAAATAACGTTTTATTTCTATTTGTTTTATTAAATATTGAAATTGCCGTCTTTGCATAGCCTTATGTAAACACGGCTATCAGCCAATCAGAGCGCGCGTCATATCTGAACTTTATAAAAATAAAGAAGTTTGTGTGGTGACCAAAGAAGTATAAACCTTCGAGTTCGTCACCACCTACATTTGATTACCATATAATGAGGCCAGTTATTATTTCGTAAATTAATTGAGAGGCGTTACAATATTAAAGTCTATTAAACAATTATTGGATGAGGTTGAGCATGATATCGTAAATTATCAAGACCAAGGCCGTGTTATCTGCCGAAGCCGTAGGCTGAGGCGGATAAAATGGCCGAGGTCTTAATATTTACGATATTATGCGAAAAAAGAAAATTCAATAATTGTTTTATTATACATTTTGTAAACTAAGAATAAAGATTTAATTCTGCTTTCGAAAAAATAGCAAACGTATTTCCATTTTCATAATTGTGAACTTTACACAATATCAGGAATTGGCTTAGGGCTCTCGGCCAATCAGAAGCGAGATTGTTAGTAAAATGTATAATTATTGGACTATATACATGCAATAATGTTTTATGATTATTTTTGTTTGCTTATTAAGATTAGATTGAAAGAGAGCAAGTGACAGGTTTTTTTAGCTAATTGGAATATTTTCCCAAATTTGGGAGGTAGAGAATCTGAAAATAGCTTTTCCATAATCAGCTAATCAGCTCTTGCAGGGGGTCTAGTCAACTTTCCTTTAGTAGCATACCT
The DNA here is from genome assembly GCA_964019055.1 of Anthopleura xanthogrammica. Classification (NCBI taxonomy): domain Eukaryota; kingdom Metazoa; phylum Cnidaria; class Anthozoa; order Actiniaria; family Actiniidae; genus Anthopleura; species Anthopleura xanthogrammica. Next base: position 3,298,699 of record OZ025220.1, read on the forward strand.
CGTATTGTGATGATGGAGTTTACTGGCAGGTTGAAGTACATTCAAAAATATATATTTTTTAGGAGAGATACATCATATAATTAGTTTTCTTGAAATTAATAGATAATTTATTAGCTTTACAGTATTCATATACTAAGTTTAGTTCATTCTTTATCACATTTTCATTTAGCAATCATTTGGCTTCGCAAAAAATAAATAAATAAATAAATAAAGCTTGTTGGTCTTAAAATTTTGCACAGAAGCAGTAAGAATCAAGAGAAACAATCTGTGTTCATTACAGCTTCTAAATCTTCGAAAAAGCCGATTTTTGAAGGCATAATTTGCTTCACAACTCGTTTGTTTACATTTCGCATGGCTACATACGCTCGTAAGACGGCGCTGCATTTTGCCATAAATCTTCTCTCCTTTACATTGAAATGACTCCCAGGGATCTCTTAAGAATAAATTAGTTGTTGTTTCATTGAAGAATGTTAATATTTTTTCATTTTAGCTTAGTACCTTTTATAATAAAACAGGATACAATTGCAGAAGTTGTGTTACCGTAAATTGATCTTGAACTCGACTCACAGTCACGCTATAATGCCCTGATTACCCATGATGCACCGTTTTGCCGAAAGCGCGTATTGGTAATGTAGTCAATTGTATTAATATTGTTATTCTCAATTTTATTTGCTAATTCAGGTCCTAAAATACTTATTAAATTGTAATTTAATTACAATGTTATTAATACTAATTAACTATTAGTAATGCGCAGTAGAAAACAGAAATGTTGATTCTTGCGCAATATAAGTTAATAAATTATTATTACTATTCGTGGATGTATTACCATTATATATTAATTTAGATGGAAAATATTGAGATTTAGTCTTTCCTTTGACTAGACAACCAATCAATTCCCAAGTTTGTTTCATATCTACCTTTACTTATGGCAAACTTATATGAAAAATATTCTGTTTTTCTACTCTTTATAAGATCACTCTCCGGCGGATCGCCACCTTGTCGTGGTTGCAGAGCTTGCGTGCCTCTATGACCCCTAGAGCTATGCTGGCGGGAGTTTAGTCTCCTGGTAGGGTCACCCAAGCCAGACATGTCAAAGGTAGAGGCTGGACGAAGCGCGATCCACCGATCCACGGAAACAGGCTGCCCTACATGCCAGCTAGGCATTATGGGCAGTAAGTAAATAAGTAAGTAAGAAAGCAAGCAAGCAAGCAAGCAAGCCAGCCAGCCAGCCAGCCAGCCAGCCAGCCAGCCAGCCAGCCAGCCAGCCAGCCAGCCAGCCAGCCAGCCAGCCAGCCAGCCAGCCAGCCAGCCAGCCAGCCAGCCAGCCAGCCAGCCAGCCAGCCAGCCAGCCAGCCAGCCAGCCAGCCAGCCAGCCAGCCAGCCAGCCAGCCAGCCAGCCAGCCAGCCAGCCAGCCAGCCAGCCAGCCAGCCAGCCAGCCAGCCAGCCAGCCAGCCAGCCAGCCAGCCAGCCAGCCAGCCAGCCAGCCAGCCAGCCAGCCAGCCAGCCAGCCAGCCAGCCAGCCAGCCAGCCAGCCAGCCAGCCAGCCAGCCAGCCAGCCAGCCAGCCAGCCAGCCAGCCAGCCAGCCAGCCAGCCAGCCAGCCAGCCAGCCAGCCAGCCAGCCAGCCAGCCAGCCAGCCAGCCAGCCAGCCAGCCAGCCAGCCAGCCAGCCAGCCAGCCAGCCAGCCAGCCAGCCAGCCAGCCAGCCAGCCAGCCAGCCAGCCAGCCAGCCAGCCAGCAAGCAAGCAAGCAAGCAAGTAAGTAAGTATAAGATTATTTAAAATATTAGAGTACTTCCTATATTCAGCTATCTTTTGTGGATCTTTACAATTGAAGAAGTGAGTTAGATACATTTTTTCGATTGAGCACAACAAACCATTTGTCAACCAGGGTTTGTTGAAATGCTTTATTCTATCTGTAGATGCTTTACGTAGTGGAGCATGAGCATTGATAACATTCTTAATTGCCCCCGTAATATTATTAGTTGTGGTATTTAAATAAGCTGGACCATTCAATTTCACTTAAATCATTTAAATATTTAGCCTGGTTAAATCTCTAATCTCTCTGTAATCTCTATAGAGGACTGAGGAATTTTACTTTTGGTGTGGACAGTAGATATTAAACAAAAAATAGGTAGATGATCAAAAATATCAACTGTGATAATCCCTGATGTTAAATCATACTTGTTAGAATTAGAATATACATGTTCAATGAAGTTGTGAGGAATGGTCATTAGTTCTAGTAGGTCTGGTAATAACCCGAGGGGGGGGGGGTTACTCCCTATAATGGACTGTACGGGATGCTCTGTCCGAAAGGGGTAGATTTCCTTCAAAGGCTTATGAAAGGGGTACCTTTTCAGGCAAAAAGGCATATAAAAGGGGTACTTTTTTGCTGAAATTTGGCATAGAAAAGGGTAAGGGGTCGAGAGTGCGGGAGTCCAAGAGTCCCCGTATGAAACGACCCGAAGTACCCCCCCCCCCCACGGGGGGGGGGGGGGGGGGGGGGGTAATACTAGAACGAAAGTTATTTGTGTGAAGCTTATTTATTAAGGTAGTTTTCAATAATAAGTTACTATCACACTTTAGGGGGGACTAACCTATTTACCAGGCATGGTTGCTATGGAAAGTATTTAAATCTCTAAAAGGTTTTTCTTATATTATAACTTCATAAATAAAATCAATTTGCGAAATGGATCATTTTCTGATATGTGCGATGACGTCATCTCTCTTACGCAATTTATGACGTCATAGTTCATTAAAAATTAAAAAAACAAGCGTGCATTTGGTCGGATTGACTCACAAATAAGCGAAATCATAGCGGATATTAATTGAAACAAAGTTAAGCATTATTTTTGAAAACGGTGAAAAGGCCAGGCTACCAAGCCATGTTGATTTTTTTAAATCTAAATATTTTCCCACTCTCTTAACGTAGAGTAAAATCCATGCTTAACTTTGTTCCAATTCATGTCAGCTATAAGTTCGCTTATTTTTGGGTCAAACGGACCTATTGCACGCTTGTTTTTTAACTTTTTATGAAATATGACGTCATTAATGACGCAAGAGTGATGACGTCATCACGCATATCAAAAAATGGTCCATTTCACAAATTGGTTTCATCATGATCTTAAAACATTAGAAAAATCTCTTAGGCATTTTTAAATCCTTTCCTTAGCAATTGTGGCTGGTAAGTAGGTAAGTCCCCCCTTAATAAGTATTCTTGTCACCTACTATAAATACTTCATATTTTGTTGGATTGAATTCAATCAATCAATCTGTTTTTATTACCATATTAATTTAAATATTTACATAATTTATAAACTAATGAACATTAAAAAATGATAATTATTACTCAGAATAACTAAAAGTTAAACTAGCTGAGTAATATCTTGTAACGTAATTAAGAGAAGCGATTGGTTTGATGGTATGTAATACTTATAATTAACTAATTTAAGAAATAAGCAAAAATCACACAAAAAGACATTAAATTGGTTTAGAAAGTAGTAAATAAAGTTAAATACAAGAATAAAGAGTAGTGAAAAGAGAGAAAAAAGAAAAAGAAAAAAGAAAAAGCGCCCTATACCAGATGAACATTCAAAACTTTATGGGTATGAAGTTACTTGTTACTTGTATATGATTGAAGTAAATTTGTTCTTAGAGTATTTTTAAAAGATTTTAGAGGAAGTTTTTTTACTTTTTCCGATATGTTGTTCCATGAATTTACAGCTGAGAAGCGGATGTTAAATTTTCCATAGTTGGAATTCTCTAAAATGTTCATCTAACTTGTCAGAGAACTCATCGAGATTGGCATGTGTGTGTCTATAAACACCGTAACAATAACATGTAACATTTATTACAAACTCACGGCTTTGTCCTAGTTCCCTTGACAGAACAGTTATAATTCACTAAGGCCTATATTCTGACAAAATTTGATGGATGTCGATTTTTTTCATTCTGCACCCTTCAGGTGACATTTACGGACAACCCCTCTTAACAGTACATACGTACCGTAGAAACAGTTGTAAACGTCAGGCACGCTATCGTCAAAGCAACAGCGTCCATTCTTGAAAGTTGAGCTTTCACACAAATCCTTTGATATTCCAGGCCAACCACAGTCTTTGCGCTGTTGTGGGTCAATAACGTCTTTTGAGCAAAGTTTTCCCATATGCACGCCTGTCAAGCATTGAAACATTATGTCAGTGACGATACGGAAATTTAGTAGTGATTTAACAGCTCTTTTACCAATATTAATCATATCCATTTTGAAATCATTAGCAAATCCTGCAATCTGATTGGCTACAAAGTGTGCGATTTAAGCATTAATCATATCCATTTTGAAATCATTAGCAAATCCTGCAATCTGATTGGCTACAAAGTGTGCGATTTAAGCATTAATCATATCCATTTTGAAATCATTAGCAAATCCTGCAATCTGATTGGCTACAAAGTGTGCGATTTAAGCATTAATTGCACTATTTTGAATCATTAATTGCATCATTTTGTCAAACAATCACTTTTGAAGCTACATATAACTGTTGAGTATTTTAATATATTAAGTTTCAAAATGGAAATGATTAATAGGTAATAGAACTGAGTGTCTTGCAATTTTGGGCAGAAATCACACTCGTGATTAACAAATTGCACTCCCGCTGCGCGGTCGTGCAATTTTGTAATCACTCTTGCGATTTCAGCCCAAATTGCACTCCACTCAGTTCTATTACCATTATTAATTGCACTATTTTGAATCATTAATTGCATCATTTTGTCAAACAATCACTTTTGAAGCTACATATAACTGTTGAGTATTTTAATATATTAAGTTTCAAAATGGAAATGATTAATAGGTAATAGAACTGAGTGTCTTGCAATTTTGGGCAGAAATCACACTCGTGATTAACAAATTGCACTCCCGCTGCGCGGTCGTGCAATTTTGTAATCACTCTTGCGATTTCAGCCCAAATTGCACTCCACTCAGTTCTATTACCATTATTAATAGGTAAAGATGTACTACATATCCAAACAATAAGAATCTGGAATCGGTCTTCATTGTGTTGATCTCTCGGGCATGCTAAGTTAATCCCTTATTGTTTGGACATATGTCCATTGAGTAAATATTCCTTAGTACTATTCATTATAGTCGTGCAGGATTTTATTATAGCACGTGCAGGATTTTAGAGTAGCCTCAAGAGTTGAGCAGAAGTAGGAAAAGAGAATAGAGAGTAGAAGTCGGATTTTGAAGGGACTAGACGACATGTAAGGACACACTAGCATATAAAGTAATGTGAATCTTATGAATCGTGCTTACCAGTTATGTATATTTGAGAATGATGCGTGTGATTTGTGTATCAATAAAAGTAAACCATTTTTCTTGATGTAATGCGTAACATGTAATTGCCTCGCACAACTCAACGAACTCGCGCTGTCACGGACAAGAAATTGTGCCGTCACACTGCACCACCCAAACACAGAGTCGGCAGATCGAGCAATAAAACATACGAGGGAGTTCCTTGAACATATTAATGATATAGGTCATATTTCGACAACTACTGAGGGATTTGGTTCTTCAGCATTTAAGTTGTCAGGAGATGATAACTAGCGGTAAGCTAGTGTGGGCTGCGTCGGTGTTTCTAATGAAACAGTTGTGATAAAAAGATAAATTTTACACCGTAAAAACTAAGAAAGATCACGTCACTTACTGACGTTTCGGACGCTAGTCCTTCGTCGGAGTAAAAGAGAGAATAAGAATGGAAGGTAGTGTATATATGGTAAAGATAGAAAATAGATAACCAATGAGAGCAAGGTAGGCAAGGTTACAAGAAAAAACAAGAAAAAATATATAATAAAAAAAAGACAAAAGAATAGATTAATTAAAAGCGAAGCGTTCATTCATCCCATTGGGATTATGAGTACCCAATAGGTGAATGAGCCGCATCTCTTTGGTTTTGCGACAATCATTGTTGCCGCTAACCAAAGACAAACCGAAAACAATAAGTATAGGAAATCGCATGGTTTCGAGTGCACTTTGGAATAAATTTGCACGAGCGGGTTTTGAAAGAGCTCAAAATTGCACGAGCCCGATAGGGCGAGTGCTATTTGAGCTTTTTGAAAACCCGCGAGTGCAAATTTATTCCAAAGTGCACGAGAAAACCATGCGATTTCTTGTTAATAATATAGATGCAAAAATTTCTAACCAAAATTCCTTGTTTATTAATATTCATGCTCATAAATATTCATAGTGTTGATCAAATGTGTGTTTTTCAAGAGCTCATTGAGCGCGCGCTCAATGACGTGAGATAGCGTCAGCAGCGCGCGCTATTCAACTGAAACCGACAAAATATTTATTCAAAAACAAACAAAATCACCAACTTTTTAGCCGTTTTCACCGCTTAAACTTGTTCCTTCGCGATCAGAAAATGCATAGTCTTGATGCTTGATAATGTTATCAACAGCAGAATCAAAAAAAATTTGGTTTCAAGACCGTTTTCGGAAAATGTAATTTGCACCGGTGTTTCAGGTTTTTGCACTGGTGTTTCACGTTTTTGCACTGGTGTTTCAGGGAAACTGCACTGCTTTAAACCAATCAGAAGTGAGAAATATTTGCATCTATGTTATTAAGTCGGAAAGTGAATGATTAGGCAAATTGAAATGGCGGGAAACTGGTTTAGTTTGATCGTTCTTACGAATATCATAAAGATGGTCGCGGATACGATCACCGAAACGACGGCCAGTTTCACCAGCATATAAAAGATTACAGCGAGAACATTTAATGCAGTAAATGACATTGAAAGTGGTACATTCAAAATGATCAGTGATTTTGAGTGACGATTTAGGACCAACAATAGAAGTGTGAGAAACAATATGCGGACAAGTATAGCAACGGTTACGAGAACAACGAAAAGTGCCAGGATCCTTATTAGAAGGAAGAACCCCTTTAACTAAGAAAGAATGAAGATTACGATCACGCTTGTACGAGAAAAGAGGGCGGTCTTTAAAGATGTTAGAAGTGTTAGTGTCAGACTCGAGTAAAGAAAAGTTACGGTTAACAATAGGCTTAATAGAGTTATTGATAGGATGATAAGTAAGTGTGAAGGGAGTGCCACTATTCGAAGCACGAGTATTAGGAGTGAGTGCAGTGTTACGATCAATATTAGAGACTTTACGAAGAGCTTGATCAATAACATGAGCAGTCACATTGTACCTGCGTAACAAGTCGGTAAAATCCAAATCAAACTTCAACTTACAGGTAAGTCTCGTTTAATTATTCAATTTTCCTCCCTCCTCAAAAGGGAAAGCTTAGAAGTTGTTTCAGGGTTCAATCTGAAAGCTAGCCGTGCCCTTACTTAGATCAGCAAAGAGGTTGTCTCCGGCAGGGTTTGATAAATTTGAATATTTGAAAATTTTGAAAATATTTTGAAAAATATTTGAAAGATGATAATAATCTATAGTAAAAAAGACATCTGGAAGTCAGGCTTAACAGTACATACGTACCGTGGAAACAGTGGGGGACACCAGCCATGCTATCGTCAAAGCAACAGCGACCATTCTTGAAAGTTGAGCTTTCACACAACTCCTTTGATATGTGAGGCCAGCCACAGTCTTTGCGCTGATAAGGGTTGATAACGTCTTTTGAGCAAACTTTCTCCAACTGCACGCCTGTCAAGTATTGAAACATTATATATACTTATTTCAATAACCATAATCTCCTAAAAGTAAGGTTGATGGATATTTAAGTATCAGTGACTATGCATATCATTATTAGCTTGTTGTAGTTTGGGAATAAAGGGTGTCTAGTTGTCTCCGTCACATGTCAGTAAAGTTTGTTAGGTCTCTCCATTGATTCAGGGTTTTTCTCCGGATTTTCCGGTTTTTCTCCCTCCTCAAAAGGGAAAGCCTAGAAGTTGTTTCAGGGTTCGATTTGTAAGTTAGCTGTGCCTTGACTTAGATCCTCACAGAAGTTTTTTCAGGGTTGGATTTGTGAGTTTGGCATGCCCTGACTTAGATTAGACCAGAGGTTGTTTCAGGGTTTGATTTATGAGTTTAGGCATGCCCTGAATTAGATCAGCCCAGAGGTTGTTTCAGAGTTTAATTTGTGAGTTACACATGCGCTGACTTAGATCAGCCCAGAGGTTGTTTCAGGGTTTGATTTGTGAGTTAGCCATGCCCTGACTTAGATTTGACCAGAGGTTGTTTCAGGGTTTGATTTGTGAGTTAGGCATGCCCTGACTTAGATCAGCCCAGAGGTTGTTTCAGGGTTCGTTCTGTAATTTAGCCGTGCCCTGACTTTAATAGATCAGCCCAGAGGTTGTTTCAGGGTTTGATAAATTTGAAGGTTTGAAAATGTCAAGATAATAATAATTTATAGTAAAAAAGACAACTGGAAGTCAGGCTTAACAGAACATACGTACCGTGGAAACAGTGGGGGACGTCAGGCACGCTATCGTCATGGCAACAGCGAGACTTGTTGAAAGTTGAGCTTTCACACAACTCCTTTGATATGCCAGGCCAGCTACAGTCTTGGCGCTGATAAGGGTTGATAACGTATTTTGAGCAACTGTTCTCCATATGCATGCCTGTCAAGTATTAAAACATTATATATACTTATTTCAGTAACCATAATCACCTAAATGCTTTATGCAGTAAGGTTGATGAATATTTAAGTATCAGTGACTATGCATAACATTATTAGCTTGTTGTAGTTTGGGAATAAAGGGTGTCTAGTTGTCTCGGGCTCGATTCCTGGACTCTCATTACTATTACTCTCATTATTATCATATTCATTACTAATTAATTAGGATGAGACCCTTTGTTCGCCTCCAGCTCGTGATTGTATACGGCCAATTGAAAAAAAACGTTGTCGTCGACTGACTCAAGCCTACGCGACTGGACCGAAAGAAAGAATGGGTAGAAAACACTGAAGCGGTTGAATTCTTCGCTGATTAAATATGCGCCGGGCTTACCGTACGAAAATTCGCTGGCGAAATCGCATTTTTTTTTTCATTAAAATGACTTAACAGTTTCAAAATTGGGAACATCTTTGACTGAATATTACTAATATCGACTTTTGTCTTCCTTTCGCAAAACCCGAAGGCAAACGTTGAAAGGGTTGTTGCTTGTGTTATCTCATTAGTAAGCAAAAACAACTACTTCAGAGCGAATAATTAAGCACTTCAGCGATTTCTACCCATACTCCGTTTCGATTCAGTCGCGTAGTCGCGAAGCCGGTAAGCGACGTTTTTTCAAAAGACTGTATCCCATACAACATTGCCACTCATATCGTATCTATTACTTATTTCAATAAAATAATCTTCTAAAAGCTTTAAGCAGAAACAGCCAGGACTCGCTGATAATTTCAGCAAGAAGAGTAAGAAAGATATCCCTAATAAGGACGTTCTCATACTCAATATTTAAGTAATGAGACAACGACGCAGTTTAACTGTACTATTATATTTCGATTCACTTACAGAATCATCATCAGGTACTACGGGCTTATAACTTAGAATATATATAGTCTACTGAAACAATAGCAGTTCGCAGCTAGCTTTAAGGGTTTGATAAATTTGAAGGTTTGACATTTTCAAAATGATAAATATTCATAGTAAAAAAGACATCTGGAAGTCAGGCTTAACAGAACATACGTACCGTAGAAACAGTGGGGGACGTCAGGCACGCTATCGTCATGGCAACAGCGACCATTCTTGAAAATTGAGCTTTCACACAAATCCTTTGATATGCCAGGCCAGCCACAGTCTAGGCGCTGATGTGGGTTGATAACATCGTTTGAGCAAATTTTCTCCATATGCACGCCTGTCAAGCATTGAAACATTATATATACTTATTTCAGTAACCATAATCACCTAAATGCTTTATGCAGTAAGGTTGATGAATATTTAAGTATCAGTGACTATGCATAACATTATTAGCTTGTTGTAGTTTGGGAATAAAGGGTGTCTAGTTGTCTCGGGCTCGATTCCTGGACTCTCCGTCACATTGGAGTATAGTTTGATGCTTCTCTTCATTGATTCAGGGGTTTTCTCCTGTTTTCCGGTTTTCCTCCCTCTTCAAAGGAGAAAGCCTAGAAAGTGTTCCAGGGTTTAATCTGTAAGTCAGCCGTGCACTGACTTAGATCAGGCCAGAGGTTAATTCAGGGTTTGATCTTTGAGTTAGGCACCCCTGACTTTGGTCAGCCCAGAGGTTATTTAAGGGTTCGATCTGAAATCAGCCTTGAAGTTGGTTCTAAGTATAGCACTAAATATTTTTTTAAAACATGCACCATAGTGACCTTGCGGCAGAATTGAAACAGACAAGACAAGAAATACGGTCAGGATGATAGCCATCTTCAGCTTTCTGGTTTTTCTAAATAAAAAAAAGAAAGAAAATAAAGGGGGAAATGGGTTGGTTCTGTGCTTTGTAAGGATAGATGTGCTTTTAAAAGAGGCGTTTTTTTCTTTGATATGCCTTGTTGGCTTGGGCGTAACGTTTCGCATTTCAGACCACGTTTCATTTCCTAGAGTATCATTTCTTTGACTAACGGTTGTGCATGAGAAGACACATAATATGGATACAACTCAAACAAAGAATGACTCATAGTCTAAAATGGGAAAACATTACACCCGAGCTAAAGAGATCTATTGCTTTTCAGCTCTAAACTTTAGAAAACAATCCTCTACAAGGGATGGATTTAGGTATTTTCTTGACTAATGCCAACCCTGACCCGCACCAAATTTATTAAGGGGATACATTAATAAGAAGAAGAAGAAGAAGAAGAAGAAGAAGAATTAAGAATTAAGAATTAAGAATTAAGAATTAAGAATTAAGAATTAAGAATTAAGAATTAAGAATTAAGAATTAAGAATTAAGAATTAAGAATTAAGAATTAAGAATTAAGAATTAAGAATTAAGAATTAAGAATTAAGAATTAAGAATTAAGAATTAAGAATTAAGAATTAAGAATTAAGAATTAAGAATTAAGAATTAAGAATTAAGAATTAAGAATTAAGAATTAAGAATTAAGAATTAAGAATTAAGAATTAAGAATTAAGAATTAAGAATTAAGAATTAAGAATTAAGAATTAAGAATTAAGAATTAAGAATTAAGAATTAAGAATTAAGAATTAAGAATTTAGAATTAAGAATTTTGCTTCGAAATTATGTCATATTTCCGCAATCTTCTGTAAAAAGTCAAGTCAGACAAAAGTTGAAATAAACCACAATAATATTCTACATTTATATAGCGCCATATATATGTACTCTATGGTGCTTCACAGTCTACTACATGCCAATAGTTAAGAAAAACTCTATCCTATACACGGAATCGAAATACGGCGACCAATTCAAACAACCACCGCCCCGGACAGACCAGTCCCCCACCCATTCAAATCGGCCGCCATACCTCGACTCGGTGTATCCCTAATAATTAAAATTAATAAAATAACTAATAAATGCATCTAAATAATATGAGAAATTATTCCTAATAATAATAAGAAATCTAGGATAAAACTAAATAATATGAAAACGATTTTAATAGTTATTTTATTAATTCTAATCGTTAGGGATACACCGAGTCGAGGTATGGCGCTATATACATATCTAAGAATAAATGTATTAAGTTCTTTTTTAAAGCGATTTGTATCGTTGATTAATTTAGATGTTTTGGAAGAGAGTTCCAGATCTTAGGGCTATACAGTATGTGGCTCTAATTGTAAACACTTTACCATTAATGTTTCATTTTTATGCCGTAAATTTGAGATTTACGGAAAAGATTTTGCCCGATAAGATATTGATTACTTGTCAATTATTCCATGCTATTTTGGGCATTGACGGCTGTTGTTTACAAATTCGTATTTTAAGCGCACCTTTAAGATAATGGGTAAGAAAAGTCGTAATAAAATCGCAATAGTAGGACTTGCTTTTTATATGAGCTAAAAGCCAAAGTATGGAACTTGTGTTTTGTAAATAATAATTGAGTTGGCATTTTTTATCGAAAGAATAGATTTTCCTCTTCCTTTTGGTTGTATTTATTTTAGAATATTTGACATTTTAAGATCCGAAAAACATTATTTACGAAGCTCATTATTTCCAAATGCAAATTAAGGCCTTAAAATACGGCTTATAAAAACTATGTGCTCTTTTTCCAAATCATAAAAAATCTACACCCAGAGGATTATCTAATGTATTTCTATCAGAATCAAAAGAAAAATCTCTGGGCAAATCATTTTTACTGTTCCGTTGAGGACGCTTTTCTGTCCCTATTTGACGACAATTCGAAGATGCAAATTGTGGTCTCGTAATATCGGCGTAAAAATATATGTGCTCTTATTCCAAATCACTTATAACCTATGCCCACAGGAGTATCTAATGTATGTCTATCAGAATCAAAAGAAAATTCTCTGGACAAATCATCTAAACTGTTCCGTTGGGGTCTCTTTACGATCCCTCTTGGAGACCATTTCAACCGTAAACAACTTGTTACGTTAACTCCATCGGCGTGACTCGAATCTTATTAGTTCAGTCGGTTTAAGTCACGCAATTGGAGGTAAAGTAATTTCGGAGAAAAATGCAAATTTCCAAAGTCCGCCGAAAATGCCATTTGTAACTATGAATTTTGACTCAACTTTAGTGGTCTCGCGTGGAAAACTAAGTCGCTCAAAGACCAAAATAACTCCTAATCCTTGTTACATAATCTATTGTTTATTGTTTGCTTGATTTTGAGATAGATTAGCAAATTCTAACCTCTCGAAATAATTTTATTCTCTACACCTATATTTTGAGTAGATTAAAAGCAACACGAGATCTCGTAGTTTGTTTTGACTTCAAGTCAATAAAACTGCTCTAAAAAGCTACAAAAAGATAAAAGAATGCTTCTGTTTTAGACAATTCTTACCTGTTTAATTTTGATCTGAAAGTGGTAATTTTAGGATCTCTCGGTAAAGTTTTCACTTTCGATTACCGTTACTAGAATCCCCGACCAAGAGACCATGAGGGACAAAGAGGGACTAAGAGGGACTCTCGCATTAGGGTTGGGGATATTGGTATTCCTGGAAAAATATTTTTAGATCTTGCGTCAGCATGCCCTTGCGCTTTCGGTTCCGGTTGAAGGCTTTTGTAAAGAGAGCGAAAGAGAATACAGAGAATAAAGCTTTTAATTATCGCACTATAAAAACCGAATGGAAACCCCATTTTTCCGGGTTGAATTTTCCTAACGATACAAGACACTTAACCCTTTTTTTCGAAATGTTAAATAAATAGAGATTACTTCATGGAAAGTGCGAGCGTACGGTTTTTAATCACGAGTTGTGAAGTATCATAAAACGAACAAGCGAGTCTTCGAGCGCGTGAGTTTTATGTTACGAAACAACGAGTGAATAAAAACTGTACAAAGCACTTTCCATGGTGTTTTATTTTTATTTTATTCATACCGAGATTTTCAATTTGGTTTGAATGAGACTATTTTGGTTTAGAAAGTTTGTAAACAAAGCTCATTTTCGAAACAAAAAAAATTATATTTGCAATAATTCTTTATTTTACAACGCTGTTTTACAAGCATAATAAAAACTTATTCTTATTAAATTCTAATTCGGTTTCTAAGTTTAATCTTTTCAACTTCTAGGCTTTTAGTTTACACCATGAATGATTGAAAAGGCTTACCGAAGTTTCTGTCGCCTTCTTACACGACAAAGCTGCCTTTCAATTCCTCGTTGTTGTTTAATTAATACATTTTAAAGAACTTTTCGACGAGATTTACATCTCGGTCAGCTTTTCCTCCGCTCTACTATTGGTATTTCATCGATTTTCTCTTTGGTTTCGTCGTCTAAATTATATTTTCTTCCATGTTTTGAACTCAAACTTTCTAGTTTAGGTCTCACCGAAGTCGTCTTCTTACAAAAGCAACTGAATCTGACTTTCCTTGTTGTTGTTTAAGTTTTCAGTACTTTTAAAGAACTTTTCCAATAGATTTACATCTCAGGCAGCTTTTCCTCCACTCTACTATTGGTAATTCATCGATTTTCTCTTTGGTTTTGTCGTCTAAAATATAGTTTCATTCATCTTTTGAAATAAAAACTTTCTAGTTTAGTCGAAAGTCTCACACGAAAGTGCAGTGGAGCCCGTTGCTGCCGGCTTCTGATTGGACGTATCGTTTTTCTCACACGTGAAGAAAAGCCGTACGTGGCTTCTGATTGGAGGTATCGTTTTTCTCACACGTGAAAAGCGATACGCGCATTGTGATTGGTTGGGAAAAGTGAACGAACGAAAATTTATTACACAGGATTTTACTGAGTAAATCTCGGTATGTATATAATAAATCATATTTCATGTCTAGGAGAGTAAGAAAAGTATTTGAAAATCACGAGTTGTCGGCAATGGTTCCTGCTTATCCCTAGCCGGCGATTTTTCGCTTTTTTAAGAAATCAAGAAAATCGATCTTTCTTTATTTTCAAACATACTAAAACACAAGTTCTTTTAACATTATGTAAAGATCAAGTCTTGAATTCTCCCAAGTGTTTCAATGTTTAAGCCAATCAAAATTTGTGAAAGATTTCGGCTGAAACCACCAAACTTTTCCAAGAAAACGATAAAAAAAGACAAGAAAACACCTGATTTACTCCGTGAGTAAAGGAGAAATTTCTTTCTTTTTAAGTCATGGACCACAGGCCTAAGGGAATTAAAACATTTTTCAATCACTCTTAGAAGTACACATGTACATCGAATGATTTACGAAAGGAAAAGACTTTACAAGAGTTTGAATTTATTTGACATGAATGAAAACGACGAGCGGCTCCTACAAGATGAATGAAAACAGCAAAACCAAATGCTTTTAATCAGGAGGGTTTGACTGAAAACACAAGCTTGGACTCTGCATGTGGAGGTTTTTGTTTCTACTACCAGACAAGAAAAGCAAAGCCAATTAGAGCAGTACAAACCTCAGTACAAAAATGTCTGTTTTCAACTGAGTTGTCATCGTCTTGTCATCTCACAAGTTTATTTAAAATACAACAGCTAAAGTAAAATTTTGTTGGTTGCTGACTTAATCAGTTACGAAAGTCTTTCAAAGCTGGAAAAGATATTTGAAAAGGCCAACTTAGAGGTGAAATGTGCTATATTTTTCATACAAAAAAGGTTTTTATTCCTTTTTCAGTTACTTTTAGTAGGCTGTGTAATCAGTGAATCTAGTCGCTGTGTATTTTGGACTTGCAGTTAGATTTTTATCTAAATTTGGGCGACAGGCTCTTTATACTTTGAGTCTTGATAGTTTTCCCCTTTTCCTTTTTCCAATGAAGTTTTTTGTTGCTCAGTTTTCAATTTAGTTGTCGCTAATAGTACTGGAAGTATTTTATTTCGTACTTCAAAATTGAGTCGGACTCGGAATCAAATTCATGGATAAAACTTGACATTTTATCATCGCAACTTGATTGTAATTTATCTACAGTGACCCCTTTCCTTAGACTATCTATAAAAATAGTATTTTCATATGTTTTTAAAATGATTTTCAGTCATCAAAATAGTTTTCACTTCACCACCGGCCGCCATATTGCTTCAAGGATCCTCGCGACTAGTAACCGGAAGTGCAAGGGCATGCTGGCGCAAAATCTAAAAATAACTTTCGAGGAATACCGATATCCAAAGCTTATACTGGTAGAGTCCCTCTCTGTCCTTCATGGTCTCTTGCCCCGACTCGTGTCACATAGTCAACAGTTTCGCCACAGGAAGCCCAATCGAGGATTGTATAAGACATAAATCAAATTTATACACCTTTTTTGTCAAAATTATGGCCACCCAGAATAGGTTTAATGAATTGTTATACTCTGTTTATCATAGGAATTACTATATACAAATTTATATACAAAACATAAACTTTAAGCTACACAAAAGTCGAAAGTTAAAACGTTAAAGTGCTAGTCTTACGAGAATGACACTATCCCTGAAGATTATATCTTATAAAAGTAGACATGCTATATAGTTCATTGTCAAAATTTTATTTTGATACGAGACCGGGAAGATGTTGTATTTAGCCTTTAAAGTTCGGCATTTTCGGTCTGCCATTAAACGAATGCGTTCCGGTGAGGTTGGTAACAATTCAACGGAAGTGACGTCATACGCGCAACGATTAAAATTTCGCGGCACATACTAGATACTCTGGTCTTGCTATCACATCAACACTAAGCGCATGTTTTACCAGTTTCGACTAAAAACCTGAAGTTTTAAACACAATTACAATTAAAACATGGAGAGCATGGAGAGCAAAGTCAGAAGTGCGCATATGACATCACGAATAAATTAAATACAGCTCCGCTGACCAAGCTAATCGCTGTGACCGAACAATGGCGGACTAACTTTTTAGCGATTTTAAGAACAAAATTCATTCCCTTAATTATTTTTTTTCGATCCGACTTTTGTTAATTCGTAAACTATACGACCTATTTGTGGATAATAATCACAGAAAAGTGATGATTTTACAGTCTCATTCTCGTAAGACTAGCACTTTAACCCTTGGTGCCATGTTTATCTGGGGCCCGGGAAGGGGGACTCCCATATATAGAAGGGCGGAGATGCTCGTCGGAAATTTTCAAAATGACCCCTAAAAGGTACCAAAATTCTCTTTCTCGTAGTGATAACCGAAGTAGACACCCCCCCCCCCCCCCCCCCCGGGGGGATCTGGGGGTTGGAGTTGATGGTTTAATACCCCACTTTCGATATTCTGGTTGAATGATTACGCACAAAGCAATGGAAGACGAGGCTCTGGGAAAAATGGAGTAATCCTAATATATTATTTTGTTTCCCCGGAGCATCGTCTTCAATTGCTTTGTGCGTGGTCACTCAATCAGAATATCGAAAGTGGGCTATTTTACACTCTATATCTTCAAATAGGTATCGTTGTCAACCAGCTTTTGTACTCAAACATACTATATATATGATAAACATGATATGCGTATGATGACTATATACTAGTTATACAATGGTTTCTCGTGGCATACCGTGGAATATCCCACGAGTCACTTGTAGTTTCTAGTATACACACGAGCCTTTAAGCGAGTCTGTATACTAAGAAATTACAAGTGACGAGTGGGACATCCACGGTATGCCACGAGAAACCATTGTATAACCATTTTATCCCACACCATAGAACATTGCCAGAAATATTGGACATTGTCAGCGGTGTTACGCATGAATGAAAATGAAGTGGTTTTCTAGAGGAAAAATATAACTACATGGTTTCCAAGCACATATTTATATTCAACTATGATGTTAGTAAAACAATTCTTGCCAAAAAATAGTTACTTGACAATCAAAAGAACAACTATTATTTTTCTGTTGATAAGCCTCACCACAGGAAGCCCATGAAGGACAAGAAACAAGTTTCAAACGTAAATCGTTACTTTAAGCTTCCTTATTGTATCCCAGCAGTCAATAGGAGCTTGTGAAAAAAAATGGCGATATTTAGGGGGTTTTGAAGCTGTTTGGAGCAGTTCTCTGTGGTTTCTTGTCATTTTTAACTGAAAACTACGAGCTAACAACGCGTCGAATCGCTTAAAATTTAACCTAACTTCAAGCTTCTTGGGAACCAACATTCTGCATGCATGCTGTCTATTTTGGGCGGTTTTGGATTTATTAAACACTCGTTTGGTGATATCGAGGTGGAGCTCTTTTACTTATAAATTTTTTCGACTTCAAATAAGACGATTTTTGGGTCAAGTGTGGCCAGAGTTATAGACGATGTATGGAATCTAGAGCTTTCGAAGGCAAGTAGTCCGGGAACCAATATGTCGCATGATTTAATGATCATTTTACGCTTATTTAGTAGCTTGTAGGGTGGGTTGTTTGTCGCGATGTGGAGCTCAGAGTAAATAAAACCCTATTCGCCGTAAATAGAGGAAGCTCTATATTCCCCATACATTTCCTATAAGACTCGGCGGCTATTTTGTAAGCTGAAACGCATCATTGCGCATGTGTGAGCAGGCTCATGTCCCATATTTCTGGCAATGAATACAAATTCGTAGATTCAACTAGCAGTGCATGATGGGAAGGAAGAGTGAAATACCGACGAATATACATCGGCTTTCCTGCTTTCTGATTGGCTGTATTTTTTATGGTGTGGGATAAATATATATATATATATATGGAAAAAACAAATATGAAATGACTAAGATTTACACGTGCATGATTTAACCAATTCGGTCAGCATGTCAAGGTATGGCTTCTTCCTTTTTTGTGTTACAGTCGAAATGTCCAGTTCATAGTGTTTACAAATGTCTTGCAACATTGATATAGAGAATTTTGATAGCTTGGAGGCTGCTACCATTTCACAGATGTTGTATGATTTATAAGCAATTGGATGTTTGATAGCGCTCTCATTCATTACCTCTTGATGCATCTGCTCAAACTCTTTCTCTGCCATGGCCGAAACATCAGTGAGGCTTGAACCTGGTATCGATTTCTTGACAGATAAACGGGAAAAGAAGCTTGTAATCTGCTGAGTTGTCAGGTATTCATCGGATTGAAAAATAAGAGATCCATGCCATCAGCATTACGTGATTACCTCATTGATTTCGGGACTTCATTGGGGTCTGCTTTTCTTCCGGTTTCTTCACCAAGAAGAAAAAGGTTGATCAAGTAATTCTTTTGATTATCATTTAGTCGACGCCCGCTTGATCCACGTTTTAACGCCCATCCCTGGGTTACGAAGGATACATCCTTAAGTAATTCGGCACTCTCCTCGACTTGCTCTTCCATAGTCGAAGCCCCACCTTCTAGATTTTCAGCATAGCGTTTATTATTTAGTGTTTATAAGACGCCTTGTAATCGCCCACTCAAACTGGAAACTTCGTTTAAGGGCTAACGTCAGATTGGTCTGTTAAGTCTGCACAGTTACAAACTCTCAGTGCTTTTATTAAGTTTCTTTTTATTCACTTGTGGGAATCTACATACCCACGTAACCCCAAACTAGTACAAGGTAATATCAGAATTGTGATATATTTGAAAAACACAATTTGAGAAGGTCCAATTTTCAATATACTTGAAAAATAACTCAGTCTTACAGTGCGAATCTAAAAACCGTGGGCACCTAGAAATATTTCAAGAATGTTTCTTAACCAATCAGAAACGTTATTCTTATCTTTCCATCATCTTGTGGTTAGAGGGTCATTTCTGATTGGCCAAAGAACAATAGAACATTCCTGGAATATTTCTAGGTGCCCACGGGTTTTCGATTCGCACTGTGATAAAACGTCTTAAAAAGTTTTTTATTTTTTTATTTCTGTACAGCAGAAATTGAGTGTAGTTCTTTTATCAAAATGCAGCCAAATAAAACGAAGTTTGAAGAGCTATATCTCGGAAATGAATGGACCAAATTAGAAACTATAAAAAAAACCTATTACCTATTTTTGCGTCTTCGATACAGAAAACGAAAAACTGTGGTATGATTATAGGTACTTTAAGGGAACAAGACATTGAAACGTCAGAAGTTACATGATGACGTCAACAAAGGCAAGCCTGAGAATGATAATTTTTAGGACTTTAATTTCGTGCCGTACTAATAAGTTTTGAAGTTTGAGTTAGTTTGAATGAGAAAAAAAGCCATGTTAAATTTGATGCAAACCGGGGGGAGTGTTGGGGTGGTTCAGTGATAGGGATGATCCGTTCGGATCCCGTGAAGATCCTGACCCTATATAAGACAAGAATAGATTGAAAAAACATACCCTGTTCAAGACACAACACTGTCACTTATAACGCTGTCTAAGACCCAAGGAAAATTTTATAACCTGAATACACCGGCACAGTCGGAAGTTACGTGATAAAAATGTTTTGGTGGCGAGAAATACCAGTTTCGACAAATAAGTTAGAATTGAATGCCCTATCTAAGACTTGGGAACGCTGAATACCGTTAACCTATCCAAGATAATATCATGGAAATCGTATACCCTGTCTAAGACCAAACGATCCCGAAAAAACATACCCTATCATCCCCGTATATGCTATATATGGGAGTGCTCCCCCAATGCAAATGAGGACAATTTTGTATCCGATTTACTATATAGACTTCTACTGATTTCTAAGGTGTTTTTAATCATTGATTATTCATGATTTAATGAATATTAGTTAGATAATGCAAAGTGAATGTAGGCCTACTACAGTGTATGACTTCAAATTAGATTATAGTAATAAGTAATCAATAAACCAGTGTGTCCAACATGTTATCCCTACTATACGAAGTACATGCCTAGTTATATAAAAATATTCAATAATAATAATTTAATAATTTATTAAGTAATGGTCCTAGTAAGAACTAGGCAGGCAAACGGCAATGGAATGCAGAAAGATGCTAATTGTGTATTGTCTAATCCATCCATCTCATTGGTTAAAACATGAAAATCTGCCATAATTTCAAAACTTAGAGGATTTTTTAATATTTTATTTGATATCTGATTCCCTTTCCATCGAAGATTTCCTGAGCCTTTATATATCAAAATTTCTATGTGGGGAACATATCGAATTATAAACGTCTTTTGGCTATTGTTTTGAGCGCTTATGATTGGACGAGATCTTTTAGTAAAAAAGAAACTTTGTTCCAAAACAGAGTTTTTGCACATTTTATTTTTAAAATGTGTTACCTATAGGCTGATATACTTTCAGTCTGAAAACTAAGACATTCTTCTGTGGGGAAGTTGCTATTGCCACAGAACAATAGAGAGTTGCCCAGTTCTTACGCGCATTGTTACTTAACTTATATTGCGCAAGAATCAACATTTCTGTTTCCTACTGCGCATTTATCAAGAGTAACTTTATCCATCAAGCAGCCATAGGTGGGCAGATGATGACAAGATTTGTTTTGGTTGACTGTTATTTAAATTACCAACCTGAAATCTATTGGACAACCCAATATAATGACAAAACCTATATTTTCAAAATGGTTGGCTCATTCACGTAACAATGAAATTTTTTTATAAATATAACGTCCACCTATATAATTCAAGAGTTCAAAAACCGAAATTCTTGGACTACATTTGTCTCGAAATGAATGTGGAAATGGGTGTATTTTTTTCCAAAACACACACACAAAAAAATCGAAAATGTGTTGATTTTGGGAAACAATGGCTTTGCAGCTGATAACTCTGCCTCTGATGACAGTGGAAAGTCCTTCCAATATTTCAGACATTGTTTCGGGTATGAAAACAAAACAAAGTTGAGCTAACAAGGCAATATCAAAATCATAATGAAGTCTTTGTTTTTTATTTAGTCGGCCATTTTGTCTGACCGTGAGAAGTACTGCTACAGGGGACTGGGTACTAGGAACTGCCGTTCGTTTTGACAAATAATCCTTTGCGCACTTCGAGGCGAGATCACCTGGTCCTATCTTGCCCAAATATCCCGTATCCTCCCACCCCCAAACTGGCCTTCAGCCTTGTTTTTGTTTTTGTTTTTTTTGTTTTTTTGATTTGAGTGAATTCGAGGTGAGAGTTTCAACCAACTGAGTTTTTTTATTGTCATTATTTTTAAGTCTT
Organism: Anthopleura xanthogrammica; assembly: GCA_964019055.1. Classification (NCBI taxonomy): domain Eukaryota; kingdom Metazoa; phylum Cnidaria; class Anthozoa; order Actiniaria; family Actiniidae; genus Anthopleura; species Anthopleura xanthogrammica. The sequence continues at coordinate 3,320,188 of OZ025220.1, forward strand.
CATGCCGTTTACATGATTCAGCGTTTGATTATTTTTACTTTTATCTTTTAGATTACTTTATGACTTCTCGGTTGCTGTTTAGTATTTTAAACGCACCGAATCTTAAGCCAATTGTTACGTTATCACTTAGCATGTGGACTTGCACCATTTAGTTCCTTTGATTTGAAACGCACCAAAGTTATCATGCGTTATTGCGACCCAGATACGGACATTATCAATAGCCTTTAGGCCAATCTTGTCTCCTTTCTTGACACAGTAGGTGCCCGAAATGCTGGCACCACCGCTACCAACAGGAATGCCGTACAAAACATCACGCTCGTTGATTGTGAGGGTGAATCGTTGATCGTATCCATGAACACGGAGCATGGCGTAGAAGAAATATAGGCCTGTTTTGGGGATGACTATGTCGTTGTCCACGAACTTCATGCCTCCCACACGATGGCCAAAATGGTTTGCGATTGGGGGGCCAAATATGTTTATAGCTGTAGCGAAATAATATATTGTCAATATGAATATTGCGATATATGAAAAACAAATTTTTTGTTTCGTTTTGTTTCTTCTACGTTTGTCCATTCGTGGAATTATCCCAAGCTTTCGTGTCATAAACCCATCATCAGGGAAAAGAGAGATTTTTGAAACAATATCTATTTTAATCTGACTTCCAGTATCAACTTAAAGTTGAGCATTTTTGCTATTTTTTTCATAAAATTAGTACAAAATTGCTTGAAGATTTCATTATCTCAGTAGCTGTGGTTTTCTTGACTGCAAACTCTTTTTTTTAGATTGAATCATTCATTAATGCAAGCTGGAAGCATGTTAAATAGATTTTTCATGCCATAACAAAAGACCACATAAATTACGTTTTGACTAACATAGAGGAAAAAAGAGTATACATTACCCTGGCCTGCAGTAACAACACGGGTTGTGTTGAGGTCAAGTCCCTGCACATTGATTGAAGGCGTTGCTCCTTCACACTAAAACGTTCAAACATACAGGAACATCAAAATAATAGGGCATTATTATCATCATCATCATCATCATCATCATCATCATCATCATCATCATCATCATCATCATCATCATCATCATCATCATCATCATCATCATCATCATCATCATCATCATCATCATCATCATCATCATCGACGTTATTTAGAGAGAGTGAATATTTTTTAGAGCACCTTCTACTAAGAAATTTTAAGGCCCTGAGTGTTGACACGGCCCGCACAACCATCAGGAATAGTGCGGTTCCCAACCAACTAAGCCAACCACCAGAGGGAGTTGAATACGGAATGAAACAATTTTATGTAATAAATAACGACTCACTAAATATTAGTCTGAGAAGCAAAACAAAGAATTACATATTTAACTAATCACGTTGTAAAGTGAAAACAGTCGGTCAGTCAGTCAGTCGGTCAGTCGGTCAGTCGGTCAGTCGGTCAGTCGGTCAGTCGGTCAGTCGGTCAGTCGGTCAGTCGGTCAGTCGGTCAGTCGGTCAGTCGGTCAGTCGGTCAGTCGGTCAGTCGGTCAGTCGGTCAGTCGGTCAGTCGGTCAGTCGGTCAGTCGGTCAGTCGGTCAGTCGGTCAGTCGGTCAGTCGGTCAGTCGGTCAGTCGGTCAGTCGGTCAGTCGGTCAGTCGGTCAGTCGGTCAGTCGGTCAGTCGGTCAGTCGGTCAGTCGGTCAGTCGGTCAGTCGGTCAGTCGGTCAGTCGGTCAGTCGGTCAGTCGGTCAGTCGGTCAGTCGGTCAGTCGGTCAGTCGGTCAGTCGGTCAGTCGGTCAGTCGGTCAGTCGGTCAGTCGGTCAGTCGGTCAGTCGGTCAGTCGGTCAGTCGGTCAGTCGGTCAGTCGGTCAGTCGGTCAGTCGGTCAGTCGGTCAGTCGGTCAGTCGGTCAGTCGGTCAGTCGGTCAGTCGGTCAGTCGGTCAGTCGGTCAGTCGGTCAGTCGGTCAGTCGGTCAGTCGGTCAGTCGGTCAGTCGGTCAGTCGGTCAGTCGGTCAGTCGGTCAGTCGGTCAGTCGGTCAGTCGGTCAGTCGGTCAGTCGGTCAGTCGGTCAGTCGGTCAGTCGGTCAGTCGGTCAGTCGGTCAGTCGGTCAGTCGGTCAGTCGGTCAGTCGGTCAGTCGGTCAGTCGGTCAGTCGGTCAGTCGGTCAGTCGGTCAGTCGGTCAGTCGGTCAGTCGGTCAGTCGGTCAGTCGGTCAGTCGGTCAGTCGGTCAGTCGGTCAGTCGGTCAGTCGGTCAGTCGGTCAGTCGGTCAGTCGGTCAGTCGGTCAGTCGGTCAGTCGGTCAGTCGGTCAGTCGGTCAGTCGGTCAGTCGGTCAGTCGGTCAGTCGGTCAGTCGGTCAGTCACTGTGGTAGAAGTGTTTCCTATGTGAGTGCTCACACCTAGTAACACAACTTACCAGAGAGAGCGTAGCCAGTGCAACAAAACCGACCAGAAATATGGCATACATGCTTGACAATCTTCTTGAGCTTTGGTTTTAGGTTGAACTATAATGATAAACAGCGGACATCTGTTAATATTTACTATTGATAACATACCGTTTTCACCGTAAAACTGCCATTCACCTCCTAAGCGCGTTTGAGTTATGGGTTTCACGAATTTTGCTGAGGCTGTGATTAAGCCGCGGGAATGAACTGTTATTCTATGGAAAACGTCGCCGAAGCGGAGGTTGATGGGGTCAAAAATCCATGTAGCACTGACTGGTAAATGAGGCCGAACCCTTTTATTGCCGACCCGGAGGTATGCAAAGTGCTTTCCACCTTGGTATCATGTGTAAAAGCGTCATGACATTCCGCATGTACTCGTTGTATGGCTGTTTTACCGGCGAAATTAGGAAAAATATGCCGTAATATTATATTTTTTAAATTCGTCAAGATTTAAGTTTGTGAAAGTTTTTTTAATTTTAGTAGAGATATGGCAGAATTAAACTTTTGTAGGGAGAAAAATACAGAAGAAACAGGACTGGAGTAAAACCCTCATAACAATGGAGAGATTCAGCAAACTCTATTCATTTGTGATGCCGAGTCTAGGAATCGAGCTCGAGATCCAAGATGTGGGAGTCTATACGCCAGCAGTTATATATCTAGAATTTCAATTTAGATGAAAACAAGACCACTTTTTCAAAACTAACAGACTGGTTGATAGAATTAAAAAGCAAAGTATCTTCGATAAACTTGTTGACAAACTTCTAATACTGACCTTGGGGTTGTGATTGAAGACCGTAGAAATCTGCTTGCTTGCTTGCTTGATATTCTTGAGATTCTTGATCAAACGTTCAAATGTTGGGCTGAACTGAGTGACTAGCTGAGCAATAGCTGGGCGTATTTATGGGTGCTGTACATATTTTTTTAACGTAAATGATGTCACACTGTCAGGACAACGAAATCGGATATTTTTAGCAATTATGCTTTCATATCCAAAATAGCTATATTTAAACCCTAATAGCTTTTTACTAAAAAGTAAAATCCTAGGGCTTATATACACTTTGTTCGTAATACCGTGATCGTTTCCCCCATTTCAAATCACATGAATATGGATACGTACTCAAAATAATCTTATTCTCAAGCGTCATGATCAGAAAATGGTTTCAAATGGGAAATTTATCATTATCTCCATGTAAAAGAGATCTATTTTTATCGACTAAATGAATTGGGAGAAACATTCCGATGCCGACTATTCAGTGTCAAGAAAAGGACGGTCAGAAAATGGTCTAAAATTAGAAATCATTATGTCCTTTTAAAAGAGCTCTTACCATCTTTATCTATCTATATTTATTTAATAAATAGATTCGAAGAAACATTCCGATGCCGACCTTTCGGTGTCCAGCCAACGGCAGCCATTTTGTATCGAGTCTTGAATCGTGATAACATTTTCACGTTTGTTCTTCTATTTTTCGAACTGAAATCTTGGTTTTAATTTGTGTCATGTTTGACTTAAGAAAGTGCAAATAAGAGTCTTCATGATGTTATGCAACGTCGTTCTGTGTACGTGCTGTTTGATGGCACACTAATAAAATAGCATACTAACTTCCAGACGACTAAGATACCATTAGGCGAGGCATAATTAGTTTTATAGACAATGCTTTCCAGGGAAAAGTTTTTAAAAAGCCGCCTGCGGCTACTAACGAACCATAGGCCCTAGCCTCCTCAATTATCAATTTGGAATTTAAAAATTGGCTTTCGCGGACAAAGGAAAACCGGATAACCTGCGGCCTGAAGAAAAACCCTCAAAGGACAGCAACAAACTAAACTCTCGTCAATAACCCCGATAGTATAGAAATTAATATAATAAAATCGGTTTCTGTTAGAATGTAACCGGGTTTATTTGTAACTACGGACATGTGGAAACAATAACTAATGGATAGAATCAGCTAAACAGAAATGAACTGAAATTAGCTGAAAACAAGTAGGCTAAATAAACTTCGTGATCAAGCGTGACTGCATAACGTGATCAAGACTCTAGCTTGAGTCGAAAGCTTGTCATCGATCTAAGTAAGTTTTACTTAGTATCTAAAGTTAAACTTTTCGATATATATTCAATACCAGTCAGATGAATGTCCATTATATTAAGGTGGCTCCAGTTAGTTTTTTTTCGACCATGTCCACCACTTTCATTTGGCTCACTGATAGACTTACCCTGCATCTACGGATTTGATTTTTGTACAAATTATCGGGCTTGCATGAAAGTTTTGAATGATGCTATTTTCAACGTTGTACAAGCATCGCTGAAATTGTTTTTTTTTTCAAATATCTCTAAAAATTGCCGAGTTCCAGACAAACGATGAGCCACACAATAAGGCAAAGCCATTTTGAGTAAATCCATGCCATTCAATCTTTTGTATTTCTTTTAAATTGCATAAATATTTGAAGGTGGGTCGATATAGTTTTTTAGGCTTGAGGTATCTCTTTTGAAATCACGATTTCGCAGCTTAAGAATAATTCGATTGCTTTGATATTTGGTCACATGTGTAGCATAGGATCAGAGTTTTGTCTGATAGTGATTTCTTAGCAACATGTGTTTCCATAGCATAAAAAAACGAATGCTCTTTGTCTTAAAAATTGGCGTTTTTCTCAAAATCTAGTCAAGAACTAAATTTCCAGGTTTTGTAGCACTCAAATAGTGCAACATGTGGGCGAAGTTTGAAAACCTTTTGTTTAATAGACGGATTTGTAGTAATTCAAGAATCAATTTTTACGACATGATTTTGCGCATTCACAAAATTATCCCCGATATTTTCAATAACTTATCAGCTTATCACTGATCTTTCACATACACAATACTATCAACCACGATTTCTATGTATTTTACAACCCGAATTCCCGAAAACAATTGACCTAAATTCTCCTTACGCTTCATTTTTTGAAAACTATTTCGACTCTCCTATAATGTTTTCTCTTCGGAAATACCGCGAAAAAGGGTTTTCATTCATTGCAGAGCTTTCGTACACATTGCTGTACAAATTCTTCATCAGGAACGGCACTTTCAGTAATTTTTTTTAATTGACAAGTAGAGATTTCTACACCCCTTGCTAGATTCATTGAATGTTACCATTGTTTTCCTTTCATTCTTTGCCGATTTTTGGATATTTTCCTGTACAATTCAAGGACACAATCAGCGGAAAACTAAAAGAAACTAGAGTGACTAGAACAATTTGTGTTCAAATTTGGTAGGCGAAATACGTTTACGGCTCAAAAAAATAGTTCATTAACTTCTACTCAGCTGTGTGGAGACTCATATTATTATATTACTGAATAATGGACTCACTTAACTACTGCTACAGAATCGAGTGTAGTTCAGTCAGGACAGCCAAAAAGAGAAGAACAGCAGTTCGTATCTGACGATCTAGAAAAGAGACTTGGAAATGCAATTTCCATCATTATGGGCATTAGATTGAGTGTATCAGAGAGATACAAAAAGAGATTTTGACATTTTGCATTTTAAGTTTCTTTAGATATTTCGAAGTATATTCTTATTTACAAATCAAATTTTTTTGACATATGCCTACACATATCTCTCTCCCTCCCTCCCTCCCTCCCTCCCTCCCTCCCTCCCTCCCTCTCTCTCTCTCTCTCTCTCTCTCTCTCTCTCTCTTTCACACACACACACACATACAGAAAAGGGAAACGTTACACAGAAACAAAAACAAAACAAAAAGTTTCGATCTTGATCATTTAATTTTGAGAGTTAAAGACCTTGCTCGATATTCTTGGAGAGGCTTCGTGTCCCCTAGTCAAAGGACGTCAAATGTTCCGTCCCTAAGTTAGTATCTAAAGTCTCCCAATAATTCAATAAAATAACCATGCATTCTGACGAGAACCCATTTTTGTGCTACAGCTTCTAAAGAGACGTGTAGCTAAGTAACACGAAAAAATAATTAGGGGAAAATTAAAGCAAATAATCTGTAAAACAGATGTAATTATTTCACTGTTTTGAAGGTATAGACTTGCGATATTTTTTTAAGGTAATCTTGTTGGGTTATTACTAAACAGTTATTCTCTTTAATCTAGGCGGATTAGAAACCAAAATAAAGAAATATATTTCTAATTAATTTATATTTGTTATTTTGTTATTTTTGAGGCTAAGTCTGTGCAAATGAGTCTGTTGTCTTCAAAAGCAGCGGTTTGCATCGAATACGAAACTGCAGTATTTACTATGGAAAGGCGTCCAACAGCGACTCCAATTTTTTACACCGACCCTTACTATCAGCTCCATATCTCCAAAATAACAAATGAATCGGAAAATTCAGCCCCAGAAATCGATTCTCCAATAAATTTCCTTTAATTTGAAGCTTTACAAAAAAAAATTATCCACACGATGCCGAGAAATAATATTTTGAAATTCGAAAAGCAAGCCCTGGGTATGCGCGTAATTTCAATACCGCCAAAAATCACGAAAAAAATTCGGCGAAAAATACTAAACATATACACGTACTAGGGAGGGGACAGGCCAAATTTTACCGGAAATTGATGCATTCATGCGACTGAAAGTCCAGTGAAGTCGGGCGTCAATTCCGGTACCATTTGGCCTGTCCCCTATGTGTATACAGTCATTTTAAAAAAACGTTATCGTCGATCGGCTTCGCAACTGAAGCGCTTAATTACTCGCTTTAGAAGCAGTTGTTTTTGCTTGGTAATAAGATAATAGAAGTATTTTCGACGAATTTTTTTCGTGTCATATGACGTTGTAATCCATCTGCAAAATTCTCATGAACTTGCTCTTCTGAGCTTAGAATTATTCATATTTTACATCTTACCTACTTTCTGAGCACTGTGTCATTAATGTTTTATAACTATATTTTTAAACTTTAGTTTTTCATATGCTTATTTATAAATATGACTTTGTTATCAGAAGACTCTGTAAACTGCTTTTGTAAAACTATGAAAAATTTTATTTTCTTAATATTCGTCAACAAAAAAAAACCAGAACTATAAACATTGATTCTTCTTGTTCAGTTATAGGCAAATGTTTGTTTACAATATTAAATTATATCTATATTAGGAAATTACAAACCGAAGCCCAAACTTAAAATATCTTATTGATGTAAATAATGTGAGAAATTTTTAGCTCTTTGCATGCAATAGTTTCCGAGATATCAGCTTTCAAATTAAATACTGAGTGACAAAAACACTAATGAGCCCAAACATTACTTTATTTTCAAACTTTAGTTTTTCATATACTGATTTATAAATATGACTTTTGTAAAACTATGAAAAATTTTATTTTCTTAATATTCGTCAATAAAAGAAACAGAACTATAAACATTGATTCTTGTTGTTCAGTTATAGGCAAATCTTTGTTTACAATATTAAATTATATTTATGTTAGGAAATTTAGAGATTTTTAAACCGCTTCACGCTAAATCTATTTTATGTCTCAAGCTCAAATTTTTAAAATATGCTAATTTTATTATGCTCTTTCGATATTCAGAATGGATTTAGTGTAAATTCACAGATCAAACCCTGACACAATCTCTCGGCTGATCTATGTTAGTGCACGTATAACTCAAAGATCAAATTGGAATTTATATTAGCTTGCTAGGTTTAGCGACCGAGAAAACCCACAGATCCTGGTAATATTTTGTGAAATGTTTAAAGTTTTTATAGTTTTTAGTCTAAGCTTTCTTATTGAGAATTTAAAATGTTTTGCGTTTACGGAAAACTTTATTTGCAAGTGAAAAACTAAGTTTAAAAACAATAGAAATGAATAGTGTTTTCGTGAACTGAATGCAAAGAAACAATAAATCTATATGAGACTTTTCGTTAATAACTTATTACCTAACAACACCTACTGTTTGCAAAAAATATTTTTCTTTTCCACTTGGCATCCATTGTTTTATTTGTTTCTGGAAGCATCACATTGAACCAAGAGTTACACCTATTCGTTAAGTATTTAACATCTTGGTATGAGAAAACCTAACGAACTACCCTGGTGGAAGTCAGTCGGTCACAAGATGGACCCCACGGTTCTTCTGATCTCCTGTTTGTTCGTTGCTTCATTTGTTAAATAGTCCAGGAGCATATGTCACAAAATAGGGTTCCGTGGGAATTTTGTGATTAAAGCAAGCAACAAGTCTAGTTATGTTCAGGGGACCTCATTTAACAAGAAAAGTGATGTTGCCAAGTTTGCAACCTGCACGGAGCCTTTTAAGGGGGGTTTTTGGAAAATGACGTTTTTCACTAAGCATGAAAACGAGGCTCTATATTAAAACTCGAGATATCTCTGAAGTTTGGGCCTCAAGCCTCGGGAAACTTACAGGATAAGTTAACAATCATCTAACTGGCCAATTGGATGTCACGTGACAGTATTAGCATGAAATCGAGGCTGGCCATATAATTTCAAAAATTCCAAAAATTCCAAAATTTCGTGTGTAATTGTACTTTATATGTGATTATAAGCGATGGCTTGACAAGGGCAACCTAGAATGGAGTACCACAAGTGACTTTACGCTATGTCCATGAGAAAATAAGGGCAATTAACTTTAATTCAATAAAAAAAGCTGAAAACCACAGGGAGCCCAATTCTGAGAAATTCTGATAATCTACTTTTGCGTTTTATTTCCTTATTTCTACAATGCAATTGCTGACTTCTAGTTGCTTCTAAGTTTCTTTACTTATCTTATTTACATATGTACTACTACTGGCGTTAGCAAGTGATTCGTTTTTTTTTTTAAACACGGGGAAATTTCAAAATGACCACTTCATGCCATTTCGTTTTCTGAATCGTCAGAGTCAGAGTCCGAGTCTGAGATCTCGTCTATAAGCTCCTCATCATCTTCTCTTGTCATGTTCTCGCATTCAGTTTCATCACTGTCACAGCAACCACAAAGGTCGGTGCAATTTAGCCCAGCCTTCATGCATCGGCAGCGATTGTTTGTGCACCTATCCTTGGAGCATCCACACTTTACCAGATGGATGATGGCATCCGGGGCCGGCGACAGTGTGGTCATCACAGGTACCCATCTCTCGTTTTGCCACGTCCATCCGTACCTTCCAGGTGATGGTAGCTCTACAATAGCGATGTTATCATGATTCCATACCAGCAGCTGGTAGTGGGCGCGAAGGATGGCCTGTTTGAGGGCAGCTGACGTGGGCGGTAGCTTTTCAGACCGCGCTTGTTTTTTCTTGAAAAGCCACCATCTGAGCTCCTTGACACTTGTGATTTCCGTTTTTGGCAAGAAAAACTGACAGACAAGTTTCTCAATCGCAATCTCTGTCTCTGCGTTGGGGAGTTCACTTGTCCCGAGGCATGATATGGCGGAGATCACTTCTTCACTTGCTTCATTAAATGCTTCCCAGCATTTGGACTTTCCTTTAGTAGCAAATGACCCTGTATTGTCTGCTCCTGTCAGAGCATGGAAGGCGGGAAGTGCAGCTGTCTTAACGGGACCAAGTGCATGGACTATTGGCTGTAGCAAGATCTCACGGTGGTTCTGTCCTTTGCCAGTAACAAAGACCGTTTTCTGGCAAAGTTCTGGGTAACGCCTTAGAGCCAGTATAAATACATCCGTATCTGGAGAATGTATGCGGATTTCCGTTGCACCATTGATAGTGGCGTCAAGCGCATGCAGAATAATCTTAGTGTCTGCTTCCTCATGATTGCTCTTGAGATATGTCATATCCTTATGGGTTCCTTTGCACTCACAACCCCATGCGACTACTATCCGGCGTCTACTCCTTGCTGCTTGCTCAAGGGCTCTCTTTGCCAAATATTCCGCCAAATCTTTCTTTGTGTTTGCATGGGAAAGAAGCTTCTTCATCGGTATCTTTGTGATGAGAGTAGAAGAAGTGATACGATAGTGAATCGGAGCTTCATTTCCTTGTCGCTTCACACGGGTAGCTTCTTTCAGTGATGAAGAAAGATCATAGCGATCAAAGATCAGGTGGATTTCATCGCTTTCACGGCCATATTTCTCGTAAATTCGACAGACGAAGTGATCTGCAAGCTGAGAACAGTTGCGTATCCACTCTGGCTTGTCGAGAGATTGGACTTCAGCCATTCCATCAATAATACAAATCCTTAGACGTGATGCGCCTTCGATATCTTCACTTGTTGCTCTGATGGGGCACGGCGGTACTTTCTCCAGCAAGGACATCAGGGCACTCTTCGCTGAGCAATGAAGCATTGCTCCGTCGGCTGCAAACATTGCTCGAGGTACAACAGAGAACTCGTACGTGCCAACAGCATCTTTGATGTCGATCTCGGGACGGTGCTTGCATACAACTAGCATACCACTTCTTCTACTCTCATCACAAAGATACCGATGAAGAAGCTTCTTTCCCATGCAAACACAAAGAAAGATTTGGCGGAATATTTGGCAAAGAGAGCCCTTGAGCAAGCAGCAAGGAGTAGACGCCGGATAGTAGTCGCATGGGGTTGTGAGTGCAAAGGAACCCATAAGGATATGACATATCTCAAGAGCAATCATGAGGAAGCAGACACTAAGATTATTCTGCATGCGCTTGACGCCACTATCAATGGTGCAACGGAAATCCGCATACATTCTCCAGATACGGATGTATTTATACTGGCTCTAAGGCATTACCCAGAACTTTGCCAGAAAACGGTCTTTGTTACTGGCAAAGGACAGAACCACCGTGAGATCTTGCTACAGCCAATAGTCCATGCACTTGGTCCCGTTAAGACAGCTGCACTTCCCGCCTTCCATGCTCTGACAGGAGCAGACAATACAGGGTCATTTGCTACTAAAGGAAAGTCCAAATGCTGGGAAGCATTTAATGAAGCAAGTGAAGAAGTGATCTCCGCCATATCATGCCTCGGGACAAGTGAACTCCCCAACGCAGAGACAGAGATTGCGATTGAGAAACTTGTCTGTCAGTTTTTCTTGCCAAAAACGGAAATCACAAGTGTCAAGGAGCTCAGATGGTGGCTTTTCAAGAAAAAACAAGCGCGGTCTGAAAAGCTACCGCCCACGTCAGCTGCCCTCAAACAGGCCATCCTTCGCGCCCACTACCAGCTGCTGGTATGGAATCATGATAACATCGCTATTGTAGAGCTACCATCACCTGGAAGGTACGGATGGACGTGGCAAAACGAGAGATGGGTACCTGTGATGACCACACTGTCGCCGGCCCCGGATGCCATCATCCATCTGGTAAAGTGTGGATGCTCCAAGGATAGGTGCACAAACAATCGCTGCCGATGCATGAAGGCTGGGCTAAATTGCACCGACCTTTGTGGTTGCTGTGACAGTGATGAAACTGAATGCGAGAACATGACAAGAGAAGATGATGAGGAGCTTATAGACGAGATCTCAGACTCGGACTCTGACTCTGACGATTCAGAAAACGAAATGGCATGAAGTGGTCATTTTGAAATTTCCCCGTGTTTAAAAAAAAAAACGAATCACTTGCTAACGCCAGTAGTAGTACATATGTAAATAAGATAAGTAAAGAAACTTAGAAGCAACTAGAAGTCAGCAATTGCATTGTAGAAATAAGGAAATAAAACGCAAAAGTAGATTATCAGAATTTCTCAGAATTGGGCTCCCTGTGGTTTTCAGCTTTTTTTATTGAATTAAAGTTAATTGCCCTTATTTTCTCATGGACATAGCGTAAAGTCACTTGTGGTACTCCATTCTAGGTTGCCCTTGTCAAGCCATCGCTTATAATCACATATAAAGTACAATTACACACGAAATTTTGGAATTTTTGGAATTTTTGAAATTATATGGCCAGCCTCGATTTCATGCTAATACTGTCACGTGACATCCAATTGGCCAGTTAGATGATTGTTAACTTATCCTGTAAGTTTCCCGAGGCTTGAGGCCCAAACTTCAGAGATATCTCGAGTTTTAATATAGAGCCTCGTTTTCATGCTTAGTGAAAAACGTCATTTTCCAAAAACCCCCCTTAAACGGCTCCGTGCAGGTTGCAAACTTGGCAACATCACTTTTCTTGTTATTTGAGGTCCTCTGAACATAACTAGACTAGTTGCTTGCTTTAATCATAAAATTCCCACGGGATGACACATGCTCCTGGACTAAAAGGTTAGTATTCAAGTACTTCTTATTTCTCGAGTGTTGTTCTTTCTTGTCACATCTCTTCCTTCGCCTTGTCTTTCCTTTTCATTTCGGAGTTCTCTTTCTCTTTTTTGCTTCATTTCCTTCGTTTTTGTTCCCTCTTTACTTTATTTCGTTCGTTCGCTCGTTCTTTCCTTCCTTCCTTCCTTCCTTCTTTTTTTTAATTGTTCTATCCTTCCTTCTTTCCTTCCTTCCTTTCCTTATTCATTTGTTCATCCCTTTGTTTCTTTGGTCGTTCGGAACAAATACTGAGTCTATTCCTATTTAAAAATGCCAGATGCATCCATATTTTAGAAACTTACTCACTTATCAAAATTGCTACGAATTTCACGCAAATATTTATTTTCAATGTTCTTTTATAATTTTCTTAATTTTAATTTCGAAAATGTTAAGTCATAAAATTTGTGCAATTTCTTCTGAAATACAGGGGAATTGCATTTAGCAATTAGACTATTGACCACTATTTTATGCGGATATACATTTGATATTTTCGTTTGACATGTCTTGTGATTGAAATCTAGAGAAAAAAAGAAAAGCATAACTCTAGAAAGAAAGAAAGAAAGAAAGAAAGAAAGAAAGAAAGAAAGAAAGAAAGAAAGAAAGAAAGAAAGAAAGAAAGAAAGGAAGGAAGGAAGGAAGAAAGAAAAAAAGGAAGAAAGAAAGAAAAGAGAGAGAGAGAGAGAGAGAGAGAGAGAGAGAGAGAGAGAGAGAGAGAGAGAGAGAGAGAGAGAGAGAGAGAGAGAGGGAGAGGGAGAAAGAAAGAAAGAAAAAAGGATAGAGAACACAAATAATTTATTTCGGTTAAATAAATTCATCCAGTAATTTCTTGACACACGTCGCATTCACTATTTTTCTTCGCTCTAATTGATATTCTTTACCTCTTACTGTGCTGTTTCTACTAGCAGCTGTCCCAACAATGAACTTTATTTAGGAAAAAACTCATTAGAACAGCGTTGAAATTCAGTGTATATAATTACATGAAAATAATTAAGTCTTCTTGTTTTGATATTCATTATAAAAGTTAAATTTCACAAAAGAATATTGTATTCATTTTTTTCAATCTTTCTGTCTTTTTTTACTTCTTTGTTTGTTTGCATTTTCAGTTATTAGTTTCTTCGATTGTTTTTCTTTTTTATATTCCTTTTTGAAGAGAATCTATCATTCAGTACTTTTGAAATGCTTTTAAAAAATCAGTTTCTTGCTCTGCAGTTTTTCTTTCACCAATTTGAGGTAGTTTGTTGTTAGTACTGGCTTATAGTACTATAAAGGAGAATTTTTAACCGTTCAAATAATTGTACGTTTAGACGTCCCGTTTACACTGAACTGTGTTATCTGCACAAAATTTCTCCAGCTTTAGATCTTGATTACTCGTCTCAGAACAAAAACCCCCAAAAATGCTTTTAATCACGATTAGAATATTATTTCGACTTTTCATTTTCTTAAAATCGGCCTTTTATTTTATTTAGCACACGGTGAAAACATTTTTTGAAAATTCTTTACTTTTCACAAGGCGTCAAAGTACCCTGGTAACTAAATTTTTTTCACAGTTATGAATTTATTGGAAGACAATAAAATTTCAGCTTTTTAAAGTTAAAATATAAAATAAAACAGTTTTTTAAGAATAAAACATGTAGATATTTTTGCAAAGGCACGCGAGCCCCCCGAAGCTGGAGTATATTTTAGCTCTCTCCAAGGGTCAATTATTGACAAATTCGTTTTTCTCGTTTTTCTCAAAAATGAAGCCATATTTCGACAAACGAAAGATACCATGATATATCTCGCATATAGGCCTACCTAATACCAAAATATGAGCGAAATCAAACTTTTGGGTGGTTCCGGCGTATGTTCGATTTTTGCTGACATCCCCTCTTAAAGTTTATTCAAAAATAAATTGTTACGGCCCACTTTACCCGAAGTGGAAGAAGACTGAGAATTCCACAAAGGTTTAGCGTATAAGGATCCCTACCCCTGACTGGTAGTTTTCGTATGTAAAGTGACGGTCCCTACACCAGTCAGGAACTTTTTGTACCCCCATTCCGACATGATTTTGTAAAGCAGCGAAGAGGAAATTAAAGCTGAGTTTTTAAAGCGTTCGTAAAATGTCGTCGGTCCCAACAAAATTGAAAGCTCTCTTTCCAAACGAAACACGGATAACGTGTGACGTGCATCTATCAATTTAAGTTTTCTTTCACTCCATTTTTTATCTCAGTGCCTTTTCATATAACAAACATCGTATAGACCACTTTCATAACTAGCTGCATGAAAATGATTTTTTCAAGTAAACAAATATTTTAATGTTTTAGCACTGTCATATCAAAGAACCTCCTGAAATAGGCATGTTTGGAAGGTTTTGATGCTCTGGCTAAAATTGCAATGAGGTTATGCTCAATGAAAAATGTAGATATTTGTTTGTAATTTTCTGTTGAGGCCTTTGTTGTCTTGTTTTGGTGTTTTTCTGATTTTTCAAATTCTTGTAGCTTCTTGCAAATTTAATCGTTTTTTCTCAAACTTTCACAAGTTATTGGTATACTTTTCTTAAAACATCAATTTTAAATATTATGATAATTAGTGGCGGCCATTTATGAAAGTCGTCTATCAACCTCGTGTTTTCGGTCCGTACAATAAAGCTTGTAGAGTAAGAATTCTTTGGCTTCGAAATTATAACCACCTGCCGTATAACGTAACGGCTACGATTCTAAAATCGCTGTAACCAGCTAAATTCTCTACAAACTGACTTCGTATCTTTAAAGGCAATCAAGAAAAAACTTAAGGGCCCAGTTTAGACGTCGAAGTTCACAAGTACCGAATTAAATTCCTATTTAAGTCAACGTAAATTGTTATTTGATTTAGACGTCGAATTTATTGTGCCGAATTTAATACGAGCTCTGGTTCTGTACAATCTGATTGGTTACTATGATATAAACGAAAATAAAAAAAGAACACAAAAAGAAAAATCGTTCTAATATTAATCAATCGATTCTTTAAGGGTTTTTTTTTATTGCCTTGAGAGATATATACGAAGTCAGTTTGTAGAGAATTTAGCTAGCTGAAGCGATTTTAAAACCGTAGCCGTTACGGCAGGTGGATATAATTTCGAAGCCTAAGAATTCTTACTCTACAAGCTCCGAGAAGCATTTCTTGGTGATAATCTTGAGTATGACAATTGTATTTTCTTGTCCTAAAGGTTTTTGTGGTGAATGTTGTACCGGGCCTTAGATGCGGTACGGCAATAGAAGAGCTACAAATGGGTCGTCTCGTTTCTCACTCATACGAAAACCGCTAAATCACGCATTCAAAGTTATTCTGATTTTCACAGGTGAAAATGGCTGTAGAGATCTACAGTATCTCGGCTGTGAGGAAGACAAGGCATTGACAGGTCACGTGATCAAGACCATCCGTATGCTAGAACCAGGCCTAGAAGAGTGTCAGAACCAGTGCTTCAAAGAAAACAGATGTGTGTCATATAACTTGGGTCCAATATTTGGAGTCATAAGGTCTTGTGAGCTGAATGATGCAGATCACGTGGAATATCCTGATGACGTCACATCTGTTCCTGGTGCTAAATACTGTCCAATCAAGGTTAGTAGACACTTCATTGTGATCAGTAGTTATTTATACAGAGCGATAGTGAGTGAGCAGCTTTGACCATTCATACAGGGAATACGGTAAACAGACAGACAGACAACAAACAAGGAAAAAAATAGAAAAGCAAACAAAAGGTTAAAAAAAAGGCCAACCCAACCCAACCCAACCCAACCCAACCCAACCCAACCCAACCCAACCCAACCCAACCCAACCCAACCCAACCCAACCCAACCCAACCCAACCCAACCCAACCCAACCCAACCCAACCCAACCCAACCCAACCCAACCCAACCCAACCCAACCCAACCCAACCAAGATAATAAGTGCAACAAGGGAGGAGCCATCCATCCTGATCTTTGGAGTCTAATAATATACGTTTACTATAATGTTTTGCCGTTTTAGAATCCCTGCTCGTCAAATCCCTGCCCTAAAGATCAAACCTGCAAGCCAGACTTTGAGTTCAACACTTTTCGTTGCAGAGGTAAGTAACGGCCCGTTCACACAGGCGATTTTTGCAGCGATTTTAGGTGCGATTTTTGCGGCGATTTTGATCACTGTTAATAATGGTAAATAATTAACTCGTAAAGCTTCATTCAGGACACCAAGATTACCTGGACAAATGTCTCTTTAGAAGCATGAGTAAAAATTTATTATATTTTTAAAAATCTCCGCGGAAATCGCACCTAAAATCGCTGCAAAAATCGCCCGTGTGAACGAGCCTTAAGGCAGACCTAGTAAAAGCCGTGAAAATGGAGGGGAAAATGTCATATGAGTGGGACACGTAACAGGTGATACTGACTTACAGCACATCCACGGTACGACATGCCGTAACATTGAACTGATTAAAATGGCTTCCCGTAAGAATGGTTATCAAATAAGTGGGAAACATACGACACTGACTTACAGCACCTACACGGTACGGGTTAGCCTTGATTTTGCTTTTGCTTTTCAAATTTTACTTTCTGTTTTAACAGCGCGACGCGAAAAAGTATGACCACTTTTAACATATTCGCATACTTCTATGCACGGGATTTTTGCTTCCAAACTAGTTTTTGCACGCCTTATTTGTTAAAACCAGACAGCTTGGCATCAAATGTGTCTGTTTAACGTTTAAAATCCCGTGCCTAGAAGTGTGCGAAATGTTTTGAAGTTTTCTGGAAATTTGGAGCAAACGAATATCCTTCAAACTCAAAACTGTGTGTAGGAGATCATGAAAAAAACCGTTAACGCTTCTTTCCACTTAAATTTTAGACATAAAATCTTGCGCAAGACTCAAGCGTGTAGGAAGAAACAATAATGGCGTGTACAATATTACACCAGTCCCAGGCTACACCATCGAAGTCTACTGTGATCAAGTAACGGACGGGGGAGGCTGGACCGTGATACAGAAAAGACTTGATGGATCGGTGGATTTCCAACGTAGATGGAACGATTACAAGCGAGGTTTTGGGAACAAGAATGGAGAATACTGGCTTGGACTGAATACTATCCATATCTTGACAAACAGTACAGAACACAAGATCAGGATTGACCTTCAAGACTTCAATCTGACGAAAGTCTATGCGCTGTATAACTCATTCAAAGTTGGCTCCGAATCAGAACAGTACACACTTCACCTGGGAAATTATATTGAAGGTAATTCCAAATAATTAGATCAAGTTATCTCGTTGGACATTATGTGGATCATCATACCCAATTTAATCATAATCATAATCATAATCACTACCATCTGATCGTCATCATGATCTAGCTTCCTCCGCAGGCAACTCTAAACTACTTTCTAGCAAGCGCGGTTTACTATAGCGGGCTTCCTGTGCCAACGGAACGAGGGTACTCTCCCCTCCCCCTTGTTTTTTTCCCCTTTCCACAGGAAGCCCGAGGATCCCAAAGGAGATGCCTTTGGAGGAGGCTAATCATGACCATAATATCAGTTTTTTAGGTCATTACTATTGATTTCCTGTTAAGGTGATGCTGGAGATTCTTTTCTTTACGGCCCTATTGGAATGAATTTCTCAACTATTGAACGAGATAATGACATTTCTAAGCAAAACTGCGCTGCAAGGTATGGTGGAGGAGGATGGTGGTTTTCCTCTTGTCATAAAGTAAGTTTTAAAAATCATGTAATAAACAAGTAGGGGTATTTTATCAAGTTATTATCAGAGCTGGTGGCTCTGAAAGCCGTTCTCTTTCACGCTTTTGATCATACAATATAACCCTAGTGACGTATCAAACTTATTAACATTTGTTTAAAATCTTGCATAATTAAGCGATGTCAAATAGTGCGATTTCTGCGGCAATTTTTGAAAATATAATAAATTTTGTCTTAATTATGCTTCTAAAGAGAAATTTACCCAGGTAATCTTGGTGCTCTGAATAAAACTTTACAAGATAATTCTCTCCCCATTTTGACTTTGACCCAAATCGCCGCGAAAATCGTGTCTAAAATTGCCTCAAATATCGCCAGTGTAAACGGGCCTTAAATTTTTTCAATTTATTGCAGGCAAATCTGAATGGTCTGTATTTACATGGCCAAACTGATAAATACGCTGAAGGAATCTGCTGGAGTACTTGGCGTGGGTATTTTTATTCCCTCAAAGAAGCAGAGATGAAAATACGCCCCATTGACCTGAGCAGTGATTGATTATGAATTAAGTCCGTACCAGAAGTCAGTTCCCGCACTAAGCACTAAGCACTCAGGATGTCAGGCCATGTCCAAACTAGCGAAAACTCATCAAAAGCTTCACGTCCACACTTGCGTTTTCATAGCGTCCAGTTCACACGTCGAGCTTTTGTCGTGTCGAATCTAATTGCCTTTGAAGACAGCGGCTAAGAAAACACCGAGAACTACCATATATAAGACATCAGCTGTTTTGCTTAGCGCCAGGAGACGACATGAGCTAAGTTTTGCATACATACACTTGTACTAGTTTTGACGAAAACAGCACTCGACCTTGAAAACAATAAGATTCGACTCGACAAAAGTTTGAAGTCTGAACTGGGCCCAAGACGACCAGAAGCGGAAATACGACCAAAAATGATGTAATATCGTTATCTGCGCATGCGAAAAATTGACGCACCGATGTGAATGACGTCAGCGTTTTCAAAAGATTCCGTTTTCGCCTTTCCACTATGGAGAGTGTTTTGAAATGAAATTAAACGCTTAGCGTTTTCGCGGAAACGTATCAGTGAGAACAGGGCCCGGTTCAGGAAAGCATGTTATAATATTTTATGTCTATAGCTATTCATATTTCCTTATATCAGAACGGTAAGCATGTGTTAGCATGTGGGAGCCACTTCCAGGTGAGAATTTTGATTTAAAAACTAAAAGAACAATAGGGTTGAATGTATGACGTCATTTACTCATAATTTAGATGCTGAAAATAATTGATAATTTTAATCCGCCAATTTTGACAGTGAAGAAAATATGTTGCTTGGCTACGATTGGGGCCATAAAGAGTTTTTAACCAAGTTTAACGAAGTTTCAAGTCATTTCCAATTTTCAACGATTTTCACTGATCCAAGTGCTCCTTGAGCTGGCAAAACTGAGAACGCTTGCCTGCATCTTGCATGTATCTTAGTAAAGGATCATTCAATAGACCCCTTGCAGCACGTCGGAATGCAGCTCAATTTGGAGGGCAAATTCTCAGGAGATTAAGATTCTCTTGTTTTTGGAGTTTCAGGGAGTTTCGGGGTTCGATCTGTAAGTTAGCAGTACCCTGCCTCAGATCGGCCCAAAGGGAGTTTCAGGGTTTGATCTTGAGTCAAGTTTTCTCATAACTGTTTAAAGCGTATTTTTCAAGTCGTTTTTAACTCACCTCGGCAA
Source organism: Anthopleura xanthogrammica (assembly GCA_964019055.1). Classification (NCBI taxonomy): domain Eukaryota; kingdom Metazoa; phylum Cnidaria; class Anthozoa; order Actiniaria; family Actiniidae; genus Anthopleura; species Anthopleura xanthogrammica. The sequence goes on from OZ025220.1 coordinate 3,340,131, forward strand.
CTTATCTGTAAGGCTGCATTTTCAAGCATCGTGAGTCAAGTTGCTAAGAAAATTCAACATTATAACAGGGCCTTTTATATTGCATGTATTTTTTCAAACACTTATACATTTTTGTTAGGGATCTTTCATTATTTATCTGAGGTGGTGGGTGGGTGAAAAAATAGCAATCTGAAATAGTGACGTAGAAAGTGATGTGAAATAGTGACGTAGAAATGACATCACTGCAAATCTGAGGTGTCATGAAGCATGCGAAAATTGACTTATAAAAGTATTTTATTTGAGATAAATCTAGAGTTTAAGGAGAGGTTTTTGATATTTGGTATACATTTACTATGATATTCATTATTGAGTGGGAAATAAAATAAAGAAATAACCGTTTCCCGAGTTTTGCAAATTTTCCTCGATTCTGATTGGCTGAAAATATGAAAATAAAAGGATTTCAGCAGTCGGAGTAAATAACGGAGTAATTTTTCCCTGATAGTTCCTTTGACTTCCTGTTCCATTTTAGCAGAAGGGAGCATAGTTTATTATGTCGGGTTTGGGAGGTGGGGGTAGAAAAGCAAGAATCAAAACTCATTTCATAATTTCAAAAAAATGTATTATTCTCCCTTAGTATCCAAAATAAAAATTGTCGATATCCCCCCCCCCCTCCCCATTATATTAGGTTATTTCTGTGCGGTTTTAAAAAAAATCGACTGGCTCCCTTTCTATCTTGTATAATGTTTGACTAGCTCTCCCTTTCTTTGGAAATCATATGGCGGGGCCCCTTTTTTACCAGTCCCCGCTAGACATAAATAAATAATGGAGTGCTTTGCGGCAAATGCTTGCTTGGTCTCCCTGTGGTTTTAGAGTATCCCATGATGCTTTGTTTCTCACTTCTTCCGCTCAAACCGTCGCTCAAACCAGCGTGTATTGTTTGGATGTCGAAACAGGGCTGTTTTTCCCCCTAAAAAACTCCGTAAGAAAGAAAAATAAGAACTACAGACCCTCATTTACGGCTAAGGAATGTCTTTTCTTGCTATTTTGGTAAAAATATTGGATGAAAACGAAGGTTTATCAACATTTTTGGTCGATTGTTGGAAAACAAACACGAATTCGCAAACACACGAGGTAAGCAACAGATCTTCTTGTCCACACTCGAATGATTCGAGCTTATTTTAACTTCTTCTTAACTAAAATAAGTGATAGAAGCTAAGGATATCATAGATTATGTGTGAAAAAGGAATTCTAAGTTGATTTGGCGCTTTCGTTTGAGTCAAATCGACTCGATTGGGAAAATATTTGACTTCGTTTGTAAGATGGACGTAGTGCGTAGAAATCGGTAAAGATACGCTCTAAAACTTTTCACTCAGTTTTTTATCTGAAATCCTTGAAAGTTCTGAGAATGAAGGATCGATAATAGAGTGCGAACCATATAGCTGTGAAACAAAACCAAAGATGTATTTATTATTTATTATCTTACATGTTGATAGTGTCTCATGAGAATTCTATGAGGAATTACAGTCGTACCGCTCGCGAGCTGATCCGCCCGTAGCTTATCCGCCCGTAGCTTATCCGCCCGCAGTTAAGGTCGATGCGCCCGTAGAATAAAATAGCTCATATTAATTAACTCTAAATAACCGCTTTACACTATTATTGCTTTTAGATTCCTACTATTTTTATAATTTTATAACTTTAAACAAACTTATATTGATTTTTGATCGAGCCATTTAAGCTCAAGTTGTTCATTTGACAAAAGATAGTAAATTACGTAAAACGAGAATATCACACCTGTATATCATTCATCCAATCTTCAAAGCAGCTAAATATCTTTAGATATATCGTATATTATAAGTTTATGTCTATGTTTCCAGACCTGTAACCTCGTGAAACCTCACTAACCTAAGAGCTCAGCAACGCCATTTTGGTTTTGTCAATGCACGTCCAAACATTCGGAATAACCGGTTCAAAAGAACCGTTTAAAATAGACAAAACAGAAGCATGTTAATTTATTATTGTTCACTCGTTAATGGAAGTTTACAATAAATAATAATAATAATCATGATAAAATATCTTAATCCTATTTACATTCTTTTTGCGATATGAAATATTTACAAACACATTAGAGCCCTTTTTAATAAACCCGAGAAGCAAAACCTTAATAGTTTGAGAGGATTGTACTGTCAATTAGAATCAGTGAAGGAGAAAAAAGAAATAGAGGCTTCTATTAAGAGCACTACTTCGATATGTTTTCTTTCACGGGTTTAAAGCTAAAAACAACTCTAGTGTCCACGTACAGGACTGTACAAATCTGTACAAATGAGAACAGGCTCTCAATAGATCAAAAACAGTCTTTCTGTTGCAACTGTAATCCTCCCACTGGGACATTAATTTGTACTGGAGCTCTAGATATTTCTTTCTCTGCAGCCTCTTTAGTTTTCGGTCAGCCACTAACTTTATCTGTACATTTACCAGATCTGCTTATTTCTTCAATAGTTGGATAAGTAGATAGAATGGAAGGTGGACTCTACTTGAAGCACGATGGTTCAGGTCATCGTGCCACCCCTCCACATCATTGTTGGTATGAATGGCCTGACTGTACACGCTCCATTCTTTGGGAGAGAAAGTTGCGCTTGTCACCCACTGGTCATTGATGTATGTCATGAGGTAACTGGGAAATTCGCTGGGAAATTCGCCTCTCACAGTCATCACCTGTGGAATAAGTTAAGCTAAATCAGTATGATATAGTGAAAGGACAAACAGTTGTTTAAAATAAAAACTCACCATTATCGGTGCTCTCGGTTGGAGGAATACTGCACACTGTGCACTTCCATTCGATACCTTCTTCATTCTGGATAGCCTCCCGATATTGGTCCTGGCTAATGCCAGTACCACATTTTCGGTGCTGCCAGCCATCACACTGGAGTGCTTGTTGCCTTGAGGTGATAATAATATAATAAAACTAAACAGCTAAATTGTGATTAAAAAATTAATCTATTTAGAAACACTTGTTTGTATTGCTCCGTATTAACTTTGGGATATTGGCATGTTCTGCTTCTAAGTCTAAGAGATGAGTCTTTTACCTTTGGCAAAATTTTAAACAAGGGATGATCTCCTAAAGTTTTGATGTTAAAAATGGAAAAATCCGACTTCAAAATATCTAAAATATTTAAATCCTCAGATACATACTTTCTTTTGTAACACCTAGTTAAAAACTTTTGGATTAAAGAGAGGCTTGATCTATATGATTTAACGTCTTCCAGACATGGGTCTTTGCATCTTCTTTTGTCGATGCTTTTTTCTTTGCAGTCATCATTGCAGCTTTTCAATGTTCTTTCCAAGGGCCAGTTAAGAACCATTAAAAAGATAGCATTGCACATGGTTATAATTATAAGCTTACTAGTTCTAGTTGTATGTGTTTTTGTACATTTATTCAAAAAATCTCCTATTAATACTGATAGATTTTTATTCCTGTGAAAATAAAGCAATAAAGAAAATATGTACTTGAAATATAACTTTCTGCTTTGCTGCAGTAGCAACGAATACAAAAATAAATTGAACAGGCTGCATTGCCTTACACTAGTACCATATGCCATGTACCATTTAAAAGCATGCATTGCAAAGAAAGGCTTATTAAGTATAAAGTATACAATTCATATCCTATTATCAGTTCTTATGATTGTACCACTATATAAAAGTGCATATCTTTCTTCTCCCTGAAGCACACATTTACGACTCTCCTAAATGTAAGCTTCAATTGACTTGAAGGACCTTAGAGTATGATTCTTTTTACACCTCTGCAATTGACACCTATTCCATAAGCAATTGTTTCTATCAAGATTCTAAGGTAGGCAGCTGCTTGACTAAACTGACTAAACTGATCAAGTATGTGTTCTTTAACACTTGCAAGAATTTGGGAATGCATCATTTCTACGATTCTCTCTTTAGGAAACTGATAGCATTTAAGACCAATGTGTTTTGTGATGCTTCTCTTATTTAAACAATTCCAGATACAGGCAGAGAAAAAATAGAATTATATGTATAAGACATTCATATTTTTCATTTTGCTTTTGAGTGAAGTAATTTGTATAATTTTCCGGGTTTTACTTCATTTTAAAAAATACTTAGATAGTACACGCTCTCTCATTGGTCGAGAGCTGTGTTTTCATCACGCTATGAAGGCACGGAAATGACGTAACAAGCATTTTTTAAGTATTTTTAAAAAGAAATAAAACATTTCTCCGATGCGTTCATAGCCTGGTGAAAACCTCGGCTACGCGTTTGGGAGAATTCTCGAGCAGGTGAAAACCCTCGACGAAGTTTTATTTCTTAAGTATTGCTCATTCACTTTCTGTTTATCAAAGCCAAAAGTGGTGACTTCCATTTTCCCATATTTTTTTTTGCATCTTGGAGACTGTCAACATTTCTTGTGATATGCAGCGTTTGTAGCCATTGTTCGAATGGGACTCCTTGTCCATACTTTACATATATAGAGTAGGTAGCAGGACCCAACACTGATAATGATGGCTGTGCATGTGATATGCAGTGGTCTGGACAGGAAGTGATGACTGATGCAGTTGGTCCAATGTGATGTGCAGTGGTCTTGACAGGAAGTGATGGCTGTGATGCGGATGGTCCAGGAATTGTCAGCAGTGGAGTGGTCTGGCCAGAAAGCGATGGCTGTGATGTGGATGGTCCAATGTGATGTGCAGCGGTCTGGACAGGAAGTGAAGGCTGTCATTTGGACTGTATTGGAAGGGATAACTCTGGAGCGTGTTGTGAGTGATAGCTTTCTTGACACATGGAGATGAAAAGTGATAACCAATATGATATTTGTCAAGCCACATGTTGTGCAGATTCTTGATTTGTGTGTTGTGGTAAATTTTGAAATGAAGATTGGATATTTTTTCATAAGGTCTACAGAATCTTGGCTTGAGGGGACAGATGATGCAGGAATATGAGGGTGAACGGTTGTTTTATACGTTTCTGCTAGAATTTGAACTGTGCCCTTAAGTTTTTTTAGAAGCAAAGATAACTTTTAAACGGTTTACAATAATAACTAAACTATAAACTACACAAGTAATGTAGGATAGACAATAATAAAAGGACTATTACTACAGTAGATTTGCTACTGGTGGATTTACTGCTGGTTTGATTTATGGCTACAGTTGGTGGTGGATTTACTGCCAGTGGATTCATGGCCTGGGCTGGTGGATCCACTGCTGCTAAGACCTGGTTTGAAGAAACTCTGACTGGAACTTGAGTCATATGGGCGCAGCAATGAATTAGACAATAATGTATACGTCAAGCTATGTAAGGCTGGTTATTTATACTAATCTGAACACATGGGAGTGTGAGGTGCAGTCCTCTGGGACGAATTCCTCACAAAGACCCTGAAAATTGTGTGATATTTGTGGCATTGTGAGTAAAATTCCCAGTGAGAATGGTTTCCAGATGGTTATTTACAGGGCTTCTGTCAGGGAATTTTGATTTTTGTCAGTGAAAAGTCAGGGAATTTCTGTCAGTCTTAAAAAATCGTTTTAAATTCTGAATTTTCTGTTGTGCTTCATGTGGTCAAAGTACAATTGTCATGAAGAGTTTTGTATAAGCAAATGCTTACAGTTGATCTTGCTCTGTTCATGGAGATGAATGAGTGTAGAAGGGTCTTCTAAATAAAATCTTTGTAAGGGGTGTAGCTGTGGATATATCTGTAAAGAGGCAATTTAAAAATATAAAATAAGCATGTTATATAAATTGTAAGGCATTGTAAAGCATAAATTGTAGATCATTGATTTTATTCCGTTTCTCTGTGTGTTCCGTTTCTTCAGATTCTTGAGTTAATAAACAACACTTATAGTGGACATTTATATTACTGTAATTTCGTGATTTGCCTCAAATAATTTGTGTGTTGACACTACAATGAGGTGTTACTTCATGGTCACTTTACTGACTCTTCATGACTCTTGTCTTTAATTTAGAGACTGAAATATATTGACACAGAGTAAACCAACAATGCCTTTCATATGTTCATATAAAATGCATTTCAAGTGTATATAACCAATAGTCAAAATTTTAGAAGACGTTTATCGGGTAATCAAAGACCAATAACTTATCAGACTTGCCAAATCTAAACATAGTCGGTTTCCAAAGCATAACTTTGTAAAGTAAAACAGAGATAATTAAAGAAATCTTTATTAGAGAAAACTGGTGTAGTTGAAACCATGTCGTTATATAAATATATACCTAAAGTTACTATGTAATGACTTTCTTCCGAGAAAATGTACCGAGACTACAAATTTCTTGGTAGCGAACGGACTTCACACATTCCGTTACAACAAACCGGAGGATGGCGTCGCCGCTATCTCTCGGAACTCTTATCATCAAAAAACTGTTTCTCGTTTGCGTGAAACGATTATACTAAGCTAGAGCTTTACAACAAGCCGTGATATTGAATATTTTGATAAGTAAAAGCGGAGATATATGAGAAACTTTGGGTTGGTAGCGAAAATACCGCAGATACCGGCTAGAATTATTAAAATCTAACCAAGTTGCCTTCTGTTCGTTTGTTCAGTTTTTGGCGTCTATACATACGATAACTGTTTCCAATTTATCTCAGACTAAGGCACCTAATCATTTCTTTTTAAATTTCGTGAAAATAAGAAAACGTGATGTATTTTATTTGAAAAAGGTGTGAACGTGTGACTTGATGAGGCTTGTTGATTTCACGAAAACAAGCTAAGATGGCGTCGCGCGTCACCTTGACCATTGAATCAAGATTTTTCTTCGTTTGTTTGATTCTTGGCAAGTTAGAAATGATAACGATATGCGAGAGCTTCTTAACAAGGTTTCTCATTGATTTGGCTAAATAGAAGTGAAGTTATAAGTTGGTAGCCAACGGACTTGTTATGGTAGCGATTGTGCTGTAGTTTGATCGTTATGCGATCTTTGTTTGATCGCTCGTATCGTGTCATGATCGATTAAAAATACTCTAAACTGCTTCAGAATGTTGACATAAAGTTTTATCACTGTTGATCAAGTTTTTTTTACGTTATTGGTTTGCAAATATTTTTGGTAGCTAAAGTACTTGGACGTGGTAGCGAAAGTACTTCAACATGGTAGCGAAAGCATAGCCATTGGTAGCGAAGGTACTGGTAGCGAAAGTACATGGTAGCTAAAGTACCGGATACCCAATGACGAGGATAATCAATATCATCAAGTAGGAAAGATTCACAAAAACGCCCTCAAAAAATGTCTTTATTTTCTAAAAGTACGGCATCAATGACTTTTTTCTGATGAATTTTGAACTTATTTATACAAAAATCCTGGCTTACTTTGCTATAATAGTCATCCATACGGTCATTCTCTAGGGAAAGACGGCCAAGGTCAAGGTCGTACCCACAAGCTTTTGTGGGGCTCTCTCTGATTGGCCAAATTTATAGAAAGGAATGTTGTTCCAGTTGGAGCAGACGCTAGTGGGGGAATGACGGGAACCGGAAGTGCCTCACAGCGGCTGCGCAGGAGGCTATGTTCTTTGCTCTCAATTTTCGTTTCACAGAATCAACAAGATGGGCACTGAAGGAGTCCCACACAAGTAGACTCTTGGATCTTGTCAGTCCTCCGTGCCTTGCCATCCAGACTTTATCGATCCAAATTTTAATGCCATCTTCGTCCATTCATCCTTTTGGGTGAACGTGCACTACTACACCTGCCGGGAATTTTCGTTTCGGTTGAGTTTTTCGCTTAAATATGACCATAGGTTTAAGCTTCGTGCCATCTGCTAAACACGTAAGTACTACTGTGAAGCGTGTCTTCTCATGTCCATTTCCTGCTGGTATTCTTGTACCTGTCATTTCTGGCTGACTTTTCCAAATGTTCTCTGGTTTTGGGCACACAGAATTATTACAAATGGTCTTAACCTCCACCATGGTACCATTCTCTTTTGTCTTTACCACTGGGTTCTCTGACATGCAGACTGGGCAAACATGAAACAGTAGTAGCAGCTTAGACAAAAAGACAATGAACTTTGGTTCTTTTCTGATGCCACCTGAAGAAACCCTAAAGGAAACAAAAGGAAGAATATAAAATTTTGCAAAAAGGATTTGTTGAGCCCAGTTGGCCATGCCCTTACTTCTGTTATGAAATGAAAGCTCTGGGCGCTAGCTTAAGATCCTGAATATTTTGATTAAAAAGATAACATGCATATTTGGTGTTACTGGTTTATTACTTAAAATATTAGTATAGTTTAAACAATTTACAATAGGTTTTCATTAATATCCTGAGGAATCCTCGAGGTGCAGAGATAACATATAATACAAATAGGAAAAAGTACAATATTTACAACAATAAAGAGATAAATGTCAAACTTAAACACTTTCTTTATACATAAAACTATCCGACAACAGCACCGCTGAATTCAATCTTGTCGTTCATACCGTCTGTTTCTTCTAACTTAGTTTCTTTGTCTTGATTGTCCTACGGTAAAACATGTGAAAAGGAATAAGGTTCCCTTTCAACGAATACACAACGGCTATATTTATGGACTTGACTGTAAAACAACAGTAGCATCATAAATCTTACTATTCTGAACATCCTTTTAACTGGTTCATACAGCCTCTGAATGGTCAACATCATGTATACTAAGGGTTTTGCATGCAAATCTAATCAGTGACAACAGCAAACACTTCAAGTTAACAAATAGTTAAAAAAACCACCACAATGCGTCAAAGTTTGTCTAAAAATCAGTACCTCAAACACTTGTTGATCTTCCTGTTGATCGTCCGCCATGCTGAATCTGGCCAGTGTGTGCGTTTAGAGTCTCTGGTTACAATTCCCGCCATGTCGCCCAACAACATAGTTTATATTATCTTGCGAAAGTTAATAATTTATATCATTATACATATAAAGCATTTTTAGAATTTCACAGTCATGAATATTACTTAAAAACGGCCTTTATGTGTGTTTTACTCTAACTGGATGATTTAAATTTGAAAAACGTAAACTTTGTTGTTGTTTTTTATTATAGGGGTTTAAGAAATTAGAAACATATATCAAAAATGGATGAACAGTCATAGACCTAACGTGGTGTTTGTAATTCTTTTAGCTGGCTCAGTGTCCTTGTGTTGAGAACTTTGTTATGCTTCAGAGAGAATTTGGGGGAGGAGCCTAACCACTCAAGCATGCTGCACATGTCATTTAAACTTCAGCTCCAAGTGCAATTTTACCTATGCATAAAGCAACTATATCTTGAACCTCTTGGAATACTACTTTTATTTGTGATAATCTTGAAATTTAATACACAGTCTTATTCTTAGTCGGATTTCTAATGGTCTGCTTTCAGGTGTAGCTGTGGTAATGGTCTGTGGTAATAGTCCAATTTGACGAGCTTGAGTTGTCATCTTTTTAAGTTTTCTGACGAATTTGCACTAACCAGTTTTATAGTTGTGATGAGGCTTAGGTTTTCTTCATTTGTTCTTTGGAGCTCCATTTCCATTTCACTGAACTTTGCTTTCGATAGATCATTTTCGCTTGATAAGTTTTCAATGTAACGGAATTCTCCTGGGCTTTGAGTAGTGAATTATCACTCATATTCAATTAGAATTTTGAATTTCGCGAGTCAGTCAAGCGCATTAAAGTCCCGGATGTGATGCAGCATTCTGCCCGATGGTAAATCTTAAAAAAGGGGAAAAGCCCCAAAAGATGACTGCTTACCTGAACTGGACATAACCTTTAGTTCATCATTCAAAATGCTGCATGACAGGACAAATAAATTGGAGGTTCTTGACAGGATAGTTCCATCACCAAAGAGTTTCACCTAGTAAAAAAAGAGGTTATTATTAGCAAAATGCATCATTTAGGTATATTTTTATAACAAAATTTCAAAACATAATAACCATCAAAACAGGCTGGTTGTCACTTGCTGGTGGGAATTCAGCTTGCCGAAGATAAAGAAATAAAGGAAATATATAATTGCTCTCAATGAAAGAGCATAGTTAGAGAGAGAGAGAGAGAGACACACACACACAAAAACATTTTTATGGTTTAGAAAAATCATGTATGATTCTGTTATTTTTTTTCAATCACACAGTAAACATTCTCACATTTTTGAATTTTCAATTTCAGTTTATTTACACTACATATACAATATAATGTTACAAGAGATAATATAATTAAGTAAACAGATTATAGTTACATTCTTTGTAAACAGTTATTGAGTGAAAGTGTAGGGCAATTAAAGTAGCTCAGGCTTTCTAGTTAATCACCCTCCACAGCAAGTTAAATTAAATAATATAGCCTCAGAAATAGAGTGAAAAAATTTGAAATCAAGGTTCCAGGAAGGTGAAATTTGAAATCAAGGTTCCAGGAAGGTGCTTAAATGGTACTTGAACACCAGCGTGTGGACCATGCATAGGTTTTACAAAGACGTTGTTGCTATCTAGTGACTTGTGGCATCCTTCCACAAGATATGATCTTGGCAAAGATGAGTTGACTTGAGTCATTTCATTGTACCCAGCCAAAGAGATGGAGTACTTATTGAGTATGTGCACTAGACAGTTGATCTTTTCTTTTTCACCTTCTGCAAGATTATATAAATAATAAGTATCAAAATAGACAAAAAGTTATAATAGGAATATCAATCATAAAAGACCTTTCAAAATACCTCCTTTTACTTCAATATGATATCTAAAAGCGCAACCCATTCCTTAGACTAACCCCCTCCCGCCCTTCATCTAGAATATCATACATAATAAAAATTTCTAAAAATGCTATTAAGAAAGGTCATTTTTAACTAGCCTCTTAAAAGTAGAAACTTCTTTAGCTTCGCGCACTTTGTAATTCAACTCATTGCAATCATTGCTTCCAAAATAACTGAAGTCCAATGACCCCATTTACGCTTAGCAGCTGTCTTGCGAATATTTGACTTAGACCTGGTATTATATTTATGAATATCCTGATGATACGTTAAATCCAACTTATGTGAAAAGAGGTTATTCTTACATTTAAAAATGAAAATTAATCTTAAGATTTACCCAGGAAAGTCTCTCTAGAGCAGCGCTAGCAGATAATCTAAAGGGAAGGTCTAGGATAATGCATGCAGCTTTGTTCTGCAGAACTTGTAACTCTGACATTAAGAATCATTACCCTGGTCCCCCCAAACTATATTAGCGTAATCAAACAAAGGCAGGATATATGAATTATAAAATAATCGCCTAATATGCATTGGTAAATCCTTAGCAATCCTAATTTTTTGTTAATCTTGTTAATTATGTCCTTGATTACTTTTTTCTTTGAAGGTTCTTTGTTTGTTATGTGCTGTTGTACTTGATGGTAGTGCTGTTGAATTTGATGGTGGTGCTGTCAAACTTGATGGTGGTACTGTTGAACTTGATGCAGATGGTGCTGTGGAATTCGTTTTTTTATGGACTTTTGGGTGATGGCAAATGAAGGCAGAGCGGTGAAGTAGTGAATTTCTTGCAACAAAGCTGGAGAGTCCTGGTTATTCCCGTTGGTTGAAAGAGATGAAGGCAGCTGTTTTCGACTTCCTTGCAAATGGCATGGCAAGGACGAATAATGTAGTTGGAAGAGCATAACGGCACATAGCTTGAGCAAACGAAAAAGCGAGCAAGGAAAGAGCAGTTGGATTTGAAGAGAGGCTTGAAATCATGAAGGATCTTGGTGTCTGAAGCTGTGTTGATTGTCGTAAATTCTGGATTGATGGTGCAATGAATAATAACAAAACTCGTAGAAAGAAATGATAGAGCGAGGAATGCAAACATCTTGAATAAATGAGAACGAAAAACAGTTAGATCATGAGGAATGAGAAATAATAATAATGATAGTAATAATAATGGTTTATTAAGGTTCTATTGCAGTATAACAACTGAATTAACGAACTATTTACAATAAAGAAACTGAATTAACAAATTATTTACAATGAATTGTTTAAAGCTAATATATTAAAACTATAATATTACAAACTACTTATCATTCAAATGATTACTATTAATGAATTTATGCATTATCTAATGTATTTAAACATGAAGAAGTCTTCGGCTCTTTGTAGGAAGACATGGAATCTGAGGCTGTAACTGACCAAAAATCTTTCTAGGAGCAGTTAAGAAAAGGTTAAAGACCTTCACCCTCACTTTTGAGGAGTCTGGTTCATAGTCTTCGCTGTTTTCTTTACGTATTGTCGAGCTCAGATGTCTCATACATCTCCGATTTATTTTCTAAATTTCTTTTACGAGCCCTGTTAACGAAAAAACGTATATCTAGGTACAACTATGCTAGTTCTAGACTTCTCATTTTTGCTTAAACTTTTTAGGGTTTATTATCCTTATTTTTTATCCTTATTTTTTATCCTTATTTTTTATCCTTATTATCCTTATCTCCCATTTCGAACTTTTTAATTAGAAATGATTTCACTTTTTCCTCAAATCTTTGCTTCTTTTTCGTCTTTTTAAGGGCCCAAAGACGAAAAAGAGTCGAGTGTGAGTATTTTTTGAGAGTTCACCAGACTCTTGTTCGACGATTCTAGTGGATGGCTGACCAACTGCGCTGCTTATTCTGGTTAATCTCTCAGCCCATTTCTCTCTAATATTATCATAGAGGGAAACGAACTCCAATTCTCTGATATGCTTCCCGGTATCCATGTGGGCTTGGGCCTCTCTTTCTGTCTTAAACGTCAGGATGCACTTGCTCTCACCACACCCAAAAATTTGAGTGATGGTATCAGGTTCTTTTAGGCATGGAGCAATGGGTAACATCACCTTCAATTCAACCTTTCATTGTTCTTGAAAGTCTTTATAGTTTAGAATTTTGCCTTTGCGTATTCTATAGGCTTTCCAAGTACGTATTCCTTCTTTTTCAAACTTGAAATCGTACAATAAACATATGCCTGGTACTTTGTTGCCGTTATTTAGTTCTTTAGTAGAGTCAATTTCTACTACAGAGACTCGGCATCTTCTTAAACCTCCATGGGACTCTATGGCTTTATTCATTTCCCCTGCTGTTACAACGTCATTGTTCTCATTTACGAAGCGTCGTATGTGCGCCTTCATTGGGGCAGTTTTGCGATCACAAATGTCTCTCCCAGCTTAAGGATCCGAGAAGTCATAACTAATAAGCATAACCCCAGTGCACTTGCCTATGTCAGCTAGATAGAGCAGCAATGGACCATTGTGGTAACATCCCGCATTGTCGGATCGTAAGTAAGCTTTGTTAATCAGAGGGTACTTAGTTTTAATGGTCTGGAATAGATGCTCAAAGATAGAGGCCACTGCATAGTTATCTTGTGTGCAGGAATTGAAAATATGGTTGAAACACTCCACCTTGTATCCCCTTTCCTCTTCTTCCGTGATAACTGCACTGATGTGCCAGCGGTGTCTGCACTTCCCGAAAAATTCTGACATGTTTTCTCTATATTTCATGGGAAGAAATTTCATTGCCCAATCAGCTATGATTAAGGAAGTCTGTTGATCAAGCTTACTCATTGCATCTTGTTTTGCTTCTTCCTGCAAAACTGTTCGTAGCAAATGTGCTTTCCATGCTCGAATGGCTGTCACATTTCCTATTTAGCTGCATAACGCGTTTGATAATCTGGTGGGAAAGGATTTTTTGTGTGACGTACTACTAAATACACATGGTCACATAGTAAATACAGGTGACGCTAACTAAAAATTTTGTTTTTAAATTAACGAAGAAAAAAAAAGAAGTTTTGCAGTTGAAAACTAAAAAAGACCCCCATCAGTGTATTATAATGAACACTAGTCGATAATAAAAAGACTGTTAAAGTGTTATTAAACCAAAAATCATATAATAAAATATATTTTTATTCACACTCAAGTAGTTATCTATTTACACTCAGTTCTTTTTCACTGAGTTAACGCTTTCTTCTCTTGGGTGGCGGAGTTGTGGGAGGACCCATCACTGTAAAAGCTAGTATGATAAAAACAAAGAACGATTGATTATAGTCGGTTCTGTAGGATCTAAAAGAGATCAGTAAGAATATTTAGAATCTTAAATGATACTCAGATGGAGGAATCCAGCGCGGAATCCTAGGAGACTGATCCATCAAAAAGATTAATGTCAGTATTAGCATTAGGTCCCTATAAAGAAGACAAATATATATGTATACATATATCAGTACCAGTACTGATTTCCAGGCTTAAATAAAGGGACCAACTTTAATCCATGGCCTTCTGTGTACAATGTAATCCGGCAGAACGATTTTCGAACACTTGCCACCGCTGGAAGATGTGAATTCGCGGATTTCGCTGAAAACCAATTGAAAGAAACTTAGTAATTAAAAACACATCGATCAACTAATGAATCAAAATAGTATAAGCTTAACCTTACTTGATCTATCAGCTGTAAATGTCCCTGGAGGTAGCTAGCTAGCTCCTCCAGGAAATCCTGATCTTGAGGGTCGTTGATATTAATCTGTTGTAGATAATAGGTGGTTATTTATGTCATCACAGGTATGTAGATGTGGAGACAAATTGATTAAAAAAAGCATTAGTAAATTCTTACCATAGAATGTGAGTCAGTCATCTCATTGAAAGAAACCAATTGAAAGAAACTTAGTAATTAAAAACACATCGATCAACTAATGAATCAAAATAGTAAATTAATAAGACAACGATGAATTTTTTTTCCGTATTCAACAATCTCAGTCTGCATTCAATTACCATGAATTATTGTGAATGTAACAATACAAATTATGGTTAGTGAATTTGCAAATGTTGTGATTGTTTGTGAGTTGCAATAAACAAAGTTCCAAGATAAATATTTGAAAAGATATAGATAACATGTCCTGAAATATACGTGTATATACGCAATAAATGTTTACACATATTTCGTATTATACGCCCGTCGCGATTCGAAAAAAAATTCTCATGTTCAACTCCACACGTGTAGAAAGTTTCATCTATTTATATCGGACCTTTAAACATGTTTAAAAGTTATTTAGCTGAAAGAGTGCCTTTTCACACATCCAAAACATATAGTTAAACAATAGAAAAACCTTGTATAATTAAACTACGAATGGCATAGGATATATATGTGAACGAGTCACTGAATTCAATCTTTTTATGCACAATTGTGATTCAAAAATAAGATTGTCTTTACAACGTCCAATATATTCGTTTCCTTAAACCTAAGAGGGTTAGGAGATTGATAAAGTTTCAACAATGTCTCAGTGAAACTTGTCAGGGTAAGCCATACCAAAACCAGTCCCAAAGTTTTTCTGTCAGATTCTTCGACGTAAAATGTATAGGATAAAATTGACAGCTGTCACGGATTGGATGAGAAATAAATAAACAAATGAATGTTATTTAATACAAAATGTGCTACGCATGTTCTCAACAATGCAGATTAAATTTAGCAATAAAGAAAAGGTGTATGAGTACGAAAAACAAAACAAAATTACACATTTCACTCACCGGATGTGCTAATATCGTTCATATTGAGTTAATTATCTCAAGAGACAAACACAGTTTCAGATGAATAAGGTTCAAAAATAACAAATTATCGACATAATTTTTCCTTACCTATTTTCACGGTAATTTCTTGAACCTGTCGAGTAAACAGTAAAAGGTAATGCCAATAAAAAAATCCAGAAACAAAGATGAGAAAAAGTCGAGAAAACGGTGGACATTAATGCCAATAAAAAATCCAAAAGAGAGATGATGACAAAGAGTAGCAACGGTGAAGTTGGCCAATACTAATAAAAAAATAAAAATACAGGAGCAAACGGAAAGGGGAAAAAAACAAAAATAACAGGGAAAAATATTGGCCAATAATAGATGAAAATACAGAAACAAAAAAAAGAGAGAATATTAGAAAAATAGTCGAGAAAACGGTTAAGAAAACGAGCAGAAATAGATACTTTATAACAATAACAAAAAAGACAAAAAAATTTCTTACCTCTACAATTTTCCCTGTAGTGTGATGGCAACAAACTTTAAAATTACAAAGTTTTTCGAGGATTATTTTCCCGCCACCACCTGACGAGAGCGCTCTTGAACCTTTAAAATTGTGATGTACTTCCAGATGCAATTTATCAAATGCAAAAATTGTTTGCAATAATTTAATCTCCATCTGAAACAATTAGAAATATAGCTGGACAATAATTCCTGTCATAAAGAAAACGTAATTTTTGTTTTATAATATGAAATTGAAATAGGACTGATTTTCCTTTCAAATCCGGAAGTCAATATTGATCCGGAAGTCGATTTCAAATATGATGACATCACACTTGATACCACTAATATGATTTCGTAATAGAGAATGTTTGCATCAAGGAACTCGAGCAGAAATCTACAACAGACAAAAACATGGTGTTTCTCTTCAAAAATTCAGGTTTTCTTAACAGAATTTTTAATGTATACACCAAATTAATGTATGAATTTATTTTTGCTAACGAATATTGTTAGTATCACAAAAAAATGCATGGAAAAATCTTACATCAAAATCTCAAGTCTGGCTGAAATTAGTTTGACGCTGTGTCCACCCGATCTATTGTGGGCCTTCTGAATGGTCAGAATAATACACATGCAATATAAATATATTCTTATATTTATATTCATGTATAAACGACCCCTATGTCAACACACGTAACGAAAACAATGGGACGATTAATAATACATTCAAGATTATTGAATCATATTCGCCCTGTGACCTTTTTTTGTTGAGAATGGACGAGCCATTGGCAAGTTCGCATGTTGAAGTGCCTCTTTGTCTCCTGAAGTATTCCCCTTCTTGCTTCTGTCTGCCTGAAATTTATTGACCTAACAGTTGACATATACAGATAATACTTTGGGTGGTCGTTCTGCCTGTTTGACCCTCTGACCTGGCAAAACACATTTTCCAGTACATCCAGGTTTAGAATAATAGGCTTTGTCTTGGAGTTTGGAAACCTTGCCTGCTTGATCCTTACTACTTGCTCCAAACCTAGAATCATGGAATCACAAAATGCTTTGAATGCTTAACACTACTCGATCTTGCCTTGGAACGGCTTCAATGTTGTTGTTGATATCAACCATTGCTGGGCACGTATGGTATGCTGTGGATGTTACTTGGTCCTTGGACTTTTCTTACAATGGATGAAATGGAAATCATCTTCCAATAGGAGTACAAAAGATTTGTTCTGTTTTATCAAACAAAAGACACAAAAGAAATTAATTGTTGGCACATAGCGTCATAGCTGCCATGTTGGAAGAACCTAACAAAAGACTTGTCAATTAATACTTTTTCGTATTAATTGGATGTCTGTATGTTTGCTTTTTAACTGTAAAGGCATGGCTGTAGCAGGAGGAGGGGCCTGGAGGGCTGGGCTCCCCAAATAATTATGGATGTACTGTATGTTGAACACTGATAATTTTAGGTATGTTACTAATACATAGGGCGTTTTAGAATATAGCACGACCTAGGGCTCCCCAATATTTTAGGCCATGCTACGGGCCTGAAAGGTTACTGTATGCTTACAATTTGGGCATTTTTTATAGCTTTAGGCACTTCAACCTTATTTAGTTTACTTAATTCTTTGCTTCACAGTGTTTGGATGATATGAGTAGCCCATCAGCATACCAGACATTAGGACATCATAACTCGCACCACTCACCTTCAGCTGCAGTCCATTTGACTTGTGAAGTGAATTTATTTTCTTGAAGAATATATATTTATCATGTTCTTTATTTAATTTGATAGAAAATAACCTTTAATCAGGTATTTTTAAATAAGAAAAACAGACGAAAATTATTAAAATAATATAAGTTGAAAAAGTGTAAATTTTGTCAGAAAACCTTTGTTGGTAGACATCTACCAACAAATGCTTTGATGCAGATATTTGACTTTTGAAAATTTACATCTTTTTTTTATCATTTTACATCAAGTTTTGAACTTACTTCCTCCAAACTTCACAGCTTTACTAATTTTAACATACTTTTTTAGCTATGGTATAATTGTTCTCCTGTTCTGTGAGTTTTGGAGACATTTCGAGTTACATGATAAAAGGTCATTAACTTTATAGAAATTATACATATGGAATTAAAAAAAAAATCTGAGTTCAAGATGAGATTCAATACATGACCCTCCATAGCATTTCGATATCCTCTATTTTTTTTAGCTAGAATTACAAAATTACCTGGTTTCTGTAGAAGCACATCGTATGTAAAAGAGATACCACCCTAACCTCTGGTTTTTAGCCCTTTGTTTTGAAGGAGACTGTTTTTCATCATTAAGGTTGAAGTATACATAAGTTTAAAAAAGACCAGGAGCATATTTAACACAAAAGGCCTTCATATCTTCAGGCAGGAAAAGTGGGTTGTTGCCATCCTGATTGTGACTAGCATAAGCTTTATGAAATGCTTTGAACAATGAATCGAATCTTTTGTCTTCTTTAAATTAAATATGTGAATAATGTCTTACATTATTACATAGACCTAATTGTGTGTTTATTTTAATTGCTTATATTTCTTTAATCTATTATTAGTAACAATATCTAACTGTTAGAGATTTGTTGCATACAAAAGTGTTACCTTAATAGAAATAAGAGTATTTAACTTACAAAAGGTAATAAATCTGAGTCATGAATAAATTACCATTTAATTTATTTTTAAGTTTCAAGTTTTCTTCCTCTACTTTCTGAACTGAATCCTTAATTTCCGGTTTTCTTCTTCAAGTTCTTATATATTTTTTGGATGCAGGGAATCTTCAGTTGTTTGCATTTTAAATAATACAAGCCTATCATTATTGAATGTGATTTATTGAGCTGTAACAGTAAACTTTATGTTTCGTCTTTGATTTACAAAATCACTATATTTCTGCTTTGCATTAAAATGCATTGAGCACTTTCTTATCAGTTTAGACATAATTTGCTTTATTTATTTATAAGCCTGTCTGGTGATCACGAGAGCGTGAAACTCGGAGTAACAGCTAAAGTGATCTTGTCTTTAATTTATCTACAATTTAGTATGCTCTACAAATCATGTATTGAGCTCTACCGTCAGTATAGACACATCCAGATTTATATGTATATATAAATATATATTATATATATTACTAGAATTCTATACAGTAAATCTCTCAAATCAAAATCTCTATGCTTTATATTTCACATGTGAAAATAGCAATATGTCCAATCAGCGTCATGTACAGCACTTTTCACATGTGAAAAATATAACCAATCAGAAATGAGAATTGAAATATCCAACCAATTAAAAAAATAATGAATTACATTCGAATGGCTTCCCGGCAAAGAGAAAACTGCTGTCAAAATATATGCCCTATTGGAGAATTTATTCGAAAACAAGCAAACAAAAACACATTAAGTAAAACTACGAGGGACCTAGCATTGCTAAAAGAATTTCTGAAGGCAAAACAAGTCGATAAAAATGTAGTAAACATCGAGCAGAGTGAGCTGAATGAGCTGGTTTCTGCCTTTCTCATTGAATAACAGAAGTGAGTCAAAGCCAAGTAAGTCAATAATATTATGTGTGATTTCTAGTAATGTATGTAATGAACTGAAAACACCATGGAAAGTGCTTTGTACAGGTTTTATTCACTCGTTCATAAAAAAAAGTAATGTAAAAGGACAATATAGCACATAGTCTACATCTACATTTCAGGAATATTCTCACATATTGACACATTTGTTAAGTTACATCATTCTTGCTATACTAAAAGCATAATAATTGTAATCTACTAAGATTTGGAAGTTCCTATGATAGGACTCACATCCTTGGCGCGGCAGGATTTATCTAAAGGAAATAATAAAACATTCCCATTTGTTTCTCAATTTAGGTTAAGTTATAATTCTTTCTAAATGTAATATAATAACAAAAAAATGACACTAAATGTATGTTTGTGTGTGTGTTAAATGCAAGTTAAATGGAAAAAAGATTGTACCAATAATCCCTCTTTAAGCACTAAACTCTAATTTTTGACGTTTTTAAACATCAACCTTGAAAATTAATATGCTGTCTGCAATAACATTTGGCACATGGCTTCCCAACATCTTTCCTTCCTTTAAATGACAAAGTCCACCATGATTTGAATTCCCAACGTCGTCGTCTTTGCAGGTGAGTCTGAAATGGAGATATAATCCTTTCAGATGAGTCTTGATAAACGAAATAAATCAACCAATATAAATGAATGGATGGTGTAACCGAACGGTTGCCACCTTGCCCCGACGTGCCTTACAGCCTTCCCTCAAAGTAATGAACATGCACAACTTAACTGGTATAAATCGAAATTTATTATCATTAAATTCCTTATGCAACCCACCCGACCTGAAACAATCTTAAACTTAGACGAAATACGAAACCCACAGATGGGTGGATGGATGAATCTATGGATGTCCTTACAATGTGTTATACTTTTTAGTTCAGGATTGGCCAATAGAAAGAACACTGGAATCCTGCCATAGGAACCATTAAAAAAAAAACAAGTATACCAAAGAAAAAGAAGTCTACTTGAAGTAGATTTCAAGTCCATTGTGGTTGACACACTTCATCTCTTCCTTAGGATTGTGGGGAATCTATTTTCACAGGTATCCGCAATTGTACACCATCAATCTACTAAAGTTTTATTTTTCGATTTTCCCGAGTATGAATAAATCCAGCTTGCCATTTTGGCTGCATTGATGGCTGGCTTCATGAGAATGATCATAACGATGAGGCTACCAGTGCAGCCGAAACGTTAAGCTCAAGTGGGGTCTCGCGAAAATCGGGGGGAAAGACACTATTGCAAGTGAAAGCCTCAAATTAGTGCTAATCTTAAGAAGATACTTAACTAAACGCAGGGTTCGTGCAGGTCCTTAAACTCCTTGAAAAGTGCTGGAATTTGAAAACTCATTTCAAGGGCACTTGAAACTCCTTGAAAAAAGAAAAAATTCCTTGAACATCGTAAATACTCCTTGAAAAATATTTAGAAAGGTTTTTGTAACCCAAAACGCCTGTTTTCCTCATCTAAAAGTTCGTAATCCCGATCGCACCCATCGTTATGTGGTCCTTGAAAATTTTCATTTTGGTCCATGAATACTCCTTGAAATGTCCTTGAATGTCTTCACAAGAAGCCTGCACGGACCCTGTAAACGCTACTTTATTCGTATAACAGATAATAGATTGTTGTAGTCAATGGCAGAAAGACGATCCTTGAGAAGGAAATGGAAAAAATCAACATCGCATTTAAATTTTACGAAGTTCAAAACGAGTTGGCTGACGAAATAGACAAAGCTGGATGGTAAATATAATTTATGTTTATTTCATAGGACTTATTTCATATTTCCTCATATCACTCTCGGTATTACAATAGCAAATATTTAGATGTAAGAATAAAAAAATATAAGGAATAAAAATATCAGTGACATTATCTCCCAATTAAAATTTGTTGGCCGTGGTTCTTGTTACAACTGCCCTGTCTGTGTCCATCTTGAAAGTAATTCAATCCACAACTCCATTCTCGTTTTTACCTTCCCGGCATCTCTTAGAAGCTAGAATAATCGGAAAAATTGCATAAATACAAAAAACAAGTGTAAGGGATATCAAATAAGCAAATGATATAGATGTTTTTGGTATAGTATGCTAGCCTCACTTTTACATATGGGTGGACATTGTAGCGATACATCCCGTGTCTCCATCCAGCTGGCTGTCCTCTCATCATATATCTTCGAATTAACTTCGGTACTGACTTAAGCCAAAAGAAAGAAACAATGATTGGATAGGCTGGTGTTCTCGTTATAAATAAAAAAATATATAAAAAAAATTCAAATGCGTTAATTGCAACTGCAGAGTACGCGTACGTATTTTACCACCGTTTGCAACTAGGCGCTAACACTACAGAACAACATCAAAACATGTTCTAATTTGATGTTTGGCGGCTAAAACTTAAACCTTAGATGGTTTCGTTTGGCAGCCGTCTTGTTTGAAAATTCGGATAAAACGTTGAAGAAGCCGACAAACATACAAGTTTCAGTCGCCAATAACCCGGCAATTAGAACTGATATGTTTTGATGCCTGTTTGGTGTTGGCCTTTAGATGCAAAAGGTGGCATAAACGATGAAGAGAAAAAGAAGTTTTGCAGTTGAAAACTAAAAAAGACTCCCATCAGTGTATTATAATGAACACTACCAGTCGATAATAAAAAGACTGTTAAAGTGTTATTAAACAAAAAATCATATGATAGCAAAATATATTCTTATTCACACTCAAGTAGTTACCTACTTACACTCAGTTCTTTTTCACTGAGTTAACGCTTTCTTCTCTTGGGTTGCGGAGTTGTGGGAGGACCCATCACGGTAAAAGATAGTATGATAAAAACAAGGAACGATTGATTATAGTCGGTTCTGTACGATCTAAAAGAGATCAGTAAGAATATTTAGAATATTAAATAATACTCACATGGAGGAATCTGGCGCGGAATCCTGGGACACTGATCCACCAAAAAGATTAACGTCAGTATTAGCATTAGATCCCTATAATGTAGACAAATATATATATACATAAACATATCAGTACCAGTACTGATTTCCAGGCGTAAATAAAGGGACCAAGTTTAATCCATGACCTTCTGTGTACTATGAAATCCGGCAGAACGATTTTCGAACACTTACCACCGCTGGAAGGGGTGAATTTGCGGATTTCGCTGAAAACCAATTGAAAGAAACTTAGTAATTAAAAACACATCGAGCAACTAATGAATCAAAATAGTATGTGCTTAACCTTACTTGATCTATCAGCTGTAAATGTCCCTGGAGGTAGCTAGCTAGCTCCTCCAGGAAATCCTGAACTTGAGGGTCGTTGATATTAATCTGTTGTAGATAATAGTTGGTTATTTATGTCATCACAGGTATGTAGATGTGGAGACAAATTGATTAAAAAAACTATTAGTAAATTCTTACCGTAGAATGTGAGTCCGCCATCTCATTAGGGATCATATGGAAGCCAAATTGGTGCCATACTATTTAACAGTTAAACTGCATAACTTGACAAAAACAGGTTTGTGAGTAACTGTTAAATATCCAATTTCAAACTCAACGGTGACAAATAGTTTTGAAAATATTTCTCACTTAAAAAGTAATATCAGCTGGTTAGATGATGAAAATGACTTTTAAAAGAGAAAGAAGCAAGCAGAAAGAAGTAAGCAGAAATACTAGGACTGATGATTTTAGAAAACAAAATAAAGTTATAAAAAATAAAATGCGACTTGCTAACACTGTATGACACTGTATGATCATGATCACTTTCAATAAGTGATCATCATTGACACAGTAGTTTGTTTTAACTTTCAGAATTTAATGCTCTGTTAATAAAAAAGGCAGAGGAAAAGATAGAAACCTACATCTTGCTAAGGTGACTTATACTGCAAATGATTGGAAAACTATGTAATTATAAAGCTAGATTGGACCTTGGTTTTATATATACATGTGTATATCAGACATATGATAGTCACCTTATTTTCGTTCAAATAAGCTGGTCATTGACTTTAGTTTTTGGCTCTTAAAAGAGCAGTTGTTTATTAATTGCATAGTTCCCTTAGAACCCGCACGAGAGTCTCGATTGGTTGGTTGTACACATACTCTAACTTTGGCTCTTTCGTGACAGACCAATTTTTTTGCTCTTCTGCTGCAGTTTGCTTCGCTCTAGCAGTATCAATTTGCTTCTCCAGATCGAATTTAACTGAATCTTGAGGACAGGGAAATATAGAACGGAATTGCTGGATTTCACAATCGTCAGGTAATGTACCATTTTCAATTTGCTCCTTGAAGACTCTTTTCAGTGCCGCGGATGGTAGGAAATAGTCCTCTTCGTCGTAATCGGATGAATTCAAAGTGATATTTCCGACTTCATTGAGCTTGCTAATAGTATCACTCTTTAAACCATCGTCGTCAGCAATTGCTTGTACTTCTTCTAAGCTCGCATAATGAAGGATATTGATGCGAGATGGCTTTGAAGAGATTTCTTACTCAAAGGGAGGTATTTTTCCCTGCGCACGGCAAGACTCATCCCCACATCTTTTTCTTACTTCATGGTAACCAGAGGGGTAAATATTTCCATGTTGCTCATACCACTTTAAATTCATCTGTATCCACTTGAACCTTTCCTTGCATTCCTGGTCAGATTTGCTTGCTTTAGTAAAAGCTGTAATGTCCTCATTGAGATCAGGTGACAAGGGCATCTTGTAGTGATTCAGGATTAGCGTAGCATAGACTGTTGTTCCAAAGCAAGGAAAGCCATTCCAACTTTCTGCAACTTTGTTACAGCCATACCACATATTCATGTCATTCTTGACATCATTTCCTGATTTGTCAGCTATTGATAGCATGTTGTTCATGTTGTGCTGGTTTATTTGAATACTTATGCAGTGATCATCAAAGGCCTTTTTGGCTTCACTAAAGGTTTTGAACTTTTCGTTGTCTACTGCTGAACCTACCGACGAAGAACGACCAAGCAAAGAATTCGCTCTTTCAGCCTCAATTGCAACACTGTCTCTTTCACATCGCCTCTGAACACAAGAGTGAGATGAGCTTTCAAGACGGAACTCTATGGCATTGGCAAGCTTTGTTCCCAAGTTACGTTGCTTTTGGTCTGGCCCACCATCTACTAACCTCTAGTTAAAAGGTCTAGGCTCATTTTGAAGACAAACTTTAATGTTTTCGGTCTTGTTGGAAAAAACATGAGTATAGCTTCACTCCCAAACATTTTTAGTTTTCCTTGGTTTGTCATAATATCAGCAAAGGGAATACTGAGGTCTTCAGGAGAGTACTCAATGTTGTCAGCTATCTCTAACATTAAGGAGCAAGCATGAGTCTCTTTAAAAAAACGGGCGTATTGCCAACATAATAGTTTATCCATTCTGCTGTTATTTCAATTATATCTCCTAAACATGATTGAAATTCCTTCTTTTCCTCTCCATCTTCAACAATTTCTTCTCTTGGCATTTCAAATTCATGGTAAATCACTCCGTCTAGAATTTTTCTTAAAACGCAAATTACAGACGACTCAGTACCATTGTCAAACCTGTATTTGAGTTTTGTCAGTTCGTCATTCTCCAAATACAGTATAACATCCTCCATCTGGTAAGGCGAGACATCTTCAGATGTAACAACAGTGACTTCATTGATCCCACTCCCAACCAATATAGACTTAACCTTGAGCAGGGTGTCATACGTGTCACTCAACACAAGAAAAGTAACAGGTGGGAGGGGTAAATGAAAAAGCTGCGAACTTAAGACTCTAGGAATGTGCTCAAGCTTTAGGTTTGACCTATCGATTACTTGAATTGGTTTCACAAAACGTTTAAAGCGATCGTCGTTCTCGATTCCATCCAACCAGTCGAGTAGCAATCCTAAAAGGTAGTTAAGAGATAATGAGTTTAAGGATGTATATGGAAGGGCCATCTTTTGTTTGGTTTCTTCATCACCGTACTGTCTTAGCTGGAATCGTTCATTCATGTGCATCAGTATACTCTTTTTTTGGACTTACAACAACAGCAACTTTACTTCCTGCCCAGGAAATCCTTTCATTACTACTTTCGTCGTCAGTGATAAGCAATTTCTCTAAGAACAAGTTTGTATTGGGAAGAATCACATCTTTGCTTTCATGGTAATCGTGATGAGGTAGTGTTTGTAAAACAAAAACAAGCTGACTGTTTATTACCCTTTGGTATATCCTCGTGTTCTTCTTTCACTGGTCTCCAATTCTCTTCGTCATCAATGTAGTTTATCCAAACACCCTGAGTTCTAAAAGACTCTTTAGTACCAAGAAAAACGGGATTCTTATTGTCGGTGCTGTTGATGACTGAATAGCAACGTAGTCGTGGACATAAAGAACTGAACCCAAACATCTTAAACTGGTTCATTTTTACAAATGCTCTTGCATATTGTATATTAATTGGCGAAGGACCTATTCCCATAATTGATACTTTTCCATACTTTATGGAAGCTTCGCCAACATAGTCTTTACTTGTCTTGTGTTCTTTGTGAGATACACTTTGAATGATGGAATACTGAACTGCTAGTTACTGCGATTCTCAATATTCTGCGAACTCAGACATTTCAACGGCTTGTTTTGAAACTGGTTTTTCGCTGCCGTCAATCAAATTTAATCAGTCGGTACCTTTTATATTTTTGACTGGCGTCAGTGAAAAACCAAATTCCAATGAGAAACTCGCAACTACCGGCGCTGCTTTGAAATCGAATTCTCGCATTTTGATTGGTTAACTTGTACGAAACTTTGGCAGGGTGGCCACGGTAAGGCGCGCTGCGCTGTAAATGTCTTACTTTTTGTTTTCATTACATAGGGCTTCTTCTTTTTGGTCTTGCCTTGACTGCCTTGACTGCCCTCTTGACTTGAAACGTGTTCTGTATAATAAAAGGATGTGTGTTTAATTTGCTTACAGACGTTTAATAATCCTTTATCGGAGTAGAGGAAAAGGGAAGAGAAGCGTGCACTCTCATAGCGTGAGGATTAATGTAGTTAACTGATGGAAACAAAAACAAAAAATGAGAAAGGAAAGAATACATTACATTCCTCACAACTGATACACAGGGAAATAAAAACATTTTTAGATTACCTATAGGTTCTTCGTCAGATGCCTCATCAGTGTTTAATTCTTCATCATCATCCTTCTCTTCGTTGTTCTCCCATCTCCCTTCTTCTTCTTCTTCTCCTTCTTCCTGTTCGGTTATGTCAGGGATGTCTTTATATGTAAAACAAAATTTCGTTGTCAGTGCACGCTGTCAAAAAATGATAATCAGAGATTTTCCAAAGCTTCTCAAAATCAAATGATATGGCTCACGTACCGTCGAGCTGGATGTCTTTCAATGTTTTTCCAGCCAATTTATTGATCTTTCCCCCATCTATAGCTAGTAAGAGCTTACTCACTTTGGCTAACTCTATGGTGGAGTCATGCAGGCAATACAAATCGCGATGGACGCGAATATCGTGCCCTAGGTGTCGTGCCAACCAATCAACATCCGTTTCTGTTAGACTTGCAACTTGAACTACGGTAGCCACGTACTTACGTAGCTTTGTGCTTGTCAGAGCTTTTGGGCGTTGAAGCTGCAGCGCGCCCGTTACTTTTCTCAAGCAGTCCCAACCCGGGAAGTAGGTATTGGAATTGCTGTTGACTCTTGCGAACACATAGGGGTTGGTAAAAAATAAGCACCACCATCAGAAAGAGCAAGCAGAAATATTTATTTTTGGAAAGAGTCCTTGCTATAAATAGAATTCAAGTGAAGCTCTTTGGAATCAAAATTACAGAGATTTTTATGATTGTGCTCAGGGATCTGTTTCCTTGCTAACCTCATTGTGGTGTTTTTCACGTTTTTAAATTTAGCTAAAATTTTCATATTTCACAAAAAGTGGAAAGTTTTAGTTAATAATATTTTTCACAACATAAAACGCTATAAATTTTATATATATATATAAGATTGCCTCTGGATCAAGCATGAGCTAACGCTATCCAATTCATATCACTCAATCAGGAATGAGACAGGAGTATATATAGTTAGAAACTATAAATAAGAAGAATCTAAGATAATTTGACAAAAATTTTATTATAATCTAAATATTAGCACATACCTTTTCGCAGCTGGTGATGCTGCTTTTCATGAGTTGGGCAGTCTGCCCTTTTGTGGCCCACGCCACGACATCTCCGGCATTTCATCTTGCTTGATATGATAATAAAAACATTAATAAATTCATTGATAGTGAAAACACTAACCGGGACCACTTTAAGAAAACTGACCAATCATATAAAACCAAAAAATAATGACATTCCAACAAAAACTGTCTTGGCCAATCAGCTATAAGAATTTGAAACTGGTATTATTGCAAAGTTTTTTTTATTTTTATTTTTATTTTTATTTTTTTTATTTTTATTTTTTTATTTTTTTTTATTTATTTTTTTAACATGTTTATTGGGCATATAAGAATAAAATAATACAAAAACTATCTATGCTACCCAATGGGGAAAGTGCGAACGGAACTCTAAGTCCCATGCTAGGCGCTTCCCTTTGAAATAACAATGAAAAGGGATAGGAAATGTAGAATAAAATCTGAAACTGATAGTACAAATCTAAATAACACTAAAACTAAACTGGAAGAATTCTAACTTAAGAAAGAATACTAACATCCTCTGTGACAAGGACACTGGCGTACTAGAGACCATGTGCATGTTAAATCTACATCAAATATGTCATTAAGAAGTAAAGAGTACTTAAGTCTTAGGTATGATATTACTATAATATTATTGTTTGAAATTCTGGACTATTTGAACACATATTTTCTATCCTCCTGTAGGTAAACATTTTTTTCTAAATAAAGTTTACCAACAGGAGGAAAACAAATATTTCCTATATCAACTTGGGATAAGTAGACCTTTCACAATTGCATTTCTGACAGAAAGTACACTCAACCTTGATTTAAAATATTGGATCACCCTACTAAGGCTGCATTCATTATGTATACTGCAGGGGGGGGGGGCAGAGGATTTATAGGGGCGATCACAAAATTTACTGGTTACTCAGGAATGAAAAGGGGGGATTGCAAATTTTTTTATACCAATAAAGGGGGATGCTAATTTTTTTGTAATATCTATTTTTGCGATAGAAAACTTATAGCGATACAAAACTTTTTGCGATTACGGGATTATATTTACGGCTTTGAAAGAAAAAATATATTCCCAACTTTGCGACTACAGCCAAAATTATACGAAATATATTTTCTTCCAACATGCACCAATTATAATCCCGTATTCGAGGCTCAAAATTGCAATAAGTTATAAATATTTCATATTTCATACTCACATTTGTCGGTTTGTAGGGCAATCATAGCTGATGTGCCCCACACCAGCACATTGATAGCATTTAATTGACCACGTCTTGTTTTCTGAAGGAAAAAAGAAGCCAATTTTTATATATGTATAATCTAGTTAATATGCAATGTTTTTGAGTGACATACCATGATATATCCCATGCGTCACAGCTGTTGTATTTTCTATGAGTGGGGACATTTACTAATCCCCCCTTAGCTTCAAGGATTAACAAGGCCTTTAAGACTGTGACAGTCATAAAATGTACTTTCTTTTGCCAGCTGCACCTTTTCCTTGTTTCTGCATGGCATATTTCTTCTTTTTGGCTTCAATTAGCTTCTTTCTAAGATCTCCAAGAATTAATTTATATGAAACAGTTATATCTTACTTCTAAAAACTGCAAAGTGGCAAGCATCAATATGGTGGGATGGTTTCACTTTCCTATATGACCCTTTTTGGGATTCTAGCAATTTAAGCATTTTGAGGGTTAAAAAATAAATAAATAAAAAAAACATTTTATAGACAGAATTTACATTTAGACTGCAATAGCTTATTATAAATAAATGACAGCAATGAATATTATTACTATGCATATATCATATAGTTATACATTTTAGGGTGGAACTGGGGTGGAATTTGAGTCTGTAGTAATTAATGTTTGGGCCGCATGATAGTCCAAAAAACTTTGAATAAATTTTTTTAATAATGCACATTATTATACAACTGTGATGTAAATTTACCAAATAAGGAATAGAGAACTAAGCAAATATGAGGCTGTATTATATATATATATATATATATATATATATATATATTGAAAACCAGTTTGCTGACGTTATTCACAGCTTTTTTTTTTCTTGGTTCAGCTAATTCCTAAGGCTTACAAAATTAGACTCACGGTTTCTAAAAATTGGCTTCGTTCTAGGCTCACACATTAGTTTCATTAATTTGGTTCACATGGGTTAAAATGAAATCACCCTTAATCTCATTTAATTATTTCCCCAATTCTGTGCTTGAAATGTTATGTACTGATTTTTGAATGAAGTTATATATTATGTATGACAATTTACATATATGTATTTATTACCTTTTATTGAGTCATCTTCATCCAGGATCACCAATAATTAGACAAATAATAAAATTAATAAATAATCTATTTAATTTAATTTGTTATTCTTAAATATAGAGCAGAGTGAAAAATGAGTGTGAAAAATAATGGACACATGACATGGATACAGTTTTAGCATGTACATGGCACAGAGTTGTGAATAATTTCATACACAGCACGGCACTGACAAGGTCGCAACAAGGCAGGATCCATGTGTACGTGAACTGGTGAACTGTGAACTGTGAACTGGAAAAGAATTGTGTTTATCCTATCCGCTGTTATGGTAACCAGAATCATTACAGAAACTTCGCTTGACAAAGTGGCAATGGCGCCTGCTATTTCACACTCGAGACCAGCTCTCCACTCCACATCATGCAGAAAGTATTCCCCCTTCCATATTTCATTGTAAGTTCCAATGAGCAGAAGGTATACTCCCATGAGAAGATCAGCAAAGGCGAGATGGCAAAATAACCAGGACTGGACACTGTTTATCTTTATTTTTGTTCTTCTTCGTTTTGTTGAAAGGAATATCCACCATGAAATGACAGCCAGATTGCCAAAGGTAGCCAGAACACCTTCCGCCCAAAGTCAGACTTTTACTAAAACACTTTTCAGCATGTCTTCACAGCTGGAGAACTCGTTGCCAGGGGATTCGTAGTTAAGGGTAGGAATATACGTGGTTGCATAGCAACACATGATGACGCTGTCTGTGGACCTATAACGGTACCATGAAACAGAAAGTTTAAATTCTAGAGAAGGAGAGAAGATATTTGAGAGAAGATATTTAAATCAAAATATTAAAAATATATATACGGTAGTTGTAAAACACAATTGCAAATTACCACTTACAGAAATTTCAATTTGTGCATGTTCTTGAATACATCTTTTGGAATAGTTCGTTCGTTGATGGAATTGTTCTCCAACGATCTTTAAATGATTAAAAAATAATAATAACGTTAATTCGTACGCTCGATTGTTTTGTTATGTTTTGGCTGTTTAGTTAATATTTGTTAATTGATGATTGGTTAGTTTAAAAGTCATTGTCCCAGAAAGTGTTCCAGAATTTGAAAATGGGGGTCAACTGAATTTGACCAATCTTGATGCAGAAGTTGGACTTCATGAGATATTGCAAAGTCTGCTTTGGTTTTGATTTCTGCCTTTTGGTTCAAAAGTTACCGGGGTGGGTACCTTTCTAGCCCAAAAATCATGGAAATTCCTCTTTTTGGAAGGACAATGACTCTTAATTTGTTGGTGGTTGTTTGAATGATTATCTGCTTGTTTTGTTTTTTGATTGTCTGTTTGTTTTTTTATTGTTTGTTTGTTTTAATGTTCGTTCGTTCGTTTGTTCCCTCGTTCTTTCGTCGTTGTTTGCTCTTTGTTTGTTTGTTTGTTTTTTTGGTTGGTTGGTTGGTTGGTTTGGTTGGTTGGTGGGTTGGTTATTTGATTGTTTGTTTGGTTGGTTTTTGATTGGTTCGTTTAAGTTGGCTGGGTATTTGATTGTCTGTTGGTTGTTTACTAGTTCGGGTTGCTTAGGTGGTTGGTCGGTTGCTTTGTCGGTTGGTACGTTATATCTCTCTATCTCTTTATCTCTCTCTCTGTTGGCATTCTATGCGTGATAACAATACAATCAATGAACACATATATTTTCCTGGTGTATATATATACATTCCAATAATCTTCTTTAATTTATACCGAAACTTTGATATCTAATATATTTTCGTTCGTTCACTGCTCCCAACCAATTACAATGCACATATCACTTTTTCACGTGTAACCACGATCCGTCCAATCAGAAGGCGAAAGCAAATGGCTGTTGTTTCGTGTGAAACTAAGCTAGAAAGCTAGAGTTCAAAACATGTATGAAAGTATATTTTAAAACCAATGAGAAAATCGATGAAATAACAATAATAAAGGAAAAGCTGACCGAGATGTAAATCTTTTGAAAAAGTTTCTTAAATACTTAAAATTAAAAACAAAAATAACAACAACGAGGAAAGTGTTTTTCTTGGAAGAAGGCAACTTTACTATGACTTCGATAAGCTTGCTCAATCATTTCCCGTATAAACTAAACCTAGTTCCCGCAGATAAAGCCTAGAAGTCGAAAAGATTAAAATTAGATAATTCGAATGTTAAAAATGTCAAAAAGTTCAAATATAAAGTTTTTATTTTGCTTTGCTTTTTAAATCTCAAATGAAAGTAGCCCTTGTTGAAAATCTCGGTATGAATATAATAAACAGAAAACAACATGGAAAATGCTTTTCTCCAACGATCTTTTCTATTTCTGTCGCTAACATACCTGACTAAGAGACTCTAACAAACTTTACTCACATGAGACGGCGAGCCAAACTGATAAAATTACCCTAAAGCGGGCGAGAGGCAAGTGAACTGTCACTACACCCTTGATTCCCTTATATTCATTCATACGTTTATTTTTCAGTTCTGTAGACCATTACTAGGGTGATAGCTTACAGTTTTCGCAGGTTTTCAAGGCCTTCAAAAGATGATTCGTCGATTCGTTGGATTCTGTTTTGATGAAGAAGCCTGCAAAAGGAATAACGAAATGATAAATAATAGAAGTCACTTGTGTTATTTAATTAATCGCAAATACTAAACAATGATTTGCGGAAAGAATTGACATTAGGTACTTACAAGATCTCAAGGTACTTTTGTTGAAGAAAGATCCCAGCAGGAATTATTTTCAGCTGATTATCTTGAAGGTATCTAGAAAAAGACACAAATTGGAAACAAAAGTTAAAGAAATGGTATTCTAACTAAGGCAAAAAATTAAATTAATAAGTTTGCATTATCGTTCCTTCTTTCCTTCCTTCTTTCCTTTTCTTTAATTTTTTCGCTCCTTCCAGACTGCCTTTTCTTGTTTTTATTTTCTATCATTCATTCATTCCTTCCTTCATTTTTCAGTCAGCTTATTTCCAACACTTTAAAAAGCTCAACAGCACTCTTTATTTGGTTGCTACGAAGGCTCCTAAACAATAATCATAATAAGATAGAAGTGATCAGTCTCAACCTGCTTAACACAAGCAATTGTGACAAACTGTGATTATCAAATACTTACAGAGCACGAAGACCTGTAAAACCAGAAAACGCATCCAGCGAGACATTGGAAAATTAAATTTTGTCCAAGATCCCTGTATGGAGAAAATATATTTTGTTATATATTTTGTATCCAATTAGTATCCAGAGTCACATTGTTTTATACTTACAAAGCTTCAAGTTGCTGCAGACCATTAAACATGTTTTTCAAAACTTCTTTAATGAAATTCCCATTTAGTCGTCTGAAAGTAAAATGCGAATATTGTTCTTCCGAAAAACCAAGGGCTTCAAATGTGATTAGAATATTCTGACTCAAAGATTCAATGTGTGCTGCGCTGCTGAGCAAGTACTTGCTAACTACCGTCCTTGTCCATTTTTTTAAAAACAAGTATCTAATATAAAGCACCCTGATTGGCTGGCTATAAACCTGTTTTTGATATGATAGGAAAAAAGACGCTCGCGTTTAAAATCTTAAATCGGCACCTGTGTGTGTGACATAAACACTCTGGAAGAAGTAGTTTACTTTTCTTGTGCTCTGCAGCTACCAGCTTGTTCATAACACAGCCAAGTACGTGCTTCAATTTACTTACGATGTCTTTAATGATGGTAAGTTTACAAATGTCTTTTCTTCAACCACGAATATTCGATTAAAGCTTAAATCATTGAAAAGAAACAAAACAGGTTCCAATGATTGACTTGCTTAGCTGATGAATGGACTTAAGGACGGTTTATTAGAGGGTTATGGAACACTCGTATTAGTTCTTTTCTTTCATAATTGTCTTTTCTTCACACGAACTAAGCGCGTACAAATGCGCTTAGCTAAAAGTAAAAAGTTATCTCTCTCTCTTTAAAGCGTGCCGTACGCATAGATAAAAAAGATTCAGCTCTTGCATAGGGTTGAAGATCTAGAAACGTCATTGCTTGCGTGTGTTTTCTCCCGTGTCCCAATCGGCGAGTATTTGCCCACGCTATTTCGTTGGATAATATGAATGAGGACAGTATCAAAGTACTTCACATATTATACGATATGCCTTCAAATACTCGGTGTCTAATATACTATGCACAATAAGAACCACAGAGCTATGGGGACTCAAAGGTTTCTCCTCTGTCCCCTGTGTCTCTGGACTTAACAATATTATAATCCAACGATTAAACTATGAAAGAATGGATAATGTATTATGGTTCAATGGCTATCTTAGTTTTACTTACATCATTACATGCATTACTTTTCACCTGGTAAATCTTACTTCCTGAAAAAAAGCTATCGATACGAAGAAAAAGTGGTGCAAAATAGCTGAAATGAAATACTCAATCTGATACAATGAACAGCCATTAAACAATATTCAAGTGTAAAACAATCTATATTATTATTTGCATTGCCAACCCAAGGAATCCAATAGCCAATACTTACATGGTAGTGTTCTTAGGCAGTCGGCCAGGAATGGACAGCAATTGACGGGAAGTTACTGTAATTCCACTACCATTTGTTTCCCTTTGGCAGGTACATGAAAAGGGACAGTCTGTGGAAAAAATAATCAACAATAACAAAATTGTTAGTTCCACTGTCCATCTCTATATCCCATGACTTTACTAACAGTGAGATCATAACAGTAAGCACCAGACGTATGACAATGCAGAGTGCTTCATACCTTGAACACAGCCGTCATCTTCTGTATCTGGGAAAGAAAGTTTGAAGATAAGTATTTAAGTAAAAAGTTATAACTGAAAGTGAAGCACCCTTCGTCTTAACTTCTAAAGGCATAGAAGCTGTTTGACATAATAGGTCACCTTAACGAGAATCTGCTGTCTGTCTTTGTACTTTTTATTATCTGATAATAAGCTTTGAATCCAGATCGCATAACTTTGTTATCGGACGTGAATGTTATCTTGATCGTGTCTGACTGCGACTGGATTATTTGTGGATATCTGCAAATTACCAGAAAAGAATAATCAAGCATAAAAGCTGTAACTGTAACAAAACATTTAATGCCTTTGTTTGAAAAAATATAAACAGGCTTTTTGGAGTGCAAATATGATGAATTTTTACAAGGGTGCTGGATCAGGCGAAAAAAATGTAAAACTCTTAAAAATAGACAAACAGACAATGAAAGACAAAGTTGCTATGATAAAATATAAAATAAAAAATTCAAGAAGTTTAAAGTATAAAATGATAAATCAGTTTTAAGTCATGTCTTTGGTCCTTTACCTTGTTCCACAGTACCGACCAATACGAAAAGTTGATAGGGCTTCCCCTCCATCATACACTTCTACAAAGTCAGCTGAACATCGCGGGCTCAACTCCATTTCAAATGCTCTAAACTCCAAACGAATCAAGTAACCTTTTCTTGCCTTGATTGTCCACGTACACCTTGCATTGTTGTCATAGTAACCACGATAATAGGGCGAGACGATGTAGCCTGTATTGTTGGTCAAAAACTCGTAGCAAGCTGTGTGTTTAAATGTGGAACAAAATCAAAGTCTGTAAATTCAAGTTTTCATTTAATTTTGCTTTCAATACCGATAGTTAAAAATGTAAGAAAAACTCAGTGTGAAAACTCCAAGTGTTGAATTGGCTTGCTGCATAAGTAGCAGTTATTGCAAAGTTTAATGGGATGGATTTTGGATTGTCATTGTTTATGTCCATGTTAAAGGTAAGGAATATCTTTTCCTTTATATCCGACTGTGAACACTCATACAAGTAATCAGTTCGCTTTTCACCTTTGAAGAGCCCACAAATTCGGCAAGACTTCTCCACCTGTCCTACATGCCCGGTCATATTTGTTGGAATGCTAGAGCATTTTCGCTAAGGGGGGGAAAGAGGGGAACTTTACTTTGTACTTCATTTTTTGGTATGCAGAAAATCAGGTACAGTAGTAAAAAAAACATGGTGATCCGCACTTTCATGGCCGCCGCTGTAGGTAAACCATAACCATTTTCTTTCATTTACTTTTTAGAATCAAACACATCTGGTACTGGCACAAAAAGAGTTATGCATGAGATGCCTGAGTTGCCTGAAGCAATCTTGGTGATACCTGGCAGCTGACATGTTTGTTGTCTGCAAGGCATTTTATTGTAACAGTGAACATTTTTGATAATGTTATATCTCAGATAAAAAAATGTAAATGCAATGAGAATTTCAAATTCTGAAATTTGAATTCCTGAATTAGACAATAATGCCTCACCTTTTCTTTGAAAAACTTTCAATGATCCAAATATTTTGACCATAAACAGCGCGTTCACGATATTTTCACGATGTTACGAAAAATGATAATAATATTTCTGCTGTTGAAATGCTTTTTTTAAGCAAAGAAATATAAATAAAAGGAACACAATTGTTAAAAATACATTTTCACATGTTTCTTTGTGGAAAACTGCAAAGAAAAGCGGTCTTTTACGGCAAAATTACACCTGGGAAAAAATCAAATCTTTGTTGTTAAGGTCACGCTTTCCTTGGTTACACGATTTGACCGCACGCATAGCCTGGAACCTAATGTCCGAATTGAAACTGCCATGAGCAGGTTATAAACAAAAATTGCCGGAACACTGATTAACACCCCCTGATACCTTGTTCCCACATTATTTGGATAAGCATTTTGACTTCTGATTGGTTAGACTTGACTTCAATCACTTGCATGCTGAAGAAAGCACAGGGTACCCAATCAGAATCTGGTGCAAATCTTCTAGCTTTATGCGTCCAAATTGGTTGCTTCGCAAAAACATTCTTAGCCTTCTGAGTCATGAAGATGCTAGATTCCATACCTGCGTGGACAAGAAAAATTATTTATGCTATGGTGATATGAACAACATCTTTGACTTCCGGTATTAGAGTTAACCGGCGTTACACGAAGTATCACTCATATGCATAACAAATCTTTGTTGCAGAGATCTCTTCAGATAAAGTCGTTAAATAAGATTGTCGTGAGACAAAAACAAGAGTCCGAAATCTCGTTACACTGGCAGCGAAATATGAACACATAACTCCTATACTTTTTGAACTTCACTGGCTTTCTGTAGAATATCGCATCAAATTCAAAGTTCTGGTCCTGACCTTTAATTTTCTCAACAGCACTGGTCCTGTTTATCTTCAAGAGCTGATCTCCCATTACAGTTGATTTCGTAAAACTTCGGCCTCTAAGTTCCCGAAGTTCGTTCGGAAGTTCATAACTTGTTTCCGAAGTATGCAAATTTTTACGAAGTTCCCGGTGAACATTCGAACTTCGTCGTGAACTTCGTAACGAACTTTGGAACGAAGTTGCGAAGTTTATTTTGAGCGCGAAAACTGAAATATACGTACCCCATACGTACATTTCATGGCCAATTCCTTTATAAAACAGGGTCAAGCAATTCCAGCAAAAGTTCGCGAAGAAATAGTTGAGAGATGGTTGAACGGTACCACTCAAAATCAAATTGCAAGAGATTTGAAAGTAGCGAAGAGTACCATTTGGGGCATTATTGATAACTTTGTCAAGCGCAGAAATTGCAACAGGGCGACGGGAGGAAACAATACGCGAACAGTATGCACCGATGATGTTGTTGTTTACACAGAATACTGTAAGCAGAGAAAGCCAAGTACGACAGCCAGGGAAATACAACGAAAATTGGTCGAAAACCAAGTTTGTTTGGCTCAAAATACCCCTTCCGCTTCTTCAATTTCCCGATCGATTCGTGAAGATCTTGGATATTCTTTGAAACGACTAACCGTTGTTCCAAGAGAATCATTAACAAACGACTGTCAACAAAGATTAATACAGTATTTATCTGCTATTGTGTCAATAGATCCGACAAGAATGCACTTCTTTGATGAATCGTCTGTAATAAAAACTACGGGAAATCGACGTTACGGCCACGCGCCAGTTGGCAAGCCTGCCATTGAAGTGCAGAGATACGCCTCGAACGCCACGTTTACTGTAAACTTACTCCACAGTTTATTTGGAGTTGATCATATGAATATCATTCAAGGACCTTCTAACGGTTTAGAATTACTTAACTTTTTTGCCGAAGCCTTGGAAGAACTAGACATATTAGGTAATCCTGTACTGAAACAAGATGACTTTATTATTATGGACAATTGCGGATTTCATCACGCGAGGCTAGTGGAACCAGTGTTAAGAAATATGCTTGCTCTAAACGGATGCAATTTACTATATCTACCTCCATATCACCCAGTGTACAATCCATGTGAATATTGCTTTAGAGTGCTGAAAGGGTGGCTACGTAGGAATACTGAATTAGCGGAAAATCACACAGAAATTGCAATATATGATGGTTTGAGCAGGGTCACTCCTGGCATGTCAAGGAACTTCTTCAGGCATTGTGGTTATCTCTAGCTTCCCCCCGGGAAAAACATATGCGTATCACAAAGAAATTACTAGTTCCTCAACTCGAAAATAAGTCAAAACAATTTGAAATTAGTTTTGAAGCTGTCATTCAAATTTTGATTTTTAAAAACTTGTCTACCATACTACTCATGAGTATCAGTTCAAATAGTTATACACTTTAACCGTAAAAAGTTTGTTGTTAATACCAAAGGAAAGTGTAGTGTTTTTTATATTCATAACAACATCTGATGTGAAATCTAAAAGTTAATTAGTTCATTTTCTCACCAGTTAATTAGTTTGATCATTTTTCTCACCATTAGCAGATTGTCAAAGTCTAGACATCAAAATACCCATGTTTTTTTATCATCAAGTTTATTACAACATTCATTAAATAAAATCGTTTTACAAACTGTAAAAACATGTTAATAGCAAATAATTAAAGTTGAGTTTTACAGTAAATCAAATTGTTTTATCATAATATGGGAGCAGAGTTAGTAACTCTGATGGGAGCAATAAAATATGAACAATCAGATTTAGATCAATTGTGCAAAACTGAGTTGCAATTAAACAATAAAAACAAAGTCTACTGGGAGCGACTGCACTTGGTATTTAGTGTTTTCACTCTCTAATATTTCAAGATACCGTCAGTCGTAGCTAATTATGCGTCATCTTATGATAATGTGAACAAACTAGCCCATGACAGGCAACACAAGAAAACACAACTTTTGTATAACGTTAAGTGATTTTTTTTAACCGTGAAAGAAAAAAATGGCTTGCCATCAACTGTAGCTTTACGCAAAGCCGGAATAAAATAATAAAGACAAAATATTTTCGGCCTAATTCAAGTATCAGAAAAAAGAAGATATTGCGATAAGGAGCAAGAAACACAAAAGATGTATAAAATATTTTTGATGATTTTGCTATAAATTTTCAAGGGTTAAATAAAACCACTCACAAGAAAATATGTACATTGTTAAAACATGCTACTAGTAGTTTGCTAATTTACTAATCCTCAACCATATCTGCCGCTGTGGCTAATGTGTCCAGATTGCCAAACTGCGAGTTTGGACATTGTAATTTATTTTTTGAGTTGGGTGATGCCTGCCCCAGGGAAACCTGATGAATATTAGTAGTATTTAAAGAAGCAACAGGCGGAATACTATGCTGGAATGGGGGTGTATAATGCTGGTATATAGCAGTCGGCATCTGAAAAGGTTGATTTGGAAACTGATTATAAGGATTATTATTCAAACTATTTACCGCTGGGTTATTTGTTCCCATTCCATAACCAAGAAATGGGCTATAATAATTCATGTATGGTGGATAACTGTTACCATTATCAGTTGACGCTGTATTTGTTGTACTAGTAGAGCTGGGGAACTTGTTAGGCGCTTCTTTAACAGGTGAATCTAGAAAACTAGATTTATCACGATGTTGTCCCTTACTTTTCTTCTTTCTCTTCGCCTTTTTCTTGTGCTTTTTCCTCTTTCGATCTTCTACGCTGCTTTCAGATGATGTCGACGAGTCAGATAGCTCTGAGTCCGAGTCCTCATGATCATGAAGAGAGAGACCTTTTTTGCATTTACTAATAAGTAACCTCAGCTGCTCCTCGTCGTTTGTTGTCTCGGGAGGAATTTTGCCGCCAAGGTGCTCTCTTATCATACGAACATCTCGCATGAGTTTAGGTTTGTTTGTTCTGTAGTTGTTATCAACTTTGTATAGCCTCGGCGTTAAGCTCTTTATAAATTGATGTTCGCTACTGCTTGAAAATTGATTCATGGACTTGACTTCGTTCTCTAGCTCATTTATTAAATCTTTCTTCTTTTTTCTTTCTGTTTTAAGCGAGTTTAATCTGCTAAAATACTCGGGGTGCTTATCACGTATGCCACAGTAGGTGTAATCTGTGCATTTGTCGTACTTACAAGCGTTTGTGCTTTGGTTTCGGTGGCCACGGTGGTGGCAATTACCGCAAACAGTCCTACTTGTTCCTAAGTTCGGCGGCTCTTTCACTGTTATGTCCATCGACTCTATATTTATGTCAAATTCTTGTAGTTCATCTTTGGCCTTTCTGATTTTATCCGTCAATTTTTGTTCTTCGTATTGTAAGGCTTTCAAAACGTTCTGTCAAAACGAAAATAAACACATTAGTTTTGATAAACAGTGTGCCTTGAATTGGCGCCAAAATGATTCTGGATTATATTAAAATCCTGAGTATACTAACCTTTTTAGCTGGCTTTTCTTTGCTTGCTGCTTCAGTGACAGTGGACTTAGCTTTTGAAACCTTTGTTTTAGTTGGAAGTGGAGACTCGTCTCTTAGAAGTTGAATTTGATATTTTATAACTGCTTTCGTTCCAAGTGATGCGTTTGGAAACATGAGCGTAACTTGATCATCGCTGATCAATTTGATTTTAAGTCTTGTAGTAAATTGGTTTGCCTTTAAAGTACCATATACCAAGGAAAATGTCTCTTCATCCAGTTGGTCTGACATCCAGGACATCATCCACTTACTTAGTTCATCAGTCCATTGAGGTGAAGACATCTTGCTCGCGCTCAAAATGAACTTCGCAATTTCGTTCCAAAGTTCGTTACGAAGTTCACGACGAAGTTCGAATGTTCACCGGGAACTTCGTAAAAATTTGCATACTTCGGAAACAAGTTATGAACTTCCGAACGAACTTCGGGAACTTAGAGGCCGAAGTTTTACGAAATCAACTGTAAAAACCGTCTCAACCTCTAAGATCCCACAAGAAGTTCCTGCTCAGCGTACCCTGTTGTAAGCTGAAGACCTATGGTGGACGGGCCTTCTCTGTTGTGGGTCCTGAACTTTGGAACAAGATCCCAGTAGACATTAAAAGACTAAAAAGCTTTGGAACATTTAAAAAAGGCATCAAAACCTTACTTTTTCGTGATGCATTTGAAAAGATCTGAAAATAAGAACCATTTATACTGCATACAGCGCCATTGAACTGCTGGAAATGGCGCTATATATATATATGTTGTATTATTATTATTACCATTATTATTATTACTATTATTATTATTACTATATGATCTCGAGGCATTTTCGGGCAGAGTCAATAGCGCGCGTGATCTTTCCCGAATATGCCTCTTTTTCATGTCTGCGTCTGCGATATTTTAGAAAGGGCTCGTGCATCTTGAAAATGGTCTATTGGCCCTAAAAGCCCTTGGCTTTTTTCTCAGCAGCTTGTATAGCAACGCTGTTGTGATAGCCCTTTCCCAAGATACGGCTGGATACACAAGCATTCCCGGATGAAATTGCTAAAGCCTCAGTTTGGATACATACTATCGGGATATTAGATCAATCTCGTACCCAGAGCCTGCGTTTCTCGTGGTCAGTACCAAGAAACGAGTAGCTCTGGCTGCAACCGTTTTTTTTTTTTCGCATCATGATTGGTTGAATAGACAATAGAATCTTAGAACTATTGTCTATTCAACCAATCATGATGCAGAGAAAAACAGTTGCAGCCAGAGCCTCTCGTTTTTCGGTGCTTATCAAGAGGAACGTGGGCTCTGGGTACGAGATTGGATATTAGATATAGACACTTGCCGACATGGATTTTATTAGATGGTTGAACAACAGCACTAATTAAACAATAAGCTACTTAACTAGACATATTAGTGCCTTGGAGTCTTTGATTGTGCTGGCAAGTACGTCTGGGAATGCTATGCAGTCAGGCCGTATCTTGGGAAAAGCCTGTTGCACAGTGCAACAGGGATCATCTTGCAGGGATTGACTCGTGGAGTTGCAAAAAAGAGAACAAAGTTCTACTATTCGCAAAGCGTTGCAGCAACTGACAATAATGCCATTGTAGGCTCCTGCATCCTCGCGAACTAGGGGTAAAATTCTGTCGCTCG
This sequence comes from Anthopleura xanthogrammica, assembly GCA_964019055.1. Classification (NCBI taxonomy): domain Eukaryota; kingdom Metazoa; phylum Cnidaria; class Anthozoa; order Actiniaria; family Actiniidae; genus Anthopleura; species Anthopleura xanthogrammica. Next base: position 3,382,275 of record OZ025220.1, read on the forward strand.
TTCCTCGCTACTAAAACAAATACCCCTGGGCAAAAAAATCTGTTGGAAGTACAAATTCCAAGCCCAACCAATCAAAAAGTAGTAGCAATAACGATACTATTACAAGCATTGTCTAACTATACTTCATGCTTATTGGTTGATCTGTTGGGATACCGAGAATGGGGTAGGGCATTGCATTATCTATTGTTATGCAAATACTCGCTATTATTATTACCTTATTGTTACTTATTTTCGCGGGTACTTAATTCCGCAAAAATGGAACTGGCATATTTCGCGGTCTTTAATTTCGCGGGTCTTTAATTTCGCGGGTCTTTAATTTCGCGATTTGGCCAAACAATATACTTTCTAAAAAGTCTGCTTTGCGGTCTCATTAACGCCTCGCTTCACTCACAATAATCCCTCCCAAGGACTTTGAGGCCTACTTGTGGCAAGTCTAGCCAAAAAATACGTTTAAGGGAACTAAATTTCGAGATTTGGCCAAAAAAAATTGAAGAACTTTAACAACTGAAGGTATAAACTCACCTACAAAACTGAAGCACAACCATATAGGCACTGTATAACAAATTATGAAATTGGTCCATGCGGACAACATTTGTGAACCATTAGAGGCGTTCTCAGTCACACGTGCCGGTTTGAGACAAAACATTAGGTTCGAGACATGAACTTGGTGGACGTCAATCAAATGTATTTCTATGGTTACATGTCTGCATGTTCGCGCCCAGACGTCGTTTCGAGCTGAGTAATGTTCCATTATTGGTATCAGTACCTGTTAATAGTCGTTCCTTAGACTTTCTTCTTGGAGGATCCTTGATGTCTAAAGTGTTTTCGTAAAGATTGTTGACCTTCCTCACAAGGCGCTCTGAAATGCATAGAGTGTCCGCAATGTTTTGATGTGAGAGTCCTCGTCTTCTCAATATAACAATTCTCCATCTCAGAGCGTCAGGTATCGGTTTGACCATTTTTCGGCTTTGAGTTTATGGGGAGTTTATGTCTTTTTTACCAAACAGAGACCAGTCAAAACAAAATACTAAAGGACGTGTACTTTTCGCGATCGAACATTCACATGCAGACATGTAACCATAGAAATACATTTGATTGACGTCCACCAAGTTCATGTCTTGAACCTAATGTTTTGTCTCAAACCGGCACGTGTGACTTAGAACGCCTGTAACTCAATGTATCTATGATCAAAGAAATATAGCAGGGTATTAAATTTCGCGTGTTTATTTTACACGTAAACTTTTATTCGCGGCTCTTTTTGAAAATCGCGAAATTAAAGACCCGCGAAAATTATTAACAATAAGCCGGTAGTACTTCCAGCTTTGGACTAGTGCGTACGTGGTTGGTACGGTTACGGTTTTTAGTTTATAATTTTCGGTCGATAAGCTTGTTTGAACAGTTGCCCCCACTTATTCATTTGAAGCCCACATTGGCGTTTGAATGACTGTTGTTGTCGGCTAGATCTCCCAAAGTATTTATTTTGAGCTGATTTTTCGAGAGAAGGTCCTGGGAACGAGGTTGGGTTGGGAATACAAAACATTCGTACGTTGATTGTTATTGACCCCCCCCCCCCCCCCTCTAGGGGTAGGGAATTTTTGGATTTCTTTTAAAGTACTAGGTAAACCTGTTCCCACTTTGGTGAAAAACGCTGATGACAGTAAGGACGAACAGGAGGGAATTTTCCGCTTCTGAGGACTCAGTAAAAATGTGATCGAGTAAAATTTAATCATCTGGACTTCTAATGTGTCGAGGTAAAACATGATTTTTTACGACACCATCGATTTTTTTCGTGTAAAAAAAACTCACAGTTATGGTCAGCGTTTTCAAGTGCACGGGAGCTAATTTCTACTGAAAGGATTAGTGAAAAGTAAAGTGGTTTGATTGTCTAATAGAACTTTCCTTAAAGCAGAAAAAGTGTACATGTGGTTTGTAACATGATGGGTTGTAAAAACTACCCTAGTAAAGACCCTAAGATAGAGCAGTCCAAAATTAGTAACAATAAGGTAGTAATTCCAGCTTTCGAATAGTGCGTACGTGGTTGGTATGCTAAAAGCATCCTCCCCTTAAATTACGGTTTTTAGTTTATAATTTTCGGTCGATAAGCTTGTTTGAACAGTTGCCCCCACTAAAATCCAGTAAATTCCTTGAAAAGGTTTTGAGGCAGCCTTCTTGAATCAAGCTTTACTTCCAAATATGGTATCAGACCTCCTAATTTGCTCATTTGAATATTTCGGAGCATGGTTTCTGTGTTTCATAGTTCAAACTCATTATGAGTTTCTGATCTTAATTATGGTCAAGTACTGTATTTTTTCTAAGAGTTTTGATGTATTATAAATGGTTGTACAGTTTAAGTCCTTTCAATCTGTGCATAGCCGTAAAGGATGGTAGTGTGTGATTTAGCAAGAGCAGAGGTTTTCTTGAAAATTTCATCAAGTGCATAGGAGATCTAGATTGTGAGATGTTATACTGAAAGTGTGAATGAATAGTGAAGTAAGAATATAGAAGAATTTGTATGGTCTAATAGAACTTTCCCTGACAGCAGAAAGGGTGACTTTGTGGGATAATAGAGAAAAACTACCCAAATAAAGAATCCTTAGCACTATATGATAGGTATTAAATGAGTTTTGGGCTGATTTAAGAATGTGTAACGGAAAACACACCTACAATCTGGGGACCCCATGCGAACTGGGGACCTTCAAGTAATTGTGTGTGTGTGTGAATGGAAAGTGTCCCCAGTTAGTGCAAAAGCGTTGATCAAAGACTTGAGAAAAAAAATCAGCTGTTAGGTTTTAAAGCCTGGTCCTCACTACTGACATAAGCAACATAAGTGCAAGCATAAGCACAAGAAGAACGGAACGTTTTGATAATCTCGTTGGCGTAAGGTTCTTATGCTTATGTCGCTACTGAGGACCAGGCATTACAACACATGGACATAAACATTATGCTGTTATAACACTATAGTATACAGTGGAACCCCGCTCTACGGCCAACCGCTTAATACAGCCACCCGCTTATTACGGACAATTTTGTAGGGCCTAATGCAACGCATTTTCTATCAAATTTACTCGCTTAATACGCCCACTTTTGCCTGTCCCTTAGGTGGCCGTATTATCCGGGTTCCACTGTATTTTACTTCTTTTTATTTGAAAACTATTAACATTGCCCTGAGTAGTCCTTTCCATATGTATTTTCTTAAGGACTGACTAATGATCCATTGATATGTTGTATCGTGTGCACGTGTCTATGAGTTGGTGATGCAATTGTTGTTATTCACACAATTGTACGTATAAATAGGGAGTATTGTCCCTAGTTATTCATCCAGGTATCACTTAAGCAATCTACAACTGACGGTTGATTTTAAATCGAAATGAGTGAAGAGCGGATAAATGTTGATCCTGATGAAGCTACAGTAGAGGAGGTTTTCACAAGATTTAAAGGATATTTAGATTCTAAGTTAGATAGATACAGGCTTCCTCTCGTTCATACACCACCCCGATCATTTAGCAAAAATAACCTGTCGGCCATTAAGAGCGGGGATTTTGTCCAGGAAACCATCGAAGAGTTGTTAGCCTCGGGCAGGATTGTAGAACAGCCCCAAGAGAAATTACACGTGGTCAATCCATTATCTGTCTCTATCCAGTCTAGTGGTAAGAAACGATTAATTCTAGATTTAAGATTCGTCAATCAACATATTTTAAAGAAAAGAGTTAAGTTTGAAGATTCCAAAAAAGCCCTAGAGTATTTTTGTTTGGGAGGATACGCTTCAAAATTTGATTTGAAGAGCGGGTATCACCCTATCGATATTTTCCCACCGCACCAGTCCTTCTTAGGTTTTAGTTGGAGGTTTCCGGACGGGTCGACTCGATTTTTTGCGTATACAGTTCTTCCGTTCGGTCTGTCGTCGGCGCCCTATATCTTTACTAAACTTCTCAGGCCGTTAGTTAAGCATTGGCGAACACTTGGACTCTTTTGTGTAGTTTATCTCGATGATGGTTTCATTCTGGAAGGTACTCGGGAGAAATCGGAACGAGCTTCTCACCAAATTCGCAAAGATTTATTGGCTGCAGGTTTTGTTGTAAACGAAGATAAGAGTATTTGGCGTCCGGTGCAATCCATTGTTTGGCTTGGGATAGTTTGGGATTTTGAAAAAGGAACCATTTCCATAACCCATGAAAGGATTGAGAAACTAGAGAAGAAGTTACAGGAATGTTTGAGTTTCGGTCGCGCGTCTACTAGAACATTAGCGTCGGTTGTAGGCAGCATTATTTCTTTGAGTCCGGTTTTCGGCGTAGTCACTCGAATTATGAGCAGACATTGTCAAATAAGCATAGCAGCAGCCGACCATTGGGACACTCCATCGGGTTTGGACGAGTATTGTGTTTCGGAATTGGAGTTTTGGTTGTCCAAAATTAGGGTGCTCAATTCGAAAGATTGTTTTAAGGCGGTTGTTCATAATCACCTCGTACATTCGGATGCCAGTAGTGTGGCTTGCGGAGCAATCGTGATACGGTCCGACGACACCATGCCTCCTATTTGTCATCGTTTGCTAACAAAAGAGGAGAAAACCTATAGTCCCACGCACAGAGAGTTGTTGTCTATTGAATTCGGTTTAAAGTCTTTCAGTCCCCTCCTCCATGATTCTAAGATCCAATGGTATACCGACAACCAGTCTACGGCCAGGATTGTTGAAGTGGGGAGCATGAAAATGTCACTACACAGATTGGCGATTAGTATTTTCGATTTTTGTTCCGATCACAACATCGAGTTGTTCATAGAGTGGATCCCTAGATCGATGACTCAAAAAGCGGACATGATAAGTAAAATGATTGATACGGACGATTGGCAACTTGATTGGGATTTTTTCAGGATTTTGGATCAATCGTGGGGACCCCACACGGTGGACTGTTTCGCTACGTATTATAATAGCAAGGTGGTGAAATTCTATTCTAGATTTTGGAATCCGGGTTCGGCGGGAATCGATGCGTTTTTTCAACCATGGAAGAATGAGAATTGCCTTGTAGTTCCTCCAGTTGATTTGGTTTCGAAAGCCATTGAGCACATGGAAAAAGAGTGCGCAGTAGGTACGTTGATCGTGCCTGACTGGCCTTCAGCGTCATTTTGGCCACTCTTATGGAGACGTTTCAGTTATGCGTTGATTGATTGTAAACGTTATCAAGGCAAAAAGGTGATAGTTCACGGACGTAATGTGAAGTCGTTGTTTGGTTCCCCTGGTTGGGAGGGACATGTGTATGCGATTCGGTTGAACTTTAATAATGATGGTCGCCGAGAGCAAGCTCATGCGGAATGAGCGTTGTGTTGTGTTGAAAGTTGATGGCGAGCTCACCGAGAGCAAAATCAACAAGTGTATATATATAGATTCGGTTGTACGGTAGTTTTTGTTCGTTTCGTCAGTATGATTGAAATGTATTTATGATTTGTTTTTTCTTGGTTCAGGTCCTTTCGAGTGCTGATTGTTGGCAAGCCATGTGTGCTGGCGAGAAACGGAGGTTAATTCAAGATTGTTTTCGGTCGAGGGCGGCTGCCACTGTTTCGCGGTATATCCTTGAAGTTCGACAATTCCTGACTTTTCAGAAGAATCATGTTCACCCAGTAGGGATCCCAACCATGTGTGTTTTGGCGTACGCGGGTCTCTTCCGTTCGAAAGAGTTGTTAGATATTCAATTGGGTCGTTTATCTGAAGTCAACTAAGTCATATTATTTAGGAACTAGGAAACTATCATACACAAGACTCCGAGAACTATTTAAGGATTGTCTGTCAGCTTTAGGTTATAACGCAAAGTTATACGGACTCCACAGTTTTCGGGCAGGGGGCGCCACTTGTATAGGTCAGACATTAAACAACCCCTCTAAAGAAAGGCTTCTAAAATTGCATGGAAGATGGAAGTCCGATGCTGCAAAAGATATGTATGTTAAGGAGTCCATTCTAGATAGACTTGAAGTATCAAAGAGTTTAGGCCTATAGAATTTGGATTATACAATATACTACATTATAATGAACATTGGAATATTTGTATTTCATAAAATCTTGTTGAAAATTACAGAATAAACTTGACGTTGTATATTGCTCGATACAACCTACCCTACATATTGTTGTGTTGTGTGTTATTCATGGTAACGGGTAGTAAGAAAATGATTTTCATTCGTACGAGCTGGCGAGGGAGAATGAAAGTCAATGTTCATTGCTAAGTTTAGAGCAAATCAATCTGTTTGTGGCTTCAGTTATCAGGACAACCAACTCCACGGCCACAGCTCAACACAGCCACCAAACCATGGCTGCTCCGGGTTCCAGCTGCTGATAGCAGAAGCCACTCAAAAGCTACATTACATGCTAAAGAAGCTGAAAAACTGAGAGTTAACATTACTGCTCAAGTCAGGAAGGTACTAACTAAATAATGATTATTATCATATGGCAAGGTAATTTCACGCTCTATGATTGGTCGATTTGCGGTCCGTAACTTACGGTACGGACCGGAAATTAACATTACCTTATTTGCCTTGCCATATAATAAATGTCTTATTAACCTCGTTTGCTCAGTCCATATCGTAAGCTATCGATCCTCGTTTTTTCCGCTTTTTATTGCCCTCGTGCTATGCGCTTGGGCCATAAGGCCGTGCAAAAAACTCGGCCCATAACTTACGGTACAGACCTCGCACTCGGTCAATAAGAGCTATTTATATATTAGTTGCTATTACTATTCCTCTTTGTGGACAGCATACTGAAAATATTTTTTCTGTGCTCAGTTCTACACCAAAATGTGACATAAAGATTCAGGCTTAGTGTCTGTACAATATGTTCTCAAACAGCTTGTTTATCTGTGAAAATAATATTATTTCTGACTTTGCAATAGAACTCCTAACTAACTTATTTTTCATAATGTCTCAAGGAGCCGTGCTCTCTGACTTACTGTAGTGCAACAATAAAGAAGAACTATAATAATATTATGCTTTGTTTCCATAGGACAAGACTGTCCAGAGTCAAGTTCAGGAACTGAACGTTAGGCTGTCAGGACTGGCTAAAAATGTCTCCCGACACATGTTAGGTAACAAGATAATGAATGAATGAAAAAATGAATGAATGAATGAACAAATGAATGAATGAATGGACAAGCACATGCCAAGATGGATGGATGAATAAATGAATTATGTGTAGAATGCAGCAGTTAAGGGGGGACTTACCTATTTACCAGCCACAGTTGCTAAGGAATGGAAAATATTTAGATTTAAAAAATTCAACATGGCTTGGTAGCCGGGCCTTTTCACCGTTTCCAAAAAATGATGCTTAACTTTGTTTCAATTCATATCAGCTATGATTTCGCTTATTTTTGAGTCAATCTGACCAAATGCACGCTTGTTTTTTAATTTTTAATGAACTATGACGTCATAAATTGCGTAGGAGACATGACATCATCGCACATATCAGAAAATTATCCATTTCACAAATTGATTTTATTTATGAAGTCATAATATAAGAAAAACCTTTTAGAGAATACTTTCCATAGCAACCATGGCTGGTAAATAGGTAATTCCCCCCTTAATGGATAGTAGGATAGATGACTAAATGAATGTATGCTACATGCAATGCAACAATGAATGGATATGTGATTCTTCATATTTTTTCTTATGTAATTACTCGGGCTTCCTGTGGAATGCCCGAGTTATAAATTGGGCTTCGTTATTATTATTATTTTTTTCTTCAGTCACAAATCGCCCTCGAAGCGCTAAAGCGTATGCGCGAAATCAAAGTCTATGCGCATGCGTAGAATCAGCCATGACCACATGGTTGAGCAATGGCGGATCTATCGAAGGAATCCTCGCTGAATCTAATCACGGATAATATGGAGTCTAACATGCTCAAAACACATACAAAAGCACAAACTGTTCGCGGTAGACCCACACTAAAAGATGTCGAGCGTTTTCGGAACTTCATGAGAGATCAATTTATGAGCGAACCATTTTGAGTGAAGTTTGTATCGAGAATCATGCTAAACTTATATCAAATGAGCTATCTTATATTGAGTCAAATAAGCATCATCGTGTATGTAGACGTGATCGTGAACCCAGTAGAATACCAGTACGAACTCTGAAACGTCTGAGGAACAAGAGCAGAAAGCTGAAGGAGTTTGTCTACAAACGTATTTGTCAAAGTATACCGAAATCCTCCAAGCTGCATTGTTATGTGAAGGTTAGAAAACTTACAAAGAATGAATGTAAGCTAATACAAAGAGAATGAGCTTGAATAAAATCACAGAACATGAAAAGAAGCTTTTGCTTAATTGTTCTAGGAAAGTTTATCAAGGGATAATGAAGTTAAAATATAGAGCTATTCGGTATTTATCATTGTTTTCTTGCAATAGCCTGATGTGTCTTTACAAGACTCAGACTCATATATCAAATTATTGTAAATTTAAACTGGGTACAGACATAGAGAGGAATCCTGGTCCTACTCCAATGTACATTGACCCTAACAAAACAATAACAGCACCATATAGCCAAGGTAATGAGTTGGTATTTGGACGAAATTCAGGACAACAATGTGTTGCAATGAGTTTGTGCTCTTTGATTTACAATAACAAACAAGCAATCAATAAGCCACTTCACGGTTTCGTCCGCCATCTTGAAATTGGGGCAAACACGGCAAAATATATAGAAATCTGGATCACTTTGACTTTCCGTAACTCCGCTCATTTTTAATGGATTTTCAAAATTTAAACTTCAATTATCAGAAGCCATGCATACCAGTTGTCGGACGGAAAATAAAACCAATGTGGGTGTTTTAACTAGTTTTGCGACTCATCTTATTTTTACAAATTTTTCATACTCACGTGCCCATCGTTTTATTATGAAAACAAACATCTTATTTTCTTAATTTAAAGCTTTCCATTTTCCATCATATTTAGAGGTATAAGTAACAAAGAAAATATCTTTTCAAAAAAGTTTAAATCTTAAAAATCCATCAAAATTGAGCGGAGTTACGGGCAGTCAAAGTGATCCAGTTTTCTTTATATTTTGCCGCGTTTGCCCCAATTTCAAGATGGCGGACGAAACCGTGAAGTGGCTTATTCTGCCAATGACCTTGTATTAATAATGAATATAGGAAATCAGTTGTATTCAGGTTTGTCTCAATTAGCCAGACAGTCCTTTTCAATGCAGACAGAATTACCACCAATGTTGAATGTGTTTGATACTGACTATCAACTTCAATACAGTGAAAGTTACACTGGTACTGTACGTCAAGAGACTACAATAGAAGGATATCAGTACTGTACTTCTTTACAAAGAGCCTTTGAATCACTTATGTCTGAAAAAACTACACCAATTTTGTATTAACAGTTGGGTGCACAGCTGTTGCTTTATATCGTAATAGTAATGTGAGGTTCAAAATATTTGATTCTCATGCAAGGGATTTATATGGTAGAAGCCATCCTCAAGGTACATGTGTGCTGCTTGACGTATCATCAGTAAATAGTTTAGTACATTATTTCCAGAGTATAACAAGGATATATTTGAGGTGAAGGGAGTACAAATTAATGCAGTTCAAAATAGCATTCATCCTCTGAACTATGTATAATGAAATCAGAAAATTTAGTCTAAGTTGTGCTGTACCGTATTTGCCGGTGTACAAGTCGACTCGGTGTATAAGTCGACCCCCAAAAATCAGGTTAAGAAACATGAATTTTTAGTATGTTCTTTGTATAAGTCGACCCTGTTTCAATGTGTTTATCAAAACCGACTCTAGGTGAGATATCACACTTTTGAAGCCGGTTACTGAAGCAATGTTATCAACAAATCTTAACATCAGGAATAGACTTTCAAGTTTAGATAACCAACTGGCCCACCCATTTTGTTGTAGATTTCCAGACATTATCGCATATAAGTTTGATTGAACGTGTCAAACCTAAGCCAATCGTAGTTCGAAAGTACTTTGAACCATTTCTTCTTCCCGTGGGAAAGAATTACAAGCTGAACTTTCTGATTTAAAGGAAAGTGCAAAAGAGCGAACGGTACCTATACAGACACCTTCCCGGTACAGAATGAAACAGAGTAACAACACATAGAGAATGAAAGCTATTTACTCTCCTTACGGAGCCCCATAGGGGACACGTTGCAAAAATAGTTATTATTAATTAACATTGATACTTATATCTAGCACTGTGAGATACATAAGTAGCATTGCTACTTATATCTAGCACTGTGAGATACATAAGTAGCATTGATACTTATAACTAGCACTGTGAGATACATAAGTAGCATTGCTACTTATATCTAGCACTGTGAGATACATAAGTAGCATTGCTACTTATATCTAGCACTGTGAGATACATAAGTAGCATTGCTACTTATAACTAGCACTGTGAGATACATAAGTAGCATTGATACTTATATCTAGCACTGTGAGATACATAAGTAGCATTGATACTTATATCTAGCACTGTGAGATACATAAGTAGCATTGATACTTATATCTAGCACTGTGAGATACATAAGTAGCATTGCTACTTATAACTAGCATTGTCAGATACATAAGTAGCATTGCTACTTATAACTAGCATTGTCAGATACATAAGTAGCATTGCTACTTATATCTAGCACTGTGAGATACATAAGTAGCATTGCTACTTATAACTAGCATTGTGAGATACATAAGTAGCATTGCTACTTATAACTAGCATTGTGAGATACATAAGTAGCATTGCTACTTATAACTAGCATTGTGAGATACATAAGTAGCATTGCTACTTATAACTAGCACTGTGAGATACATAAGTAGCATTGCTACTTATATCTAGCACTGTCAGATACATAAGTAGCATTGCTACTTATAACTAGCATTGTGAGATACATAAGTAGCATTGCTACTTATAACTAGCATTGTGAGATACATAAGTAGCATTGCTACTTATAACTAGCATTGTCAGATACATAAGTAGCATTGCTACTTATATCTAGCACTGTGAGATACATAAGTAGCATTGCTACTTATATCTAGCACTGTGAGATACATAAGTAGCATTGCTACTTATATCTAGCACTGTGAGATACATAAGTAGCATTGCTACTTATAACTAGCATTGTCAGATACATAAGTAGCATTGCTACTTATATCTAGCACTGTGAGATACATAAGTAGCATTGCTACTTATAACTAGCATTGTCAGATACATAAGTAGCATTGCTACTTATATCTAACATTGTCAGATACATAAGTAGCATTGCTACTTATAACTAGCATTGTCAGATATGGATTCCCTGTGGTTTCTACTGCTGACTGCTTTTATTGGGGTCGCATGTAAGAACACGTGGTGTAGATCAAAATGGCGGATCGCAGCATGGAACAGGTAGGTTATCGCTCTCAAATACTCCTCTCTTAATGCTGTTTACATATAAGTGGCAGCATTTTTTTGTTTTTGTGACTGATAACAAATGCCTAAAGAGCGTTAAAACAAAATTATTCGTTCCATTTCCAGTCTCCAGCTTTACTTTTATATTATCTTTTTTTTTCAGATTTGTGAGTTTTTGAAACAAAGAGGATGTAGGGAAGAAATACTAGAAAAACTTAAAGAAGAGAAGGTATTTAAGCTTAACCTGATTATTTTGCAAATACTGATTGTAGAAATCGACAGAGTTTTGAACAAAAAATATTTTAGAATACTACCACATTACTTATTTAGCGATTACAGATCATCAAAAAACGTTTAAATATGAATTCAAGCTGATATTTTAAGCTTATGTCTATCACGCTTAATTAATGTACTGTCTATTTGTTTGCACCGCTGCATTCTGTAGAAAATATTGAGGCTTGTGAATGTACTTTCATTTTGGGGGAAAACAACTTGTCTACATAAATTTAAAGAATTTGTACTAGGGTGACTTACAGTTCTTTAAAGCCTTGAATCTAATTTTGGAACTACAAGCCATGTTATCTCTAGACGTTTCTTTTATTCAATATTTTTAAATGTTAAAACTTAAAACTTTTAGAGTGTTGCAAGTCCTTGAAAATCAAACATAGTACAAAAAGGTGCCAAATCCCATTTTGTTTTCTGTTTAACAATTAATGGTATTTAGCTACATAAGACATGATGTACAGATGGCATTCACTAAAAAAATTTATTGTATTTCACTTTGTTTATTTAATTTGTCACATTGAACCACAAAGTTGAAAGTCACACCACACCAATAGAGTGCTTACACTATGTCCATGAAATAAGATCAAAGTTATTAGTGCCTAACAGTTGTTATTTAGTACCTATTTAGTCACTATCACTCAACCAGAACATTCATTACACAATGAATAAAGTTGTCTCTTGTGTATATATGTCATATATGTATATATGTCGATATTTCCGACAAGTTGCATTACCACAGTTCTTGCAAGAACAGGGAATAGTAATTAGTGATGAGGTAGGTGGGTACATAGTAATACATCCCCAAATATATTAATAGTTTTGCAATGCTTGATTATTAAACAAGACAAAATAAACATGCTGTACAGGTCTTCTAGTATATTCCAATATGCTTTATATTTCATATCATTTTTTGTGTAATAAATAACCTTCCTGATTATTTATACACATCAATAATTTTCATCATCATTGTTGCCCTTTTCTATTACTGTATGATTCCATTATATTTATCTATTCAGGAACACAGTGAAGAGGAAAATGCATGCAGCCAAGTTGCCACAGGTATGTTTAAGAATATAGAAAAGCCAGTGATATCAGTGATGGAAGTGTTGATGTCTACATTATTTTTGAGTTCAAAGGGGCATGCAAATTGGGACTGCTGCCATATAAAAATAATGTCATTTAGGCCTGGATCAAACGCCATACTTCACATGAGCCGAACCTAATACAAATGAATCCAAACAATAGGTCTTACTCATTTGCATTAGGTTCGGCTCATGTGAAGTACGGCATTTGACCTGGGCCTTATTGATTGTAACATAGTGTAACTTCCGATTCTGGAGTTACCATTCATGGCATGGGCTGCCTGTGGTAATTTACATATTTCCATGTGCAGTTCTCATAGGTTTTTGACAAGAACGAACCAGAGTTATAGCATGAGAAAACGAATTGTCAGAAAATCTCACTGTAGACGTTATTCAGAAAATAAATGGTGTTTGTACAAAGCCTGTGAGGATAGCTCAGCGCAGCTTTACATAGATATGTATTTTATCTTGAAAAAGATTACTATTATTATTATTTAGAGATTACAATGTCATTCACTAATGTCACTGTTTCTTCTAATAGAAAAAAATTAGACATGTGTACCTATACTCTGTTATTAATCATTACTGTAGATCCCTACAAAGAAGTCTATGTACATCGTTCTTATTTGAAAACTGACCTCATGGAAATTTTCAAGACAGAAAATTACACAAGTACAACCTTGTCTTTCAAAATTATTGATGAGAAAGGAAAGGTAGAAGAAGGAGAAGGAATAGGCGTGGCTCGAGATGTGCTCAGTACCTTTTGGCAGCAGGTGTTTTCCTCTGCTACAGTTGGAGATGTGGAAAAAGTACCAGCCATACGACATGACTACCAGCACAGTCAGTGGAGATCAATGGGTCAAATCCTTGTGTATGGTTTTGAGAAATTAGGTTTTTTCCCCCTCGGCCTATCAAGAGCTTTCGTCGCTTCTTGCCTCTTTGGTGAAGAACAGATTGACACAGAGTATTTGTTGTCATCATTTAGATGTTACATAACTGCTGATGAACGGGAAATCTATGACAAAGTCTTGGATGGTGATTTCACAGACGACGACGATGACCTGCTTGAGTTCTTAAGCAACTACAAGTGCTTCAAATCTCCGACCAGAGAAAATGTAAAGGCTATCATTTCAGAATTAGCTCATCAAGAACTTATTCAAAGACCTAGGTACATTGCTCAGTGTTGGGCTGAACCACTTTCTACTCTGAAAAGCAAGGATCCTTTCAAGACTCCCCAGGATCTATCAACGTTCTATGAAGAAAAAAGGCCAACAACAAAGAAGGTAGTCAAAGCAATATCAGCTAACCCCAGTAATGATGCAGAGAGGCAAAGTTTGGATTATTTGAAAAAGTTCATCAGATCTCTAGATGCTAAGTCCCTGGAATCCTTCCTCAAGTTTACAACGGGAAGTTACAGGATGGAATAAGTGTTTCATTCACCACAATGGATGGGCTGGCTAGAAGACCCATTGCTCACACATGTGGACCTCTGATTGAACTACCGTGCACCTACCAGTCATACAATGAACTTGCTGAAGAACTTACAAACATATTGCGTGAAAAAGGAGCATGGGGATTCAACATCATTTGACTGTTTTTTTCTCTCAAACCTTTTGTTGACTTTTAAACCTTTATTTTAAACATACATAAAGGTATTGTTTATGAAAGTTTTTAAACCCTTATGAACTTCATGTTTATACTGTTCTATGAATTGACTCAAGTTCTTTACAAAGTACAAATTGATAGCTTTGAGTGTTTTGAGTTTATGACAACTTTGTTTGAACATTGTTATAACTTGGTATACATTGTCATATAAATGTACACAACAAAAAATGAAAAGTTAATTGGGTTACTTGTTCCATGTAGTGGGAGTTCTTTGCCAAGCACAACCTCATAGTTGTGACCCTTAAGGGAAATGGAATTGCATCCAGCACGTGCTTTACAAAGCATATTAGTTTTGAGCCTCTTGAGTTTATGACAACTGGCAATTGTACATTATTTATTGATATATTATGGTATTCAGATGTTATGTGCAATTTACCTAATAAAACAAACAGGTTATGTAAAGATCTTTCAGTGTTACCTTAGGTTGGTGTCATATATGTCAATTATGTTACACATCAGAATGTCAAAATGTCACGCAAGCACAATCTTATTTTCCAATTTATACCAGGCTATTTATTGCAGATACTAAAGTCATATAAAGTGAAAGAGCTTCGGCTGTTGTCTTTGGACAACTCAAGCCAAGGTCATCCATTATAAGATGTGCTAATTCCCCAAATTTAGCAGCACGAGAAACTAGGGGGTTCTCTTCTTTTTCCATCCCTTTCATAAGATCTTCAACATCGTCATTGTTGACTGAACGGCTGTAGTTAGTTGTTGCATTTATTTCAGGTAGGAAATACATAACATCTGGACGACCTGGGATGGTTTCTCTGTTTGAACTGGGTCTTATCCTATGCAAGTTCCAATGAAGTGCAACACGATTGAGCTCCTCTTGTATCAAAGGCATGTAACAAAATTTTAAACATTCTACTTCTACAGGGTCACTGTCTGAGTACATTCCTTGATCTCTAAGGTCTTTAAAATAATTAATCCACCAGTTTGTGTCGCACCTCCTCAAGTAACTCCACCATGCCTCAATCCTTTGGTTTGTAACTGATCTTCCGAACAAAAAGCTTTTCTCCCCGGCAAACGAATCACTGTGAATACTTCTAAGATACCTTTGGATAAGAGCAACATGTACATTTTCTGTTCCTCTGTCTCCTCGAATTATAGTTGCTGTGCTTCCTCTGGAATGAATGTAATTAAGGTAATATCTTGCAATTATTCTGGGATCCTTATTTGAAACATCAACTTTCAACCACAAAATACGACGACTAAATCCATCGATAGCTGCATGGATACAGAAGCCAAATGGCTTAAGTTTGTCATATCCATCGATATGCCACAAAAAGTCTGGGCCTTTCGCATGATATTCTCGCCTTCTGAGTCTGTGTTTAGCACGTAATTCTACGCCATTAGGATCTAATGCCTTTAATACTTGTCTAACTGTTTCTCTGTTCACTCTTAATGCATAGTCAGTAACTAGCCTCTGGTGCATAAGACGATAACCAATTGAGCATCCACTTCCATCGAGTTCTTTCTCCACAGCAGATATAATGTCATGTCCATCACTTTGTTGGCCTCTTTTTCTCAAACCTTGCCTTTGTAACACTCGCTTTAATTGCCTTACACTTAGGAATATACCATGTACCAACCCAAGAAATGCGATAATTTCAGAATACTCTAGTCCAAGGTTAAAGTAGGCTTCAATTAGCTAAAAAAAGATAATATAAAAGTAAAGCTGGAGACTGGAAATGGAACGAATAATTTTGTTTTAACGCTCTTTAGGCATCTGTTATCAGTCACAAAAACAAAAAAATGCTGCCACTTATATATAAACAGCATTAAGAGAGGAGTATTTGAGAGCGATAACCTACCTGTTCCATGCTGCGATCCGCCATTTTGATCTACACCAAGTGTTCTTACATGCGACCCCAATAAAAGCAGTCAGCGGTAGAAACCACAGGGAATCCATATCTGACAATGCTAGTTATAAGTAGCAATGCTACTTATGTATCTGACAATGTTAGATATAAGTAGCAATGCTACTTATGTATCTGACAATGCTAGTTATAAGTAGCAATGCTACTTATGTATCTGACAATGTTAGATATAAGTAGCAATGCTACTTATGTATCTGACAATGCTAGTTATAAGTAGCAATGCTACTTATGTATCTGACAATGCTAGTTATAAGTAGCAATGCTACTTATGTATCTGACAATGTTAGATATAAGTAGCAATGCTACTTATGTATCTGACAATGCTAGTTATAAGTAGCAATGCTACTTATGTATCTGACAATGCTAGTTATAAGTAGCAATGCTACTTATGTATCTCACAGTGCTAGATATAAGTAGCAATGCTACTTATGTATCTCACAGTGCTAGATATAAGTAGCAATGCTACTTATGTATCTCACAGTGCTAGATATAAGTAGCAATGCTACTTATGTATCTCACAGTGCTAGATATAAGTAGCAATGCTACTTATGTATCTCACAGTGCTAGTTATAAGTAGCAATGCTACTTATGTATCTCACAGTGCTAGATATAAGTAGCAATGCTACTTATGTATCTCACAGTGCTAGATATAAGTAGCAATGCTACTTATGTATCTCACAGTGCTAGATATAAGTAGCAATGCTACTTATGTATCTCACAGTGCTAGATATAAGTAGCAATGCTACTTATGTATCTCACAGTGCTAGATATAAGTATCAATGCTACTTATGTATCTCACAGTGCTAGATATAAGTAGCAATGCTACTTATGTATCTCACAGTGCTAGATATAAGTATCAATGCTACTTATGTATCTCACAGTGCTAGATATAAGTATCAATGCTACTTATGTATCTCACAGTGCTAGTTATAAGTAGCAATGCTACTTATGTATCTCACAATGCTAGTTATAAGTAGCAATGCTACTTATGTATCTGACAATGCTAGTTATAAGTAGCAATGCTACTTATGTATCTCACAGTGCTAGTTATAAGTAGCAATGCTACTTATGTATCTCACAATGCTAGTTATAAGTAGCAATGCTACTTATGTATCTCACAGTGCTAGATATAAGTAGCAATGCTACTTATGTATCTCACAGTGCTAGATATAAGTAGCAATGCTACTTATGTATCTCACAGTGCTAGATATAAGTAGCAATGCTACTTATGTATCTCACAGTGCTAGATATAAGTAGCAATGCTACTTATGTATCTCACAGTGCTAGTTATAAGTAGCAATGCTACTTATGTATCTCACAGTGCTAGATATAAGTAGCAATGCTACTTATGTATCTCACAGTGCTAGTTATAAGTAGCAATGCTACTTATGTATCTCACAGTGCTAGATATAAGTAGCAATGCTACTTATGTATCTGACAATGCTAGTTATAAGTAGCAATGCTACTTATGTATCTCACAGTGCTAGTTATAAGTAGCAATGCTACTTATGTATCTCACAATGCTAGTTATAAGTAGCAATGCTACTTATGTATCTCACAATGCTAGATATAAGTAGCAATGCTACTTATGTATCTGACAATGCTAGTTATAAGTAGCAATGCTACTTATGTATCTCACAGTGCTAGATATAAGTAGCAATGCTACTTATGTATCTCACAGTGCTAGATATAAGTAGCAATGCTACTTATGTATCTCACAGTGCTAGATATAAGTATCAATGCTACTTATGTATCTCACAGTGCTAGATATAAGTATCAATGCTACTTATGTATCTCACAGTGCTAGTTATAAGTAGCAATGCTACTTATGTATCTCACAATGCTAGTTATAAGTAGCAATGCTACTTATGTATCTGACAATGCTAGTTATAAGTAGCAATGCTACTTATGTATCTCACAGTGCTAGTTATAAGTAGCAATGCTACTTATGTATCTCACAGTGCTAGATATAAGTAGCAAAGCTACTTATGTATCTCACAGTGCTAGATATAAGTAGCAATGCTACTTATGTATCTCACAGTGCTAGATATAAGTAGCAATGCTACTTATGTATCTCACAGTGCTAGATATAAGTAGCAATGCTACTTATGTATCTCACAGTGCTAGTTATAAGTAGCAATGCTACTTATGTATCTCACAGTGCTAGATATAAGTAGCAATGCTACTTATGTATCTGACAATGCTAGTTATAAGTAGCAATGCTACTTATGTATCTCACAGTGCTAGTTATAAGTAGCAATGCTACTTATGTATCTCACAATGCTAGTTATAAGTAGCAATGCTACTTATGTATCTCACAGTGCTAGATATAAGTATCAATGCTACTTATGTATCTCACAGTGCTAGATATAAGTATCAATGCTACTTATGTATCTCACAGTGCTAGTTATAAGTAGCAATGCTACTTATGTATCTCACAGTGCTAGATATAAGTAGCAATGCTACTTATGTATCTCACAGTGCTAGTTATAAGTAGCAATGCTACTTATGTATCTCACAGTGCTAGATATAAGTAGCAATGCTACTTATGTATCTGACAATGCTAGTTATAAGTAGCAATGCTACTTATGTATCTCACAGTGCTAGTTATAAGTAGCAATGCTACTTATGTATCTCACAATGCTAGTTATAAGTAGCAATGCTACTTATGTATCTCACAATGCTAGATATAAGTAGCAATGCTACTTATGTATCTGACAATGCTAGTTATAAGTAGCAATGCTACTTATGTATCTCACAGTGCTAGATATAAGTAGCAATGCTACTTATGTATCTGACAATGCTAGGTATAAGTAGCAATGCTACTTATGTATCTGACAATGCTAGTTATAAGTAGCAATGCTACTTATGTATCTCACAGTGCTAGTTATAAGTAGCAATGCTACTTATGTATCTCACAATGCTAGTTATAAGTAGCAATGCTACTTATGTATCTCACAGTGCTAGATATAAGTATCAATGCTACTTATGTATCTCACAGTGCTAGATATAAGTATCAATGCTACTTATGTATCTCACAGTGCTAGTTATAAGTAGCAATGCTACTTATGTATCTCACAGTGCTAGATATAAGTAGCAATGCTACTTATGTATCTCACAGTGCTAGTTATAAGTAGCAATGCTACTTATGTATCTCACAGTGCTAGATATAAGTAGCAATGCTACTTATGTATCTGACAATGCTAGTTATAAGTAGCAATGCTACTTATGTATCTCACAGTGCTAGTTATAAGTAGCAATGCTACTTATGTATCTCACAATGCTAGTTATAAGTAGCAATGCTACTTATGTATCTCACAATGCTAGATATAAGTAGCAATGCTACTTATGTATCTGACAATGCTAGTTATAAGTAGCAATGCTACTTATGTATCTCACAGTGCTAGATATAAGTAGCAATGCTACTTATGTATCTGACAATGCTAGGTATAAGTAGCAATGCTACTTATGTATCTCACAGTGCTAGTTATAAGTAGCAATGCTACTTATGTATCTCACAGTGCTAGATATAAGTAGCAATGCTACTTATGTATCTGACAATGCTAGTTATAAGTAGCAATGCTACTTATGTATCTCACAATGCTAGATATAAGTAGCAATGCTACTTATGTATCTGACAATGCTAGTTATAAGTAGCAATGCTACTTATGTATCTCACAGTGCTAGATATAAGTAGCAATGCTACTTATGTATCTCACAGTGCTAGATATAAGTAGCAATGCTACTTATGTATCTGACAATGCTAGTTATAAGTAGCAATGCTACTTATGTATCTCACAATGCTAGATATAAGTAGCAATGCTACTTATGTATCTGACAATGCTAGTTATAAGTAGCAATGCTACTTATGTATCTCACAATGCTAGTTATAAGTAGCAATGCTACTTATGTATCTCACAATGCTAGATATAAGTAGCAATGCTACTTATGTATCTGACAATGCTAGTTATAAGTAGCAATGCTACTTATGTATCTCACAGTGCTAGATATAAGTAGCAATGCTACTTATGTATCTGACAATGCTAGGTATAAGTAGCAATGCTACTTATGTATCTCACAGTGCTAGTTATAAGTAGCAATGCTACTTATGTATCTCACAGTGCTAGATATAAGTAGCAATGCTACTTATGTATCTGACAATGCTAGTTATAAGTAGCAATGCTACTTATGTATCTCACAATGCTAGATATAAGTAGCAATGCTACTTATGTATCTGACAATGCTAGTTATAAGTAGCAATGCTACTTATGTATCTCACAGTGCTAGATATAAGTAGCAATGCTACTTATGTATCTCACAGTGCTAGATATAAGTAGCAATGCTACTTATGTATCTGACAATGCTAGTTATAAGTAGCAATGCTACTTATGTATCTCACAATGCTAGATATAAGTAGCAATGCTACTTATGTATCTGACAATGCTAGTTATAAGTAGCAATGCTACTTATGTATCTCACAGTGCTAGATATAAGTAGCAATGCTACTTATGTATCTCACAGTGCTAGATATAAGTAGCAATGCTACTTATGTATCTGACAATGCTAGTTATAAGTAGCAATGCTACTTATGTATCTCACAGTGCTAGATATAAGTAGCAATGCTACTTATGTATCTCACAGTGCTAGATATAAGTAGCAATGCTACTTATGTATCTCACAGTGCTAGATATAAGTATCAATGCTACTTATGTATCTCACAGTGCTAGATATAAGTATCAATGCTACTTATGTATCTCACAGTGCTAGTTATAAGTAGCAATGCTACTTATGTATCTCACAATGCTAGTTATAAGTAGCAATGCTACTTATGTATCTGACAATGCTAGTTATAAGTAGCAATGCTACTTATGTATCTCACAGTGCTAGTTATAAGTAGCAATGCTACTTATGTATCTCACAGTGCTAGATATAAGTAGCAAAGCTACTTATGTATCTCACAGTGCTAGATATAAGTAGCAATGCTACTTATGTATCTCACAGTGCTAGATATAAGTAGCAATGCTACTTATGTATCTCACAGTGCTAGATATAAGTAGCAATGCTACTTATGTATCTCACAGTGCTAGTTATAAGTAGCAATGCTACTTATGTATCTCACAGTGCTAGATATAAGTAGCAATGCTACTTATGTATCTGACAATGCTAGTTATAAGTAGCAATGCTACTTATGTATCTCACAGTGCTAGTTATAAGTAGCAATGCTACTTATGTATCTCACAATGCTAGTTATAAGTAGCAATGCTACTTATGTATCTCACAGTGCTAGATATAAGTATCAATGCTACTTATGTATCTCACAGTGCTAGATATAAGTATCAATGCTACTTATGTATCTCACAGTGCTAGTTATAAGTAGCAATGCTACTTATGTATCTCACAGTGCTAGATATAAGTAGCAATGCTACTTATGTATCTCACAGTGCTAGTTATAAGTAGCAATGCTACTTATGTATCTCACAGTGCTAGATATAAGTAGCAATGCTACTTATGTATCTGACAATGCTAGTTATAAGTAGCAATGCTACTTATGTATCTCACAGTGCTAGTTATAAGTAGCAATGCTACTTATGTATCTCACAATGCTAGTTATAAGTAGCAATGCTACTTATGTATCTCACAATGCTAGATATAAGTAGCAATGCTACTTATGTATCTGACAATGCTAGTTATAAGTAGCAATGCTACTTATGTATCTCACAGTGCTAGATATAAGTAGCAATGCTACTTATGTATCTGACAATGCTAGGTATAAGTAGCAATGCTACTTATGTATCTCACAGTGCTAGTTATAAGTAGCAATGCTACTTATGTATCTCACAGTGCTAGATATAAGTAGCAATGCTACTTATGTATCTGACAATGCTAGTTATAAGTAGCAATGCTACTTATGTATCTCACAATGCTAGATATAAGTAGCAATGCTACTTATGTATCTGACAATGCTAGTTATAAGTAGCAATGCTACTTATGTATCTCACAGTGCTAGATATAAGTAGCAATGCTACTTATGTATCTCACAGTGCTAGATATAAGTAGCAATGCTACTTATGTATCTGACAATGCTAGTTATAAGTAGCAATGCTACTTATGTATCTCACAATGCTAGATATAAGTAGCAATGCTACTTATGTATCTGACAATGCTAGTTATAAGTAGCAATGCTACTTATGTATCTCACAGTGCTAGATATAAGTAGCAATGCTACTTATGTATCTCACAGTGCTAGATATAAGTAGCAATGCTACTTATGTATCTGACAATGCTAGTTATAAGTAGCAATGCTACTTATGTATCTCACAGTGCTAGATATAAGTAGCAATGCTACTTATGTATCTCACAGTGCTAGATATAAGTAGCAATGCTACTTATGTATCTCACAGTGCTAGATATAAGTATCAATGCTACTTATGTATCTCACAGTGCTAGATATAAGTATCAATGCTACTTATGTATCTCACAGTGCTAGTTATAAGTAGCAATGCTACTAATGTATCTCACAATGCTAGTTATAAGTAGCAATGCTACTTATGTATCTGACAATGCTAGTTATAAGTAGCAATGCTACTTATGTATCTCACAGTGCTAGTTATAAGTAGCAATGCTACTTATGTATCTCACAGTGCTAGATATAAGTAGCAAAGCTACTTATGTATCTCACAGTGCTAGATATAAGTAGCAATGCTACTTATGTATCTCACAGTGCTAGATATAAGTAGCAATGCTACTTATGTATCTCACAGTGCTAGATATAAGTAGCAATGCTACTTATGTATCTCACAGTGCTAGTTATAAGTAGCAATGCTACTTATGTATCTCACAGTGCTAGATATAAGTAGCAATGCTACTTATGTATCTCACAGTGCTAGTTATAAGTAGCAATGCTACTTATGTATCTCACAGTGCTAGATATAAGTAGCAATGCTACTTATGTATCTGACAATGCTAGTTATAAGTAGCAATGCTACTTATGTATCTCACAGTGCTAGTTATAAGTAGCAATGCTACTTATGTATCTCACAATGCTAGTTATAAGTAGCAATGCTACTTATGTATCTCACAATGCTAGATATAAGTAGCAATGCTACTTATGTATCTGACAATGCTAGTTATAAGTAGCAATGCTACTTATGTATCTCACAGTGCTAGATATAAGTAGCAATGCTACTTATGTATCTCACAGTGCTAGATATAAGTAGCAATGCTACTTATGTATCTCACAGTGCTAGATATAAGTATCAATGCTACTTATGTATCTCACAGTGCTAGATATAAGTATCAATGCTACTTATGTATCTCACAGTGCTAGTTATAAGTAGCAATGCTACTTATGTATCTCACAATGCTAGTTATAAGTAGCAATGCTACTTATGTATCTGACAATGCTAGTTATAAGTAGCAATGCTACTTATGTATCTCACAGTGCTAGTTATAAGTAGCAATGCTACTTATGTATCTCACAGTGCTAGATATAAGTAGCAAAGCTACTTATGTATCTCACAGTGCTAGATATAAGTAGCAATGCTACTTATGTATCTCACAGTGCTAGATATAAGTAGCAATGCTACTTATGTATCTCACAGTGCTAGATATAAGTAGCAATGCTACTTATGTATCTCACAGTGCTAGTTATAAGTAGCAATGCTACTTATGTATCTCACAGTGCTAGATATAAGTAGCAATGCTACTTATGTATCTGACAATGCTAGTTATAAGTAGCAATGCTACTTATGTATCTCACAGTGCTAGTTATAAGTAGCAATGCTACTTATGTATCTGACAATGCTAGTTATAAGTAGCAATGCTACTTATGTATCTCACAGTGCTAGTTATAAGTAGCAATGCTACTTATGTATCTCACAGTGCTAGATATAAGTAGCAATGCTACTTATGTATCTCACAGTGCTAGTTATAAGTAGCAATGCTACTTATGTATCTCACAGTGCTAGATATAAGTAGCAATGCTACTTATGTATCTGACAATGCTAGTTATAAGTAGCAATGCTACTTATGTATCTCACAGTGCTAGTTATAAGTAGCAATGCTACTTATGTATCTCACAATGCTAGTTATAAGTAGCAATGCTACTTATGTATCTCACAATGCTAGATATAAGTAGCAATGCTACTTATGTATCTGACAATGCTAGTTATAAGTAGCAATGCTACTTATGTATCTCACAGTGCTAGATATAAGTAGCAATGGTACTTATGTATCTGACAATGCTAGGTATAAGTAGCAATGCTACTTATGTATCTCACAGTGCTAGTTATAAGTAGCAATGCTACTTATGTATCTCACAGTGCTAGATATAAGTAGCAATGCTACTTATGTATCTGACAATGCTAGTTATAAGTAGCAATGCTACTTATGTATCTCACAGTGCTAGATATAAGTATCAATGCTACTTATGTATCTCACAGTGCTAGATATAAGTAGCAATGCTACTTATGTATCTGACAATGCTAGTTATAAGTAGCAATGCTACTTATGTATCTCACAGTGCTAGATATAAGTAGCAATGCTACTTATGTATCTCACAGTGCTAGATATAAGTAGCAATGCTACTTATGTATCTCACAGTGCTAGATATAAGTATCAATGCTACTTATGTATCTCACAGTGCTAGATATAAGTATCAATGCTACTTATGTATCTCACAGTGCTAGATATAAGTAGCAATGCTACTTATGTATCTCACAGTGCTAGTTATAAGTAGCAATGCTACTTATGTATCTCACAATGCTAGTTATAAGTAGCAATGCTACTTATGTATCTCACAGTGCTAGATATAAGTATCAATGCTACTTATGTATCTCACAATGCTAGATATAAGTAGCAATGCTACTTATGTATCTCACAGTGCTAGTTATAAGTAGCAATGCTACTTATGTATCTCACAGTGCTAGATATAAGTAGCAATGCTACTTATGTATCTCACAGTGCTAGTTATAAGTAGCAATGCTACTTATGTATCTCACAGTGCTAGTTATAAGTAGCAATGCTACTTATGTATCTGACAATGCTAGTTATAAGTAGCAATGCTACTTATGTATCTCACAGTGCTAGTTATAAGTAGCAATGCTACTTATGTATCTCACAATGCTAGTTATAAGTAGCAATGCTACTTATGTATCTCACAGTGCTAGTTATAAGTATCAATGCTACTTATGTATCTCACAGTGCTAGTTATAAGTAGCAATGCTACTTATGTATCTCACAGTGCTAGTTATAAGTAGCAATGCTACTTATGTATCTCACAGTGCTAGTTATAAGTAGCAATGCTACTTATGTATCTGACAATGCTAGTTATAAGTAGCAATGCTACTTATGTATCTCACAGTGCTAGTTATAAGTAGCAATGCTACTTATGTATCTCACAATGCTAGTTATAAGTAGCAATGCTACTTATGTATCTCACAGTGCTAGTTATAAGTATCAATGCTACTTATGTATCTCACAGTGCTAGTTATAAGTAGCAATGCTACTTATGTATCTCACAGTGCTAGTTATAAGTAGCAATGCTACTTATGTATCTCACAGTGCTAGATATAAGTAGCAATGCTACTTATGTATCTCACAGTGCTAGATATAAGTAGCAATGCTACTTATGTATCTCACAGTGCTAGTTATAAGTAGCAATGCTACTTATGTATCTCACAATGCTAGTTATAAGTAGCAATGCTACTTATGTATCTCACAGTGCTAGTTATAAGTATCAATGCTACTTATGTATCTCACAGTGCTAGTTATAAGTAGCAATGCTACTTATGTATCTCACAGTGCTAGTTATAAGTAGCAATGCTACTTATGTATCTCACAGTGCTAGATATAAGTATCAATGTCAATTAATAATAACTATTTTTGCAACGTGTCCCCTATGGGGCTCCGTACTCTCTCTATTATGCTATAATGAAACCATGTGGTTACTGGAATTCAAACACCTTGCTTACTATAGTCGACAATGGCAAAAGATTATATGACAATTTGAACTGGTGGGTTTTTTGAGGGAAAGGAAGAGATTGTCATTTATTTTCAGAAAATCCATGAGTTCAACTAACAGCAATGATAAATTTTAAGTATTCTCAGGTCTCCTTAGCTAGCTAACGGTTATCTACTTCACACTCTTCAAAGAGAAGCCCGAGTTCACGCAGATATGCGTCTAGTTACAGGCCTTAATTGACAACTTGATGAAAAAAACTGCACCTAACAAAACTGATAACACTGCTGGTAAGTAGAGTGGAGTGGCTTTCATTCCAAACAATGTTCTAAATCAGTACACCAACCTGACCAAGATGGTGCCAAACCTTAGGAATATGTTTGATCGACATCATAAACAATTTCAAGACATGGTAAGTAGTAATGAATAATCATTGGACGTTTTGTTAGGTAGGATTCTTGAAGCTTCAAACTTGTTCTAGGAACAAAAGTCTGTATACAAAATGAATGTCTGGCCAAAATGAAATGCGCGTCGAAGTTTGGCGACGTTTCCAACAGCCTTAGATCGTCTTCTTGTGATAAATGACAAGGAAAACAAGCAACAACAAAAAATCTCTTTTATTTATTTTAAATCGAATTGGAATTTAGACGTTGATTTTTCAAAGGTAACCAACAAACAACTCTACTGACACACGACACCGAGTCCGGGATTCGAACCCGTAGTGCTTTCCAGCTGAGTTGATCGCGTTCCCTGACTGAAATTATGGGTAAATTCTTGGATTTTCTTGGCACGAATTTGACTGAAAATGCCAATTAATATATAATGTCACATCCTTATTGGCCACTTTGGAAACGAGCAAGGGACTGTTTGAAATTAAATCTAATAAGCAAATAAGTTTTGTCATCTGATAAAGCATCTCAAGATTAGTAAGTCTGGCAAATTTGAACATTACTGAAGGAAAAGAAGCAGAGATACAAGCCTTCAAAAGTGTTGAAAATTTACAAAGAATGTATGGTTACAGTGGACGGTCCCTTGCTCGTTTCCAAAGTGGCCAATTCCTGATTGGTTGACCTTGAATTTGCTCTAAAGGTTAAGTCAGGTGGTTGGTGAACGCTTAAACAAAGAAATGATACTCTTAGGAATGGCACGTGGTCTGAAAAACATTGTAACGCAATGAATAAGGTCAATTCTTGGAATCTTTCTCTATACGAGTTACCGCATAATTTATTTATTCCTATTTCAGATGGCACTCGATCTTGTTCTTTCTTAAATCATTGTTAACCGAGTTAACTGTGCTTAAAAGTCTCGATTTAAACCTCCATTCCTTACTCTCTCGTTTCTGTGCCGAAACAATACTGCGTAGCCTTCGGGTGACGCAGCGGGAAGGACAGCGGTAAGAGCACTCACCTGGGAAGCAAGGGTGAGGCAGCGGTGAGAGCGGATCGCGCAGAAAGCTCAATGTTCGCTTTGTGAACGTCAAAATTTATTACATCAAACCCATCTTCAGTCACTAGCTAAAAATCTGTCTTTTAACTTCCTCGCAGGTACTACCAGCGCTACAGCAAAAGCAGCGGTCCCTACTAACACTGCCGTAGCACCACTATGAACAACAGAACAAGAAGATCCGGCCCTGAATGAGAACAAAGCGTATGGCAGAGGATGAAGACACTGACCTGGACCCATGGAGAGACGATGGCACAGACCAAATACCTCAAGATCGTGCAAATATTTTTAACGAGAATACAGACAAGTAAATTAGTGCTAACGTTATGGTGGCACATATCTGACTAAATGAACATTTATTCCATTGAAATTCTTCAATAAATAATTTGTAAATAGATTGATAATATTAATATTATCCCAGGGCCTAATGGGATTGGTGATCTTCCATTGCTTGGTTGGTTGCACTGCAACCTACTCTTGTCGTATACGATCGGTAATGTGGAAGTCAATTTTTTACTGATTGGTTAACTGATAAGGTTATGTCAGACAATTATGCTCCACGTGAACAAAGGCTTTTGTCAGCTACACCCATCTCCCTCCTGAGCAATATAAACAGACTCAGTATTGCAATAGACAATTTTCGAGATGCGCGACCGCTTTCAAAAATATCGCAGGCTCAGACATGATCTCGAGGCATTTTCGAACAGGTCCAATAGCGCGCGTGATCTTGCCCAAAAATGCCTCTTTTTCATGTCTGCGCCTGCGATATTTTTGAAAGCGCTCCCACATCCCGAAAATGGTCTATTATCACCTAGGTGTGATAAAAGTTATATTTCAAAAATGAGTAAGAGTGTTTCATTAGGGTTTCTAAACACGAGAAAACACGAAGCACGAGTTTTTGGAATGACTTCTTAATCGAGAAAATAATTCATTATGTAGGAATGGAGATAGTTCTTTATACTATAGTACGTCATTCATTATGTTGCCTGGGATTATGAGAGTTCTCTTGAATTCCTCTCTTTCTTTCTTTCTTTCTTTCTTTCTTTCTTTCTTTCTTTCTTTCTGCCTGCCTGCCTGCCTGCCTGCCTGCCTGCCTGCCTGCCTGCCTGCCTGCCTGCCTGCCTGCCTGCCTGCCTGCCTGCCTGCCTGCCTGCCTGTCTGTCTGTCTGTCTGTCTGTCTTTCTAGAATGATTAATTAATTGAGCCAAGGCTAAACCAGGATTAGCGATTCTTTGTCTGCAAGTGTTGGTATTAGCATTGCAAATGAGAATGGATTGAGTCACAAACAAGCTTTAGTCAGGTATTAGATATTGTCATGGCGCCTGCCAAGTTGACGCTTGTAACCAACTTGTCTTGCCAGCCGTTAGCTCGATCGAGAGTTTGTGTACTTTATCTCAGAGTCTTTTATTACTTTTTGAATTATTCTCTTCACGACTTAAAGAGAGATATGATAGAAAATTAATCACAAACAACAGATGTTGGTTTAAGGCGCCATTACACAGTGCAATTTTCTCTGCAACTTGTCTCGCAACGGCGTTGCGACCCAAGTTGCACGAAGCATTGCACCGTGTAACCTACAGTGCAATTTGAAAAAATGTTGCGAGACAAGTTGCAGCAATCGTTTCTACTTTCGGCAACGATTGCGTCTCCGTTGCACCGTATAAACGCTCTTGCGCAACAAGTTGCCGAGAAAATTGGACCGTGTAATGGCGCCTTCAAGCTCTAGACTAGCGGAACAAGAATTTACTATTATTCGGCGGGTTTTTGTTCCTAGTAATACCATGATCTCCTCGGAGTTCATTGTTTTTGGAGGGACGTTTAATGGCTAACATCCCTCCTTCATGAATAGGATGAGGGAAATTTAGAAACTAAATTTCCCTCATGCATATCAATGAGGGAAATTTAGAGACTAAATTTCCCTCATCTTATTCATGAGGTTGTCCCTCATGCAACCCAATCATCGGGACACCGAGTCTGATTATTTTTAATCAGGATGTATGTGGTCCTTCTACAAGCTATATTCAATGTGGGATAGAGAAATTTGTCTTTGGGCCTAAGTGAACACGCTAAAACGATATTCGCGCATGCGTAAACGATGTTGTTGGTCACCATTTGATTTCAAACAAAACGTTTTCCCATGAGACGCATTATGGATTGGACACATCAGTTTATTGTACTAACAATGAACATTCCTCAGCGTTCCCCAGAGTAGGGAGTCATCAAGGCTCTTTCAACGAATTCTCTTTAATATATTCTGATTTAAAGCTCATTTAGATCATAATTCTTGATGTTTTCCTCGGAAATCATGGTATTACAAACTAATACCATGGCAATTTCGGGATATTAGTGATTAAATGTCCCTCGGCTTCGGGGACATTTGTATAGGAAATCGCACGACCTCGAGTACAATTTGGAAATTAATAGGTACGAGTAATGTTTTGAAAGTTCTTGTAATTGCACGAGCCTTTAGGCGAGTGCAATTAAAGAACTTTCAAAACATTACGAGTGCCTATTAATTCCAAATTGTACGAGAAGGTCGTGCGATTTTTTATTTATAGTTCACTCAACAAAATTTTATAGAACATGCGAAGCGAAGGCATTGATCCATCTTCATTTGCCTTTGCTATAACCGACCCTTCTCCAAGAACGCTAAGTCAAGAACAGCATAGAAAGTGTTAACGTTGTAGAGGCCACAAATGTAATAACTGGCCTCAAATGTAATAACTGGCTTCAAATGTAATAACTGTTGGCCTCAAATGTAATAACTGGCCTCAAATGTAATAACTGTTGGCCTCAAATGTAATAACTGGCCTCAAATGTAATAACTGTTGGCCTCAAATGTAATAACTATATATTGAGAAAAACAAACATGAAAACAAAAACAAACAAACAGTTGATACCTTTATAGAAGCGTAGAAACGAGTTAATGTAAGGGGTCACTCACTCACTGAGGTGTTAGCAGATCAATATTTAAATAACTATCAATCGTCTCACGTCGTCTGCTTGCAAACGCTACGTGAAATTTACTTTCGGATTTTGTACGAATTTGATGTTTCTCGAAGCTTTATTGCACAATAACTTAATAATAGGAATCTGTATTTTTTTTTGTTCTATGCAGGATGATATTGGCACTGGGCATGACCTATAATTATGATCACATGCACACGCACACATAGGCCTTTGTCATGTCCCATTTAGTTAACATAGAAGAAATGAACATCAGAAGCATATGATTATAACTTCATGTTTCAATCTTTATTTTATTACAACGACTGAACTGCGGAAAACTATACAGAAATTTGCTCGGGAATTTATAATATTTCATGGCTAAATCAAGCATATAATTGGTATGGAACTATCAAATTCAAATATTTGTATCAAATGTATTTATGTATAAAAAACATAGTAAGAATAAACTACAATAAATGATCACAAAGCCACATATTAACGATGCTGTATAAACAAATCTATCTAACAACGAGCCAGTTTAACAACGTGGTAACCTAACAACACAAAAGATAGTTTAAGCATCACGTTAACGGCGAACGCCAAACACGTCAGATTGAACAGCAGCAACAACAGTAACAATATTTTACAGGGAAAACCTTCCAAACAAATATTTACCAGGTATGTTTTTAAAAGCTAGAAAGTGACGTACTTTAAGTACAAACGCGAATCGGTCAAACTTTTTAAAGTATAACTTCAGCCATGCAGGTAACCTTCGATTAAAAGATCACTTTTTCCAATATGTGTTTTTAATTTCAAACCATCCATGTTCCTGTGGGTGCAGCTTAAGCCAAGCCTGGTGCCACCGTGGTGAGTTTATTGTTTCACGCAGGTGCAAAACAATACCACTTCCTTTACCTTTAAGCAAAATTATTTTTCGGACACTGATAACGATAGGTTGGGAAGAAATGTCCGGGAGATAAATCCTTGGACAGGATAATTTTGAAACTATGGATCTAAAAAATTTGTTTACACTTCCCAAGGAACATCGCATGAAGGGAAAGGCACACAAAGTAAGTTTGATTATCAGTTCCAGGACATCATTATTGAGGTATTGATAATGGGCTTCATCTTCGATGCTCTCTGTACGTTGTGGTTTCTCTGCTTTACCCCTTTGACGTTTATCATCGGCATTATGCTGCTCTTGCGCTTCTTCTTCATGACAACCATCTTCAATGATATCATAAGAGCCATTTTCAGGGTGATCTGTGATACCAAAGGTGCTTATATTATCCGAAAAGCATGGAGTCAGACTTGCGTAGTGTTCTCCATGGTTTTCTGCAAAATGACCAAGGTAGATGCTTGCAGAAGCGATGCTGTCACAAGGGCTAAATTCGTGATGAGCCTCATCTCCAAGAGAAGAGATCACATGGATGTTAACATTGTAGAGATTTGCTGCAGCATATACAGTCAACTGATCACCAAATGTATGGTTTTGCAACATATATGAAAGATATTCCTCCCATGAGTTGTGTTCCGGAACAAGTTCAAAGAGTGGAAACCCATCGGCATGGACAGGGTTATTTGCCAGATATCTCACGATTTCTTCCCTCAGTGTTTCTGGAGACCTGAAGATGCCAACGCTACTCAAGAGATGTGCCAATGCAGAAAACTGACAACTTCCATCCCCAGGGGGATTGTACGTAATACGAAATCCTTGATCTTCGATGATTTTTCCGTAATCTTCTGTTGTCATGGCTATAAGAAATTTTTTACGGTGAGTTTCATTCTTCTTCTTAGATAACCTATCAATTCGTTGTTTGTTCCGTTCTTCTTCCAGGGTAAAGGTTTTTCCGAAATCTTTTTTTCTCATGACTATAAGAAATTTTTTATGGTGAGTGTCTTTCTTCTTCATAGATAACCTAGCAATTCGTTGTTTGTTCCTTTCTTCTTTCAGGGTAAGGCTCGTTAAATCGTCAACATTAATCCACTTTTCCTCTTTTTTCCCATTTATTGGTGAGGTGAACAACACCTTATATATATGCTTCTTAAGATTTCTCTTTTGTATGACTGCCTCTGTAACATGACGCTTCTTATGTAGTCGTCCTTTTCCAGGAAGACGGACATAAACTTTTTCCCCAACAGAATATTTTGATGGGGGATTTGCTCTTGCATATGTTTTTTTCATTCGTTTGTTGCATCTTGCTGTTGCTGTATAAGCATCCCTTCGAACTGCAATCACATTATTTTTACGCTTTTTGCGATCTTTCTTTGAAGGATTGTAACTTTTTCTCCTCTCGTTACCACGTAGCTCTTTTTCCATACCAGGAGTCGATAGTCTATCAAGGGAATTACTTTTTCGCCCAAAGTATACCTCAAAGGGCGTTTTGTATCCAAGTACTTCCTTTGGATCTTCATTAAGGATGCGTTGGTAACTGCTTAGATTATCAACCCAGTTAACGCCAGTATTTTTCATTTTTAGAAAGTCGTACTCTATTTTTGATCGAAGTGACCTATGACTTCTCTCGACTTTTCCTTGAGATTGTGGATGGTAAGGCCGACTGTATATCAATTTAATTTTCAAACGGCGACATAATCTCTTAACGGCTCCCTTAAATTCTCCGCCCTGGTCACTTTGAATGATAGACGGCGGCCCATGCTCTATGTAAATGCTTTCCAGCTCATTTGCAACAATCTTGCTACTTTTTTCACTCAATGCACGGAGCCAGATGAAGCGACTAAAAACATCAATAACTGATAATACATATCGATACGACTTTTTATGTGAACCTGACACTGTTCCACTTTTGCCCATATCCATTAAGTCGATTTGATGTCTTGTTTGAACATCTCGTGCTCGTATTGGTTTGAGCGTAGCTTTGTTAAGAAACTTTGCATTTTTCTTGTAGTGAAGTTTATCGCAGTTCAATATATCTTGAACTTTAGCTCTGCTTAAGCCGACAAAGGAATGCCGTAGATTACTGACTAACTTTCTTGCACCTGACCCCTTTGTACGTTCCACTTCATCCGATACGATTTTATTAACTTCCGAGGATCGAAGTATTCGGCGATCCTGAAAATAAAGATATTCTTCGCCGTTTTCTTTTCGAAAAGTTATTTTTCCTTTTGCTCTCCAATACCTGACAGACGCAGTACGCTCTGCTTTGGTTCTCTCTTTAACTGGTGGAAGAGAGTCGCCTTTGGAAATCCTGAGAAGACAATCGTAGATTTCATCTGCAATTGCTGTCGGTTTTCGCTTGCCTTTCACTGCTTCTACTTCACAATTACTAACCAGGAAAATCCAAGCATAAATGAGAAAAATGAATATTGGCTTCATAGTTTTACAAAGCTTGCCAAGATTGTCAAATCAAAGTGTGCGGATGTTTGTCTGGAAGATATTTGATGCGTAGACGATAAGAGAAGGATGTCTAGACAATGTCTAGAAGATGTCTGCACATCAGGCGGCTTGTTAAGAAAAAAAAGTACTCAAAAGGGTGTACACTACCCTCCCAAAATACCCCCTGCACATTCCGTAATTATATATTAATTAATATTATTATCATTGTTATTGTTAATTATGATTATAATTATTTATTATTTTATTGTGATTATTTATTAATTATTGTTATTATTATATTAAGAGTTATTTTTTCATTATTATTATTACTACTACTACTATTACTACTACTACTACTACTACTACTACTACTTCTATTACTACTACTACTACTACTACTACTACTACTACTACTTCTATTACTACTACTACTTCTATTACTACTACTGCTACTACTACTACTACTACTACTTCTATTACTACTACTACTACTACTACTACTACTACTTCTATTACTACTACTACTACTACTACTACTACTATTACTTCTATTACTACTACTACTACTACTACTACTATTACTTCTATTACTACTACTACTACTACTACTACTACTTCTATTACTACTACTACTACTACTACTACTACTTCTATTACTACTACTACTACTACTACTACTACTACTTCTATTACTACTACTACTACTACTTCTATTACTACTACTACTACTACTACTACTACTACTTCTATTACTACTACTACTACTACTTCTATTACTACTACTACTACTACTACTACTACAACTTCTATTACTACTACTACTACTACTACTACTACTACTTCTATTACTACTTCTATTACTACTACTACTACTACTACTACTACTACTACTACTACTACTACTACTACTACTACTACTACTTCTATTACTACTACTACTACTACTACTTCTATTACTACTACTACTACTACTACTACTACTACTACTACTTCTATTACTACTACCACTACTACTACCACTACCACTACCACTACCACTACCACTACCACTACCACTACCACTACCACTACCACTACCACTACCACTACCACTACCACTACCACTACCACTACCACTACCACTACCACTACTACTACTACTACTACTACTACTACTACTACTACTACTTCTATTACTACTCCTGCTGCTGCTGCTGCTGCTGCTATTATTTTTCTCAATATATAGTTATTACATTTGAGGCCAACAGTTATTACATTTGAGGCCAGTTATTACATTTGAGGCCAACAGTTATTACATTTGAAGCCAGTTATTACATTTGAGGCCAGTTATTACATTTGTGGCCTCTACAAACGTTGCTGTAAAACCTTTTTAGATTAGTATTTTATGTATGATTTGAACTACAAAATACTAGAAAATAATTTTACATCTCAAGTAAAAAGCCATTTTAATGCATGTTTACAACTATTGAATGACAGTACTGACAGCTAAACAGCGAATCAAGAAGCGACTTTTCTTTGAAAACGTACTGTGTGAAAACTAAGCGAAAGTTGAGAGTTTACAGTTCGCTAATATAAGTTTTTTTCCTCTTAGCATTTGCTAATAACTGCAAAAAACACAATTTCAAAAATACTTTCTTTGAAAACAAGTTAGCTGGACAACATCAAAAGGGATAAAAGCGACAAATATGTCGTTCAAGTTAAAAGTTTTGAAGTACAGCTTGCCGTGAACGAGTCGTCAGTGATCAGACCATGTGCTTTGGATATTATTCCCTCCTGTACCTTGAAGAATTTCGCTGCTATTTTCTTTGAATGGTGAATTATCTGAAGATTTTATTATTTCAAGACTGGATTGATAACTTAGGATCAATTAACTCGTGATAAATAGCTGAATTCGTCTCTCTACAACTACTCGACAGTTTGCCGGTAAGATTTGATCTTAACTATTTTAAAACAAAAAACGAGCCTCTACTCGCTGTGTTTTTTCGCTAAACGGAAAGAAATTTGCTTTAAAACTATTGTTAGCTGTTTTTTTTCATATTGTACAATTATTGTAGATGTGGTGTTGAATTTATTTTTCGAGAAGACCACAGAAGACAACAGCTAGTAAAACGAGAACATTCAAAACTCCAACTCAAATTGTTTGGCGAAAACTAGAAAGAAAAAACGACTTTCTACTACAAAACCTATAGTTCACCTTCCCCACGCCGCCGCAAAAAATGAGCTCATGTTTCGAAACGTTGCCTTCACTCACAACTAATCTTTTCTACATTCTGTATGTATCATACCGTTCGTTATACAGTCGTTAAAAAATTACACATCTCTTAAACAACCTCTCTCCCCCTCATCGCCAACTATTCCGGTCTTGTGCGCCCGTTTTGCTTCAGCGGTAATCATAATAAATGCACTAGATTGTTCCTGTTTTTTACATATTCTAGGCTGTTAATATCTTCATCTTTTAAAGCAACCTGGAGGTTGGTAAGATCTAAATTTGTCAAGAAATCCGACATGAAGAAGGCAGTGTTGTTTCGAAAAAAATTAATTTTCCCGCAAACGTCTCTGGATTTCGCGGGCATTTTGACCGGAAGTAAAATTGTCACAGGTTTAACTGCTGACAACATAACTCGCTTTGCAGTAATCCCAAAATGAATTGTGGCATTGGAAAGCTGAGTTTCCGATGTAAATTGTGGTACCATGATTGTCCTACTTTTCTCGGTTTTTTTTCGGGTAAACAATCGCTCATGATTTCGGACTGTGACGTGAACAAGAGACAGCGGAGACTGATGACGAACCAGGTTTGGGACTTTTCAATTTTTATGCGTTTTTAGACGAAAAAACGAAAAGTAAATATTCTTGTTTTGAGCTTCAAAATTTGGTATTTGGTTGGCAAACGGGTCTAGTTTATTGATCCGGTCCGGCAAATGAAATTCCAATCCTTGAAGTATACTTTCCAGACTTGTTTTTTCCTCATTTTCATCAAATTTCACTATAGGCACAAAGGAATGTATGGGATGAAAGGCCTTCGTGAAGACAAGTTGAAACGAAAAGTAAAATGTTAACATTACAACTGAATTTTTATGATTCTGAGACCATCTCATGTTGCTTAATAAGATTTCACTCCGGCAAACTGCAGGTATTTATTATTTATATTCTTATTTGCGATATTAGTTATGATCCCCATACATTTCCTTACAAAATTCAGTAGCCATTTTGTAAAGCATTTATTATGATTACCGCTGACGCATCGCGGGCGCATGGCCGGAATAGTTGGCGATGTCCCCAACAACCCTCCCTCATTCCTTAGCATGGGTCCGAATACCTGTTTTTGCTTGAATATATTCTTGTACATTTACATTTGTTTGAATATATTCTTGCATTTTTACAACTGATTACTATACGCAGGGAAAGGTTTGCATTTATGATCCCCAAGCTACCCCTCTATTACACACACATTCCTCCTATAATCTAACCCCTTCATCTCTCAGACAGATCCTTCATATGTACATGTTTACACAAATACAGATCATTTCTTATCTCTTCCCTCTTGCCCCAAACAACAAACAAACATCCTCCCGAACCCAATGTAGAAGATAGTTTACAGTATACACACACAGATCATCTTTTATTTCTTCCCTTTTGCCCCAGCAACAAACAAACTCCTTCCCCCTCCAACCCTATATAGAAGATGGTTTACGCACACACTAACCATCTCTTATCTCTCCCCTCTTGTCCGACACAGCAAACAAACTCCCTACATAAATAGGCCGAACATTGTTTTGTTCAAGTCAAGTGAGCAACTACATTTGCATTTATTTCCCTTCCCTTTCCCCGAAACGTCTTTTGCGTTTAAACATTATAACATCATTACTTTTGTGATGTAACAGCGCAACTTGCTGCATGTAAGAGTATCCACAACTATTTGGCACAAAAACCCAAATGAACATATAACCAAACAGGTTAACATCTGAAAATGATTTATTATGGATGCGCTTACCCTGGCGGGATACCTTATCAACCTAATTAACTCAGCGAGTTTAGCGGCCCTTGAGTTTCCTAAAGCCATGAATTCATGGGTCAAACTAATCAAGGTAAAAAGGTAAAGAAACTATATCTAACGTCGGTAGTTCCTTCAGCTACATGGCTGGTATCAATGGAAGCCGACTGTGCGCACTTTACCCCCTCTCTCCATCAGTGCTCTGTTTTAAGAGTATACAAAGCTGAAGCTACAAGGATTAGAAAGAAGTCGAAACAGACGTGGAGATCCTGAGGATCGAACCACGGACCTCTAGCTCCGAAGGCCGCGCACTAACCAACTGAGCTACGTCTGCTCCTAATTACACACAGAATATATTTGTTAACCTGAACTCATCTGATAGTTACGCTACTGCAGCATATTTGTACAAATATTTTACAGCTTTTTTTTCTTTTGAATATTTTTTAGTACGCTCATGTTCTAGAGCAGATATATATGTATAATCGTTTGCATTAATTTTAACATTTCATAGTCACTTATCTAGGACCCACCAGAACCAGACCATTTCATTTTGTTTTCGACTGTGTGCACTTTGTTTCACAGGTTAGTGAAAACCACTCGATCTAAACTGGGTTTACACGGGTACCGGACAAATTTTTGACCGTCTGGACGAATTTTTTGACCGTCTCAAAAGTTGTACGGTTTGTCGTTCCGTTTTGTTTAGGCACTACACGGAATTGTGCTATCCGTACGAAACTTCGTACCCCTAGCTGTGTAAATTTGCGACCTGAAAAATCGAGGTTCCAAATTTGCATGGCTAGGCGTACGAAGTTTCGTCCGGATAGCACAGTTCCGTGTAAACGGAACGCCTTGGGACGGTCAAAAATTCGTCCGGTACCGTGTAAACCCAGCCCTAATCTACTGAACACCTACCACACCTAGCTGGTGTGTTTCTAATCATCTTGAACAAAGTTTGGCCATATTCAGCCATTATAGGTAAATCCTCCTCAGGTCACTGGGCGAGGTAATCATGTTACACTGTGGGCACAGTTTTTTTGCACCCTGTGAAGGAAAAAAAAGACACTGATAATAGTATGATATAAGGCTGTTTAGATGATATCTTTAGTATATCAACCCTAATCAGAGTATGCATCCAGCACTCTTCACAGTGGACATGCCAACAAGATATTGATACCTGATATTGATATTGAGGTACAGAATATGGCTCCTGAAAACACATCAACAAAATAATTCAAACAATTATTAGAGCTCTGCATCTTGGTATAACAACCTTTATTTGCAAACGTTTATGCACAAGAAATGCAAAGTGATAGAGACTGGCTGGCAGGAAGAATACTTACCATACAGATAAGAAATTTGACCGTTTCCATTGCTGTTTGTTTCTCCTGTGAGAAAGACACATCCATAACCATTAATGACTTTTCTTGGACAGAGAAACATAACCCTTCACATTGGTCACAACAGGAAAGACTAGGGGTGCAGTCAGGGTGCCTATAACCTTCCATTGGGTAGAAAAAAACTACAAGAGTTTTTTGGGGAGTGGAACAATGAAATTTTCGATTTGAAAGTGTACACCCAACTGACAACACCCTTGAGTTGATGAAATTGGTCTCCCCAATTAGTATAGGTAATCATATGGTTTCGAGTTCAATTTGGGATTAATTTGCATGAGTGTGTTTTTCAAAGAGTTCAAATTGCACGAGACCGTAGGTCAAGTGCAATTTGAGCTCTTTGAAAAACACATGAGTCTTGATGCTTAGTAATGTTATCAACAGCAGAATCAAAAAAAAATTTGGTTTCAAGAGCGTTTTTCGCTGCCATCAATCAAAACTAATTAGTTGGTAGCTTTTAAGTTTTTGAGTGGCGACAGCAAAAATAATCATTTCACAACTAGCTGTTGGAATGTCTGAGTTTGCAGAAAACATAAAACTGCAGTAAGATTTAGAGACATAGATAAAGTTGTTGCTGTTGTTGTTGTTGCACACCCATCTCCCTAAATACTGTACAGCACATGTATGGGTATGTGGCGAAGTGTTGAAAGGCAGTTGTACGCATTCATCGAATGAATCTACAGTACCATCATGTCAGATGTTATGAACATGAATGCCTGTGTAATTGACAAGTGCCCTATCAATAGCATAATACGAACACCATACGGTACAAAATAGTGGACTTACCAAATCCTTAACTCTAGAACTACTTTCAATTATTTCATCATCTTTAATCAGTGCAGAGGTCAAAAGAAAAAAGGACTTCTTAAACTTTTCTTTGGGGGGGGGGGGGGGGGTATCATCAACAGACTGTGCCATGTCATTAACAGTAAGTACCCTAAGCCTTAATGGTGAAACCGGTGAGCCACAGGGAGCCCAATCTAGATAAAAGTGTAAGGTGCAGGGGAAAAAACATTGGATAGCTACAAGAGTATTGCACCAATAACAATGGAGCGTACCGTAGGGGAATTATGTAAGAAAACATAGGCAAACAAAGAAAATGTTCTAAGTATAATTTCTTAATTTTTTCACTCATCTGTTAATGGAGGTCATAAAATGAAATTTTTCATGTTTCACTTTTTTCTAAAGGAGATTCCAGGGTAAAATAGAAACAATACTCAAGGGAATTATTTGAAAAGTCAATACATACTGTTCTTCAATCTCTTCCTTCTCCCCTTTCGGAGATGTTTTCTCATCGCAAGACTGATTAGCATCTGAAGACACAAGAAAAATAAAAAAAATAAACTTGACTTGCTCAACCACCATCAAAAAGATAAAGGCTGCTCTGAGTCACGTTTGTGCATTACTTTGGACCTTTCATCCATGAGAAATAATGCCCATTATGATTTGCAATCAAGTGTGTACAGCCAATAAGCCAGATTTGAGGCAAATATTCAACTATGGCATTTTCTAGTATAAAATCACCAAGCAGGTACTGGTGCAGTTCAACTATGCTTTTTACCAGCTGCTAACAAGGACTATAGAATGGCTTAGCATGAGATTCCACAGCTTGCACCTAACATGTGTTTTCTTACCTCCTTCATCTCCAGACCAGCGACTTCTTGTAGGTGTATTTCTGTAGGCAGGAGAGTTTTCCACCTGAAAACCATAAATATCAAGAATTGTTAATCTTAAGATTGCATTTGGAATATTCCATGGGTCACTTGTATTTGCTTTGTAAACACTCTCACCTGAAGGCTTCTGTGTATATGAGACAATACAAGCAACCTGGGAATATTTCATGGTATGCTGCTTGAAATCACTGTATATTTACTACATAAATAATAATAATAATAATAGAGACACTGATTGTACAGGATATCTTACACCAGAACCTGCAATGACTGAGGCCAGAATGGAAATCATATGAGACAATACAAGCGGCGTGCGAGATATTTCATGTTATGCCGTTTGAAAGCATTGTATACTTACTACATCAATTATGATAATCACGGCGGGCGCGCGCGACCCCAAAATCGGAACCCAATTGGCCGTTTTCATTTTTGGGAGGACTGTTATCGAATTTACAAACACAAAAAACGAAGGATTTGCGGGGATGATAACGGCGTTCTTTTTCCCCCCGAAATATCTTCGATTGATTGAATGTGATAATGAAAGACAGACCTTCAATTTGATACCAAATACCACCACAAATGTGGCGGGAAGCTTGTAAAAAAGGCGCTCGCACAAAGGCTTTTAGTCTCAAACCGTTAATACTTGGTTCAAGACAACTTTTAAGGCTTGGTTTATTTTTCACAAACAAAGCTAAAATATGTTGATTTTTGTTTTTGAAAAACTGGGTCGAATTTGTTGCGATTCAATTTTGTGTACAAGCGTCAATATGCCCAGATTCGATATTGCTAGTTTCATGAAGAGGAAGAAAGAGATAAAGGAGGAGTTGATTACGAAGAACAGAAGTATTGAGTCAGCGAACGACAAGTTAAGGAATGCGAATAATTAAATTGATAACAAGAGCCAGGAACTGGATGCAAAGATGCACAGGTGCAAGAGGCTGGATGAAAAGGTAAAGAAGACTGTTTTATTTTCTTTGTAAGGGTTAGAAACTAAGAGTTTTAAGCAATGTTTTGATAGCAATATCATATTCAACATCATTCGAATTGATTTTGAAATTGTCGATTGCAAGTCGTCGGCCTGAGTCAACAATATCTTTTTTCCGTGCTTAGGTTTAACTATAGAAGAAAAGTCTTTTGATTTCATCACTCTTTTTTAAATCAATCGCTAATATTTTACCACAACTGTAAAGAAGTTTTTAATTGTAAAGGATTAGCTATGCGACTACACCTTCTCAGCAGGTTTGTAGCTCACCGCCTGCAGTAAGTAATAAGCTTGAATTACCAATGGCAAGCTTCTTTTTATGCTAAATCACTATCCTCTTGCCATACTATTTTGAAATTCTTATAATTTCCTGGACCAAACAAATAATAAAGATAAAATGAGCTTGGTTTTATGATTTTGTGATGAGCATTTTGAAATATCTTTTCCGCGAAACTTATATTCTTGCATGAAGTAAATCACTTTGGTATCTGGTCCTGATCCCCCACTGCCATGACGCCTCATACCTTGACCCCCCCAATACGCCATAACCCCCCCATTACACGCATCAAGAATCTCGCGCTTCCGGTCGGGGCGCAATGAATCATGGGAAGGAATTTCAGAAAAAGTGAGCATCAAGTTTGTTTACGTCGCCATCTTGGTTTAGTCGATGAGGAAAGCTACGTATAAAATCGTGTTATAACTCGTTCTTATCAGCAGAATTACTCAGAAAACGAATCTAGAAAGGTAATAGAGTAAATTTACTTTTATTATTAGTTGATAAAACTATGAAAACATTAAGAAAATGAAGTACTAATATTGCTCAAATTGGCGATCTCAAAGACTTTCACAAATTACCTTTTACAGTCTATAGCTGCATATTATATTTGGCTCCTTGTATTTTGTAGGTATGGGGTTTGGAAACTGTAGCTGTTCAGTCATAGGCTGTCCAAATAGCGGGTCAAGACTAAACAAATGGGCTTCCTTGACTTGCGATATACACAAGTGCATCAATGGAGCAGAGACATGTGACTGTAAACCTCCGTTTAAGCTTTTTCCCTTTCCAACGAAATTCAAGAATACAGAAACCAGGAAAAGGTGGATCAACCTTATTAACCGGAAAGAAAAAAAGGATGGATATAAGATATGGCTGCCATAGAATTCATCAATTATGTGCAGTGAACATTTTGTGAACAGTAAGCCAACCGCTGATAGTCCTGACCCAATTTTGAAGCTGGGGTACGAACGAAGATTACTATCTGAAAGAAAGTTACCTGCAGAAAGGTCAGAGCCTCCTGCAAAGCACCGTAAAACCAGCAGAGGCCTTGCAGAGATGTCTGAAACACTAATGGACCTTCCAAACACATCAAGTACAGAAACCACTACATCAGCTGAGTCAAGTGAGATGCTGTATAATGCCAGTGAAACTAGCTTCTTCAAATTTTTCAAATTCCCATACATCATTTTTCTTTTTTCCTCATCATTTTGCTTTTGTTTCTTTTGAACAGGTTGGTATAGTTTTCGTCTCGTATCAAAAGCTGGTCTCTTGGTTTCTAAAGGAACAAAAGTGAATGATATTAGAAAATGACAATAATGTCTTGTATTATCTGGTCAGTTTTCAGTTTGGATGCTTTAGATATATACAAAGAGATAAAAAAATTAGTACCTTTATTTAGTTTAGAAGCTTTCCACTCCATATCACAAACTTTTGTTGGTGGTATTGTTTTCTTGTCTGCTGGGACATTCCAGGTACATTGTCGAGAGGTGCATGCAGGGTTTGTGAGACCATTTCGGTTAGCAGCCTCCACTCGAAACAACAATGTTGTAACATGTATGCATGAAGAACTCATTCTTAAACAAAATAGTTAAAAGACATGTCTAAAGTCCCTTTCAAATTACAAAATAGCTGATGAAACCACTAGAATAATTTAGATATTATGCACACAAAAAAAAAATTAATACTGTATTACCCAGCAACACAAGTACAATAAGCACTGATTATCCTTCCAGTTTGCTTGACTGCAGAAATCCATGCTGTATGTGGTGTATCAGAAATTTTCATAGAGTGTGTACACTTTGCTTTGAGGAAGCAGTATTCTGAGTTCTTTTCTATGGGATGAAAAAATACTTCTTTCAGCCAGCCTGAATCAAACAAGCAGTATGCCTTGCCTTCTTTGTATTCGTTCAAAACACGTTCATGCAACTTGACGTCCTTCCCTGGATGATCTGCCATAAGAAACACCGTAATATCGTTCAAGACTATTGGCGGCCATGAGGTCATAGCGACACCTTCTTTAAGCCAGTTGTTCAGCGACAAAGGATCAGGTAGTGTTGTTCCTTCGGATGTGATGAGAAGCTTGGCCTTTTCACTTTCTGTTTTAATGATTCTTTCTTTAGCCGTTGGAGCTTCTTGAATACCCATTTCTGATGCCGCAAAAACATGTGCAACAAGTTCAGGTTTGCCTCCACTCACTTTAAGATCTCGCTTTCGACAGTACGTCTTTAGAGCATCTACACGCCATTTCTGCACTTCTTCGAGTGCAAGCTCCCCAGAGCTCATCTTTGGTGTCCTAAATACACTCTTTTGA
Source organism: Anthopleura xanthogrammica (assembly GCA_964019055.1). NCBI lineage: Eukaryota > Metazoa > Cnidaria > Anthozoa > Actiniaria > Actiniidae > Anthopleura > Anthopleura xanthogrammica. The sequence goes on from OZ025220.1 coordinate 3,426,856, forward strand.
AAAACTAGGCTTAATTACGATGATATTTCGCTAATTCTTGCACGATTTTATACGTAGCTTTCCTCATCAACAAAACCAAGATGACGACGTAAACAAACTCGATGCTCACTTTTTCTGAAATTCCTTCCCATGATTCATTGCGCCCCGACCGGAAGTGCGAGATTCTTGATGCGTGTATACGTCATGACGCCATATACCATGACGCCCCCAATAAGTCATGACTTTATATAAGTGCAAGAAACGTAGTCTAAGGTAATAAAGAGTTCATACGTGTAACGCCAATGAAGAAAGCTTCGATCGATCATTTTTACGGTATGAGCAAGAGATCGTTTGGTTTTATCAATATCTCGGGTTATACATAACCGAAAACTACCATAACACCAGTTCAAGGTTACTCCATGTTGTTTGGAGAACGTTTGGCTGTCATGCTAGGGTTTGGAACATCAATGCCTGCCATTACAAAGAAAACAACAGCTCCACACGTTATCAACATAGAAGGAGGTCTTACTTCTCTCTACGTGTATAGTGACGTCATTCAGGCGCAAATCGTGGGAGACAGCATGGTGCCTTTATTACGCATAGTAAATGTTGAAGGAAAAGCGGAGAAATAGTTTCACGAACATTTGTAGAACCTCCTTTCTTTAGTGTCAGTCGAAAGAGCATCGATCGCATCCAAGTCAATATTAAGGATGACACAGGACAAAATGTGCCATTTGAATCCGGGAAGGTGATCGTGCAACTACACTTTAGACAGCGGAAGCCTTTGTACAACTAGATCATAATGAGGAAGATTCATACTCCTAATCCTGATATCTACAAGTCGTATTATTTGAATCAAGCTCAGCGTGGAGGGGGAAATCTACCAGCATTTCATGGCGCACGATTTCAACGCGGTTATGGCATTGGTTCCTTCCTCAAAGGTTTATTTCGATCAGCTGTGCCTTTTCTTAAAGAAGGGGCTAAATCAGTTGGTAAAACGGTGCTAGCTACCGGTATGAACATAGCTAAAGACGTAATGGCCGGTCAGGATTTGAAATCCTCAGCCAGAACACTTGTCACTCAAGCGAGAAATAATCTGAAAGACAGAGCACTCGATACAGTTAGGAATGTGGTGGGGCAGAGTGGAAAGGGTATAAAACGCCGTGCTTCTTCGAACAGAGCCAGTCACTCTCAGGCTAAGAGAAGGAAAACATCTGCTCCAAAAAGTAGAAGTAGAAAATCCAAGCAGACCAAGACAAGGAAAAGAGTATTAGTAAACGATATTTTTGGATGATCGGAACCATGGCCTTTGTTCATCACGACTCAGTTGAATGTTCAAAATCAGAACTTGATTTATTTTACGTACCAGCAACGCAAACAGGACTGGAAGCGGGACGGTTTGTGGACTATCATCCTATTTCTAACATCAGTGACAATGGCCCCATAGAGTTTTTGGTCAGTGGGGCAGGGACTGAGTACATGGACTTGGCTCGTACTCAGCTTTACGTTAAAGCTAAAATCACTAAAGCAGACGGAACTAATCTGGATCCTGATACTAAAGTTGGTCCAGTTAATTTGCTGCTGAATACTATGTTTGTTCAAATTGATGTCTCGCTGAATGGAAAATTGGTGTCATCAGCTACTAATACGAACCCCTACCGTGCTATCTTGGAAAGTACTCTAAGCTATGGCCCGGCCGCTAAACAGTCTCAGATGACCGGGGCCTTGTTTTACAAAGACAGAGCAGGCTATCTCGATGAAGTAGACCCTACGAAGGACGATAAAGATGCCAACTCGGGTTTGAAAGCAAGATACCAGCACACTAAAGAATCTCAAAGTGTGGAACTGCTTGGACGAATCCACGAGGATGTATTCAACATTGATCACTTAATGATTAGCGGTGTTGATTTAAGGTTGAAACTAACACGATCAAAGAACGAGTTCTGTCTGCTTTCATCCGCTGCCAGAGCTAACTTTAAACTCGTGATTGCTATTCTGTTTATCTGCAAAGAAAAAGTCAGCCCTTCTGTAATGCTTGGTCATGCCGAAGCTCTACGGAAAACCACTGCAAAGTACCCTATCAAGAGAATGGATTTCAAAGTCATTTCCGTTCCGAGAGGCGCTCTGAACACTTCTCAAGATAACATTTTCAATGGTCAGATCCCTAAACGCATTGTTATTGCCATGGTAGACAATGATGCTTACTCAGGAAACTACAAAAAGAATCCATTCAACTTTAAGACGAATGATCTTAGTTTCCTGGGAGTTTATGTCGATGGAGAACCACTGCCTGGGAAACCACTTCAACCCAAGTTCGACCCTGCTAACGGCTTGGGTTTCATCATGGCTTACCAGTCTATGTATTCAGGAACAGGCTCGATGTTTGAGGATCTCGGAAATGATATAACGCGAGACGAATTTGATCAAGGTTACGCCATTCTTTGCTTTGATCTAACCCCTGACTTAAGTAATGGAGCACACTACAATCTGATAAGAAAAGGAAATCTACGTTTAGAGATTCAGTTCGCCAAGACCCTCCCTCTGAGCACAAACGTTATTGTACTGGCTGAATTTGAAAACTTGATTGAGATAGACAACCAGAGGAACATTCTCTTCGATTTTAAGATGAATACCAAACAGTTAGAGACAGTAATGCAAATGGAAAGAGTCACAAGAATTCATTTCCGAGGAGTATTTGCATCAGACCAACTGCCTGATCTCGTGGACATTTACCCTAGTGCCTACATTGCTAATGTTGACCCCCGTGATCAACCAGGGAGTCATTGGGTTGCCATGTATTTTACGGAGGAAGGAAAAGCAGAGTTTTGGGACTCGTATGGCCAAACTCCAAACCTGTATTCCAGAACATTTAAAAACTTTTTAGAAAGGAACTCAAATTACTGGATAATGAATCATACTGTATTGCAAAGTTTAGATTCTAGTGTGTGTGGTGAATATTGTATCTACTATCTGGTGCATAGGTGTCGTGGTTTTTCAATGTCAACTATTGTCAATCATTTTAGTCAGAGAAAACGAATAAATGATTCTATTGTATACGAGTTTGCTAAACGTCATTATCCGTCTGTATTTATCAGCAGAAGAAAACGCGTAACTGAGAAACATCAAACATCGCAGTCACGCATCAAAAATATATAACTCAAACATTGTAAATTGATTTAATATTTTTATTTGAATTTCAATAAACATTATTACATTGATTTTCATGACGAATCAGCCGATTCAAGGTTGTTGTCTACTAATATTTAATCCATCTAGGCGATACGTTTTTAGGAGCTGCAGACTTCCCCTTTCCCCCTGTACTCTTTTTCATAGGGGTGGGTGGAGGAGTGGGAGAAGAACCTGAATCATAGTCATTTTCATCATCATCATCATAAGCACTTCCCTCCCTGTTCTTGTAGTCCTCCAGAGTCCTTTTCCTAGTTGCATTTACAATCCAATCTAAAGGTGTGTTGACCCATGTGAGACCACGCAAAAACTTGTTCCAGTTAGAAGGTTGGAATCGTTTTCGTTCGCCCATTACATCTCTAACTAAATCAACAATGCTTGTTCCGGTACAGGCTTGCCATCGTAGGTCAACTCCCCACGATCATTCCAAAACATGACATCTCTGTTTTGTTTGAGCTTATCAACCAGGAGTCTCGCTTTATTCTTGACTGTTTTGGGCACGCTTCCAATAATCTCATCTTCAATTTGAATTTATTTTTCTGAAGGGGGCTGTTGTTTTTCATTTGTTTCGCTTCCATGTTCCTTTCCGGCGGTGGAGATCAGTTTCACTGGAAGTGGCTCTTTTTCTTTTCTTTGTCGATCGAATTCTAAATACTTTTGTAGAGCTTGGTTATAAAGCTTCAGCTTTTCATCGGCTGGAATATCATGCCGAGATAAGATGATGTTCATTTCCGAATCCAGCTCACCAAGAGTTCTCACCACGGGATTCGTTGGGGCTTTGTGCTGGTGATGATGTACAGTAGATAAATACGTCTCTGGGACCAGTACCATTTTCCGCGTCATTATGGAAGTAGACTTGCTAATTGTTGTAGTACTGGTGCTAGTAAGACGCCTAGAAACCCTTCTCCTTTCTGTACGATAACGTTTTTCTTTTTAGCTAATGGAACCCGTTTGTCTGCCAAGTGTCTCAGAGTTTCTTTATGCTGCCTGAGTTTCCCTTTATGATATGGACTCAATTTGACAGTTCCGCGCAACACGTTGAGTACACACTCACAGATGGCTTTAAGAAGTTGATTATCAGCAGCGTGAAGAAGTGCCCGCCTCTGCTTTGAATTACACTTCTTGAGGACTCGTAAAAAGTCAATGTTCTTTCTCATGCACTGAGACATGTCTAAATGATGGAAATAATGTAGTGCGTCTCTTTTTATCCCTTTTTGACGTAAGCGCACTGTACTTGGTCAGGAAAGATATTAGTTCTTACATGAAACTGTTCTGGAGTATCTTGTTTCAAGTCTAGAAATAGGTAACCGTACGGTTGAGAACAAGCATCCGCATAAGCTTCTTGAAGAAATTTCGCGCGACCTGGAAACATTTGACGAGCTAAGTGAGATACTTGAGCACAATCTCGAGGATTTGAGAAGAGGCAGATATAATGACAATTTAAACTGATATTGCGGCTCTCTTTTCCTGGGGGAAATAAATTCTGCTGGATGTGAATTAAAGCTCATGTTCCGGTGATGACAGCCACGCGTTACGAGATTGGTGATTTCTTTGTTACTCCCTGTATCACTCATAAGATCATCAAGCACAACAAGATTTTTCTGAGATGGTTGAAGCATTTGATTCATATCACCGGGGATTCCTTCAATAAATTCGATGTTTGGAATGGTTTTTAACATCTCTTGAAAGAGAGGTTGATATTCACCATAACACCATATGATTTTTTATATGATTGAGGAAGGCAGGCATTGATGTAATAATGTCATAGTGGTTGTCGTGAAGATACAGATATATTTGTTTTTCGCTTTCAGGACCTGAATAGATTATTGCATTCATCAAATCTTTAGAAACGACATTGATTTGATAGTCTTTGAGATATTCCTGAAATTGTTTTACTTCTTCTAGACCGCATGCCCCAAATCGAACGCCGGCATCCCTATGCAGTTTCTCAGCCAATTCTTTTTGTAGGGGTCTTCTGTGATCTTTGATTACTACATAGCTTGCATCGTTCTCTATTTTAGCTTTAGCGACCACAAGCGAGCGAGCCAAACACATTTCATCATTGTTTCTTATTCGTATGATACTCCTCTTTTTGTCAAGATAATTTTCCAAGTTAACTGTTTTTCGACGCCCTATTCCCCGGCGATGGAGACGATGGCAGTGACAGTAGCTGCTCAGCCTCAGACGAAATCATACGTTGACGCTTAGGAGATGGCAAATAATGATCTTCACTCACACGTTTCTGCATACGTCCTCCAGTTTGAGGAGATGAAGAGGCCTTAGATTCGATCCCTCCCTCATCCTCAGCTCTCATTAGTTCCTGATAGTCAAATTCCCTACCCATTTGCTCTTCATCTTCTAGCAAAGCATTAGTGAGTTCCTCAATCTGTTCCTGATAGTCAAATTCCCTACCCATTTGCTCTTCATCTTCTAGCAAGGAATTAGTGAGTTCCTCAATCTGTTCCTGATAGTCAAATTCCCTACCCATTTGCTCTTCATCTTCTAGCAAGGCATTAGTTAGTTCCTCAATCTGATAAAGTTCATCCGAAACTATGCGAGCTCTTGCCTCTAAGGCAGCTAGTGTAAGGATAGCATTAGGCTCAAACATATTCATCACCTCATCTAATTGTTCTACTGTCACACACTGTCTTATGATGCTCTCGGGGGTGACGTTCCAGCTTTCCATTTTCTAAGTTTAAAAATTAAAATTACTTTACTCGGTAATACTTATATCGGATATATTGGGTAGTAGGACACTTAGATGCTATTTTTTAAAGTTAAAATAATACAACTTACCAGTTCACAGATATTTGCTTGTGTGATTTGTTTCTCGACAAAAGAAAAAATGTTAAACCTGAATCTCCTGTATCTGTCCGTTGTTTGTACCTTTATTTAATCGGCTAGGTTAATAAAGACTGACAGGAAATAATTGAAATTCTTTTTACCTGTTGAAGAATTTGCTTTGTTACAAGAAAAATGGCGGGAAAATGTTATCAGATTTATTGATCCCGTGACTAAAACAATCGAAATATCTTTCTTCTGCTGAAGTATTTGCTATGGTCAGGTTTCCTATGATTTCTTATTGGCTAGTGAAATGGCGGGAAAATATAATCCGCTACTCCATAAATTGTTCTTTTTTTTAATTTTTATTTTTTTATTATTATTAAATTAAGTTATTTTAAATTACAAAAATTACAGACACGAAAGTACAAAAAAAAATATAATAAATTACAAACAAAACTAACAAAAATATAAGATAAAATATTTGAGAAAAAAAAAGTAAGAAGCTGCACTCCAAAAATTAGTTTTTTTTTTGATTTTCGAATGTGTTTAGTTATTTCTCTAGGTCAGGGAAAAGCCATTTTATCATAGGCTTCCATTTTTTTACAAAATTGTTATCTTCTTCGTTTTTTTCAGTACACTATGTAGATTTTAGCAAAACAAGGAAAACATATAGTGATGGTGTAGTCTCCTTGTTTTTACAAATCCATATATAGTAACGTGCATGTAAAAATATGTAATTGATTTGTATTTTATAGTTTGAGTTATCTGGAAATAGGCCCAAAATATTTTCTGCCTTTAAAACATAATTAAAGGGAATTATATTACAACTTTGCAAGGACAACTTTAGACTAGACCAAAAAGCTTGGGTTACATTGCATTTCCAAAATAAATGAAACAGAGTCTCTGGCTCTTGTTCACAGAAACTACAGTTTTCATTTTCTACTATCTTAACTATTTTTAAAAAGTGTTTGGTTGGCAATCGCCTATGTAATAATTTGAATTGAAAGACATTAATTCTAACGTTTTTAGAACATTTAAAGGCTAATTCGTATGCGTCTTTCCATCTAATGGATTCATACTGTAAATTACAATCCTCAGCCCATCGTGCCTGACTCTTAAATGGTATAGCCTTTTTCTTATCCTTGTATAAAGTGTAGGCAGACTTACTGCCATGATTTGACTTTAAAAACTCACTTTTTACATTTCCCTGTTTTTGAGAGTATTCCACAGTTTGCAAAAAGCCAGCCTTAAAAGTCTTGATGATAGAGGTTATACCTCCATAAAGTAAGAAGTTCTGACTATCTTGAAGTTTAAATCTTTCTACAAAATCGGCAAATGAAAGGATTTGGTTTCTATTTCCTAAAAGGTCTCCAATCTTGAGAACCCCTTTTTCGAGCTCCATTTCACAAAGGGTAAGATGGGCTTCTTGTCAATTCTTAATAGAGAGTTATTCCATAAAGGCGAGGATTCAAAATGTGTCTTTGTGATATACGTCTCTTCAAAAAGAAGTTCGGATCGTATTTGTACGATCTCTTTAATGAAAGGATCAGAGAAAGAATAATATTTCGTTAAGTCTTTAGAGGAAAGATTATTCTTTTTGAGGAAGTCACGACCATATTTTTGGAATTCCAGAACAAAAAAGATTTTCCATTTCCCTTCATTAGAAGGATCTAAATATTTTTTGATCCAGACTGCCTTTAAGGCTTTATTGAAGATTTCCAGGTCAAGCATTTTAAGTCCTCCATCTTTATAGTCTGCTATCATCACATTTCGTTTTACTTTATCTCCTTTTCCGTTCCAAAGGAAATTATAAAAAATTTGGTTGATTTCCTGAATTATATCAGGACATGTTGGTAGAGGCGATAAAATATACACTAGCTGAGAAGCAGCTAGACTCTTTATAACAAGAATTTTTCCTAATGAAGTCAGTCTACGGTATGGCCAGGTGCTTAAAATGCTTCTTATTTTTTGTAACTTGTCTTTAAAATTACTTTTTATAACGTCATTTGCTTTAGCTGATACCTTAATCCCCAAAAACTTTACCCATTCAGGCCATTTAAAATTTTTAATTTCATTAGGTTTATCTTGTCTATTTATATTTGATCCCATCCATAATGCTTCAGATTTTTTTGTATTTAATCTGAGACCAGATATTTTCCCAAAATCACGTAAAATTTCCATCAATGTTGCAATAGACTCAGTATATCCATCTATGATCATTGCTGTATCATCGGCGTATTGGCTAATTTTAATCTCTTTGTTTAGAACATAAATACCTTTGATCTTTTCTTCCTGTCTTATTGTAATTGCTAGTGTTTCAACAACCAAAAAAAAAAGATAAGGTGAAAGTGGGCATCCTTGTCGAACTCCTCTCTCCAAATAAAAAAAAATTGCTAGCCCAGCCGTATTGGTAATACAGCATTCAAATCTGGAATAAAAGATTTTAACCCACTTAATAAAAGAGGGTCCAAAACCGAATTTTTGAAGTGTTTTCTCCATAAAAGACCACTCTACTGTGTCGAAAGCTTTTTCGAAATCTAAGAAAATAAATTGTTCTTGCAATACAAGAAAATTTAGTTTAGCAATAAGAAGAAGAAGAAGAAGAAGAAGAAGAAGAAGTAGAAGAAGAAGAAGAAAAAAAGAAGCAGAATAATGGATGGAAGTCACATAAGGAGAGTAAAGTAAGTACGACAACATATTAGTAAATAATGAACATACACAAAACACATTCTAATTTATTAGTTTATGTTTGAAAAAGATTGATACCGATTGGCAGTTATAATAGAGAGCTGATGATAAAGTTCTCTTCTGCAGAGAGTACAAGAGGAGTAGGGGATTTACAATTATTACGGAGGAGCTTCCCAAGAGCAAAAGAGGAAGAGTTAAGGAGTGCAGAGTCGAGGATCTACGGGAAGCCAGCATCCAAGACCACTTTCGAAGATCATTGATCGGAAAGGGACGTCAAGAAACCAAAAAAAGTTTGAACTTTTATTTGAAAGCAAACAATAACTGTACATCACAAAAAAATACGGATTGTAATTTTACAAGTGATGAAAAAAATGATGAGCATAAAATTAATTTAGATTTTTCACTGAAATTAAAAGACTTAATAAGCAATCATGATTTCACAATTGCAAGTAATGAAGATGTACAATGTCTAAATCACGATGAGCATAAAACTGATTCAGATTTTTCATTTGACTTAGAAAAATTGATAACGAATTGTGATTTTACAAGTGATGAAAATGTACAATGTGTAAATGACAATGATGAGCATAAAATTGATTTAGCTTTTTCATTGGACTTGTAATATGAACCATAACAAACTATTATAATAAAGTATCCCTTCTGAGTTCAAAGGTTGTTCAGTTAGTTGTTGTTCTATTAATGTTATAAAATGTTTTTCATTCTTTAAAAGTTCAAGAAGAGAAAGTAAGCATAATGATAGGGCATTCAGTACCTCATAAACTGGTCTCTGCTAGGTTTCGTGAGTGTGAATAAACAACAATTTCTTCATCCTCAATGTTTTCACCATTTGGGCCAAAGTTAATCTGCCCCAATTCCATCATGCTGTTGCTTGGTCTAAATATTTTTCGGAATTTCAACACATGCTTGTAGATCACAATTCCTACGAATGACGACGTAGAAGGCTGGCACAACGCTCTAAATCGACGAGCCGGCGGAAAGACACAGCTGCCATTCTACCTCATGGTTGAGCTTCTCCATTGTGTGGCCGAACTCATCCAAATCCACATCCGCCTAAAAGAGTACCATGACCTCCAGACCAAAGTCTTCAATCTTTGGGATGCCTTCAACAGTGGGGAAAAGAACTCAAAGCCACTACTGAAGGCCATATCAAATCTAAATGGCCCTCGTGCTCAATAAAAATGCAAGTGATTGCACAAAACGGCTCTTTTAAGAGCCACAACATGCAATAAAAGTCATGACCAAATGCTATCAACATACATACATACATTACGTATTGGGGGGTCATGACGTATTGGGGGGTCATGGTATGAGACGTCATGTCAGTGGGAGGTCATGACTTTAATTCTTAAGCATGACTGTGAAGAAGACAAGCGAAGCCTTAATTTTCGCCAACTGAATTTGAAAACGAGTTTTGTCATTACTGTCTCAACAATTACATATATCAACAGTGTTGCTATTTATTATGGGGGGGGGGGGGGTAATGGGGAAGAGAAAATATCGTACAGTGTACGGAGAAATGTGTTTTAAGAATGATGCTGCTGGTAGGCAGAATTTACCCTTTTAAGTAAAAAGTGTTGATGGTTGTCCATTTCCTAGGCTTTTACCAGCTTATGTCATAGGTTAAAGAGATTCCTATAGGAAATGTCTACAGTACCTCAGACACACTGTGTGAAGGTTTGGATACACATGAAAAGGTACATGGGTGTTACAGGAGTTTAGAAGACATGCTTCTTACACTGGCCCAATATTATTTACGTAACAGTAGTATTTATACATTAACATGGTTAAATGATGAGCACTACACATTTTATGTTTCACTAGGTGGAGACGGTGCACCATGCGGTAAGGATGACACATCATGTGCTTGGCTTGTGGGGATCCTGAATATTACTAGGGGTGTTCTTAGTAGTAATGAAAACTATCTACTGTTTGGAGGAAATTTCAGTGAGGACTGTGTACCAGTGAAACGCTTAGTTTCAGAAATCAGCAGTGTTGATAATAAGATATATGTCTTAACTCACAATGGTCAATCTGTAAATGCCAAGTTTTATATTGCTGAACTCTCAAATGACATGAAAATGCTTTGTTTTATTTATGGAGAATTGAGTAATGCTGCAAAATAATTTTTATCATTTGTAGATGTCTTGAAGGAAAGTGGTGTTCTTATAGATGGGACATTGGGGAAAGAGAAGAGAAATACATGGCATCCTTGGAAATATGAAGATAGAATGAAAGTTGCTGCAGAAGTAGAAAAACTAAAGAAAGAATTTCTAAGGAAAAGCTAGCAGAAACAACAAAAGAAATAAGATCTCAACTCATATTGCAAAATGTTGCAGCAGACAAGAGTTTGCACCCCCCCCCCCCCCCCCCCCTGGCCCTATCATTGACAGAATACATATATTCTTCGATATCTTAGATATAGTTTTGAAACTTTCTACTAATTACTGCATGGCTTCTTTTTCACAGGTTCCATCTAAATCTCCATTTGCACAGTATATTAAAGCCATGCTTGTTGACTGCAGTATGTCAAGACTTGCAAAGAGAATAGTTAAGAGCAAGTGTCTGTAAATCTCGCCCGGTGTCATGCAAAATGCGGAAAATCGAAATCCTTCAAACTATTCACAGTTTGTAGGTATAGATGAGCTATAACTATTGGTATAATTTCGAACTCGGTCCGATTATTATTTTGGGAGAAATTGGTTTTTTTTCCTGTTGGGCCGGTCTCAAGTGGGTTTCAGGCTCATTACCATACCAGAAAAAACCAGAAACCAGAAAAAAAAGTGAACAATAATTGCATTTCTGAAGAGAAGACATGTTAACAAACAATCTCAGTGAGTTTTATTTAAATACCTTGCAAAATGAACATTTTTGAGATTTTTGAATATTAATTATTTTTCAGTCATTTATCGTATGTAAGTATCGACCAATTTTACGTAAAACTTGATTTGGAAATAACATAATTCTTTACATGCACGTTTTTCGCCCTATGTAAACACTGAATTGCTATAGTGCCGAGCATGTGATTTGTGTTACTGATGTCATCATGTGCGTGACACACAGGGTGACCAAACAATCATATATTGTTTAAGAAAATTTCCCCCTTGAGATTCCCCAACATATTATTGTCCGAGTACACAATTGAATAACGTAAAGGTAGGCTTCTTTATCTCTGATTTGGATAACAAACACAACCTTTTATCAAGAAGCACATCAACTGGATTGCGTGACAAATAGGAAGGTATAAAGATTTGTAATGTAATGACAGGCTGCCAATTTTGCAATGTTACTGCACAACTGCAGTAATGCCTTCACTGTACTGTGAATATTCAAAACATGTCGGAGGATCGTGTGGAGGCCGTACTTCAAACCCCTCAGAATTTACTATCAGAACTGTTGGAGAGTGCCGTAAGGACGTTAAAGGTCATTTGAGGTCTCTCAATTGTACTGATGGAAGTCTCAAATCAGAATCAGATCTTTTGCTAGCGAGAGCAGGTGAGTGACCGATTTCATACAACTCAAGCATTCATAACTAACAGACAAACGCATATAGAATCTTGGAATATAGAATCACGTCTTTTGTGTTATGTAACCTGTCTTGGATAACCAGGTAGCTTTAGAGACAAGGCGGACTGTATAGCTGTGGCCGTATTGGAGTTTTCCGATTTACGGGTACTATTACATGAAGTAAAGACCGATTAGTGACAGGGCTAGTGCTGTTCCTCTTCCTAAGACGGAATTACTAAAGAAGAGCTTAAGTTATAATGGAGCTAAGATATGGAACTCTTTACCAAATGCAGTACGAAATTCCGACTCTCTGTCCTCTTTCATTTCAAATTTAAAGACCGTCCCAGCGTTTAAGTAAATAATTTCTTTTTTTATATGCATATTTACAGCTAATTGCAAAAATGTTGTCACAGGAAAATAAACTTTAAAAAAAAAAAAAAAAAAAAAAAAAAAAACAAATAAGAAGGCGACTTAATTTAACCTGTTAACGTTTTTGAGACGGAGTTTCACGTAGAGGAGCTTTCTAGTCGAGAACAAGAAACTTCCTGTTTCCTAAACGTAGTTTAGAAGACAGTCTAGTATTAACGTGTAACACTTCTTTTGAAACGTTTGCCTCACAACAGGAATCGACACCAGTTTCAGAAATAAGTTTCAATATGTAACATTGCCTTTGTAATGGAAGAAAATATCATTAATGGCTATGAGTAAATCAATTAAATAAAATGAAAACAACTGCTTTTGTGTTTGTCTTGAATCTTAAGAAAAATCTATTAAATTTGCCATTTTTAATTAATTCCTATTTGTTATTTTTTATTTTTATAAAGTTTATTTTTCTATGACAACATTTTTGCAATCAGGTGTAACCATATTATATATCTTTGGTGTTTACCTTTTTACGTTTAAAAACGTACCATAATTAGTTATTAGAGAAACTTCCTCATACATATAGATATGTATTATCGATTATTAATCCCTAATTATTTACGGATTTCATATTTTTAAATATTTTTCCATTTTTAATATTATTGTATTTTGTAAATAACATGCCCCTATTGGAAACCAGTGCTATTTTTGTATTGAATTAGGCTAGCATGTCTAAATAAAGTTGAACTCATCTCATCTCAAACTACCTCGGATATGTCAGATTTTTGTGCCACAGGTGCAGTGTTTAATAACTGCACATTTAACTTTGGAAAGTAATTCAGATAATTTAGTTCAAATTTATACAATGCAGTAATACCAGGATTTAATAATTACTAATTTTTTTTTAACTTAGTAATTTAGTCTACATTGTAATACAAATATTTTGTTGCAAATTAAGATTTATTTTGAGCACTGTTTTATGCGATATTTCCGAAAAATTCAGTGTATCCGGAGAAACTTTTATCATAAAGACACGTAACTTTATGGTAAAAGTTTAGGGTGATCAGGAATTCATTGTTCACACATTACACCCTCCCCGGGCTTTAAGTTTTTAAAAACGTAGTTTAAGTGATATAAAATGCTTTTCTTGTGATCAGATCTTAAAGGACAAAATGGTAATGAATTATTAATGATTTTAATTTTGAATATGATTTTTACTTAGTATATGAAAGGAAAATGGCTAAACTCTGTTAGTTTCATGCTTTTAGTACTATGCACAGAAAAATGCGCAGTGCAAAACAAGGGAATTACCTTAATAATTCGAAAAAATTGTTCTCATCTTAAAGGTAGCTAGAATTCTACCTGACACGGGAGATTTACAAGGGTAAACTCTGTTCCTGTTGGTAAGATGCGGTCTTCCTGTTGAGGTTGCCTTTTGCCTTCTCAAGGTGTTTTGGCGTTTTGCTCTGTGTGGGAGTTGTGTAGTAATACTCGGCATAGCTAGAGTTGTTATATCTGTGGTACACCAGATCGCTAAGTTCTACAGTACATATGAGCTAGTTCTGTTTTTGATATTGATATTGATACGAATGGAATATTTTAATTGTTTTGAATATTTCTTATGTTTTAGCTGAGATTATGACAGAAGAGGCCTCGAATAACGACCATGCACGACAGAAAATGACACGATTTCACTGCAGTGTTCCTTTGTGTAATGGAGATTCGCGCTACAACCCAGCACTTTCTTTTCATTGATTCCCCAAAGACACAACACTAAGAAGTCCCTGGATTACAAAAGTAAGACGAGACGAAGGACCTTATTTCAAGGTAAATATGAAAATGTTAAATGGTCTTTGCTTTCTTCAGAAAGAAAATAATAGTTTTGGTCTCTTTCAGATAACACACAGCACAAGGGTTTGCTCGAATCATTTCCTAGACAGTGATTACCGTCCTCAAAACAATTCAGGAAAAAGACTTCTTAAAGCTGGTGTCGTCCCTACAGTATTCGACTGGTCTGGTAAGACCAGGCAAAGGAGAAAATTGATTAGACAAGTTGACAGGTATACTTATATTTATATACATATAAAACCCAACAAATAAACTGAATGAATATGACCGTTATGAGAGAAACAAATAATGATAATTCATTCAAAGTTCTGCCTTTACCATTATATTAATTATTTAATACTTCTGTTTTAGTGGGACTCAGACTGACGAGAGTGAGGACGAGAATGATAATAATGCACCTGAACCCTGTCCTGATCTTAAAGCAGCACCCCAGCCTGCTGAGGATGAAAGAAATCCTGTTGAAGCAGAAGCAGAGGCCCTAAGAGCAGCATATGATGCAGCTCAAGCTGAAATAGAAGCCCTCAGAGCCCAAGTCGCAGCCTTAAAATTGCACAAGTTTGGAATAGAAAGGTTTTCTTCAGACAATGAGCTCATAAAGTTTTACACTGGTTTTGCTAGTAACAATCATTTTTATAGTTTCTATGACTTTGTCTCACCTTCTGCTCAGCACATGAAGTATGTTTATTCTGCCGGTATTCAAAAAAGCAGGCCTTCAGCGCGCACGATGATTTTGATTGATGAGTTGTTTTTGTTTTTAGTAAGAATAAGACTAGGTTTGTTTGAACAGGATTTGGCAGATAGATTTCTTATTAGTACATCATCTGTTAGTAGAAAAGTGACCACTTGGTTTAATTATTTATATTTTATTCTTGGCACCCAGCCAATTTGGATGTCCAGGGAGGCAATAGACAAGTACATGCCACAGTCTTTTAAGGACATGTATCCAACCACCAGGGTTATCTTAGATTGTACTGAGTTGTATGTTCAGACCCCATCCTCCCTTTTACTACAGTCGCAGTTATATTCTTCCTATAAGAGTAACACTACTCTAAAGGGTCTGATTGGAATAGCACCTCATGGTGCTATTACCTTTGTATCTTCTCTACATACAGGGTCAATTTCAGACAAGGAAATTACACGGTGTTCAGGTATTCTAGATTTATTAGAAGATAATGACTCAGTAATGGCTGACAAAGGCTTTGACATAGAAGATCTTTTAATGAAAAAGAAAGTTAAGCTAAATCTTCTCCCATTTCTTCAAAGCAAGGGCCAATTTTCCATTCGTGAAGCCCAAGAAACAAAGTCAATAGCTAAACTACGAATTCACGTGGAAAGGGCAATATGTAGAATTAAGGAGTACCACATATTTGATTCCGACATCCCATTAAACATGCTTGGTACAATCAATCAGGTTTATACTGTTATTTGCCCATTGACCAACTTCCAAGGTCCACTTATAAGGGACAAAAACAACATAATAATATAATATATAACTAGAAGTCAAAAGAATGCTGACACTAATAACTGACATTTTTAACCGATAAGAAAACAATCTTTCGTATCAATACATTTTAAATAAAATAGACAAATTAAGGGA
This sequence comes from Anthopleura xanthogrammica, assembly GCA_964019055.1. Classification (NCBI taxonomy): domain Eukaryota; kingdom Metazoa; phylum Cnidaria; class Anthozoa; order Actiniaria; family Actiniidae; genus Anthopleura; species Anthopleura xanthogrammica. Next base: position 3,442,826 of record OZ025220.1, read on the forward strand.
TTGGCATCTAAATTGTAGTCTATTGATAAGAAAGACTTTTAAAAAAGTCTGACTAATAAGTCAGTATGGTTGGTGTCAACATTGTTTGTAATGAAAAAGTAACAGAACAAATATTTCTTAGTGTCTCTATATCATAAAAGGTTATATATTCTCACTTCTTCAGTGCTGCAGCTGTAATTTATTTTAGAAAATAATTGAAATAAAAAAGATCAACTTTATCTTTACTTTGCTCAAAAAATTCCTCATCAAAGACAATTCGTTCACAATGAAATACTGTTTCATTAATGAAACTAAAAAAATCACACCATGTTAGCCCTGTTAATGCCAGCTGACACTGTACCTGGTAGTAGTAATGTGTTCGTTTGAGCTGTAGATTACCATCTTGTCCTACAGTCATATACTGTACAGAACTGAAGTCAGTTGTACCCTCTTTAGTGACCTTGACTTCAAGAAGACCAAAAGGCATGTCACCTTGTTCCTCTGAATCCATATCGTACACCTTTCGGTCTGGGGTACATCCAAGCCAGGAGCATGCAGGGTTTATGACCAGTCCTGATGGATACAAATTCACTTTTCCATCCTTAGCAGTGTTTGCATATGTTTCGGCAGCAGTTGCCTCCATATCTATACCATGCTGCATATCTGCTGTGACAACCCTTCTTGACGGATTCATCTGTTTTACCAGATTTTCAAAACCTGACAATCGTTTTGCTACAAGTCCAAACTTACTTGCGGTTATGCGCTTCTCTCTCAAAGAGAACCAAAGTTGACTATCAGATTGTGACATAGTTGCATTCTCCAGTTCAACAGCTTTATCAAGAGTTAGCATGAGAGAATCTAAGCTTGCCTGCTTCTCTTGTGGTAAAGAGATTCTGACATTGTTTTTAATCCTATCCTGAGCACTCTCCAAAGGCAATGCTGGGAACTCTGTGCATGAAAAGTCATTAATTATATACTCTTGGGAGAGCTTTTGTTGATATCACAGAACTGAATTTCTAGGGACATTTCCAAATTTGGATGGTACCATTTCAAGATGATGTATATCTTCTCTCTTTGGTGCTTGGGTGAACATCAGTGGCTGGGGATGTAGGTTTATTAGCTTCTCCCTTTCCAGTATGGGGTACAATTCAGCAGGCGAGTACAATGTGCTCTTGATGAATCTCGAGTAGTTTGCCCCAAACCCTGGCTTCTTGACCCAAAGTTCCTGGATGGCTTTTTTCTCTTGGAACACTCCATCTTTGTGGCAGGCTAGTACAGGTTAGATCATCAGGTATTGACTTCAGACCAAGTTGCTTGCAGTGGGATATGTAAAAGAGCAAGCCAATGACATGATGGCAGAATCCTCCTGCACCAGCAACACAGGAACATCTACCTTTTATTGCCTTAGTTGCAAGGTTAATATCTGACTCCAGTGTGTGAGGTGCCTCTGACTTTTTCATGGACCTGTAGCATCTGCATGTCACTTTTGCAATATTTGGAGAGTAAGCAACTAGCAAAAACAATAAACAACTATAAGGCTCTAAAAATATTATGCGAATAATATAAGAATATATCATCTAAAAGTCAGCCAACACGAAACATCATCCTAATCACAGTCAAACGAAAATTACCTTTGACTTCGTGTAAATAGCCAGGCTCGGCAAAGAACTTATAGGCTTTAGAAGTGTTTTCACAGCCAGATTTCCTTCCAAGACCTTAGTTCAAGCCATTTGCTATCCATGAACTCACCCGCTTCACAACTAAAGCAACAGAACATGGCTGCAAACATGAAGCTCTAGCAATTCAAACCTATGAGAACCTAATGAAAACAACACATGCAAACTTTAGAGTTAAACAGTGTGGACTTATCGTTAATGAAGATATGCCATGGATTCATGCTATGCCTGATTTCCTATGTGAATGTCATTGTTGCGATCAGGGCTGTGGAGAAGTCAAGTGTCCCTTGTGCCTTGGTAACTTTAACTTTGAAAGCTATGTGCTATGCTATGTGCTTTTCTGGCCTAACATTGTAAATAGCTTTTGTGGGTAATTGTGTAGATCAGTCTTCTAGCTGTTACAATTAACCAATGTCCATAAAATATGTAAATTTATTCCTTTATATGCAAATGTATAAATCTGTGACATAATTAAAAGAATCTTGAATCTTGAAGAAGGATGCTTGCCTTAAGAAATCCAGCCAGGGACAGTATTACTTGCCTAAAGACCACCAGTACTACTACCAGGTACAGCAACAATTGTTCACTACTAGACGCCCATACTGTGACTTTGTAGTTTGTGCTGTGGGGTCACATCAAGTCATGCTTGTAAAGCAACGTATTATACCTGACCAAGCACACTGGGAATCTGTTGTCCCTAAATTGGAAAAGTTCTGGAGAGTGTGTATTCTACCTGAAGTACTGGGTAGATGGTCATCTAGGAGATGTAGTGTCACCCCTTCTGATGATAACACCCAGGGTAAAGTTTGTTACTGCAGATCAGATAAAGATGAAGATACTGTAAAGTGTTGTAATCAAGTGCCCCATAGGGGAATTTCACCTTTCTTGTTTGGGGATAGAAAGTACACCAAAAACATGTTACTGTCCTAACTGCAGAACTTTGCCTAGCTGTAAGCCAGCTCAAAGAAGGAAAGATATGGTAAACAGAGCAATGAAAATGGACTCAATCTGCATATGCAATGGCAAGCCTACTTCCGCTGACAATTGCGATCGCTTTTATTCAATTTGCTACCAAATTCCTCCACAACAATGACGGGAAGTTTATTTCCTGCTCTTTGTGCGAACGACCTTTTTGAAAAAAAAATCAGATTGCTCTTCATAGAGTACAATTTCAGGCTTGATACTTTTTCAGTATGATAATTTCGATGTTATTCTCTTTTTGGCCATAAGTTCTTTGATAATGCTTTAACAACTTGTTGATTTTTGTTTCTTGAAAATCGGCGCTGGCTTGCGGATTTACCATTGTTGAATTCGTGATAAAAATGCTGTGATTCAATCTAGTGGGCTTTATGAGAAAAAGGAAAGCCATTCGAGAGCAGCAGTTCATGGCCAGGAGAGGCATTCAAGAAACAAGCCAGGAGCTCTCCAAAATCAATTCTGAGCTGGAAAATAAAAAGATAGAACTAGATGCAAAGGTGCACAACCAAGGTGCACAACCACAGGAGACTGGGTGAGAAGGTAAACGACTTGACTCTTATAGTAAACATTATTATGGCATAGTAAACAAGACATTATGTTCGAGTCCAGTTTTAACTAATCCATTAAAATAAGTGACATGTTGTGATAGTATTCAGTAGTGACTTAAAGGACATGGCTAGGTTTATTTTAAGGTCTATACACCCTTTTAATAAGTCGCGACGCCATTTTGAATTAATTATCGATGACGTCAAGCGCGGAAAGACGTGCCCGAGGGCTCTTATGTTTTCCCGCCATTCGAAGTCAAAATGGACGAATCGGACAGCGATTTGGAGCGCGATTTTAATCAAACTGCTTGTAATTGTGAACATGTATGCTGACTTAATAAAACAATACTTTAAGCTTAATTATCAGCTTTCGTTTTAATGGGAATTCTGTTATGAATCGATTTTTTACCGCGAACAAACTTGTCTCTACAGCTGACTTGTGAAGACATACCAGGTTCTTCGTTAAATCTAGAAAAACTTGAAAATACAAAAAAAAAACGAGCTTGTGTTCTGGTTAAAGTGCCGTGGAGTAAAGCGGAAGTCAGCTGAGACAAAAGCTGAGCTTATTTCAAAGTAAGTATCAACCAAACGGGATTAAATTTTGATTGTTTGCACACAATAGCACTCTTGTTTAGTTTTGTCAAATTACACATTTTAGCCACCCGCGATATGTTTTCTAAAACGATTTGTTATACCTTTTCTCATCAGGGTAAGGCACAACTTCGATCTTCAACACCCAATTATCGACCCTGATCCCGACAAATGTTATTCTAAAGCCAAAAGAATGAAATGTGACAAGTGCTGTGACAATGAGGAACGCGAAGCAGAATCAAGTACTGAACTCAGTCAAGCTTCGAAGTCAGATTCAGTGGAAAAATGGAGCTCTGACACATCTTATCTACCGAAGAAGTTTTCATATATCAACATTGTTAATCATGCGAAAAAGAGTGGCAGGAATTCAAGTAGTTATGTTGAAAAACCCCTTGAAAAAGGTTACAAGTTCTTTTTTGAGAATTATGTACATGATGTGTTGATGTTTGTACTAGAAAATAAAGTCCACATTAAAGGCAAATATTATCGTTCACAAAAAAAAAGTTTGAGCCCACACAGTGTTGTGGTAAAATTAGCAGTGGATGGGAATGTAATTAATGGCAAGTGTTCTTGCGTTGCTGGAGCTAATGGCTATTGTAATCATACAATGGCATTATTATATATGATTGATCACACAATAAAGATAAAGGCTAAAAGTTTTCCTGTAGTTGGGACATGTACAGACAACCCGCAACAATGGCATAAACCCAGAACCCAGGGAATTCATCCAGACCCCATTATGGGTTACACAGTAACAAACCCAAAGTATGGTGCAAAAAAGTCAGGGGGTGTGAAATGTACACTTTATGAGGCAAGACAACCTGTCATTAGGAACAATGAAGGGGCTATTGAATTACAATACACTCTTTCAGAAATAAACCCTTCTTTGGGATTCTGTACTGTGTTTTCTGATAACCCATCTACTGAGCAAATAACATTAAATGATTCAAAGGTTCCTGTTGGAAGTGTTTTAAGCTACCAACTGTCTTTGACTGAAGGAAACTTCCAAGTTATAACAAAAATTCCTCCCCTAGTTACTATACCAGGTATATCTATACAAGATAGCTTTCCAAGTTTGCCATATGATAAGGACGTTAAAGCTGTAGGATTGCAAATGCCTCTTAATGTTGAGGAGAGTCAATTCATTGATAACTTACAAGTAACCAACCCATCAGATATTGAAAAAAACACTAGAGGACAGAGTGATAACTTACTTTGGTTTAATGTAAGAAAACATAGATTAACTAGCAGCAATTTTGGACAAGTATGCAAGAGAAAAACTGGTATCAGTCAAACAAAGTTTGTTGACACTCTTTTAACACACAAAAATCTATCAAATGTATCATCTATAAAGTATGGCAGAGATAATGAAGCTAAAGCTGCAGATAAATATTTTAATTACATGAAAGCATCAGGAAATCCAGTAAAGATATCAGAGAGTGGTGTTATTGTATGTCAACAGATGCCCTGGCTGGCTGCATCACCTGATAGAAAAGTGATTGACAAGGGCTATGGCCTAGTAGAAATCAAATGTCCTTACACATTAAGAAATCTTACTCCAGAAGAGGCATGCAAGGAGCCCAGTTTTTATTGTGATCTTATCAATGGAAAGCCACAACTCCAACGAAGTCATATTTACTATTATCAAATACAAGGTCAACTTGGTATATGTGGATTGAAATGGTGTGACTTTGTTTGCTTTTTTAATAAAGGCCTTATCATTGAGCGAGTACAATTTGATGAACATTTCTGGGAAGTAATGATTACAAAGTTGACAGCCTATTATCAGCAACATATCATGCACAATGCCATGAAGCTTTAGTGTTTTGAATAAAAGTATGCCTCTTCTGGTTTTTGCCTCTTAAATCAATTAATTAATTAAATCAAATGCTCAAAAGGATAAATAATAGCTAGCTAGTCAATGCAATGTTAATATTATCACAGCTACTGTAATTCAGTGCTGAAGTGAGGACATTAAAATAATTAACTCTAATAGTGTTGTTGCAGTATTACAATGATATTTGAAAGAGTGCTTGCATTAGGTCCATTTATAAATATATTGTTTTCAATCATTTAATAAGTGCTATTAGCACTGGGGGGACCCTGGGGTAATGTGGGGACATTGCTGCACTAGAACTAAATATTATTATGTTTCATGGACCTAAGTACAAACAAAATCACCTACTACAATTTTATACATTTGACAATGGTAATGATAACACATGTAGAGTACAAACACTAAAAGTGTGCAATAGTTTGAACTATTTACTGCTAAATAGTGTTGATTAGACAATAGAAAACAATAGAATAGAATAGAATAGCATAATTTAGCAGTATTTAGTGGTATTTATGTTACACACTTTTAGTGTTCTAGTACATCCTTATTAAGAAATAATTGGGTTTTGAAATAATGTTAAGAGTGCACATACAGTCCATATCTGATTAATAGAACCAGCTAAAGATAAAGGAATAACCTGATCAAAAATGTGAGAGTTTTTCACTTTGTTGATCGCCCTCTCTACATGAATTCTCTCAGCTGCAATCTGCTGTGTGGTATTAACATCCTCTGATGACATCTGATCTTGCATATGCAAGAATGGAGGCAAGTTGAGTTTAACTCCAAGGGGTTCAAGCATATCCTCAATATCAAACCCCTTGTCAGCCATAACACTGTCTCCTTTTTCAAAGGGAAGCCTCAGAAAGCCGCTGCACTCAGTGATCTCTTTGTCAGATATTGATCCTGTGTATAATTGTGAGATAAAAGTAATACTCCACCAGGAGAAATGCCAATCAGTCCCTTGAGTGTTTGCACTCTTGTAGTTTGAGTAAGTTTGAGATTTGAACACCAATGAGGAAGGCATCTCCACCCTAATTTCAGTAGCATCGATGATGACTCTTGTGTCAGGATACTTTTGTTTAAATGACTCTGGCATGTTTTCAATCACTTTCTCTTTGCTAGGCCATATACATAAGGAACCCAGTCTTAAATACAGAAAATTTGACCAGGAAATAACAATGTTGCTTACAGTACCAATTGAAATTTTGAACCTGTAACTGAGATCAAGTTCAAAAAGTCCAACTCTAACCCTACAAAGGAAAAGAAAAAACTGATTTGAAGGACTGAGTTTTCTTGGTCTTCCAATTTTGGCTCCCAGGCTATCATCTAATTCTTCCATTGCTTCATTTCTGTTGTACACAAGATTCTCACCCTTGGCACCTGGGTTAAGGTATTTCAGCATACCATTAAAAACTTGAGAGTTGGAGAATCCTGTATAAAAGCTAATATCTTTTTCTTCAATATTTTCAATTGAGAATTCCATTTTACTGGCAGACTTTTCTAATTCATCAATTTTTAGCTCGGCTGACTTTAACTGTTCCTTCAACAAAAGAACTTCAGCTTTTAGTTGATAAATAGTCTCTTCCAATTTCATTATCTCATCGTTTGGCTCAGAGTTATTATCGATTATCGAAGCGTCTTCGTCATGTTCATTTGTAACTAAGCTTACATGAGTGACAGAAGTTGTACATGCAGTTGTGTCGCGTTTCTGGCTGACGAGCTTGTTTAATTTACGTTTTTTCGGGACTGTAGGTAAAAGAGAGGGCCTATGTTCACAGCATTTGAAAACAGAGGGAAGACGGCCTGGGATCACTTTCCATATGCCTGAATAGCCCGACTTTTCCATGTCCTCGTCCGTGAAATGCAGTGAACAGACGACAGTGTGTCTCTTCACCTAGACATAAAAGCATATTATTAAAGTTTGACATGCAGTTCATTTATCAGTTATTATTCTTAGTAAAAGAGACTGTACCTGGAAATTCGAATCCTTGTCGCGTTTTATTCGGTGGAGCCATGTTTTTTTAAGATCTTCAGAATCGGGTATTTTATGATAAGTGACATTTCTTTGGCGGATTGGATCCGAGACTTCTCCGTAGTTATGATGGTTTGACCCTAAAAAAGACCGTTATCAACTGTAAGTTCGAAAAGCAAAAGTTGTCGTTTCTCTTAAGCATAATTTCTTTTTTAAATACCTTTTTTCTGTTCAGTTTCGGCCATTCTTTTAAAGAGGGAATTCAAGTGTCCATTTGTTTACATAATCACTTTGTAGCTTTGTGGCCAGACCTTTCCGCGCTTGACGTCTTCGATAATTAATTCAAAATGGCGTCGCGACTTATTAAAACGGTGTATAAGCTTTCTATATTTCACATGTATGCAAGCTTGATTGTTTTATTTGCGTGTATTACTCAGGTAGGCAAGATAGTTAGGGACATAGAGGAGTTAGAAGAGATAGATGAAGATCTAGGCTGCTTTCCATTTAACGAAAAAATCCGGAAATTCCAGTTGAAACGTAAATGGAACGGTGTTTTTGTGGTCAAACCAAGTGGAAAACTTCCACCAAAACTGGATCATCTAAAAAGGTTGTCGTAAATTTCCAGTCGGAATTTCCAAGTGGAATGTTTCGTTCTATTTAGATTTTTGTTCTAGATCCAGGCTCTTGGGCTGCTCACGATCGCGTTTGTAAAAACAAAATGGCGTCTGTTTATAAATGCTCCTCTTGCTATTTTAAAGCAAAATCTCTAGAAGAACTATTGAAACATGATTGTTTGAATGGTAAGTAATGTTTTAAATTGTCATTTAGTACTCTGAGCTACTTTTATAATGATAAAAAAGCTAAAAGACCCTAAAATCTAGGAGAATATTAATACATTCCAACCCATAGCTATTTCCCGCCAAAGTGCCTTGTGAAGCTTTTCAGTTCTAAATTTGATTTTTAAGCAATCTATAGACTTATTTATCATATCTAAAAGCTTATTGTAATATTGTTTTGGTGAAATTAGATCAATTTAAGCTTAGCAAATCTTTTAGCTTTGGACCTCTCAGTAAGAAAAAGTCAAATAAGCTGAAATTTTGTAATAATTTAGAAAATATTATTTATAAGCTTAACTGGGATTAAAAAAAAACTTTTATTTGATCAAATAAAGGGCCATCGCTAGGTTGCCCAATTGGTTGGGATCCTGCATCACAAGCAAATGCAGCAAATGCAAGTCCAACTTTATACCTCCTCCCTCAAGAGCAACCCCATGCCACTACTAGTTTTTATACACAAGCAAGTCCAAATACAACTTTATACTTTGTGCCTGAGCAGCCTTGTGCCTCTACTGTTGATGCAGATTGCATTGCCTCCACTGAGCAGCCTCGTGCCTCTACTGTTGATGCAGATTGCATTACCTCCACAAACAAGTTAAGGTTAGACAGGTGGGAGGATAAGGATGTAAGACTACTCATCACTTCATGGGCTGATCACAAGAGTCTGTTTGGGGGAAAAGCAACAAAGAAAAATATATTTGATAAAATTGCAAATGCTTTCAATGCAAAATCGCAGCGTACTGTAAGTGGTGAACAATGCTTGAGGAAATGGCAGAAACTTAAAACTAAACATAAGGAAGTTAAAGATAACAACAAGCTGACGGGGAGAAGCAACAAAACTTGGAAGTACTATGATGAAATGTGTGCCTGTCTAGAAGACGATCACGCAGTTTCTCCTCCTTGCACTATAGAGAGCTCATTTACAACTTCATCTGAGACGTCAACAAGTCAACTTGATTCTTCCAGTCTTGATGATGGTAGTCAAGCAGAGTCTGACAGTGATTCAGATGGAAGCCAGATATCCTCATGCAAGAAAAAAAAACATACAGCTAAACGACAGCGCAAGAAGAGAAAAGGAAGATCTTCAGCGGCTGAAATGATGGAGTTTTTAAAAGATTACAGTGAAAAAAAGGAAAAGGTAGAAGAAGAAAAATTAAAATTGCTGAAAGAAATGAAAGAAGAGAAAAAAACTTTTTTTGATAGATTTTTTGACATTATGGAAAAGAAGTCGTAAGCCAATATACAATATACATTACAAAATTGGTAGGGGTGCTTAAAAATCATATTTTTAAATTACACCTGTACCATAAGGGGACTTTCATTTATTAGGACTTTAAATAGCCCTCCTCCACAGTATTCATAAATTAATGTGGGCACTAATTTCAGATCCTATAGGCATCAGCAGCCAGCACCCATACCACTTCTGTAAGAGAGTTCTCCCAGCCTTTGGCATTGTGTTGTTATCAATAGTGATCTCCTAGGGATTTATTTGAAAGAGGCATTTATTCCCTCAAGGATTTCAAAAAAAATCCTAATTTGAAATCACAATGTATTTGTTTAAAAGTATAGAAATTTCACATTCTTGTTTTTCACTCTAGTTATGAGTTTTAGTCACAAAAATATTGACAGTACTTTTTGCCTTTGAGAGATTACAGTAAAAGCATGATTTGTTTTTGCACAAATTTGCTATTACTAAAAGCACTCAAAGTTGATAATAATGATACAAGTTGGATTTTTGCAGTCTGTTTATATTAACTTTGACTGTCATAGAAGGCCATAAATACAACATCTTGTTAAATGTTATAAACAGTTGGTTGTACTATTATGTTATAGATGTAGGTACTACAGACCAAAGTTCTGATTTTAAATTGAGCAAGTGCTATTAAAAAACAATAATCGACCTTCAATGCTTTCAGTAGAGTGGATGGTCTAAATCTGTGAAACATTAATTACTACTAAAAAGTGTTGACAAGACAATATAGAACAAAGCATTTTGCAAGATTTAGTAGTATTTATGTTTCATAGATTAAGTGTGTTTACTCTTGGTGATTTCAAACTTGTTTCTAATTTCCCTCCATCTAAACTACAATGTTCATTAAGTTTATTCTTTTCTGTTGAGCTGCCATGTTATTTGCTCCTGGAACATGTTGATTTCCATCATCATCATTAATACCATCATCATCATCGTTGCCATCTAAGAAATACCCATCATCAAAATCATCATGCAACAGGCAAAAATTATGTAACACAAATGTCGACATAATTACATCGACCATAAGTGTTAAATCGGTATGCTCCACACACGAAAGCCTCCTCCATCTTCCCTTCAGGAGAGTAAATGAGCGCTCTACTATCTGCCTTATAGATGATAGCTTGGTATTAAACCTTTTCTCTCTTGCTGTCAAATGGCCATTATTACGAAATGGAATCATCAGCCATCTGTAAATAATATTACTTTTGTTAGCATACATTAGATTTCTTTCATCTTCTCTCTCAGTCTTTTGGGATCACTAGGAAAGTTTGGCAATAAAAACTAAAAAATCTGCCCATTGCATGTACAGTAGTTATACATGTATGATGAAAAAATTATAGTTTTGAAGCTCATTATTTCCTAACAAACCTCATAAGTGGGTAACCTCCATCACCTAGAAGGTGAGTATCACAAGGAAATCTTGGTGCAGCATTTAGATACAGTGTAGAGTTACGCAAAATTCTAGCATCATGTACAGACCCTGGCCAGCCAACCAACACGTCTCTGAACATCATATTGTCATCACATACAGCCTATAAAAACAGAAATACACTATTTTACTAGCATGTATAAGTTAAAACACTAGCATACATTAATTACTCACTTGTGTATTTAAAGAGTGAAATTTTTTCCTGTTAACGTAAGATTGAGGGTCTTTAATTGGGGCCTTTATTCTTATGTGAGTACAGTCAATGACACCAATTATTCTTGGGATACCAGGCATTCCCCCCATGGCTTCAAAGTTGTTCATAATTTCATTCATCTCGATGGCTGTAAATAGAAAAAAGGGTCAATAGTACCTATTTATACCATGATGCATTTAAATGAAATTAATATTTCTATGCACTTAGTCATTTATTTGTGTGTATCTATATTTTTCTATAGTTATTATTATTTTATTCAATTACATTTTAAATTAATGCATTTGAATAAACTAATGTATGAAGTTAAACAAAAGGGATAAATATTGCATGAACTGATATACAAAATTAATTCATGCAAATTATGCACTAGAACATTCTAATCATTTCAAAAAGCATACCTGTAGGCCACTTGATGTAATCTTGACGAACATCGACTAGTGCTTTTGATACACGGTTGAGTATTCGATGCATGGTGCTTAATGTTACATCAAACCTATCAGACACTGATCTTATAACTTCTGAGTTTGCAACAAACCACAAAAAACCCAAAACTTGTTTCTCAAGAGGTATTGGTTGTCTACCAAATGAATTATTTGTGTTGATTCGTCCAGTTCTTGAAATGACACGACAAAGTTCTGCAAATGTAGTCCTTGTCATTCGAAAATGACTGCTAAATACATCTGGCGAGTATCTTGGCACCACTATTTCAAAAAAATCTTGCATTCTGTTTAGATCACGTCGTGTGAATGTACATACTGCACCCAAAATGGCCATTTCGTCGTCATCGTGTAAAAAGTTATCATCATTTTCGTCCAAAACCTCTTCTAATAACAACAAATTCATCAAATCTCCCGCCATCTTGTTTTCGACACAGGCAACCCATTTTGCAAAATTTTTATGCGAATTTAAAAAACGGAACATTCCACTTGATGACGTTCCATTTACCCATGTTGAATCCGATTGGGCCGTCCCAAAATTTCTGTCTAAATGGAAAGCACCCCTAGTATCCCCCAGTAAGAAGCTAAAGGTGAATATTATCTCATTGATATGTTAATTTCTGACACGTAGATACTGATGAGTAGTAAAGTAAAGTAGTTAACGTCTTTTATGAACACTCTGTATGACAAAAGAACGCCAACTGAAATGAAAGAGGGGAAGCCTACGCTGAGTGCAGCAACTGCAAGAAGAAGAAGAGATGAGCTTTATGAGGCTGCAGAATCAATAAATGGATGTACGAAAACGGCTGCAGATATTGAACTTGCTGATACTCTAGTGAAAAAGTGTAGTGTTGCTACTGTCACAAATGTTTTTTTTCCTGGTAACTCTAGGATTAGCAAAAAGGTTATCCCTCTAATTTATAAGCCACACTTGATTTATTATGAAAAAATTTGAGGGTATGTAGTAAAGTTTTGTAAGTAAAGTTTTGTAGTGTTGATCAAAACATCAATCATCGATGGAGCATCTCTACACAAATGCTCAAGATCAACTCAGGTGTGTTAAGGCCTGACTCCAGCATGAAAACGAGGCTAAAATTTATTTTTCTTCTTTAGACTCGAACAGATCAATAGATATTGAAAATAATAATGACACATTATAATTGCATGTGTATAAAGTCTTTCGTACAATTTCGTTGCCATAGCAACCAACTCCTATTTTTAAATTCTGAATAATAATTGCTAAAAACAGGGTTACATTCAAAACAAAATGGGGAAACCTAAAGCACATTTAAATGTACCTTAGTCTTTTTTAATGTGTTGATATGTGATAAGTCGATCCAAAATTGCCTTTTAAGGCTGATACCAAGACAAAAAATCAAGCCAGAATGAAGAACAAATTCGGAAGTTTCGATAAACTGCATAGTTATCGAGCAATTTCTTCTAATTGCTCGAAAGAAAAGGTATCTGGACCAAGTTAAAAAGCAATTATGTGAAGAAGAACATCCCTTCTCGTAAGTAATTGAAAATTTTTAATCATCTGATGTGACCTAATGCTCCCCATTTGCGAATTTCCTTTGCTCCAATACTCATATTTGGATCGTCCGCCATTTTGCTTCACTTGCCTAAAGGAGACTGGAACCGAGTAGTCAAAATTTCCCTACGGGGGGACCGGAGGGGGTGTTCAATCTGTATTTAGTTTGGCCTTTTTTATCTTTCTCTTACCACCCCTAGGGGAAAAATTTGTACAAATTCAAAATGGCGGATGAAAACCTTCGACTTTTTTAGTTCTTTGTCAAGTAATTTTTCTTAAAACTTAGAATTATGCATGATATTACCAAAGTCTTTTGGTCATTTTATACCTATCGTATGGCCAAGTAAGTAAAGAAAATCATTAATAAAGGTTTTAGACAAACAAATTTGGATTAAAGTGAGGCCATGTTGAGTATATGTGTTGGAGATATCTTTTGTTGTTTTAATATAATGTCCCTCATTTTCTTCTTGTTCATTTGAGTTTTAGGCGGGAAAAGCTTCCCCACGCGCGTCAGATACTTAATAAAGCCTCAAATTATACATCAATTCAACCAATTTGGTACTCAAGCAATCTACTTCTTTGGAAGACTTTAGCTGAAAAACAACTCTGATTATATAAGGTTCCTTTATTTCAAATAATTATTATTATAGCTTCTGTCTTTTTGAAACACGTTTTTCAAACAAAAAGTATTGGTTTTCCTAATCAAGGCTTGAATTATATAGTTGATTAATTGCATACAGCTTCTTTAGAAGCTATTGTAGTGTGCAATCAACTATATAATGTCTGTTAAAGTGGAATGTGCCTGGGCTAGGGTGTGCATTCGTGAAACTAAGAACTTGTGTTCTATCACAAAAGCCTTGAATGAAGGAAAAGCAAAGTTTGGTGCAAGAGTCTTGCAGGAAAGGTATAAACTTTACTGTGAACATTTCAAAGGCTATTCGAGGTTTGACATTACACGCTACGACTTCAATCGTGTTGCTAAGAAAATAGACGACCAAACTGTAAACTGGAGATGCAAAGAAGACAAGCAGTCTTATTTGTCTCGATTTGCAATGCAAAACTGGTTCGATCAAGGCAAAATAATGACCAACGAAACGAGAAAAGCACATTCATTAACAAATTGCAAGGCTTGTCAGCTCTACAACTCAAAGTCCCAAGCAACATATCCAATGAAAAAGATGTGCAGGTTGGGAAAAGGAGGTCCCCTAAGTAATATTACTACTGATGCAAACAAGCATACACTTCTTCCTGAAGGCTCAATTATAAGGGCAACAAAGAAACAGCTGAAGTCAGTTGGACAAGAAATCTATTCAACATATGATGAAAAATGTAAGAAAAACTTTGGAAAGACACTGAGTGAAATTCTGGTTCTTGTCCTAGAGGCTGGCCTTGAGAGAAAACTTTCCCCTGTTGAAAAAAGAAAACAGAAAAGGAATAAGCTCAGGCACACAAAGCGAGATCTTGAAAATAAGGTTTTAATTAAGAATGACACTGGTGTACACCTAAGCTCAAGGGATTCATACAGTGCAAGACAACAGAGACGACTGGCAGAGTCTTTTGAAACACTAGATGAGGCAAGAGAAAGGGCCATAAAGACATCCCCAAAAGAAAGAGAGAGATCCCACATCCCTGCTTTAGGAAACATAATAGGTGACATTGATCAGTTATTGATAGATGTTAAGTCATGGCCACATGGCCCTGTAAACTGGTCTGAACAAGCCAGAAAGTACAACATCCGGCACAAGGGGCAAGACTCATCTCCTTCAAATACAGGCCAAATACTCAAGTCCTTCCTACAGAATACTCAAGGTGTCAATATGGCAAACTTTACCAATACTCAGGATGGAACAAAAGGTAATTACAATTTATATAGCCAGTTCTAACAAGGTTGGATTCCCTGTGATGAGCATACAAAAATCTGGATAAAATTTAATCTGTTTTGCATTGAAGGTTAAAAATGAGGGTTAACTAAAACTATAAAACAATTAAAACAAATAAACAAACAAAAACAAACATACTGTATGTATGGATCAAACATACTGATATTTCTTATCATATGACCAGACACTTAAATAAATGGATTGATTGATTGATTGATTGATATCACTTACAGGATTTCGTGTACGCCGAGCACTAAAGAAGCAGGAAGGAGGTGAAATATCTGTTCCAGTTGCACGCACAAATGAGAAGATCCGGGCATCAATCAAGAAGCTAATTGATGATGGAACATACGATGTTGGTGTACCTGTTGTTCAAAAAGAAATAGTTACATTAGCTCTGAGTAATGAGGGGGAAGTAATCCAGAAAACAACCAATGTCTCTGCAAGGAAAATTCCATTACAGCAGATTAGAACCGAAGCCCTTGATAGAAACAAGGACTTACTTAAAATAAGAGATGACAGTTTCTATGAAAATCTAACAAGAGAAGAAATAGTAGAAGAGCTGGAAAAAATTAATGAGGCAACCGGGGGTGATACTGAAGAATTGAGAGATCTATTGAAAACATTTCAGCAGCAAAGAAACTGGTTGATGTGGCATGACCATTCAACTCTTTCAAACCATGGGCATATGCTATTCTGTGTAAGAGAACTTTATGACAATGCTATCCATCTAACTGCACAAGAATTGGCTGCTAAGACTGGAATAAACAATGTTGATGTCCAAGCCACAATAGAGGAGCCTCAGTTGTACATACTGGGTCCTAGTAGGTCAACTGTAGAAGACCAACTGCAATTTGTTCCTACAAGGCAGGAAGATTTAAAAGAATTAAAAAGCAGTCTAAAAAGTGAATCTGGAGCAGAAATTAAAGATGTCATGAGATTTATGAATGGGGACAACCCAGCAGCAGAGATGGAAGATGGAACTCAGCATGGAGGTCACTATGGTTGTCCTGGTTGTGATGGCAACATCAATAGTAGCTACGATGTAGAATACTCCCTTCAGAGGAAATACAAATCACTAGAAGAAAAAAGAAATTTAATCCTGTCTGGTCCTGCTGGAAGAAAGGGCTCACTTCATCCATTCAAAGACTTGAAAGTCAAGGAGCTGAAAGCTGAGCTACGAGCTAGGGGCATGTCAGATGAAGGAAAAAAGGATGAACTGCAGAAAGATTTAGCAGAGGTACTAGGTGGAAGTACAAGGCTACCTGCATTATTGCACTATAATGCCTCAATCCAGGACTTAAACCTGGAATCATATGAAGTCCTGTGCTTCGAAGCACTACACTGTTTGATGAACCACATCAAAAACATCCTACAGGAACTGCCTCATCACATAACTGACATAGACACATTAATCAAACTGAAAGAGATCCTTTCCGTACAGCTAAGTAAAGAGAAACTAAGAGGTGTGGACTACAGAAAGACATTGATTTTTGTGACAATTGCCCTGTACCCACTGGCTAACCTTGAGATCAAGCTTCTGCTGGTAACATTGTGTGAAATGGCTGAGATCTATTATTGTCAAGATGCAAAAAGATCTCCCAAACTGATCCTTCGCCTTCATAACCTCTGTTGGCGACATGCAATTCAGTGCCGAAGAGTGCTAACACCACCAAAGTCACTCAGCTACAGAAAGCTTTTTGGCCTCTACTTTCATAGTTGTATCACACACTCTTCTCAGCTTCTGAGAATTGTGTCTCACAGGTCTACCAATGCTGAAATGTTTGAAAGGTTGTTTGAGAAACTCTCAGACATTACTTCCAAGACATGGAACAGGAGAATCCAAGATCTCTCCAAGAATGCAATTCTTCATCTCAAACAAGATACCTCTAAGCCTGGCCTAAACTACATTCTAAAAGAGGAAAGAGTAATCAGTAAGTTAGCAAAGTCTCTCCCACAGATGGAGAACACTTTCATCCCTGAAAGCATTCTGATGAAATATGCAGGGGACTGGGAAGCACACCTCAAGCTAATTGCTGACTTCTTGGAGCCAGGTGAAGGAGTATGGTGGCAATCTGTTGATGGAGGAATAGAGTTCTTTGATGGTCCTAATCAAGTATGCTTCAGAGAAGAGGGTCCAAGACTTCACCACTTCCGTTCATCCAACATAAAGAAAGAACAAGAGCACCTGGATGCATCTTGGACCAATTGCTTAGAGAGCAAAGTGAAGATTCCTGCAACAAAACTGCGAGATTCTGAGGGGAGATGGCATGTGCCTGGAATATGCTGTTCCTCTAAGGACGTTGCTGATGATGAGGATGACAATGTCATTTCTGTAGACCAAATCACTCAGCAAATGACACAAGAAAGTGGAGATGATAATTTCTTAAATGATGAGAATGCTGATGAGAATGCTGATGAGAATGCAGAGCCCACTACATATACATGTAGTGACATGGAGGTAGAAGAAGAGCAAATGGAAAGCCATGTTCAGGATAATGATCATGAAGAAGACAACTTAAATACACAGCCAATAATTGGAATCAGACTTGGCAACATGACAGAAGGAGAAGACCAGATGGATTATGAACAACAAGAAAGGACTGGGGCAAGTATGAAAAGGCCATTCCCATTCTCTGGCAATGCTACACCAGAATCAAAAAAGAAAAAGGCCACAAATGAGCACACTGAACAACAACTCCATTCTAAAACAGCAAAAGCATTAAGTACAGTGCTGGGTGCAACAGAAGAAGTTTCAAGGTTTGAAAAATTGAGAGAGAATTTGCAAAAAAATCCAAAGTCAAGGTATCACATTGAAAGGTATGAGACTCACCTTTTCAAAATCCAGATTGAGGTACTGAAGGCTTTCAGAGAAACAAATAAGAGCATCAACACCATGAAAGAGCCTATAAAAGATGACCTTGCCAATGAACTGAAATTAAAGAATACAAGGTTAAAAGCAGCATCCTCACTTCTAAAGCTATGGAAAATAACTGTGCATCTTTAAGCCATAGTAGTACACCAAGTACAGTATACAATGCATCTTAACATTTCAGGAAGCTGCATTTTTTACTTTAAATAACTTTTAGAGAACTTGACGAGTCAGTTAAATTGAATACAACACTATCACAAGTGTGAGTTTTTACTTGCTTAGCATTCAGAAAGTATTTACCAAAGAACCATAACACTATATTATTGTTCTGAGGAAGTCTAGGAAATATTTATATTATGTACGTACAGTAGCTCCTAGGGAATTGGCAGTTTAGTCTAAACTTGAGTTGGCAAACTGTCAAGTATCATATCTTTTATCTACTAGCTGTATATTACCACTGTTTTTATTGCTAAATGCTGACAGAACAGAATTGTGACAGGGTTATTTGTCAATTACCCTTCTGGCATTTTTGCTACTGTTGTTTTGAACAATCGGTGGCATAGCACTCACCTAAAAGCAGTGGTATCAGCAATATTTAGTAATGGAATATAAGTATTTTTTGTTACTGTATTTACCATTAATTTTGTAGTTTTCAGAAGCACCAGACTGCAACCTTCATCAGAATCTAAAAAACACATCAAAACAGGTTGATTATATACTGTAAATATGTTTTTAAAAATGTGCTGTAAATAATAATATTCTTATAATTATTTAAGAAATTTATTTATTCATTATTTATTAAAATTGTATGGCTAAACATAAGTCTTATCAAAAATTTAAACAAATAAGAAAAGAAAATAAGAAAAAACCCAGACCCCATATGAAAACAGATCAATAAGCTAAATGTATATTTAAAACATTATATTATCATACAAAAATAATCAATAACCATGTGAATACTGCAGAAATCAAGACTAGGGATAAGTTTACATTATTAATATTAGAAATGAAAAAAGGCCAATTAAACCCAACCACAAATCCTTATTCAGTTAAACCCTCCTCCCTTACAACAAATATTACTGGCTTACTAAAAATTTCCTTGTCCTTTTGCAATTGATTCCAATAACTGATTAACTTATTCTATGAAAAAAATCTAGTGTAGTTAGATTTGCACGAGTATTTCGTTCTTTAACTTAAGCTTATATATCTTTAATTTTAGAAAGATTTTCAGTGCTTAAAAGAATACCGGTCAGCTTCTGAGTAAATATATATATTTCAACATCAATATATTATTTGCGTGGTAAAGCTACTCCCGACTAGTCCGAGAATTTTGCTTAGAAACTTCATTTATTAAAGGTAATTTAAGCTTACCAGTAAAAATAATTTCGTACGAAAATGTAAATTACTCACCTTCATTCGTCTTCTAGTTTCTCCATCTTTGAAAAATAAAATAATTCTTGAACAACGAAGACAAATATATATACTTTAAATGCTTCAAATGCTTGGTATGCTTCGAATTTCATATCGAATACCAGTTAAATCGCATCACATGTACATCCGCCATCTTGGATTTGATCGAAGCAACACGAGTCTTCGCGGGGGGTGTTTCGGATCGCTAAACCAGGCCTTAACACACCTGAGAAGTTTAAAACATGTCTACTAGATACAGTGCAGTCCAGAAACATATGTACATTTGATCAAAACCTGACTAAAGCTTTCTCTTCCACTTATCAAAACTAAAAATAAGTCTCGGTTCTTAGCTCTTATTAAAGTTTATTTCAATGAAGTATTTTTACATCTCCACCCTGGGAAGAAGTGGTCAAGAACAGCTTGAATCATAGCGATCTATAAACGTTCAACATGACGTTAACTGAGTGCTTTAGTTTGGCTGAGCTGGATGACGGATGGAGAAAAGTCCGTAACAGCTGGGGGAAATGTCAGATCAGCAGCGCCTTCGACTGTCACTAGCTGGGTGAAAGACTCTTTGAGTGATATCAACGAGAGTATGATCGCACGTTCATTTAAGAAGTGTGGCATATCCAACGCCCTTGACAGAACCGAGGATGATATGTTATGGGAAGGCGCTCGGGAAGGCAATGGGCCTGATGAAGAGGAGTCAGTTCCCAACCTCGAACATGAAGAAGCAGATGTTTACAATGACAGAATAACTGAAGAAGAATGGCTGGATTTGTTTGGCGACAGTGACTGTGAATATGAATTCGAAGGATTTTAATCCCTGAAATGATTATAGTTAACTATGTTTCAATATATTCTCAAATAAATAGTCATGGGTATATGTTTTATGTGTAAATACTTAGTAGTGAAAACAGTGTAAATATCAGTTCTATAATACTTAGGAAAACATCGAAAATACGAAGTTTTAATCTCAAACTTTTGTCTTAAAAGTATCATGAAATAAATAGCAGGCAAAATATCATCTGCTTGAGATAAGTGAGGAGTAATATATAGATTTAGGCACTGCCTAAAAGCGGAGCTCCCATAAATAGTATATTTAGTGCTAAAAACGTGACAATTGTGTGACGCGGCATAACGCTGGTTATAGCGTTACCCGGCACTTCGTTACCCAGGAAAAACTAAAAGAAAAACCATTATTTTAAGCCTTCAAAAGCATTAGAAAACTTTTCAATTCGAAGAAAAATAATCATAGATCGTAGAGCATATGAATACATGTATAGAACAAAGGATTTTATTCAGCAAATCTTAGTAATCAAAGTTGTAAGTTTTTTAGGTGGAAAGTGAACTACACTGAAAATTGTCGAAAAATATTACTGATAAGCTTAAGCTTACATTCACTTGAACTTCACATGTAAAAAGAGACATATTCATTAATGCAAGATAATAATTTTCTTTGTTAGTAAGTTGGTCTTTGAAAAGTTTTTTTTTCAGATTTATTCTTAACTTTATTATCGAGCGAAATATCTTACAAAAACATAAGCTTATCCATAAAAAAAAAACAAGCTCATCATTTTTGCGATTGTGTAATAGTAATAGCTGGAAAAGCCAGATAAATAGCAAATATTTGGTGTGATATGTATTCCTTTTTCATATTTCATTCAACATTAAAATAAATTATCTATAAAAATGTCAAAATATTCATATGATTATGAAACTGGAATCTTGTTTTGACTTCGCGTGAGGTTCGCTGGCCGTCAAATATGTTTTTTCAAAGAACCAAGTCTTTTTACTAAGTCTTAGCCTTTTTTCTTGAAATGGGATCAAAAACAAAAGATCAAAGCTTCAAATATCGCTTTTTTGGTTCACAAGTATTGAAGAAAAAGATGATAAAAATCTAGAATGCAGTAAAAACGACAAACTATCCAAGTTTTTCTGACAATGTTTGCCGAACCAACGTCCTTGGCTTGTCTGAGAGTTTCTCCAGCTAGTTTACACATTTCTTGTCGATTTTTTACGAAATATTAGTTAAAATTAATGAATTTACCTTCTATGAAGTGTTTTCTACGGAACTGAAATATCATTCTTGCAGTATAATCAGGTTTTTCTGGTCTACAGGCCACTTTTTCTCTCACTGAAGTTTCAGTCACGAAACTTCATCTAATCGTAAGATTAAGAATCTTCCCTCGCTTTCCCTCGCTAAATCTTCTTTAGCAAGTCGCTAAAGTCGAAAAATTGTTTTTGTTCACTTTAAGACAGACATGACTTCGACTAAACGTATTTTTCGCATTGCAAAAATAAGAAAAAATACTTCTTGATCCATCTTTGACTACATTATTGCAATTTTTCTGTGCATCTGTGAGTAAGCAAAGCGCGCGGGAACCCTGTGCAAAGTGGTACACGGACGGACGTATGTATGTATGTACGTATGTATGTATGTATGTATGTATGTATGTATGGACAAGATGATGACGTAATCAAGCCATGAAAAATCAACTCGATGGGTTACCATTTTTTCTTAAGTATGGTGGCCCGCGCGGGAGCTCCGCTATGAAAGATATCTAAAACCACATGAGGTAGTTCCCAGTCCTTCTCGATAAACGTTACGTTCGTGAAAGCAAAACAAATCAATGTTCTTCCAAGAATTTTTGCCTGAAAATAAGAAAAACTTATCCTGATATATGAAATTTGCCTATCCATTCCTTCATTGAACTTTTTTGTCGACTCATACACATTCTTAGAGATAAAAGATGTGTTTCTTACTTAATATTTTGGCAAATAACCGAAGATATTTTACAAAAATCGGGTAGTTTGCCGTTTTAACTGACGAGTGGTAACACTCTTGATGTCACACAAAAGCTACTGTTTTTCGTTCGGCGTCTAAATTTTTCAAGATGTTTTTCTCACTTTATTTGCCTTGAAATTCATATTCAACTTTCTTTCTTTGTAAACGTTGCCTTGTTTCTTAATTTTTTTGTTACCGCTGTTTTTAGTGCAAGTTTCGACTGATGACGAGACTACTATAGAAGCACGTTATTACAAGTCTCAAAAAAAGAAAGAAATTCCATACAAACCTCAGGTAACATTTAATAGAAGCCAACCCAGCGTGGTGAATGTTGTTTGTACCTGTCCAATAAGACTTGGAGGGAGCTGTGGACATATATGTGGTTTACTTTATCAACTGGCTAAGTATAAACTTCTTGGTCTTCGTGTTATTCCCAAAGATATTGCCAAAACATCTCTTCCACAAGCCTGGCACAAACCTCGTGGACAGCAAATTGAACCATCTTTAGTGGACACTTTGTTTGTACAAGGGTACAAGACTAGGGACGGTGACAAGGAACCTAGACCTATTAAAAGCACCCTGTATTATCCATTGAATCAATCTCAAATTCCAACTACCTCTGGGTTACTTGAAGATTTGGAAATGAATAACCCTGACTGCTTAGCTATACCTATACTTAAAAATCCTGTGACTGAATATGTTTCTACTAGATTTGGAAAGTTTCCAAAAGGCTCTCCCCTCAGTTATCAACAAAAATTGTCTTCTGCTTACATATACAATGTAGTTTGCCCACCAAAACTCCCTTAAAGAAATGTAATGCAGAACAACTACAATGCAGTTCTGGACAGAGAATCTTCAATGAAATTTGAAGATTTAAAAGTTACTATTGACACTATTCACAAATTTGAAGAGAAAACAAAATTGCAAAGTGCATCTTCTTTGTGGTACAAAATTAGAAGTACAAGAATAACTGCAAGCAAGGTTGGGAGAGTGTACTCTAGGGTAAGAGCAGATCCTATCAAGTGAGCTACAAATCTGAGGAAAACAACAGCACAGACAGAGGCCATGAAGCAGGGTATTGCAAATGAACCACTAGCAGCTAGAACATATGCAAATACTGTTAAGCAAGGCAATGTCAACATATATCCTTGTGGAGTTGTAGTAAGCTTTGGGGCTCCCTGGTTAGCTGCCAGCCCTGACAGAATAATCTATGATGCAGGTAGAGAACCAGCTTTTGGTCTGCTAGAAATAATGTGCACTGTAAAGAGTTCTGTCAAAGAAGTGGAATATGTCAAGGTGAATGACAATGGAAGTAACTGTTTAAAAAACAACCATAACTACTACAATCAAGTCATTACACAACTAGCAGTTACTGGTATGGAATGGTGTGACTTTTTTATTTGGTCTCAAAATGATTATCACATTGAGACAATAAATTTTGACAGTGACAAGTGGCAAACCATAAAGGATAAGGTTGACCAATTTTTCTTTGAATATTATCTTTAAAACAAACATGCCATACAACACAGTGATTTTAACAACTCACAAAATAGTAGAGTCAAAATGTAGATAATCAATAATTTATGGGTATCCGTACCCTGAAAAATAGTTGTTTCATTTTGACTGTGTCATTAGCTATTAAAGTCACTCATTTGTATTGGCAATAAGAGGTGCTTTGAAGCTGCTTAAAATGCAACAAATGACTTAGTACACCAGACAAATCACATTGTGCGAGAAAAAAATTCAGCCAATCAAAATTATAGAAAACATCATGGTTGCGACATGGCACGCACACAGCACTGCACTTTTCACAGTTATACGAAATCTGCTCTATAGTACGTCCAACGGTAGTGACCACCCACTAATACTTACTATACTTTTTTCATGTTTTATTAATATTTGGGATACACCTAATTGCAAGAACGATTGAGAGATATCATGCATTGTTTACTTTACTGATCAAAGAGTCATAACATTTATTCAATGAATTTAAATCCAAGAATTGTCCTTTAATAACTTTTATCTCCTTGTATCCGTAAATTGAAAGAGCAGCTAAGGAATAGCGTAATGCTTATATCGTGTAGAACGAAAGAAGTCTAATTATATAGTCGGTCTAAGTAATGAATGTATCAGTCGATTAAATGTGTGAAAATCTAACAACTGCTCTTGGATGTTCTGAATTTTCTTCATCAGCCTTTCCAATATGCTAATTTAAAACATACTATACTATATAGAATAGGATGGATATAACCCAAAATTATCTAATGGAAAGTATTCTATCGCAGAATACACAGTAGAAGAATTATATGAAAATTGTTCATGCGCCTTTTCCTCAGATGCTAAAAGACATGGGAATCAATAGACCATCAGACAGCACTACAAGCTCTACGAAATCGAATGACGACTCCATGGAAGAAAAATTAAAGCAGTAAAATGAAGGAAACGAAGAAACTGCCAACAGTGAGGATGCAGTGATGATAGAAACTCCATCCTTTCCCTCGAAACGTTTCTTGAGCATTGTTTGTTGTTCCTCCTCCTCAGCGACTTGACGCTGGTATTCAGCCCTTTCTTCATCTGTAGCCATGGGCTCAATGTCTTCACAACCAGTGAAAATCAATAGTTCCTCTACTTCAGAGTCAGAGATCGACTCAGATCCTGAAGAACTCGAGGAAAAGCTTTCGTTTTCTACTGTATAAGCTGTATTCGCCATATTCTCCTACTAACTATGTACTAGCTCAGTGGAATGTGTTGAGTAAGTGACGTCACAAGATGAAACCGCTGACTAAAACTCGTGGGCTTATTAGGCGACAACAAAGTAATGGTGGAAAGCGATTTTACTTGGACAATTTTCGTGCTAGTCCCCCTTTAAAAGAGCAGACAAAACGTGCATAGCATGTGGATGCAGCGAAGAGTTTGCAATTCTGTAAAAGTATATCACTATGGGATGCACACTTGCCCATTAACCGAAAAGAAAAATCAGGGGAACAAAAAGAAAATTGAGGAAATGATAAAAAATAATCCCCAAATTAAGCCATCTGACTGGATTCCGACAAGGAATGAACTGGCAAACAATTGAGAAGGAAGTGGAGTCAGTAGCAAACAGAAAAACCATATCAAACATAAAGCAGAAGCTAAAGGGAGATGCCGAGCAGCATGGGCACAATTTTAAAGCGGTGGTCCACTTTAAGGAATACTGTGACAAGAAAGATTCACTTTATATCTACAAAGTGAATGACAAACGTGGCAATCCGGACAAGCCTTCGTTCGTTTTTAAAACGAGTCAAGCAAAGATAAATCTTGCTATCGCAATGGATCGTCAAGGCGAAAGTTTACTTGCTGAAGAGTTTTGCTATTTTGACGGTAAGCATAATAGATGTCGTGGTTTTAAAACTTTAACTGCCAGTGTGTATCATCCTCTCCATCGTAAATAAAATCCCACTTGCGATCATGGAAGCTGAGCGGGAAGACACAGGGGCCAACCTTGCTGGTATATGTAAAGTTTTTGGAGAACAAGTATGCACCAAAATCAAAACCTGTGAATTCCATTTTAAGGACCAAAGAAATAAAAGATCAAAGAAACTCGAAAGTGAAAGTGCAGAAAAGTTCAAAGAACTTTGCTAATGTTTCTTGTATATAATTACTGTTTGTACTCTACAGTAATAAGACTTAATTAATAATCTATAGCTATTGCATGTGTGCATGAGTAACTAATATATATTTTTTTCATATATTATTTTAGCTGTTAAGCAAACTACAAAGCAGCTGAGTAAAAGGTCAGCTCGACCTTCAGCTAAAGACACCAGGCGGGGAAGGGTGCCATATGAACCGAAAAAGGCACCTCCCTTTACACTCCACCAGATGATATGAATGCGCAACTACTGTTTGAAAACACTGGAGGTACTCAATTACTCAATTATTTATGTATCTATTTATATGTAGTTTCATAATTTATTTTCATAAACTTATGAATTATTATCAATTTTATCTCTTTTAAATATTATTAATTGCCATATACCAGGTTTGTTGGCGACGACTTGTTTTTTCCACCCACTTCTCTGTGTTCTTATCATTCTCGTTTAATCTTTTTTACTTACAAGGTCTGCATGGTTTATGGCTCTGGACTGTGACATTATTCTCTTTAGCTCTCTTCTTGCAAGGGGAGGAACCTCTCAGTTTGAAGGTGAAGCATCTAAAACTGCCTCACAACTATTCAGGTACATGTAAATGATAAATCATTAATTGTCAAAAATATAACCTGCAAATTAAGACTAAGTGGTAAAAGGGGGAAAGCATGGAGGCTTTTAAGACAATATTGTTTTATATTGACTGCATGTGTATCTCAAATGAATAGATGTATCAAGGTCCTGATAATTATGATATTTCCCAGCATACCATTGAATCAGATTCTTAAGCTACACACACTTTAACTTAGCTATATACACACTTTTAATTTAGACATTAAAAGTTGTTCCAAACCCAAAGAATCCTGAAGACTGAAGCATCCAATAAAATTGAGGCAGTTATATTCTATTCACCATTCTACAATCTACCAAATATATTTCCTTACATCCTTATTATTCAACATGTGCAGTTGACTCTGGTAAATTGCCCCACTGATTGGATGTGAAAGTTCCATGGTCTAAAGCAGATAGAAAAGCAAAGGGTAAGTAATACTCAATTGTAGATCAAAATATAATTGTCTGCATAATTAAAGAATTAGCAGAGTGAAAGGTGAAAAAGATATCAATATATTGCAAAGTGAATAAGAAAATGTAACAAGTGAAGAGCAATTACTAGCAAATTGTCTCAGGATATTCAACATTATCAATGCCATATTAGTATAGAATGACAAGTGACAAGTCTTCACATATCTTCAAACACTTGGCAAACTCACCGGAATGCCACAAAGCTTGTTCGGATAAGTGTTTCGAAATAATAGATCACAGAACTCAATACACTATTAAGATAAAAGAGGCGATTCACATCAAATGGCAAATGCCCGACTTAAACCAACAAGTCGCTCATGTTAATTTAACTTTGAATATTTAATGCCTTCCGACATATTTAATTGTTATATCTTCATATAAATATCTGTATTCTTAGTTAATAAGTCACACTGAAGATAAGGTGGGTACACCTCGAAACATGTTTGTGCATAAATCTCTGAAATCAGTCATCAGAGTCATCAAAATTTTAATTCTTTTCCTGACATATCGACCCTTTGGATTAGTGTAGAATTAAAATTGTGCATGCAATTTAACTTTTGACTTTTCAACCTCACCATATAAATTCATGTCCATTGTTGTTTTAGCTACTAGAGCATTTCAACTACTCATACTGTATTATATTTCTATAAGTTTGTTAAAGGGCACTTGGATGAAATATCGATCAACATGACTTAAAACTTGGTCAACTTTTTAAAAATGGCCTTAATAGTAGACAAGAAACATTTTAAATTCTTATTTCAAATGTAAACAAATAATGTATTGTGGTTCATTAAAGGATTCCTTACTGCAATTCTCAATATTCTGTGAACTCAGTAGTTGTAAGTTGCCAGTCTGAAATTGGTCAAAAATATTGAAGGTTCTGACTTAATGAACTCGATTCCGTTCTTACCAGGTTGTCTATATCGTACACATTCTCGCGGTATTTGCGTTTGTGTGTTGTAGCGTTCAGTTCTGAAAATTTTGATGGCTTCCACTTCAGAACAAGCTTGCTCATCGATCACATCAAAGAATACTAAGGTGCCAGACAACATAATGGATTTACTAGATGTAGCAATATTCTCATTTGGTTGTCAGTCTGGGTTGCAATCATACCACAAGATTCGCGGCGATCCTGTGCTAGAAGGAGTTAGTGCTTTCTTTAGTTGACTTCTACTGTGTTCCAGCACAGAAACACTAGAGCTGTTCAAAAGTATTGCACCAACAAGATTAGGAAACTGGGAACCGGGATCCGTTCCATTGGAACAACTTCTCACCTTGGTGTCTTCACGGATAAAGACACTCAAAAGTAGAGGTGAAATAAAAGAAATCGACTATCCAGAGGTGCCAAATCTGCTTCTCTATAAGAAGCGAAAATATGTAGAGGAGGGAGATGGTTGAAGATGTGGTGTTTTCCAAAGTGCTGGTGATGTGGGATGCATTGCAAGTTTTGTCACCAAAAGAAAAAAAACGTTTCCCCTCTATGTGGACAACTTCAATGTGGAGTAAGTTCTAATTCACTTCACAGTCTGTCTTTACAGAGATACACTATTAGGTTGGAAACATGTAACTGCCATACATTTATTTAATGCGTCACATCGGAATACTCAGATATTGTGAATTTCTTCTCACTAAATCGCATTCTGATCCTCTTGCTTTAAAAACTATCAAAACCATAGTAATACATATATTTCAAATGTTATGACATCGAGAGCCGGATTCTGTAGATTTCTTCTGAAAGCCAGTAAATTCAACGAAAACTGAGTTGAGGGAAAGGTTGAAAACCATCAATCGTTATCTATTACATAAACCTCAAGGGAGAGAGATTTGTAATAAATTTGTAGTAGTTTTGTTTATTCAGTTCAATCCATCAGTTGAAATGGCAGAGGGAACCTCGTCTCACTTTTGTGATCCAAAAACGCAAGAAGAAGATGCTGAGTTATTGGCAAATGCTACACCAAAATCTACTCAATATAAAACGAAGTGGGCCGTAGAAATTTTTAGGTCATGGCAAATTTCTTGAGCACGAAAGTTTTCAGAACTTGAAGTCGGAAATCTATTTAAAGATTACCCGCTCAGTAGCGTTGAAGTAGCCGACGAGGAGTTAAAGCAGATGAGCCCCATTTCGATGAACTACTGGTTTTCTAAATTTGTTCATCCATCTCGAACCGTGTATCAAATTGTTTGATTTGTAAACGTCATTTAGAAGAACAAAACGGAGAAGCACTAAATCCCTTTGATAATAGTGATGAGGTATTTGTACATTTTACTAGAATTAATTAATTTTTGAAATAAAAATATTTATGGTTGCTTTTCTTTCTGCAAGTTCTTCATTTTTCGAAGAATTCTGGATTCTGAAATGAGAGACGCCACTCGCCAAGGAGTATCACTAGCTACAAAACAAAACGAGAAAGAACCGGTAAGCGACGACGACGAAAAGCTGTTCTGGGGCAAGCAGCTTCTGGGGATGAAAACTGCAAAAACGAGTGTTGTTGGAATCAATACACTGAACCAAATCCTTCCTTCAATGTGTAAAGAGGCAGGCATTAAAGTGAAGACTGCACATTGTCTGTGTGTGACCTGTGCAACAAAACTCTTCCACGCAGGAGTTCCAGAGAAAATGATTCCTGAGCGAATAGGCCACCGATCAAGTGCCCTGCACAGGTATGAAAAACCAAGTGAAAATCAATGCAAGTTCGTGTGAAACGTTCTTGGGTCACAGCCTTCGAGTTCTACCATCTCGACTAGTACATCTACTACACCCGGGTCAACAGATGAAAACGACAAGCAGGGAGAAACGAATGCCTTTGAATGTTCTAGCAACGATCGTTTGGTTATAAACGTGTATTACAACAATCATAAGAAAATGTAATGTTCAAGCATATGAATTGAACTGATTGCATGTATGTAAACTGAATAAAGATGAGTTAAAATCACAGAAAATGTACTCATCTATATTAGAATGACCATAAAAAAAACTGACCATAAAAAAAACTGACCATAAAAAAAACTGACCATAAAATGTATTTAGAAAACTATAAAGTAATCGCTTCTTTAGCAATATAGATCTATCGATTTTGTACATGTAATAAATTATTATCACCACATAGAGAAATATAAATAAAACACCAAACCCAATACTTTTCAACAAAAACATCACTAGCTTAGTTGGTTACGCACTGGACTCAAAACCCAAAGGTCACAGGCTCGAGGCACGCCAATGGTAAGAAGTAGGGTAATAAAATAAAATAACATAACATAAAATAAATTTTTTTTTTTTAAATTTTAAATAAAATATTTGCTCGCAAATAGGGATTTTATGTTTTCCCGGCCAATCTGTTTGTCTTGTATTTATCTATGATGACTAATAAGATTGTTATGTAAGTGCATCATACAGGCATTTGAAAGGGGGTATTTCCCGGAGTCATTCCTCTAACCCCCCTCTGGGGGATTTATAAGGCAGCGTTGTGTGACGGTGCGGTCTTTCTCAACTTAACAACCTCGGCGTTGAAGAGAACGTGTTTTGACCCGCCTCCTCCCTATTCCTCCTCCTCTTTTTTATTGCTGTATGATGCATTTTTGTGGCCCTCACCTTTACTAGGGCAAGTTTAAGTATGAATTGTTTTCAATTAAAACTTTTAATTAAAAGTTTTATGAGTTTTTGAAATTAAATAAATCGGCTATGGGAAGTTGCCCATAGCCAATTCAGTCCAAACCAATGGCGTTGTGTTTATTACCTTGCCCAGTAAACGAGCTTCAGGCAAAGCAGCATCCAATTTTGAGTTACACGGGATTAACGGGGAAAAACATAAAATTTAATTAGGTCAAATAAACATTAAGGAAGTAAGAGAAAGAGAAAAAAAGAGAAAAAAGACCAAAAAAAGATTAGTGATAAGAAGTGAGCAAGAAATTTTAGAAGCCTAACAAAATGGAGTCAGCTAAGGAGTATGGCTTAAGAACAATATTGAAAGCAGGTTCCAATAGAAGTTACGATGAATTGCTCAGTTTAGCTTCAATGCGATCATTAGAGCGTAGACGTTGTATATATTCACTATCTCTAGTTTACAAGTCTATTAATGGTCTGGCCCCATCATATATCTCTAGTTTTTTTAGACCAAGAACCACTAAATATAACTTAAGGGGCAACGGTCTCAAGGTTGAGCAAGTATCATACAATAGCTCATTTGTACACAATTCGTTTTCTTATATTGTTACTCATTATTGGAACAATCTAAATAATTCTATCAAGCTCAGTAAATCCATTTCCCAATTTCGAAATAGCATAAGTAATGTCGATTTTAAAGGATGCTCATGTTGCTCCTGCACATCGTGAACTCAGCGTATCAAATTATTTTATATATATATATATATATATTTATTTAAATTATAGGCGAGACATCGCTTTGCTGTTGCTCTGGGTTTCGCGCTTATGCGATCATCAGGCAGGCTTTTTAGCCTGTCTGGTGGTCGCATGGGCGTGGGGTGCGGAGTGACAGCAAAGTGATGTCTCGTATAATTATTTATATATTTTTACTTATTCCTTAACTATTTAAGGGTTTCTTATTTCATTAATTAGGGCATTTCTCGTTTCCGTTTTCTAGTTTCATAACTTAGCTAGGTTAATCTTAAGATTTATATACTTTTTTAATATTATAATATAGTTTTTGTACTCTTTTTATTAGTTATTTTGTCGAGCGTTTTTAACATGAGCCTCGTTGCTCGGAAGATTGGGCGACCACTTCCCACGTCATCGACCCTAAATAAATTATTATTATTATTATTATTACGATTATTATTATTACGATTATTATTATTATTATTACGATTATTATTATTATTATTACGATTATTATTATTATTATTACGATTATTATTATTATTACGATTATTACGATTATTACGATTATTACGATTATTACGATTATTATTATTATTATTATTATTATTATTAT
Organism: Anthopleura xanthogrammica; assembly: GCA_964019055.1. Taxonomy (NCBI): domain Eukaryota; kingdom Metazoa; phylum Cnidaria; class Anthozoa; order Actiniaria; family Actiniidae; genus Anthopleura; species Anthopleura xanthogrammica. The sequence goes on from OZ025220.1 coordinate 3,474,708, forward strand.
TATTATTATTATTATTATTATTATTATTATTATTATTATTATTATTATTATTATTATTATTATTATTATTATTATTATTATTATTATTATTATTATTATTATTATTATTATTATTATTATTAGCTCTCGACCCGATAAAAATTTAAAAAAAAGAGCCTTATAATGCAGTTTTACCCCCTACCCCCTATGGAACAGGAATTGGCATGGAGAGATTGCCGAAAGGCAATCGATTCATTCCTAAGGAAGAAGAAAACGCCATAACAGAAAACTATTTAATAACACATGATCTTTAGTCAAATTTGTACTCGGTATAATATAGCTGTTTTTAAGATCGAACTTTGTAAAATGTAGACTTAATTTCAATGTTTTAACATTTAAAAAATGTTATAAGTTGCGGATTATTATGTAAAGAAGTAACATGATTAACAAATAAAGAAATGATTGTATCTGTAGCAATGGGCAATTTCTGTTAGTCACCGTCGTCTGTGTAGCCTTGGAATTATAATGCATCATCCACTCTTCTTTTGACTTCACCTTGCCTGCATCTTTAAGAATCTGATTGAAATAGAGAGACAAAAGGTAATTTGCCGAGGCACATTGCATATATTGCATATGATATAATAATTGAGGCTTACCTTTACAACAGGGTGAATATTATAGTAATAATGTCCATGTCGCCATCCAGCAGGTTGTGAGACAGGGTATTCTTCACGAGGCATGGTAGTATCACTTTTAAAGGAGATCACGGACTAGCTACAAACTAAATGTGTATTTAAACGTTCTTGAGATCAGATATCAGGATTCTTTCTTCCCCACGACGCACTTTTTAGGCTTTTAGCACTTATAAATTGTTTCACCTCTACATGTCAAGTAAATGCTTATAACAACAAAACACAACTTCAAGCTTGCTTTAGACAGTGAACTGTGATGTTTGGCTTAAATAAATCATCAACATTCCTGGCAAACGTTTTTTCTAGACTCTTATCAACTATGAAATCTACAACCTAATGCATCTCGATATTTGATTTATCGAAATAAGGAGTTTACTATCGAACTATGAATCAGCTGGAATTTTCCCTTTTTTACATACCAACATTCATGACATGAATTATATTGTAGCTTGTATTTAAAATCAAACTTATTACGTTTTTAGCAAGTATGCAGGAAATGAAATATCATTAGCATTTGCTCAACCGAATCTAGCAATGACAAATTTTCGTCCACAAAAAAGCTTCATAAAACTTCAAAACTTCGGAGCTGCTCTGTAGGTTGGTACATTCAATAACTTCAAAAAAGAAAACAAAATAACAAATGTAATTAATTCCATTATAATATCGTTAAAGCTAAGGTCATTTGCAAAGCATTGTCAGAGGTTTTTACCGCTGATCAAGAATCAGGCTCAGATGTCGGTAATAGATTCTAGATTAGACATGGATCGACGTGTTCTTTACCCATGCTTTTTGTGCGTAAGGCATGTAAGAATGTTCAAAAACAGAATATTACTTTAAAAACATTTAATTTATGTTCATCATCAGTATGGGAACACTGATGATGACAACAAGTGTCCCTACTGTGGGTGTGATTTACCGAGCAGCCTTCATGAAGTCTTCGTCCACATTTCTCGTTGGCATGGACCAAAGCAAGGCCACCGGTAAAAATGTGATTTTGCTCAATGATGAATGACAAATCTGAGAGCATATAAGAGTCATCCCTATGGAGACAAATAAATTTACAAAAGAAAATATTTTATCTAGCTACCTCAGTCTCATAATCATTGGTCGCTCGACCAATCACAGCACGCGAACCTCGACTCTAAATTCGACTCTAAGATATTGTAATATTCTTGCACAGCAAATATATAGTGTCGTACAGAGACTCTCTCACTACAATAATTTACCAGAAATTTACTACTTTTTTACGAAGCGGATAGGCAGCCTTTCACTAAACAATAGACAAACAAATGAGGGATTAGTGTATAGTACCCGGTTAATGAGAACAGTCATTCCACTTTTTAGGTAAACAATCCTAAAAGAAACAACAACAATAACTCGGCGTGAGAATGTAAGCAAAAAACACCGCTCATAAGAGAAACAAAAACAACATTAAACTCGGGGTGGGAATGTAAGCAAAAGACACTGTTCCCTGTCAGGAAACATATTCAATCCATGTAATTTAGCTATATCAAAAGGGTAAAAAGAAATAAAAACGGTTAAGATATTTTTATTAATCCGAACTTAATCGGTAAAGTGTTATTTGATATGTTATACACGAAAAGGACGCCAAAAATTTGACACTCGGCCAACTTGCCAAGTTGCTGAGAGCCTGGTTAATCCTTAACCCCACTTCTTGTTGTCTTTAACATTCAGCAAGGAGGTTAAAGGTTTCTGCCAGTGGAGAAGTGCATAGTATCCCATGATGCATTGCGAATAATATTATATTATCGTTTTGTTATGACGTCATCAGTCCACTCAACCAGTTCATATGTGAAGAAGTCAGTATGGCGTCCATCTCGACCGTACCAGAGAATATGGCAGAAAGCCTTCAAAATGCATTTTTAATTTACGGGCATTGCATAGCAAAAGCTGATTTTGAGGTCCGTATAGCCAGTTCGCTATGTCTTAGCATCACTTGCCGTGAAATACACGTAAGCTTTATAGAAAAGTTAGCTGAAAGAAGAGTGGCACTCATGCCTAAACACCACGGTCTTGTCGACTTCGACGATATATTCCAGAATATGGACTGTCCAGCACTTATATCAGTAAAATCTAGCTGCGATATAAAGGTGAGTTTCTCTTAGTTATCAAAATCTAGTATTGAAAAGAACTAGCATATTTTAAGAACTGCAGACTACTCATCGATTGTTGTCACTGACAACAACAACAAAAACTGTTCTAGTGACATTCTGGTCAAATATACTAATCAAGTATTATTCTACTGCATCAAGTTTTTAGATCCATATGATGGTAGAATGGAATTTTACGATGGCACCTTAATTTGGAACTATGAGGTTATTCCTGCCCCATCTCCAGTTTGTGTAAAGGCAAAGACAACTTTACCTACCACAACCAGTACCATCAACCAAAAGCTACCACTTTTAAATTTCCAAGCTCCTATTAGCTGTAACTGCTTCACTTCTACTCCAAACCAGTGCTTAGTTCACTTTGAAAGTTATCGAGAAGAAACTGACGAGAGCTTTAACAGACCTGAATTAGAGGAAGAGGAGGGATCTGAAGAGGAGGCTTACCCTTCTGAAGAGCAAGAACAATACCCTTCTGAAGAGCAGGAACAAGATGATGAAGATAATGAGGCACTCTACATTCACTGTTTCAAAATAGTGGGGAGTCATTGGGAAAACCGCTATCAAGAAGCACTTAGTAACTGCCACGAATTAAAGTCGCAAAATAATGACGTAAGATTGAGGGCTATATCAGAACCTGACAATATAAAAGACTGCAATGCTATCAAATTTGAAGTTCTACATGTTGGAGAGTGGCAAATCATGGGCTATTATGGAGGCAAAAAAATTCTGGGTTTCTGCGGATTAACGATTGCTTGGCTGATATATTACAACTGATGACCCTCAAGTTTATGAATTTCTAGACGAGCTGGCATGCTATTTTCAAGGTCACCTTCAAATACATGACCAGGTAAAGTTCAAGAGTTCCTTATCTTTAATTTGATAGTTTTCACAACTACATATATTGATCAACCCTCATGTCCTCTTTCCCCTCCTTGGTTCTCAGCAACTTCCAGGACTCAACCCTATTAAACGATGGTAAGTGACTGACAAGATTTTCTTTCGTTGACCTTGAGTTAAGCAATTCTAACTATGTCAACTCGTAAAGTAATGTTCTTATATTTATCATTTATAAGGGACCTCATGATTGCAAGAAATGCAACCTTTATTAAAGAACAGTTTCCGAATGAAACTGGTAAGTTCTCAAATTCGAGCTTTAGATTGCTTGTAAGATTCAGATTTTCTCTAACAAGGGCTTTGAAATGTTTTTTTTTACTTTAAGTGCCCAACAAGACCGTCATGGGGCCACCAAGCGCGCCACCGCCAAGACCGCCAAAGAAGACTAGAGACTAGCTAAGAGTTGATTTGACTTGTTTTATTATGATACATAAATAAAGTTACTTCTTAAGGAGTTCTTATTAAATTTCATGATCTCATCTTTCATCACAATGCCTCCTTTGTCTATAACTTTAATATGGGAAACCTACCTAAAATATTTCACAACTTCTTTGAACTAATTAGTGAAAGACATAACTACAGAACCAGACTTGCCTAAAAATCGTCATTTTCTTTTCCGAAAGTTCGGACGAATTATGGTAAATTTAATATTAGATTTGCTGGTGCCTAGTTGGAATTCAGTAGATGAGAAAATAAAAAAGGCCTCCAGAATTTCGAAATTTAAAGATTTACTAAAAAATTCAATTATTCAAACTTACAATAATATAAAATAGAAATTTCCTACTTCATATATACTTTATATTATTCTACTTATCCTAATTTGTTTATTCTATTTATCCTAATTTGTTTATCCGTATGTAACCAATTAATGTATACATAATATTATTTCATTACCTCACTATTTTGTTATTGTAGATGTAAATTTTGATTAATGACCGATAAACTGAAAAATATAAAAGATGTTAGCCAACTGGCTTTGTATAGCTCTTAAGTTAATCCAGTTGGCTCTCACCTTTATGTAAGGATATAAATATTTTATAACTTAATTGTATATCTAAATTAAGGTGCAAATAAAATCATTGTCATTGTTATGCGTTGTCACTCTCAGATAAAGAATACAAATGGGAATATTAATCACTTAGAATGACTAAAAATTAAACTCTAAAACTGAAATAACTCAAAATATTAGGAGCATAGTATCAGCATAGTTAATGATTTTTGGTAAAGTTGTAGCTCCTAAAAGAGCTGTTGGTTATTGTTATACTGTACAATCAGGTTTGACCAGTTTTTTTATTCATGAAACGAAGCAATTCTTCTCCGCATAAGGCATTTTGTCGGACCAACGTTGGTACTTTATTTTCTTTATCTTGACTTTCGTAGTGTTGAGATACCTGTTTATCTTGATTTTCGTCTTGTTTAGATACCTCTAAAATGTTTATAGATGGGTTTACTGGTTAACTGATCAATCCCGGTACTACAGAATTATGTTCAGTTAATCAATTGAATACTTTTTTCTTTATTTCTTAGGGATTTAATGTTACTACTCGTTATACAGTTTTTAAGGGAACGATTTCCTAACCACTCTAGATGCTGAGATACCCACTGTAAGTATTCTTAAAAGACTTCAAAGTTTGTGATCAAACAGCACTCTGATCATACAATCTTTGTATTTAGTCAAAATAGATTCTACCAGAAATACAGCATCAACTTCTCCGACATACAATAGGAAAACATAATCTAAATTGAGTGAATCTAAATAAAAATTTGTGGAACAGTGATTCGTAGCTGTGTTATATTCTTTGGCAAAATTACTTGGCCCAGTCTCATTGCTAAATTTGAAAATTGATAAAGCATATTGATCGATTCAATGAAGCTTTATGTAAATATGATAATCGTAATATATTGCGAGATACTTTGTAAAATTGTAAATATTACTCAAAGTAACTTCGTTTTATTTTTGTTACAATAAACGATCATTATTTTGGAAAATTCGTTTTTTGCGATGCCAGTAAAACTAGTTTATGTGTTTTTTTTCTAAATGAAAGGGGGTAAACATTGATTCAGTTGTAGACATTTTTTAAATATTCCAGACTGATTTTGTTCCTGCTTTATTAAGGTACGGAGACACGGAGCAACATTTTCAATAACATAGCTATTGTAGCATTTAACTTGCTGTAATGTCGCTTGCAACAAATTTTATCGTGTAAACATGACTTGCAACATTGCTTGCAATATTTTGAAATAAATTTTTAGCTTATCAAAATTATAACCACCGAAAAAAACCTTAGTATAGCAGACGTGGATGGAAGGGAGACGCCATTATTTGGGTGATCTTGTTGCAATATGTTGCAACGACTTACATACATTGCGCGCACCAACTTCAGTCTTGCATTCTAACTTTTACTTTTTTTTCGACAGGAGCAAAATCTCTCATCAGCTATTCCGATGGGTGTGGTGGAAAGAACAAAAACATCGTTATCATCTCGCTCTACTGTAAGTTTGTGAGGAAAGGTGTGTATTGAATGATGAACCACAAGTTTCTGATGCGTGGGCACACCTTCCTCCCAAACGATCCCGATTTTGCCCAAATCGAAAAGAGAGAGCGGAGCGCGGTGGTCCACCTTCCATTGGAATGGGCAAACTAAGAGCCTTCCACAGAGAGCTAAGCAACTTAATCTTGGACAATGACAAAGTTCTGAGGTATGTGTCAAGGAAAAGTGAGGAGACATGAAGAGTAGTAATTCCAGCTAGTTTAAAGGAGAAGGCACTGAGAATGCTTCATAATGATGCTGGACACTTTGGGGGGACCAACGCGAACCTTTCAAGGGACATCAAATGGAGCAAGCCATGTTGTTTAATTGCAAAGCCGGATATAAAGTTTTCTATAAGCACAAGAAGAAGACTACGGACATGAAGGCCATTAGCTTTCGAAGGTTAGCAGAAAAACTTTTAAAAAAATTGTTGTATGTTTAACGGAGTACTTTTAGTTTATCCCTGAAACACAAATTACTTTCTTGTACTAAATAGTACAATTAAAACAATACTAGAAAACAAAGGATTGTGTGCAATTTTGGTTTACTAAAGTTTCACAGATTCTGAACTGAATGCACATATATAAATAATAATAATTTATTGATAACATAAGATAAGTGTTATTTTATATGTGTATAGCTGAATGTCATTGCAAGGCAACGTGATGAGAGGAATAGAGCAGGATATTGTCATAAGGTCAGTGCTTTAAATAGGAACCAGTTGCTGTTTATTGATGAATCTGCCAAAGATTGTTGAACTTTTGAGGTAAGGACACAAGTATAAATTTATTAGCTAGGGAAGTCTGACCTTAATGATACATGCTTAACACTTTTTTTTTTTTTTTTTTTTTGCAAATTCGACATCAAGTATGTAACTTTGGGTCGATTGTTATTATAATTTCCTGAATAGGGGAAATAATTATAATTAGTATAACATAATTTGCCAAAACAATTTTTTTTTAAATTTGTACAAAAATTTATTATTTCAAATTGAGTGTTATCAATTTGCATGGCTTAAATCTTAGTAAAAATGCATTTCTGTACCCTGGTATGTAGAAAAGCTACATTCAAGAATAACTTTTTTATAAAAATGATGTCTTTGCTTTCAGAGGAGATATGCAAGAGACCTTGCTGGAACAGGTCGAATCTCAATAAAAGGCAACTTCACGAGAGGTTCTCAACATAAATTACTACTGGGTTTCAATAGAATGAACATAATTTACACATTTTGTGAATTCAGGGGGACAAGAAGAGACATAAGGTAAATGCTTTCCTTACAATATAATAAATGCAAGGCTTTTTCTCTGTTTTAGATAATGGTCCTCATTACCACAACACAGCATTCCTCATGTACCTTGGTGAAGTGAACTCAAAGTTCAACGCAAGACTTGTTGACTACAATACACGCTTCACGAATTCTGGACTTATGGTGGAATCATGATGCATGGCGGGAAGGTCAGACCAAAAAAGTGGGCACCAAATACAAAACACCATACATTGTTTGCTATGAATACAAGTTTTTGTACGCCTTTTTATTTCATAACATACATCTCAGCAGTATCCCTGTAAAGATATCAAAACACGTTCTACTAATGCTGATGCCAATATCAAACACATTCAATCAGAACTCAAATATATAATAATGTATAATCGCCTATCTTAGGAATTTTGTAAGACAGCCAAACGATAGTTACTTGCAGTTTTCCCATTTTTTAGTTTTTTTCCAGTGATATTATACATAAGGAATTTAGGAGTTTCCATTGCCAATATCCGGCAACACGTTCGGTCAACTCTAGTAGTACAACCTCAGTAGTCAAACGGAGCGGAGCTAGACTACAACGTTCGTAATTTCTCATACCCGCAGAGTCAAGATTAGACGTAAGTGCTACCATTTATTATCGCTTCAATATCACCGTAGTAGTAATTAACACTAAGAATTATTTGTTCTTTAGTTTTTACCGCAAGTGTGTCAAACGTGTAATTTGGACGGTAAGTTAACTCTCAATAAAGAAACGACCAACTTATTGTACAACAACCCTTAGTGGTTAACCTGGAGAACTCCAGTGTCCAACATAACGTGTCTGCGACGTCGGGAACGCGACAATCCCAGCTACTTCATATCTTCAAAATTGGTAAGTAAATGTGTATTTCTTACTGTTAATCTATTTTAGCCCCTAAAATGTTGTAATGTTGTGTTTTGTTTCATGTTCAGAAGCTAGTAACCAGGGATAATCGTAACATACATGTGGGTTTTTTACCATTTATTAAGGCAATGGAGAATGTGACATGTAGAAAGCTGATAATTGACCAAGATAAGGCACCCAAGAAGGATGGAACTCTGAAAGACACCTCGTTGTATCCTACTGTTTCCCAACAAGTGGTCCTAATGAAGGGGGGCTTATTGCTAGGTCACTGTCAGGTATTGTGAAAAAAATGGAAAGACCAAGATCCAGCCACAAAAACTGTCTGGCCATGAAGTTCAATCAATTGCCACTGACTACAATGTATATGGCAGTAATCCTCTTTCTCAATTTGAGGATATCATTGACCATATTATACAAGAGAAATAGTCCTTTCATGTGTTAATGGTAAATAAAATAAATAAATAAAAAATAAATAAATTGTTGACACAAAGGGTACATTGATCTTCGTTGACTCACACTGGCACAAGAGGAATGGCTCACTGATAGCAGTTTGCACAGCACAAAGTACAAAGGGTCACTGCTTTTCACATTGGTTGAATGACATGTTACGTTCTCAATTTGAAGAAAGATTGACACTATGCTCAGATCCCAATATGCATATGACTTTTATTTGAATAATAATAGAATTCAACCTAAGGATACTTTAAGAATATTAGGTGTTACCTTAGATCATCACCTAAGTTTCAAACCTCATGTTAAAGAAATCTTAAAGAAAGCCTATGCTAAAATTGCGACCCTTAGCCGCCTAAAGCATTTTGTTCCCAAATACATCTTAGTCAAATTATATAAAGCATATGTCTTACCACATTTTGAATATTGCAGTCCAATTTTGTTAGGCATTGGTAAGACATTGAATAAGAAAATGGAGTTAGCTAATGAGTATGGCTTAAGAACAGTATTGAAAGCAGGTTCCAACAGAAGTTACGATGAATTGCTCAGTTTAGCTTCAATGCGATCATTAGAGCGTAGACGTTGTATATATTCACTATCTCTAGTTTACAAGTCTATTAATGGTCTGGCCCCATCGTATATCTCTAGTTTTTTTAGACCAAGAACCACTAAATATAACTTAAGGGGCAACGGTCTCAAGGTTGAGCAAGTATCATTCGATAGCTCATTTGTACACAATTCGTTTTCTTATATTGTTACTCATTATTGGAACAATCTAAATAATTCTATCAAGCTCAGTAAATCCATTTCCCAATTTCGAAATAGCATAAGTAATGTCGATTTTAAAGGATGCTCATGTTGCTCCTGCACATCGTGAACTGAGCGTATCAAATTATTTTATATATATATATATATTTATTTAAATTATAGGCGAGACATCGCTTTGCTGTTGCTCTGGGTTTCGCACTTGCGCGATCATCAGGCAGGCTTTTTAGCCTGTCTGGTAGTCGCATGGGCGTGGGGCGTGGGGCGCGGAGTGGCGGCGGAGTGATGTCTCGTATAATTATTTATATATTTTTACTTATTCCTTAACTATTTAAGGGATTCTTATTTCATTAATTAGGGAATTTCTCGTTTCCGTTTTTCTCGTTTCATAACTTAGCTAGGTTAATCTCAAGATTTATATATTTTTTTAATATTATAATATAGTTTTTGTACTCTTTTTATTAGTTATTTTGTCGAGCGTTTTTAACATGAGCCTCGTTGCTCGGAAGATTGGGCGAGCACTTCCCACGTCATCGACCCTAAATAAATTATTATTATTATTATATAACTTACTCAGACCAAGGTTTGATTTATTTTACTATAATTTTTTTCACATATCTGCACATCATAACTCTAATAAATGCAAACCGTATTCTTGTTGTTGCAAGTAACTAATCATTTTTCATATTTCATTTTAGATCAGGAGCTGATGCTGCCAACACTTCAAACTTTCGTCTTTGAGGAGAACAGTTACTGAGCAAAACACCAGAAACTACTTTATGAGATCAATCAATTGTTTTTCTTAGACATAATAAAATCAATTTTTCATCGTATGTCGCTATCTTTAGACTCATTTGGCGGGAATTTCGCAGACGTTTGATGTACGACTTGTCAATCAAGACCCAGTTGGTATATAAACCAGGTAATCATAACCGAATATTTGCATGTTTTGCTAACTATATATTTTTACTCAAATCAATACTGTAATCTCATTCCTTGTCTCTTTTTTCATTGGATACAATGCTGCAATACTTTGTTAGCTTTGCATCTTGAGGAGCTAACAAACTTTGTTGAAAGCTGTTTGCTAACATGGACATAGTAAGTCGAAGGAGAGAGCAGGCTAAGAGGGAGCAATACAAAAAAGAAAAAAAAGCTCAACCCTTTCTTATCTTTGTGTTTCAGAATCCAAATTTTCCAATGATGAAGTTGTAAGATTAATCAGAGCATTTTTCTCTCTTTTTGTGGTACCCTAAACAGTTGGCTACACTTATCAGACATCACTCTTATCAGACATCTTGCCGAATGTTTGTATAACCACAGCTATACTAATCACATGTGCTCTTTTGCCTTTTTTTATACTTGCAAGGAATATTGTTGACTTCCAGACGGAAAAAAAAGGGTTCACATATCTGCACATTGTAACTCTAATAAATGCAAACCGTATTCTTGTTGTTGCAAGTAATTAATCATTTTTCATATTCCATTGCAAATCAGGAGCTGATGCCGCCACCACCACTGCCGCCACCACAAGCGAAACGCCAAAGATGGACAATGACTTTTAAAATAACAAAAAATAAACTGTTTCAAAGTCATCTTCAATTTACTAGTTCCTGATTTATTTTTTTTCCATAGTAAGGAATTCGAAACGCATAGGAGTCTTCAAAAGTCTTATTTGCAATTTATCTGTAACATGCTTTTATTACTAGCCCAAAAGTGTATGTTAGGATCTTCTGAACTTTTTTCGAATGATAAGAGTAAGCGAACGGTGATATTTAAATTTCCCGCTCATGAAGTGTATCATTTTTTTTTTCCGAATCTCCCACAGTAATCAATGTTTACCAAAATGTAATATTTGATACGGTACCCAAAAGCTTGTTCGTAGGCATCCGTTAATCTCGAAAAAGGATTCAGGACAAAATTTTTCTTTTCAGATTTTATATCCTAAAATTTTCCTTCAAAAAATTAGTTTAGAAAAAGTGTAATATATGTGTAATAAAAAAGCTATAAAATTAAAAGAGGACAGCTCAGCAACTTTTAAGTCACTCTGTAATGAGCTGCCACAAATTCAGACAGTTGAGGGATACGATTTCGCCAAAGCCAAAATGGATGCATTTATAGACAGGAAATTCTTAAAATCATGGATTTCTTGGTGGCATGACAGGAGAAGTTTTATTTTTAGAGCTTTTACTCCCAAAAATGCTCCTTAAATGAACCAGGCTGAGACCGTACATGCGAGCTGGGCGCATAGGGACCCAGCCAACATGACCTTACTAGATGTTTGCATGGCTGATGTAAGGGACACCATAGTCACATCACTCTAACCAGAAAACCAGTAATGTGGAGCTAGAAAGCTACAAGAGTGGAACAGGGAAAGCTGGAAACTGTGGCCCATCGTATGCGGACTTGAATAGACGAATGCACATAAGGGAGGTGAACAAAGCAAAGCAAGCAGGTCGTATTATTGACCCAAAGTCTTCCAAACATCCAAAGGAATGTAACACCAGCGTGAGGCAAAAGCAGTTGACAACAAGGACACAACCACATCCATCAGAATCTATCAAACCACAGTTACATCATTTACAACCGTTATTGGTTTGCAGCTTTTGATCATCAGGGGCCGTACAGCGAATATTTGTGATACCTCATTCCATGACTTTCAAAGCTCATTTATCTGTAATTAACGCCTAGAAGTAACTAATTAGAACCCTTTGCTGATCGCCTTTTCATTTTTCAGTGATCAAACAAACCATCAAGCAGCTGATCGGAAGGGAAGAAGGCCATATGAGCCTAAGAAAGCCCCACTTTTTACTCTTCAGGATCTTACGAGGATGTGGAATTATTGTTACCAATCAATCGAGGTCAGTCCAGTAATTTTAGCAGTCTTTTAGTCACTGATACGTTCTTCCAGACAGAACTCAAACTAAAACTTCTGGTGCTTCCAAAACCTTTCTCCTTTACTGTTTTCTTACTTTCTTCCACAATGTAATAATTTGTAACAATTCCATAAGATAAGTTTTGAAAGATTAGTGGGTTAGTTAAGGGATAACTCTTTTTTTTTTTAAGCTCCATGAACTTTTTGAATAATTGTTCATTGTTTTCCTTGCTATAGGGACTTCGTGGTCTATGGTTATGGACCATTACAGTTTTTTCCTTTGGACATTTCTAAGAGGCGAGGAACCTCTTAGTTTAAAAGTGAAGCATTTAAAGATGTCAAGCAATTATGACGGTAGTGGTGAAACTTTTTATAGTTTATTTATTTGTATTGTAGAGCAACGGTCAGGATAACTGACGTTATATACAAACTTTCCTGCTACTCGTGCATTTGTACGACAACCTCATGTGAATTCTATTTTTTAGTTCGCTCTGGAAACTTGCCTACTCACATAGACGTGAATATTCACTAGTCTAAAGCAGACAGAAAGGCATTTTCGATTTTTTTTTAAGAAGTCTGTCTTTTGCTTAGATCTTTACTCTAGCTATATTGTCATTTGCTTCCTTGTTTGGTTTACATCATCATCAATATGTTCTTATAAGTTCAAGATCAGAACAGTTTACTGATCAATACATTGAAATGAAATCATAATAACAAGTCCCAATTATTTTACTGCATTCTGCTGAGACAAGAAAACCTGGAAAACTTTGCAAGGTAACATATACATGTCTTAGGATCCCTTTGTCATTCGTTCAAGATGGCGGATGGACCGTATTTTGTACATGTAATCTTTTGGACTTTTCCAATGGATGATCAAATAGATCGTCATTACTTTGGTCATAAGTTAATAGTTAATTTCATACTTCAGTATAAATATGTTTTGGCGCCTATTTTGAATTTTACGATGGTTGACAAGGCAGAGCACCGATGAAAGTTGCAACGTGTATTTGGTCCATCGCTTGATTTCTCGAAAATTTGGTACGCTATTTCAAACAGTTATATGCAAAATGGCAGGAAAGAAAAATTTATAAACAGTGACATTGCCAAGTTTTTTCCTGGTGCAATCTTGGAAGTGTCCCTCACAGAGTTAAAAACTCAAGACGGCAAGTATGCACCCCTCGGCTTATTTGGATCAAAGAAGAAGGATGTAGTGGTTGTCACTACCTCATTTGGCCTGCTTGCGACAAGCCTTCGGACAAAACTTGAAAAGAACAGTTTTATAAAATCAAATGATTTCTTAAAGCTAAAAACGTATTTGAACTCATTCAATTGCAATGATGACATTGTGGCAGGGAAAAATGGCGCCAATATCATTGTTCTAGATACACCACCAGATACACCACCAGAAACCCCTAAAGAACAAAGTAGTGGAACAGTGCCTCTCCTTCCGGAGGCTCCAGCTGCATGGTCATTAAAAACGTTGGAGGCTAGCAAGTTAGGGCCAAGACTCATGGCAAAAAAAGCTGCTGAACTATCCAAAGCATCGATCGAGGATGTGAAGACCCAATTGATCGACAATGACTTTCGATATGTACTCGGCTACAGTTTTTGTTTTGGAGACGAGAACAATAAACATTTTGTGCAGAATACCCTTTCCACCCCCTTGTCTATTGTTGCCAAAAAAGAGTGGCTTCAGAAAAGCTTTCCAGGAAATGATAAGCCAGCCAGTATATAGTGCTTTCATAGACACGATGAAAGTCCCTGCTGCACTAGCATTACAACCGCAATTATGGAACAACGATGATGCAAGTATGAGACAGATGTATCACATCTGGCAAACTGAAGTGTTGACTAATGCTGACTTTCACTACGAGACCCCTGTCCTGCAATTCGACCTGAACAGAGAACAATCTCTTGTTCTCGATAAACTCCAGCTTTTCTTGCGGCTCCGCAAACGGCATTATCTGCTCACCACGACACTGACAATGACGATTCTGACACTGACGAAATCATAGACGAAGATCCGCATGTTCTGCCTCCTCCTAGATCTAACATTTCATTTCAATTGTCGGCCATGCCGGTACCAGAAAGACCCAATGTCTATGTGGCTGTATCCAATTTTGTATACAGGAGCGCAAGAAAGTCTTGGTCGCAACACCCACAGGCTTTCTTGCTTCCACCTACACAGCTAAATTCGATACGGACATAGATTGCAACACTATTCAACACTATTGCTACCAGAATCAATAGTGTTGAATCACTATAAGATGACAGCAATTTATTGATTCATATATAGATATTCTTTAAATCAGTTTATTATTCTGACATATAGTGTTTGCAGTGCAACAACAGCAGTGTCCAACAAAATATGGCGTAGCTCTTTCTGTCAAAAAGTTTGAGGAACTTTAAAAAATCGTCACGGACTCGAGTAGAATTGCTGCCAGTGCCAGGCTAGAAATCGGTTCAATTTCCACCTACCCGAGAAACGCAAAAACTACTTTATTCAAGTTGCTATGGTCAACAACATGCTAGGGTCAACAGATTCAACAGATATATTAAATTTCACATCCGAAAATACGTGGACGTTCTCCAAACCTACCTTGATGTTCCTGATAGAGTAAAAGTACCTACAAAAGCATATAGCATCATGACTTTTGTAAATTGGGTGGTTCTTAAAAGAACCGTTTTTGTTTTAGCACATAGGTCATTGAATTTTATACTATACTCGTATTTTATATTATACTCATACTTGTAAGGAAAAAAAATCACCATGAGTCTGAAAGACTAATTAAGTGAAGTGGTTTTGGACGAAGAGGGGAAAGCTCACATAGAAGACATATAGAGGACTGGCCAGGAAAATCCAGATTTATGATAACTAAGGAAGAGGTTTTCGAACTCATAAGGAACATGGTACAAGAAGCTGCAGACAAGAATGAAATATATGACTCACAAGTTAATAACACGATAGTGTTAAGAAAGGTTATGGAACGGGATGTAGGAATAAATAGGTTTGATGAAAAAAATTATTATATTATATAGCTCATTGAATTTTATACTATACTTGTATTTTATATTATACTCATACTTGTAAGAAGAAGAAAATTCAACATGAGTCTGAAAGACTAATTAATTGAAGTGGTTTTTAGACGAAGAGGCGAAAGCTCACATAGAAGAAAGACATATAGAGGACTGGCCAGGAAAATCAAGATTTATGATAACTAAGGAAGAGGTTTTCGAACTCATAAGGAACATGGTACAAGAAGCTGCAGACAAGAACGAAATATGGGCCTTGCAAGCTAATAACACGATAGTGTTAAGAAAGATGATGGAAAAGGAAATAGGCATAAATAGACTTGATGGAAAAAAGAGGGATAACATAATGTTTGTTATCATAAGAGATAGAAGAGTGGTGACTGCATACCCCACTGGGTTGGATAAAAAAGAACAGTGTGAAGAAGTGTTTTCGAAAGAAGTGGACGAAGAGGGATATTATGTTATAGGAAAAAATGAAGTGGAAGTTAAAGAGATGGAAGAAGAAGAAGAAGAAGAAGAGGAAGAAGATTATGAAGATGAAGAAGTGAAGAAATGATGTCTTATGCTAAATGAAGTGGAAGAACTAATCTTCGAGGAGCTGTGGAAGTAAAATAGTATTTTTCTTCCAAATTTATAGGATTTTGAAACAATAGTAATGTCGGTGATTTTTTCCTTTTAACAAACTTTACCTAATGTTTCGGAACATACTCAGTTTAACAAAGTTTTATCCTATTGTTCTATAGGAAACAATGGATGCTACTGAAATCCCGCCAGAAATGTTGGAGCCCTGGAAGGATTGGGAACAAGAACTCCTAAGTTTCTCAACTTACTAAGATATATGTAACTTTACGTAACTTTAAAATAATTATTATTTTACTAAATATTTTGTTTTTGTCTCAGTTGTAAGACCGGTTTGACAAGATTGTTTGAATGAAATTGATTGAAGGTTATAAGATGACAGCAATTTATTGATTCATATATAGATATTCTTTAAATCAGTTTATTATTCTGACATATAGTGTTTGCAGTGCAACAACAGCAGTGTCCAACAAAATATGGCGTAGCTCTTTCTGTCAAAGAGTTTGAGGAACTTAAAAAAATCGTCACGGACTCGAGTAGAATTGCTGCCAGTGCCAGGCTAGAAATCGGTTCAATTTCCACCTACCCGAGAAACGCAAAAACTACTTTATTCAAGTTGCTATGGTCAACAACATGCTAGGGTTAACAGATTCAACGGATATATTAAATTTCACATCCGAAAATACGTGGACGTTCTCCGAACCTACGTTGATGTTCCTGATAGAGTAAAAGTACCTACAAAAGCATATAGCATCATGACTTTTGTAAATTGGGTGGTTCTTAAAAGAACCGTTTTTGTTTTAGCACATAGGTTATTGAATTTTAGACTATACTTGTATTTTATATTATACTCATACTTGTAAGAAAAAAAAATTCATCATGAGTCTGAAAGACTAATTAAGTGAAGTGGTTTTGGACAAAGGGGCGAAAGCTCATATAGAAGAAAGACATATAGAGACATGGCCAGAAAAGTCCAGATTTATAATACCAAGGGATGAGGTTTTTGACCTTATCATGAGCATGGTGGAGGAAGCCGCAGATAAGAATGAAATATATGACTCACAAGGTAATAACCCGATAGTGTTAAGAAAGGTTATGGAACAGGATATAGGAATAAATAGGTTTGATGAAAAAAAGCAGGACAACCGAATGTTCATTATAAAAAAGGATAGAAGAGTGGTGACTGCATACCCCACTGGGTTGGATAAAAAAGAACAGTGTGAAGAAGTGTTTTCGAAAGAAGTGGACGAAGAGGAATATTATGTTATAGGAAAAAATGAAGTGGAAGTTAAAGAGGAAGAAGAAGAAGAAGAAGAAGAAGAAGAGGAAGAAGATTATGAAGATGAAGAAGTGAAGAAATGATGTCTTATGCTAAATGAAGTGGAAGAACTAATCTTCGAGGAGCTGTGGGAGTAAAATAGTATTTTTCTTCCAAATTTATAGGATTTTGAAACAATAGTAACGTCAGTGATTTTCTTCCTTTTAACAAACTTTACCTAATGTTTCGGAACATACTCAGTTTAACCAAGTTTTATCCTATTGTTCTATAGGAAACAATGGATGCTACCGAAATCCTGCCAGAAATGTTGGAGCCCTGGAAGGATTGGGAACAAGAACTCCTAAGTTTCTCAACTTACTAAGATATATGTAACTTTATTAGAAATTAATTTTTACTTTATAATATTTTTAGGAAAATGCTTGGAAAATGCTTCCTCCAGAGGTGTTTGGAGACTGGGGGCCTATTGACTTGTTAGAAGAGGCTGCCGAGGTAAGCTTGGCTTGGGTGCTCATTAGTAGTCCTATTGTCATTTCTAAACTATTTTCATATCTTAACTACCCATTGTGTATTCATTTTTCATAAATTTATTTATTATTTTGTAGGCAACTGCAGATTTTGAAGAAGAAAACATCGAAGAAATTCCTTTGGAAGATATCCAGACTGGGGAAGGAACAAAGGTAAACTTTTACTAACAGACGAATCACTCTTTATTGATCTTAAACTAGGATGCGCTTGATTCATTTATTAATCTCTGTTTCCCTTTCTTTATAGTCCCCTTCCAAAAAACTTCAGTGCGAAGTGTGTGGAAAATCGTTCAAGCAGGTGTACCATTTAAGACATCACAAGAATATCCACAACAAAGATATGTGTTCTACATCTGGAAAGAAGTTCAACACTAAATCAAACAGGAAACGCCATGAAAAGACGCATCAACGTCGTGGAGTGGAAAGAGAGTTCTCCTGTGGTTAATGTCAGGAGAAATTCAACAATGTGAATTCACTCGGTGTGCACATGGACACCACTCATCCAACACCCTCTACCAGTGGAACCAAGAGAAAAAACAATTCCCCCTAGAAAAGATCAAACAAGAAACAGAAAAAGAATGTTTCTGAACAAGGTATTTCATCATAGTTTAATAACACCAGCTGTGCTTCATTAACTGTTTAGGAAAATTGTAAACAATCTTTCTCGTTGTTTCTTTTGAGGTATTAGCGAACAACAATAATCAACTAATTGGGTAGCTGATCCACAAACTATCCCACACACTTTGGTCTTGAATCTGGATGAGATAAATTTACAAGAAACACTGGCGCCAACTTCGAACAAGTTTCAGTCGTCGCAACAAGGTTCAAGATTGGTATAACTTCAGAATTGACAGACTAAATACTGAAGACCTTGTCCAACATGTGAGCTCAGTTTCCAGGAACAGACCACCGTGTTCAGGTTGAATATGTCCTTTGGCTTTGTTCTCTGGAACAATGAGACCAGTGAGCTTCAGTATTATCATCCCAGCCACAACAACACCCGTGTGTTTGAAGAGCCGTTCCTCATCTCCAGTGCCCAAGATTTACAACAAGTGTATGATGCTTTGAGTAATCTGGACATTCTGGAATGGATCCGTCAAAAAAGACCGAACTCCAAATGGGTCGTCAGCTGGGTAACGAATGTGTGTTTTTATGTGACCAAACTACGTGATCACCCTATTGGTCATTCTGCTGTACTGCCGCCTTACATCATAAACAACAAAGCCATTGTTGGTTTAGAGTGCGATAGTAATACTAGCCTTCCCTAGAAAGATAACTTATGCTTTTTCTGGTGTTTAGCTTTCCACAATGGGTGTGACTTAAAGAATCTGACTAGAGATACCAAGCATTATTTCGAAAGGTTAGTGATTTATCTTAATTTATCTGTGCTCAACTTTTGTTTCCTACTTGAATAACTCTTAATCATCTGTAGTTAACAGTCTTTTCTTATTCCCAAACATTTTAGTTTATCAAACTCATAGAAATTTTTTTTTCTTTTAGATTTCGCAAGTCCTACCATATTCGTCGAAATTACCGCTCGCCTGATCCGACGCTGTCTGTCATCATGCAAGCACAATGTACTTGAATTTGTTTAAAAACCACCTCTCTTATGTCAAGAGTCTTGCCCGATATTCCAAATCCTTCTAGTGTTCCCGCTGCGGTAAATATTGGAAAATGGGGTTCAGGTTGAACCGCCACGAACAAACGAACTGTTCCACCAACCATCTTTGACCAGCTGGCTGATGAAGGAATAGAGATCCCTGATGAGATGAGGTACTTTCCGCACTTCGCCACCTACGACTTTGAATGTCTGTTCAACTGAGAAAACCTGCCAAACAATACCGAGAAACTGACCTGGGAGAATAAGCATGTGCCATTGAGTGCCAGTATCTGCTCCAACTTACCAAACCAAAGTGTTTTATAACAAGTGATAATTCTCATTGATTCGTTTAGTTTATTACGTTAATTAATAATTGATGAACTCTGTTGATTTAAGTACTGTGATTGACACTTACTAAGTAAATATCGTGTTACAGATGATAGTAAGTAAACTCGTTTTCAGATGTGATTGACCAGATATAAAAGTATTGCTAACCAGGAGGTCAATAAGTGAAGTCACAAGTAAAGCTAACCCGAAGTTCAAGATTGCTAACCTGTTTTTTGTTGTACTACATATGTAAAGTGTTTAAGACGTATACCCGCCACAGAAGTAAGTGAAAGAATTAGTATTAGAACGTTTAGTTCATAACAATTGTAAGTAATCGTACATTTGTACTTATTCTAGATCGAATAGCTAATCTAAGTACTGAATAAAGTTATACGATTTGTGGCTACGATACTGTCTCTGAATACAACGCAACACTCATGATTTTTTATAAGACTTTGTAGAGAACTTAGTTGAAATCAGTCATGAGAGTTAATGTTTGTTATTGAACGACTTTGAAGTTATCTTCGCCGCCATGGATGAAAAAATTGGTGAGACTGATGGAGTACAGGAAATGGTGGATTTACTGGTAGGTCTGGAAGAAGAGGATGAAAACGGTAGAGGAATCAATGTACTTGACTCAGATGATGAAGATGAAGAACAGATAGAGTGAGAATGAAGAAGATCTGTTCTTCATCAATAATGACAGTGAGAGCGAGGAACAAGACTTAAATTTCTACCAAGCGCTGGACCAGGAACTTGGAGAGCCAGTTTGGATAGATAGAAGCCCCAGAAAAAAAAGACAAGAAAAAACACCTGCTAGTGAAGCTAAAGGTAATTTATGAAATACTTTTATATAATTCTATAAGTAGATTTAAGAAAAGAAATAGCATTATCATCTCTAGTATCATTAAAAATATTTATCCTAATTATTTTATTTGTTGTTAGGCTAAGCTCGAAGAATATTTAAAAGACATGCCAGTCTTTGGTATTAATTCTGGAAAGTACGACCTGAACGCAGTGAAAGAGTTTCTTCTCCCATACCTGGTAAAGAATGAATCCATCAAGTTTACGATCAAGCACAACAATAACCATATGTGCCTCAAGACTGAACACCTCAAGTTACTAACTATTTGGTACCAGGATTCAGTTATGCCCAATTCCTGAAAGCGTACGAATGTCTGGCTTCTACAGGTTGGTTGTATATTTTAATTATTCTTTAAAAAAATAATTTGTCTCTGTTGGTTACATTACTTCCTTATTTCTTTCTAGGATTCTTTCTGTACGAATGGGTAGACAGTGTAGCCAAGCTCAAGTATCCAACTCTCCCTCCGCACCTAACCTTCCACTCGTCGTTAACCAACAGCAACATCTCGGTTGAAGAGTATCAGTATTGTCAACATGTATGGGACGCTCAAGGTATGCAAACATTCCAAGACTATGTTCAAAGACGGAGTTTCGGTACCCGGCTGAACCATGAAATATTTATTTAGCTTTCCCGATGAGCAGACATACTTTTCTTCGTTCAACCAGAAAAACAAAGATTTGTATGATCTCTTCAAAGAGAATAACACGGGTGGTCCATTATTTTTCATCGCTACCATGAAGCAGGGAAAACTAAGATTCGTGAAGTAGAGATATTGAAGAAGGGAATCGAACCCAAGACGTGCCAGAAAGTTCTCGGGTATGATGCCAATGCCTTGTACTTGTGGGCTATCATGCAAGATATGCCCACAGGGTCTTACACACAGCGACGTGCTGAAACCTACTTCAAACCAGAGCATTCGAGAAGAATGGGGGATGAGTGGATTGCTTGGGAAGGCCATGAACGGGGAATGAAGATTCGGCATCAACTAATTAACACCGAGAAGAGAATTGGGGCTCAACAGCTCCCCGTAGATGGGTTCCACAGTGAAAGTCAGACCGTGTTTCAATTTCATGGCAAGTTAAAAAAATTTTATTTGGGCTTCCTGTGGATTGGTATTTTCTAAAATTGGTTTCCCTGTGGTTTATTAATTTTTTCCTTCTCATTTCTATTCTACATCAAAGACAAAAAGTGAACAGAACCCCGTTGACTTCAAGACTTAATGGTTTGGATCATGACATACAAGATGTCTTGAAAAGTAATGATTTGACAGATGAAGAAAAAGTCTCATTATGTACAGAACCTTCAAAATTACTTAACGTATTATAATCAACGCAAAGATCACCCCTTGAAGATAAAACTTGACCCGACATCAAATATTAAAGCTAAAGAACAAGAAGCAGAAACCAAAGACTTAGACTTAGCTGCAAAGGGGCTAGAGTCCATCCAGATCAAAATAAGGCATTCTGTGTGGAAGAAGACCCAGAAAGAGGCACCCATTTGCTCCACGGACTTCAGAGTTCTGGGGTTTTGATGCAGAAGAAGTAATTAGATCTGTTTTTAAAGATGAAATTTTGCAGTAAAACATAACCATTGAAACAGTGAGATAAAAGATTGCTGTTATCCCTGTCCTTTCTGATGAAAATGTGAGAAAAGCCAATCCTAAAACTACCAACAGTAGGGTGCACAACCTACAACTTCAGGGTTGCCTTCAAATCACCACCAGTGCATTGCATCACCTACAAATTCAGGGTTTAGCTCCAACAATAATCCTCAGCCGTGCTAAAAAAACTACAAACAGTATGTTTCATACACTGCAGCAACAACCTCCAACAAGCAATTATCCTCAACCAAAAGGTCTTGCATCCGAAAGAGAAGTTAAAACAATGTATCTCAACCTAATTTTGAGTTAAAAGAAGCTCGCAATATCAAGATATAAACAATCAAATGTGGTACCCCAAAAAGAATCAAAATCACATCCAATATTGTGCATACCTTATCTCCTCAATAGAAATATTCATCGAATTCAAAATATTTATTATTTAAGAATTTTGAAAATATTTGCCACATTGTTTGGCTTTAGAAAATGTGACACTGTCGAGTGCAAAAAAATTGACTCATGACTTAATTAAAACTTAAGCATCTGAAATACACAAAATATTTTGTGAAGACTTTACTTGATGATATAAGCAAAATATCCACCCGGTTTTGTTTGATTAATAGTTTAGATTTTAGCTTTTTGATGACGTAATGTGAAATATATCTATAATAAAAGAATTATTGAACTCAGTTTAGAAATGATATTGCAAAATAAGGAGACCTTGAGCATTTAATCCACCTCAGCCTATGGCTCTGGCATATAACACATTCTCAATCTTGATAGTTTACAGCATATCATGATTAACCTTATTCAATAATTCTTTATTATAACCAGAATTATCATGTACATACCCAGAACAAAAATTTCAATAGATGCTGCCATCTATTTCAGATGTTCATGAATGAGTTACCATCAGGGCCAGTTTCAGCATTAAGCAAACCACTCATTCTAGATTGTGTTGTAAACCAACTCCACCAGACTCAGACCATGGGACCCTTGAGACTTGGATAATTTGAATGAGGGAAGAGTGCATACCAGAGGCATTCCTTTAAGCTGTACATCTGACAGATTGCAGGGAAAACAACAACAGTGCGGTTTTAGGTCAATAGCACTTCATCTGATGCTGTGTTACTACAAAAAAAAGTCGCAGACCCTGTAAAAGAATAAAAGAATATCAATTGTAATCAAATGCATCTATGGCAAACTCGTGGATACTCAGATGACACTGATCTTGCTCTGTTCAGAGGTTGGGTTCCCTGTGCCCTTGCTATGCTTGTTGACACAGAGGTATATTGTTTACGTTCAAAGTAGTTCCCTCACTTTAAATGCTCAATCTACTGGCCAGATGGGCTATCGACCTTATATTTTCCTTCTAACTTTCTATTTATTCATTTAAAGATGTATACATGTACCAGTGAGAAAACAAGGGGACAGAGTCCTCTACAACGTTCACACACCTCAACCATACCCATAAAATATACAAAACATACTCCAAACCCAAACTATAATACACTTATAACTATTATTTATTCAAAATATTTCCCTGTTTCTGATTGGCCTACATCTCCCAGTTAATTTTGCACAACAAGCATTGACTGACCAAATTTGGAAAGAAATTTATCCAATAATTATCTTTAATTATTGGAGATTGATGTCATTCGTCCAATAAGTAACAAATATTGGATTGTCATAGCCCCAAACAAAGGGTCAATTATTCAATAAAATAATGTTTTCTTAAATGACTGAACTGAGTTTATTTTGAAAATATTTGGAATAAATAATAAAACAATTATTGGATTCTGCTATCATAAAGTTTAATCCAAATGAGCTACTAGGTTTTAAGAAAGTTATTTTGATCACTCAAAAACTGGGGAGAAAACCAATAACTTTTTCTGTATCGAAACAGAAAATGTCAATTTGATTTTTGACACCTATGTTTATTTAGCTTTCAGAAAATGTATACTTTTATTTATACCTCTAACGTATCCTGATACCTTAATTTTTTTGCTAATAATGAACATTTTAGGCGGTAGCGTTCACTGTTAAAATATGATTCTCTTAAAACTAGTAAAAAGATCTTATTTTAAGGTCCCCAGATAAGAGATCATAAGATTCTTAGAGTATTACGTACTTATTGACTGAGTGGGAGGTCCGAACGGGAAAATATTTGGCTCGAGGTCCTGAAGTACGGAGCGAGCGCAGCGAGTTCCGTGCCAAGGACCGAGAGCCAAATATTTTCCCGTTCGGACCGACCTTAACTCAGTCAATAAGCATTTTATCATATGACCACATATAAAAAATCGATTTCAAAGCGTTTTTAATAAATGCGAATCAAAATGCGTAGTTTTTACCTGATTGACGGCAGCGAGTCCGAACGGCGAGTCCGAACGGGAAGTTATTACACTTTTCGGAAAAGCGTACTTTTTTTGCTGACGACATTTTCCCCAAAGGTTTTTTTTAGAATCACGCGTACCTTGAAATATGGTCATATGATAAAATCTCTTATCTGGGGACCTTACAGTGCGATGCCCCTTACCATAGACACCCGATAAATCACTTCTTGCAAAGAATTTCCACATGAAAAAGACTGCCTACAAAAGTATTACAGCCAAAACCGTTGTATCGCGTGGAATGATTTAAAATTCTTCACTCGGATTGGGTTTTTCCTAGCCGTCAATCATTATGCAAATTAGAGGTTGAACAAACTTGCATGATTCCTTGCACAGATTCTGCCATTACAAAGTGCTTCGGATTCAAACTTCTTTGATCATTTAAAAATAATCAATAGTGTTCTAAGCTTTAAATCGAGGGGGAGAATTGTTTTTCAGCCTTTTTTCCTGTTAAGTATTAAAGCTATTGCCATGATAATGGAATACTGTACTAGTAATGGTCTCCCGTGAGAATCATGACGAGCTGTGCAAAAGTAGACGAGCAATAAATTTATTTACAGATTACGATCGCAGGGCTGTTGTTTTGCATTTCAAACCGAGTAACGAGTTCACAATGGACGTCTATTTAAGGAGATTCTAGGGCTTTGAGAAGATTAGTAATATAATATCATGATTACCTCGGGATCCATTGTTTCCAGAGGGATGTTTAAGGTCTAACATCCCCCTGTAAGGGACATTTAGTCTAAATATCCCTCATGAATATAATCATGAGGGATATTTAGACTAAATATCCCTTATGAATATAATCATGAGGGATATTTAGTCTAAATATCCCTCATCACTATCCATGAGGCATGGTCCCTGATATGACAATCACTGGGACCATGGCTGGGTAGCATTGACCCAATCAGAGATTTTGCGCAATGACTCTGGACTACACACTATTGAACACCCCAGCACTTGTGGGATCCATTGAATAATCTTTGCGCATACGTTGACTAGCCGAGAATTTTTCTTACTATTTGTGACGTAATCAAGACGGTTTGAAAACACTTCATTGATACCGCTCTAGGCCAAACAAAGTGAATTAGAATAAAGCACCACGAATGAATGAATGCTGGTTCAATTCGCCATTGTCGCATTTAACAAAGGCGAATTCCCTTAAGTAAACCGCAGATCAACGGCTTTGTAAAACTTTGTAATTTATGCATCATATGAAAGCTAACACATTTCCTAAGAGAAGTTTTATTCCTTGGTAATCATAATATTACAAACTAATGGCATGAAATTTTGGGTGATTAGTGATTAAATGTCCCCTCAAGCCTTGGGAGGTTTAGTTAAAGTCCCTCCGCCTTCGGCATCGGGACTTCAACAAAACCTCCCTCAGCTTTCAGGGACATTTAATCACTAATCACCCTCAAGTCATGCTATTACTTATAATAACAGAAGGTTAAATATCATTATTCTGGAGTTATTTCAATTAATATATCTGATTTCCACCGTTTAGCACAAGTTCTATGTATGGTCAAGAGACATATGTTCTTGATGTTTCGATGTTGGAGTTTTCATCAAGGTTTTTCAGCCTCATGCAGGAATATAATGCTTATTTCCTAAGAATATTCATGGGCTCGATGTTACGAATACATTTTTTCTTGAAATATCGTCGATTCGTCTTAGATTATCTAGAAAAGTTTGAATTTGAAACACTCTTTAATGGCGGAATCTGTGCAAGCAATCGAGCAAGCTTGTTCAACCTTTAATTTGTATAATGATTAACGGCTAGGAAAAACCAAATCCGAGTGAAGAATTTGAAATCAGTCCGCCCGATACAACGGTTTTGGCTGTAAGTGTTAGCAAGTCAAAAGAGCAAAAACTGGTACTAGAGATAGAGATTCTTAAGCATTTTCTTCAAGTTCTTGCTCCGAAGTTCAAATCTTTGCGGTACCAACAAAGCAAGTTCACATGCAAATTTACAGATTCTCGCTTTCTGATTGATTCTTTCTGATTAAAAAAGTTTGTTGGGTGGCTACGGTAAGGCGCGTCGGGCTGTAATGCCGCTCAGGTATCGTTTCTACGTTCCGTGTTTCCACGAGTCAAAACCATTGTAGCTGACTGGAAAAAAAGCGAGAAACCTCTGTAGCAGTTCGTCTGAATTAGTTGTTTGCAATGACTAATAAGATAATAATGGCGAACAACAACCCATAAAATGTATGTCCTGGGCTAAAATAGTGGCCGGTCAGATCGAATTTTATCGATTATATATTGGCGTTCGAAAATACTAGTATCGAATTACTCCGAAGCTTTCAAAGAAAATCGTAAAATATAAGTAATTCACTGGCACACTTTGAAAAATCTACATACACTACCTTTCAGGTATTGCAAATTCGGGTTATTTAAGTTTTTTAAGCAATAAATCGTTCAACTTGAAGCTAAATATTTGAGAATGAAAGTCCGCCAAAACATGGCGCCAAACAACGGAACTTTACCATCAACTATAAGTCGAATATTGTCGCTCTAAATACATGAACTAAACAATAAATACCTAATATAAGTATTGATTTACCTTAGAGATGCCTTGTGAGCTCATAAAGATCCATATTTGAGGGTTTAAAGAAGGATTTTTAGTGAGCAAATATCCAACTAACAACGGTTCTTATCGACTGTTGAACAGATACCACGTGTCTGCCTCGTTTACATGTCATGACAAACCAACGCCACAGGGGAGGGGAGGGGATTGGATTCATCGGTCAGAGTAACTTTGTAACAGTTTTCGCAGTGGAAATAAAATATTTTTCTCAAAAAACCCCACGATAACTTTTTTCACGGGTACTACCACAATTACCAGGAAAATTTCTTTAATTTTTGTTTAAAAAACAAAAGCAATTCAAGCAAAAGTTTTGAGATTTTGTGTTTGTGGGACATAGCAACGGTAACTAAGGGGAGTGAGAGCCATGCTAAAACGAAGTGATTTTCAGTATAATCATATACATACAAAAATTTCTGCACTCTGATTGGCTGAGAGCACCTCAATTTATTCTAAATTTGCTAAGGCAGTGCAAATTTTGAAATTTTTGAGTGCAAATTTTGAAATTTTGAGTGCAAAATTTGAAATTTTTCAGTGCAAAACGTGAAATCGATTCTGATTGGTTGGTTCATAGCTGTTGAATGGTTTTCCGTGTGAATAAATTAATCACAAAAGAAATAAAAAGTGTGTAACAGAAATTTTTGTATGTATATGATTAACAAATAATCGCATGATTTTTTCGTGCAATTCAGAATAAATTATGACTCGTAAATTTTTCAATGATTACAAATTGCACTCGCCTAACGGCTCGTGCAATTTTGTTAAACATTGAAAAATTTACTCGTCATAATTTATTCTAAATTGCACTCAAAATCATGCGATTACCTATACAAACTTCACATTGTTAATCTAGTATAAGTTATACTTTTAAGAGTTTTTAGAAGTAAAAGAAGATTCGCTAGAAGAACCGGGCTTGCGGCACACCCGGGGGTACAGCAAACAATCTCTATCGAGATTCAGGCAAGTAAATGATAAATATAAGTATTGATTTACCTTAAAGATGCCTTGTGAGCTCATAAAGATCCATATTAGCGGATTTACAGTGCGGACACTCGAACCGTGAACACTTTGTAGTTTTTTTAGACATTTTTCGCTTTAGCCAATCAGAGACGTCCTTGTATAGGATGTTCTGCCACATTTTAGGATGCAGCCAATCACAGAGTTGGCGGTAAACGACAATATTAGATTTTCACATATAAAATGGCGTTTGCGCCAGCTATCTATGCAGGTAAGATTTTTTCCTCACATCAAGTTATCACTACAAGATACTCATTGACACTTTATTCATTCTTCCTCTTGACCGAAGGTAAATGCAAACTTAGTCTCAATCAACAGCAAGGAATATACGATAATGGAAAGGCTCTGCCACAGGTGTATCGAGAAAGAGTTCTTGATCTCAACCACCAAGGGTTTACACAGAGACAAATCTCACAAAATATGCGAATTAGCGGTGGCTATGTAAATAAAATTGTTCAGTTCTATGAAGCCAACAACTCATCTCTAGCTTTGCCGCGAAAAACGCCGATCCGTAATAAAGTCACAGAAGATGTTGTTGAATACGTGGAGTCGGAGAAATTATGCAAGCCCAGTATATACACTACTGAGATACAACAGCGTTTGTTATTAGATGGAGTTTCGCCCCCTGGTCATTTACCATCAGAGTCTGCTATAAAAAAATGCATTCGTGAGGACTGCAAAATGTCAAAGAAAAAAATTTCTCAGGCATCCACAGAGTCATTGTCGCAAGCAATTACTGATTATACTGATTATTCCTTGATCAAATTGCACAACGCGACTATACCACTCTTCACTTTTTTGACGAAAGCAGCGTTATTGTGACTTCAGGAAATCGTATTTATGGTAACTCATATATAGGTACGCCTGCCATTGAATTTCAACGATACGCCTCCAACGCAAATTACACGTTGAACTTGCTTCATTCTATACTTGGAGTTGATTACTTTGATGTTTTGAAAGGTGCCTCTAATGGTATGGAGTTGTTGAACTTCTTCGATGAAGCTCTTTCAGTAAATAGAGTAGATGGTTCCACAATTCTTGAGAACGGCGACGTAGTCATTATGGATAATTGTGGGTTCCACCATGGGAAGTTTGTGGAACCTTTATTACGAGACATTCTCCACGACCATGGAGTTCACCTTCTTTTCCAACCCGCCTACTCGCCGCACCTAAACACGTGTGAGTTGTGTTTCCACCAAATAAAATGTTACTTGAGACAGAACTCAGCCCTTACCGCGAACGAAACTGAAATAGCGATTGGGGAAGGTGTATCAAAAATAAGTAAAGAAAATTCCTTGGCATACTTTAGAAAATGCGGCTATATCTGATTGACAGCTTGTCTTGTTAATTTCAATTCAGTAACTCATTAGGAAAACGAATAAGCTGACTGTATAACTTTTGGTTGAATAAGTAGTGTACAAGAAAGTTATAGAATACAAAACACAGTATTATAAATAAAACAAACTTTATTGATAAATAAACTTTGAATTTGTTTCAATTTTAGCTTTATGATATAAAGGAAAATGAAACGAAGTCAACACTAGATAATATCACTATCGCCTGACAACACTAATTAGTTGACGCCAGAGGTCAAACTATAATAAAAACATAACACAACAAGTAATGTTTCGATTTTTATAACTATAAAAAAAGTTTACTGCCTACAAAAACTAGTAAAAACTGCCCAGTACCTACTGGTTATCATATCAGTTTCAGTGTTACAGTATGAGAGGAGCGGGAGGAGCAGCAATTCCACGTTTATACTCTTCTATCATAGTAGGCAATCTCCAGTCGTGAGTTTCCTCTAAAGGTACTTTATTGTTCAGAGCTCGCTGAAGAACCATCAGGTCTCTATCTAAGGCAGAACGATCTAAGTATTTGGCAGGGTTTTGTTTTCTCAGCCGAGGACGCATGATGGCAAAGAAGCTTGACTTAGCTCGTTGGCGGGAAGCGATAAATACGTCGTAGTCGCCTCTAGCTTTTCCATACTTTGATTCAAGCTCTTTTAGTTCACGCTGTAAATTGCGAATACTATTTAACAATTCTGGGTGCTTGTCCTTTAGCTTACAAAAGTTCACATCTAAGCAAGGGCCTTTGTTACACTTTGCTTTGTTGTGGCCCGTGGTATGACAAACACTACACGCTTTCCCGCGCCTTTCATTAGGATCTGGAAATTTATTCAGAGCTTTTTGTTTTTCTTGCAAATAACTTTTGGCACTTTCAACTTGCACTTCTAATAGTTTTAGATTTTCTGAAAGTTCTGTACTTCTTCGGTCCAAAGGGCTTTGAGCTGTGTCAGAGCTCTGGTTTGGAGCAGTTGCTCGAACAAATGGCTGGAAATTTCCGACTGCGGCCTGATCAGATGACTGATGCTCGGGCGTTTCATTCACAGATTTTTCATTAGAGCTCGGACTTGCTGACATATTCAGTCGTTTTGGTTCAAGGTGCATTGGTTGACGTTCTATTTTGATGTGATCTAGCTCAGCCTCCAACATGCGTCTTTCTGCAAGCAAAAGCTTATCAGGCGATGGGAAGAAAGAGTCCAAATCTTCTGATTTCACGTAACTCATTGATGTTCGTGAGCGAAAACCTCTGTTTTCAAATTGGGGCGAAAGCCTTTCCAATTTCATGCTTGGAGAGAGTGATTTCAACCACATATACACTTCAGTTTTCTCGGCCATCATCAGCTTACTGTCTCTCGCTGCTCTGAATTGCTTGAAAAAAAGTCTGAGCCTCGTTATGAAACTAGCTCCTGATTGGCTAAAGCGAAAAAAATGTCTAAAAAAACTACGAAGTGTTCACGGTTCGAGTGTCCTCACTGTAAAGAAGGATTTTTAGTGAGCAAATGTCCAACTAACAACTGTTCTTGTCGACTGTTGAACAGATACCACGTGTCTGCCTCGTTTACATGTCATGACAAACCAACACCACAGGGGAGGGGAGGGGATTGGGTTGACGGTTCAGAGCAACTTTGTAACAGTTTTCGCAGTGGAAAAAAAATATTTCTCTCAAAAAACTACACGATAGCTATTTTCAAGGGTACTACGACAATTACCAGGAAAATTTCTTTAATTTTTGTTTAAAAACAAAAGCAATTCAAGCAAATATTTTGAGATTTTGTGTTTGTGGGACATAGCAACGGTAACTAAGGGGAGTGAGAGCCATGCTAAAACAAAGTGATTTTCAGTAAAATTTCACATTGTTAATCTAATATAAGTTATACTTTTAAGAGTTTTTTGAGAAGTAAAAGAAGATTCGCTAGAAGAACCGGGCTTGCGTACACCCGGGGGTACAGCAAACAATCTCTATCGACATTCAGGCAAGTACCTTTTAGAGTTCGCTTTTAAAATGTTCGCCCTTGAGCGCTGACATTTGAACTACTACGTGATCCACGATAGTCCCCCCCCCCCCCCCCCCCAAAGCCGTTTTTAGGGTCGTCACGCAACGCTCTCCTTCCACTACAAAGGGTTGCGTGACGACCCAAAAAACGGCTGCGGGGTAGACTAGATCTACGATTATCACAGGCAGCCCAAGCAAACTTTCTGTGCATGTTTTATAGGGTAATGTATGGGGCTAGGATACAGATAAAAAAATAAAATCTTTCACTCGACATTATTCTTTAAAAATTGCTTCAATCGCTGTTTTTATCTAAAAAAAAAAAACACTTAACGGCCTCAAATCGCGCTGAAACTTCGCTATAATTCAGTGATTGAAGCAATTTTTAAAGAAAAAATGTAATAATCATATAAAGACAAATATGTTGCCATGTGACCAATAAGTACTTCTAAATTAATAAGGCGTTTCAATAGACCTCATCGGCTTGGGGTGATGTTGTCCCATTTCAGACCACGTGTCCTTCCCCAGAGTATCATTTCATTGTTTAACGATATATGAATATGAATACAACTCAAACAAATAATCTTATTCTCAAGAGAATGACAATTGCTCTGAAATGGGACAACATCACCCCAAGCCGATGAGGTCTATTCAACAGGATTATACCAACAAACAAACAAAGGACGTACAGAAAGTTTGTAAAGAAGAAGATATTTAGTTTTCAAAATTAAATGTTAGAGAAAAAGTAGGAAAACTGATATGGACTTCAATGGAACAGGAATGTAGTGTCCTTGATGACGATGATGATGATGATAATAAACCTATATTTTAGACAAATATGTATTTTGCTAGCAAAATAGAATCGCAGAAAGATCTATAATTTGTATTGTAAGAGGAATGCTTTGTTAGAAGTTTAAAGTAATATCGGCTTCTGCTGCTGCGATATTTAGTTAACAGCTGTTGCAACTTTTCATGTTCAATGTTTACACTCCTTTTTTTCAATTACGTTAGAAATATTTTACTAAGAGATGGTGATCAAAAGAAAAACGTATATTTTACAGTCATTACTGCGTGCTTTTCCTTTAGCTTCACTCCACACGCGCTACTACTGCAGTCATTATTTACAACACACGACACTCAACTTTTAGGAAGGGACTGAAAAACCCCCGTGACAAGAAAGAGAACAATGATAATGAACACGTTAAACCGGCAAACTCAGCTTGCTTTTGCAGTTTAGTCGAGAAAGAAAGAAATGAAAAGAAGGAAAGAAAATATATATGTGCAATCCTGATTTATTATAATAAAAATATACTTTCAGGGTCGGCGGAAGGGGGGCCGAGGGGGCACTGCCCCCCCCCCCCCCAATTGTGGTTTGGATAAATCATAAACTATAAATCATAAATATTTTTAAAGACATTTGTATTTTGTATTTTGTAAAAAAAAAAAAACTGTAGTTTTTTTCTTTTTTCTATTTCACATCGTTATCCAAATCTTGGTTCGATCCTTGGATCTACCGTACGTATACTAGCTGAATTTAGATTTATTTACTCGCTGGTTGTTATTTTTATATGAAAAAGGAAAGGAAGCAAACGGGAAAGTAAAATAAAAGAAACCTAGAGAAAATAAAGTATTTAAAAACAATATTTTTGTGGACTGAATTTATGTTACTCGCTGGTTGTTATTTTTATATGAAAAAGGAAAGGAAGTAAACGGGAAAGTAAAATAAAAGAAACATAGAGAAACTAAAGTATTTAAAAAATGTAGTTTAATTTGTAAACTGATCCCTGTTTTTCTATAACGTTTTAGGCAGATCAATAGCTACTTGTAATTAGGATAGTTGAAAGAAATCCTCTTAAATAACAGTTACATTCTTATTTGTTTTAGGTTTTTCAATTTTTAGTTTAGTTTTATCCTTTATTTTTTGTTTCTATCCCTGGACTCAATTTCTAAAGGTTTTCCTCTAATAAGTTCTATTATCAGTGGAGATCTTTATTCGTTCCTTGTTATTCAATTCTATTCGTGGCTTGTTATTCAAACACTCTATATCAACGAATATAACTAACTTCTCTTTTAAACAGAAAGATTGTAATAAGATCCCGACCAGTCTTATTATAATAATAATAATACTTTAATTCTTAAAAAAGCGTATGACAAACAAAAAGTCTCGATGCTCTTTATAATATAGAAAGATAGATAAAATATAAATAAATAAGCTAGATAAGTTTAATAAGTTATTTAGGTCGATATGTATTCTATATTCGTGTGTTTGTTTTACTAATCTTAGCAATTCAATTCATAATCTTTATATCATGAAATGATTATACCGTCATATGAAACTCTAAATCCTTCTTAAGAAATGTAAGGTATAAAAAACAGTAGTTCTGTAGTCGGATACCGCTCAACCTTCATTAGACACCATGGTGAACACATCTGTTTTTCGCACCTTTGTGATCCTCGTCTTCATTGGTCTTGCCGTTAGCATTCCGCTCAAAGGTAATTTTGATACATAAATATGATATTAGTCCCAGAATATTACCTATAAGTATAGGAAATCGCACGATCTCGAGTACAATTTGGAAATTAATAGGTACGAGTAATGTTTTGAAAGTTCTTGTAATTGCACGAGCCTTTAGGCGAGTGCAATTAAAGAACTTTCAAAACATTACGAGTGCCTATTAATTCCAAATTGTACGAGAAGGTCGTGCGATTTTTTATTTATAGTTCACTTAACAAAATTTTATAAAAAATGCGAAGCGAAGGCATTTATCCATCTTCATTGCCTTTGCTATAACCGACCCTTCTCCAAGAAAGCTAAGTCAAGAACAGCATAGAAAGTGTTAACATTGCTGTAAAACCTTTTTAGATTAGTATTTTATGTATGATTTGAGCTACAAAATACTAGAAAATAATTTTACATCTCAAGTAAAAAGCCATTTTAATGCATGTTTACAACTATTGAATGTCAGTACTGACAGCTAAACAGCGAATCAAGAAGCGACTTTTCTTTGAAAACGTACTGTGTGAAAACTAAGCGAAAGTTGAGAGTTTACAGTTCGCTAAAATAAGTTTTTTTTCCTCTTAGCATTTGCTAATAACTGCAAAAAATACAATTTCAAAAATACTTTCTTTTAAAACAAGTTAGCTGGACAACATCAAAAGGGATAAAAGCGACAAATATGTCGTTCAAGTTAAAAGTTTTGAAGTACAACTTGCCGTGAACGAGTCGCCAGTGATCAGACCATGTGCTTTGGATATTATTCCCTCCTGTAGCTTGAAGAATTTCGCTGCTATTTTCTTTGAATGGTGAATTATTTGAAGATTTTATTATTTCAAGACTGGATTGACAATTTTAGGATCAATTAACTCGTGATAAATAGCTGAATTCGTCTCTCTACAACTACTCGACAGTTTGCCGGTAAGATTTGAACTTAAATAACTATTTTAGAAACAAAAAAGAAGCCTCTACTCGCTGTGTTTTTTTCGCTAAACGGAAAAAAATTTGCTTTAAAACTATTGTTAGCTGTTTTCTACATATCAGGTACAATTGTAGATGTGGTGTTGAATTTATTTTTCGAGAAAACCACAAAAAACAACAGGTAATAAAACGAGAACATTCAAAGCTCCAACTCAAATTGTTTGGCGAAAACTAGAAAGAAAAAACGACTTTCTACTACAAAACATGATTTATTACGTCTTGAATTTGTCTAGTTATCATAATTTGAGGCCTTCCTATGTGTGTATTGGATAGTTTTCTGAAATTTCTCCATTTTAATCTATAAAACACTGATTTTTGGGGAATTTCACTCATTTCACTGGGGAAATTTGCCGCTTTTGGCCGTGTTTCCATGGCGACCTAATTGGTACTCCCACGGAGTACCAATTAACGCTCTAATTGTACTCCTCTAGACCAATCAGAATCGAGTAATTTTGTCGAGTGTACTATAATAAATAGACCTTCAAAATTTAGAGGATAGCCAGTAAAATATTTCCTGGTCAATGCATCTCTGTTTCAGACATTTTTTCCATTTGTGTCTAATTAACAATTAGAAGACGAACTCGAGATTTCTATCGGCTGATATGGTCTGGGGGCCGTCTAGTCTCTCTCCTGATGCCTTAGCTTCATGCTAGAACATCCTCCTACTCGTGATTGTATATCTCATAAAACATTGTCACGAAACTAGTTGGTGGGACTATAGCTTTTAAAAAGGCTCCGGGAAACCATCCTCCTTACGCTGGACCTACAGACTAATTAGTGTTCTGTACCGGATTTACAGAATACTTATTAGGCTAATTAGGATTCTGTAGAATTGGATTTATAGAATACTTATTAGGCTAATTAGGATTCTGTATGATTGGATTTATAGGAATCCGATACAGAACACTAATGAGCTGAGCTTATGGGGTTTACAGTGTTTTCATGTGACCCCATTCATGAGATTTCATTGAGTCTCACTCAAACTCTTAGGTTTTCGTAAATTTCCAAATTTTCAATTTCAAACTGACTTTACAAGATCATCTACATTTGTCAACATTTGATTTACTGATACAACTAACCTTCCTTTAATTAAGGTATTCGAGAGAAGAAAAACCCACTCAAACTTGATGAATTCCAAAATGGCGTTAAAAGAAGCGTGGAATCTGAAGAAAAAGTGAATGAACATGAAGGTACTTTTCCACATTCACATGAATTTTAATTTTTTAAGGTGTTATTTTCTCCTGAATATGACGTCGTTTCACTACTCCAATTTTCTAACTCTTTCTAATTTTATCTAAAAGTAATAATTTTTGTCAGTCCCTGTAAAACATGAAAAGAAAATTAATACTAGAAAAGAAAAATGCATGTCCAGAACGGTAAGAGCAAAAAAAGACGACTTTTTTTGCTGATAACGAATACTTTTTTGCTGATAAAACGACTTTTTCTGCTGACAACAGATACTTTTTTGCTGATAAAACGACGTTTTTGCTGATAACGGATACTTTTTTGCTGATAAAATATGTCTATGGGATCCTGAAACAACCTCTGCTCTGATCTAATTCATGCTAACTCACAGACCGAATTGGTATTTACATTAAATGTTAAGATTCGAACCTGAGACCGAAGAGGTGCGAGATAAGTGCACTTCTGCTGCACCACCGCTGATTGGTTGGTCATAGCGCAATTAGCAAAACTTTGTCGTATACCAATGGAGCATAGAACTGTAATCAATGAAATTATCTGTCCTAGCCTACGCCAGCAGAGCGACAAATATCCGCGTGGCTAAGCTTTCGTTACGTTTGTGCTTTCATTTCACCTAAAAAAGAAAAGAGATGAAGAGATTTGAAAAGATCCTGTCTATAACCTGAATGTGTATTGCATGATCTATTTTAGATGTGGATTTGTTTGAGGGTGATATTGTTCTAACCGATAATGACAAAGAACTGGTTGACTTAAGAGATGCAGGAGACGTGGACGGCCCTCTGGAGATTAACAAGCGAAATGCAATGCGTAACCGACACAAACTCTGGAAGACAAGAGTTGTTCCTTACGTAATCGACAGCTCCTTAGGTAAGAATAACGTTTGTATTATATGAATCTAGCCTCCTCCGCAGGTATCTCCTTTGGGATCCTCGGGCTTCCTGTGTGTGCCCAGTACCCTCGTTTCGTTGGCACAGGAAGCCCGCTATAGAGTTAAACCGCGCTTGCTAGAGAGTAGTTTAGAGTTGCCTGCGGAGGAGGCTAATATGTATCATTAGATCATATAAATTAGACCATATTTAAAAACGTCGGGTACTTCATAGTAGCCTTAAACTTCAGTCGCCAGATACTAAAGATGACACCTCATTTTTTGCAAATTTTCTCGATTTGATTTTTTCTCAGATCAGCTGGTAATTATTCTCATTGTTTTACTTTGTTAAGGTGCAAGTGCTGTTTATGCCATCAACCAGGCGATGAATAACTACCACCAGTACACTTGTATCCAATGGAGGCCGAGGACTGGTTCAGAACATTATGTCAAATTCATAAAAAAATCTGGGTATGGAAATGTCCCGGGGGGGGGGGGGTACTCTCTATAATAAACTATACGGGGATGCTCCGCCCGAAAGGGGTACTTTCTTCAGGCCGCACGTATAGCAAAGGGGTGGAAATTGGTGAGTTTTGGTATAAAAAGGGGGTAGAAGTACCGAAGTACCCCTCCCCCCGGGAAATGTATAAAATTTAGTTTTACGGTTTCCACATGTATGTATTTCAAAAATAGCTTTAGACGAAATATCTAAAGACGTATCATCAAGGTGTTTAAAATGGCTTCGTCCATAACAAGCAACACTAAGGACCGTATAGCAGGGTGAGGGGCCTGGGAGGCCGGGTCCCCTAACAATTTTGGATGTACTGTATATTGAACACTTAAAATTTTCGGTCTGTTACTAGTACATAGGGCGTTTTAGAATATAGCAGCCCCAATATTTTTTACCTAGAATCCCCCTCCCAATATATTGGCCTTGCTACGGCCCTGACACTGGATGCCCACTGAACTCCCTTCCAGTTACTTTTGAAATAACCTTTTCCCTATCGCTTATCATTTATTTATCTATATTTAACCTTTATATAAGTGTATGAGCCTTCACTTTAGTTTAACAGTCGATGGCTTCACTATATGTAGCCAAAATATTCAATATTATATTCCAAGCAAAATTATTAATCTTCTCGTAAAACACTATATTAGGTCCATTGTTTTCTTTGGTGTTTTAGATTGACTGTTAGTCATGCACTAGTTCATGTGCAACTTGTCTCACGGACTAAGTACAATAATTCTAAAACGATTGCATCAATGTTTTAGGTGTTGGTCGTACGTTGGACGTGTGCTTTTCAGTATGGGATACCAAGAAATATCGATCGGTCCAGGCTGCGAGTACGCGGGTACAGTAATGCATGAAATGATGCATGCTGTTGGATTCTGGCATGCTCAGTCACGACCAGACCGAAACCAAGTTGTAGAAATTATGTGGGAAAATATCAAGGAAGGTATACGCTTTTTGAAATGCACTCAAGGAAAGAATTCCTGATAAACGACTTTGAATCTCATTATTTGCTCCAAATGGTGGTCAAACACTGACTACCAGGCATATCATGTCCTGTCAGCCGTACAGAAAGAAAATCATATTAAAAATTAGCGATGATTCACTCAGCTGATGAATATTCTGTACGAGACAGAAAATGACAACAAAGGAAACCAAGTAATTTTTATACTAGTACTGATTTTGAAATGTATATGTGATCGTACCATACTGAATGGACTCAGAAACAATTCTGAGCCCCAGATGCGAATCGAACCCACGACCCTCATTCCCATCTGGGGCTCAGAATTTTTTCTGAGTCCATTCAGTATGGTACGATCACATATACATTTCATATTCCATCATCATACGCAAACCAACATTATCATCAAGTACTGATTTTTTTTGTAGGACACGAACATAATTTCAACAAATACAATCATGATCAGACTGATATCTTTGGCCTTCCTTACGATATCGACTCCATCATGCACTATGGAAAAACCTACTTCTCCAAAAATGGGAAAAACACAATTCAGAAAATTGGGGATCCTAATGCAAGTTTTGGTCAAAGGAATGGCTTCAGCGACAATGACAAACTTCAGCTTAATAAGCTGTACAGTTGCAGCAGTAAGTATTGAAAAATATGGCCCATTGCGGATCCAGGGATGTAGGGGAGACAGGATATTATTTAATCACCAACAAAACCCAATTCAAATTCCCTGATTCAACTTCAGAATTTTGTTTTGCGAAATTTTAAGAATAACTTCAGTGTTTACTAAACAAGAAAAGGGATTGTTCCTGAGACATTAGATCTTGCCTTGAACACGCAAATGCACCGTCAAAACACGTATTTTTCATCTTTTTTTCCTGTATTGCTATTACTCATAATTACTCAAAAAATATCTTGTTTTGCTGAAATGATCTACAGCTCCGTCTGGAGGATGGAGTGATTGGAGTTCTTATACCCCATGTGATTCCTCATGCAAGAAGTCCAGAATGAGGTTCTGCACCAATGAAAATCCAGCAGCATGTGATAGCAGTTTCTCCTATGGTGTTCAAAGTCAGATAGCTGATTGCTCGAATGAAGAGTGTAATAGTAAGTATTTTTTTTAGAAAAAAAACCACTTAGAATGCTTTCCAATCACGCACTATGCGAA
This sequence comes from Anthopleura xanthogrammica, assembly GCA_964019055.1. NCBI lineage: Eukaryota > Metazoa > Cnidaria > Anthozoa > Actiniaria > Actiniidae > Anthopleura > Anthopleura xanthogrammica. The sequence goes on from OZ025220.1 coordinate 3,514,487, forward strand.
ATCTTACAATTTGATTGTCAAACTGTTTCGATGACATTATCGGAAAACAAAAAGATTTGAAGGGTACGTGCCCATGGAATGTCAGAGAAGCCATGGAAAAGCCTTGATTGACATCCACCATAACTCTATTTTGTCGGTTTTGCGAAAGGAAAAAAACCATAAAACCTGGAGGAAAACCCTCAAATCAAGCACTGAATTAAGGAACCCTACAACCTCTACTCACATGTGCTCCCGAGTTCAGGAAACTAACCCAAGTCTCCACTAGCTGAGAGACGAGCGCACTATCGCTACATCACCCTTAATGCCAAACCTAAAAACTGAGAGAGTAATTATTGGCTTTTATTGTTGACTAGAACCAGTTGATGGGCATTGGGGAAGATGGGCGTCTTGGGGTGCCTGTAGTAAAACTTGCGATATGGGAGTTCAAAGTAGGACACGATTATGTGATGATCCAGCACCAAAGAATGGCGGTGTCGCTTGTGTTGGTGAGAGTACGCAATCACAGAATTGTAGAACAGTTGGCTGTAATGTTGGTAAGCATTTGAACTATATGCTAATAATGTTTATATTTTATTTTATATTTTAAAGGGACTCTTTTGTAAGGTTCATTCCACACGCACTACCACAACATTCACCATTTACAACACATTACACTTAAATCAAGTCAATTAGGCACAATTTCTTTCATATACTGCCTTTGTTCCCACATCATTTGCAAATGGTGTAGACATGACTTTGTCTATGATACCACCATTTAATGCTCTAAGCTATTTGGCCTTAGAATCACTTACTTTTAATACTAAAAAAAATCATTTTAATGCATCATAATCTTTTTCTAGTAGTTTGGAGATAGACATAAACATAGACAAATACTTTATTAACGTCACAATTTACATGTTTAAGGATCAAATATAACACAATCTAACATATTAATAGATGCTTGCTATTTACCACCAAGGTTAACCTAGGTATGACAGGCCTGTACCCAGGACGTTTTGTGAAGGGGATAGGGGGGGGGGGGGAGGGGGGTGCGAGCTTGGGCAAAACGGATTACTGTGTATGTAACATTTGACTTGGCGTAACCAAAGTGTGGACCTTTGGGTCCTGTGGGGGAAGGGGGTGCTATAGCCGATCTTACCGTAACAGTAACTACGCATTCTGATTGGATGAATTACTGTAGTACGATGGCAAGCCATTTCAATGTTACAGTATGTCGTACAAAGCACTTAAGAAAATTTTAAATTTTAAAAATGCAATCATTATGGATCAAAAAAAGTTTTTTTTTAGATATACTCCAATTTTTAGATATGCTATGACTAACATTTTTTTTATATTGTTTTGATTTACTGTTTACTATATTTATACTTATAGATTTTGAAATCATGTTTATTCACCTTTCGTAAAGTGCCTTAGAATTTTAGATTTGAGCGCTATATAAATAAAGTTATTATTATTATTGTAAAAGTATAGGATCGGTGATGCAACTATGTGAAATGGAATTTGAATCATGTGGAATAAGAATCAAATCGATCCTTCAGGTAAAAAACAAAATACTGATTCTTTACCATTTGCAGGACCTGACGACTGTGAATTTGATAACCCGTCAAAACCCTTCTGCGACTGGACCCAAGACACGAGTGACAATCATACTAATAATCCTGATTGGGTGAGAAGAAGCGGTCAGACACCAAGTGTTGAGACTGGCCCACAAGGAGATCATACACTTGGGACAGGTATAGATAATTAATTAATAAATAAACAAACAAACAAACAAACAAACAAACGAACGAACGAACGAACGAACGAACGAACGAACGAACGAACGAACGAACGAACGAACGAACGAACGAACGAACGAACGAACGAACGAACGAACGAACGAACGAACGAACGAACGAACGAACGAACGAACGATAAAAAAATAAATAATAAATCAACTCACATGTTGACTTTTTACGGAGGGAGGAAACCGGAGAACCCGGAGAAAACCCTCGTGGTACAGGAAGGAACAACACATCAAACAAACTCAACTCACATACAATTCTGCCTGAGCCGGGGCTCGAACTCGGACCACAGCGGTGAGAGGCGAGCGCTAAACCACTACGCCACCCATGCCACCCATGCCACCCATGCCACCCATGCCACCCATGCCACCCATGCCACCCATGCCACCCATGCCACCCATGCCACCCATGCCACCCATGCCACCCATGCCACCCATGCCACCCATGCCACCCATGCCACCCATGCCACCTATGCCATATGCCACATACATACCACGTATACGGCTATATTGTAGAGAAATTTGTAGCAAAAATTAGAGAAAAAGTATAAGAATAGGAAATATCATTAATTTGTACAACGTAAGTTTTGCTGGCAGTCACTGAAGTCACTGAAGTCATTTTAAGTATGAAATGGCCTCAAGGCACAGATGAGAGTTGACGGTATTTCGGTATATCCGTTTTTTAAAAAGAAATATTAAACACAAAGAGTTATCTAACATGCGGCCCTCTGATTCTGAGATCGAATGAGAGGAGGAAAGCCGGAGAACCCGGAGAAAAACCCAATAACCACAGTAGAGAGAAAACAAACAACTCTACTCACATACGACACCGAACTCAGGGACTCGAACTCGGGACGAATTGGTGAGAGGCGAGTGCGAGGTATGTAACTTCGCATTTCGAGACAGCATTGATGTAATTAGTGATAAATCGACAACGTAGTCAAGTAAAACATAGCAAAAAAGTTCATCGAAGTTCGACTGAAAGTTGTAAGGATCTGTAAGTACTCTGTTTACAGGAGGGAAGAAAAATGTTTTCACGTTTTCAAATGATTTGATATTTTTCTTAGGATATTACATCCATGGAGAAGCTTCGGCGTGCAATGCTGGCAAAGTAGTCAGGCTTCTGAGTAAAGATTTTCCGTCAACGTCTGGTCGTTGTATGAGCTTTTGGTACAACATGTACGGGGCATCCATGGGCACTTTTAACATCTACATCAGACCAAACAGCGGCTCCTTGAACAAGATTTTCACAAAAAGCGGGAATCAAGGAACTGCGTGGATCAGTGGCAATGTTTCTGTTGAGAGTTCTGACACTTACAAGGTACTAAATAAAAGAGAAAGTGAAGATTTCGTTGTGTTACAGACGAGTAACAAGAGAAACACGTAGAACCCAGCAATCTGCTGTAAAACTATTTTAATGGTCCTTAAAACCACTCCTTGTTTTTACGAGGGTAGCACTAAATAGCCAGTGGCTGACAAACCTGTGACCCTCGTTTCATGATCGAATTGGAATTTAGAAGTTGATTTTTGTGGAGGGAGGAAAACCGGAAAACCCGGAGAAAAACCCTCGAAGCACAGGAGAGAACCAACTAGAAACTCTACTCACATACAACACCGAGCCCGGCGGGACTCGAAGTCGGGTCGCATTGGCGAGAGGCGAGCCCTCTAGACGCTACGTCACCTGTGCTTCCCAGGTAGATACAAAACTAGATCCTAAACCTAACCTAGTTCTACCTAAAATATAGTCTTGCCTGCCTGGAAAGTTTAAAAATTTCAAAACTTTCAGAATGCAATATTTATTATCCTCTGTAATATTTGAACATAAGAGTACGTCACACCATGGACGTAGCAGCCGGAATGGGGGGGGGGGGGGGGGGGAGCGCTCGCCTCTCACCAAAGCGGATCAAGGCGAGCTCCTGCAACTATGCTTATCGGGTACGTTGAGTTTATAACGAGGAAATAATTCCTCATTACAAATTCAAAGTCTATATCTGGATATATACCTGCCACTGCTAAATCCCATTTATTTATTTTTTTAATTTTATTATAAATCTTCCTACGGTTATGACGATTACAAATAATGTCCTCGATCATTTTTGGCGCAACGACCACGGAATGCCCCTTTGGGTTATTGTACTTGGTATTTCCTTGTAGGATTACGAAGTACTAGCCCCATTTCAGTAGACGCAGTATCACATCTCATAAACAAAGATTTAAATATTATGTTAACAGGTTATTCTTGAAATGGTTTGTGGCTCTAGCTGGCAATCTGATGTGGCAGTAGATGACATAACTTTTCAAAACAGCGCTTGCTCTGCAAGGTAAGCTTGAATCAACACCCCTATAATCTGCTCTTATTTTACGAAAATGAAACCGCAAAAACTATGAATGATGGAAATACAATATTGTTGCGGGGTTTCAATGAGTTGACAAAAGTCTTTGAACCTCATATTATCTGCTCCAAATGGTGGTCAAACACTGACCACTATGTGCTGTCAGACACGGAAATAATTAGAAAATTAGAAAACACGCAGATGAAACATCCTGCACGGTTAAAAAAGTCTCTTCAAAAGTCGGAGGTTGCATTCGTACTCGTATTGTTATAGTTATATTGTATATATCGTATAATGGACTACTTCGACGATGCGGCGGCCATCTTGAATCTGAATTAATGAAAAGAACTTTTTACGAGATGCCGGGGTATGCGTAGGACCTGATGAAGAAAAAACAAATCCTGGGTTTCTCTGGCACTATCATGTTGGTTAAGTGACTAGCATTTCACTTTTCTACGTAGTATCAGTCATTATTTTCACATCTTGAATCGCAATGCATTATGGGGCGTCCAGGGGGCAAAAGAAAACAAAAAATGTCGGATAAAATAGAGAGTTTCGTTTATTCGTCTTTCTTTCATGTCCATCTTTTAATCGACGCCATAAGTGTAACAAAGATTTGTATATTTCCCTACTACCAAAATGGCCGCCGTATCGTCGAAATAGTCCATTAAAAACATTTCTTATTTTATTTTAGTGCATGAACGGCTTGAAAATCTCCAGATATCACAAGATTGATGCATGGACTTCATCTAAAACACGGGGGCGTAGCGAGGTTTTGCCCAAACGGAGGAGGCTCAGGATAAGCATCGATCATATTAAGTTTTAGGGAAATTTTGGGATGTTGAAACCGGTTGTAATTTTGTTATACATTATTTATTTGGGGGAGTAGAAAAAGATAAAAAACGAGAAAATAAAATATAGTAAAGAGTCAACAATAAAGACAAACTGGAGCATTATATCTAACGCTGTTGTGTTATATCAAGCTAACTAGGTAGAGCGAGATGGGGGAAAGGCAAGGGAAAAACACTTCTAAACGATTTATTTACGGATGTCACTTTGCGTATCAACCGCTTTCTAACCGTCTCGTAAATTGTTAGGGGCAGAGTACAGCGACACGAGTGAATGCGCATGCTCGGTAGTTCGTCGTGTTTACAAAGAAACCATTGGAGATTTACCGGCGTTTAGTAAATCTCTAAAGTTAAGGCCGTTCGTGGAAAGTTAGTGCTTATTTTTTCCTGACACATTAGTTTTGTTTTCTTTCCCTGGTGACTCGTCTATGAATTTTCTGCCGAACTCCCGAGCATGCGCAGTGCGTTTTTCACTCGCGTCTAGAACAAAAGAACAAGTGTTTGTAGCTAAGGAACGGATTGCCGAACAGGTGGTGTGCGGAAGTGCACTCGCCTCTCATTTCTTGGGTCTCGGGTTCGATTCCTGGACTCGGCATCACATATGAGCAGAGCTTGTTAGGTTTCTCCCTTGATTCGAGGCTTCAGTTTTCTTGTCCGGGTCTCCGCTTTTCTCTGCAAAACCCAACACGCTAAATTCCAATTCGATCTGTGAGTTAGTAGTGCCTGACTTAGATCAGCCCAGTGGTTGCGAAGCGTTTTCCCATATCGACCTGACCGGCTAGTAAGCAAGTATGTCCATGAGAGGCCCACTGATTGAACTTCTGTACTTTGATTTGCAGCCTAATACTTTCTTTTATTATGTGACAACAAAAGTAGACCCGAAATACACAAACGAAAATGGATAAAGGTAAAATCCTTGACCTATTCGGCCTCAGCATATTTTTCTTCCTCAGCCCGGCTATGTGTGTGTGAAGAGAAGAGGAAGGCCCATTGTGCCCTATAACTATAAGACCCACAATATGGAGCAAAACTTTGAAGGTCATTAGCCCGAAAGCTTGGTTAATAAATAAGAATTTGGTTGAAAAAAACACACATATTCAATAATCATTGATATGCACAAAGTGTTCATATCATTATGCTAACGTCAATATTCATAGAAATAAAATAGTCTCCTTTCGTATCACAGGTAGCCCAAGCTGGGTTTCTATGGTGTCATAGTATACGAAAATGTATGGGGATCCTTAAAACACCTCAATAAAATCGTCAAAATGTGAAATAAAGTAAAGAAATCTTAGCTAACCTTTGAGAAGTTATACATATATTATATATATATTTCTTTACTTTATTTCACATTTTGATGATTTTATTGAGGTTTTTTTATCATATCTTATTGTGCAGAAGTTCATCTCTCAAACTGTGTCTGCGTTTTGTTTTTTATCGCTCTATTATTTTCCTATCCAATTTCAAATGTAAAGTTACATAATTTTACCTACGAGTCTACCTCGTAATGGAGCAATGAAAAACAAAAAGCAGACAGACCTTATATTCTTATTTTCAGATGTGAGAGTGCTCACACAACATGAAACCCTGTCAACGTACATAATACCACATTTAAAAAATGCAAATCTTATTTAATCAGATTATTTTCAGATAATGTAAAAACATTTAAGTTCTTAAAAAATGTAATTTATCAACTAATTTATCGCTGAGCTACTCATATCTTGCTTTTGCTATAAAAACTGCCAGGGGCGTAGCGTCGATTTTGGGGGGAGGGGAGGGGGTATGCACAGGTTTTCCTAGGACCGATATGTTTTGAAGCCAAAACTTTCATTTCATCATTCGCTGATGTTCATTGTAATTCAAATGGCTACCAAAATTCCATATGATTGGTAAATGTAAATTTACTAAGTAGATGTTATTAAAAGAGAAGTGAAAAATAATTAATGTTGGAAAAATATTATGGAAGTTATGTTCGTCTCTGTAAGACAGATAAGATTTTGTTTCTTTATGAAGTACTATAAAATCTGAAATCTTTTTTAGCAAAACATATTCGGAGATGAACTTTCGTTCTGTATACAGGTTGAGTGACTGCCATTTTCCAACCGCTAGGATTATTCGAGTATTGACCACATATCAGATGCAAGAAATGCGAATCAAATAACAAAGGGTTCTCATTTGCACAGCCTTAGCCTCGTTTATAAGTCAGCTACTCAACGACACCATTAAAAGTCCTTGGGATTTCAAGACATTGATATTGTTCAACTTGCACATTCTTTACATTACAGTTGACTTTTGCAAATCATTAGCAACAGCCAACTGTAATGTAAAGAATGTGCGAATTGAATCAATACCAATCTCACGGACTTTTAATTGTGTATTTGAATAGATGATTTATAAACGAGGCTAAGCCTGTACAAATGAGTCTGTGGTCTTCAAAAACAGCGGTTTGCATCAAATGCGAAACTGGAGTATTGCAAAATCATTGTTAGGTTCAAAACATAGAACATAGAGGCAGAGACCGAAATGGTGGGAAGTACGTTAATTACGTGAATCTAGTGATACAACTCGTAGAATGTTCATAAATTGGTTCACTATAAGAAAGCATGGAGGCTTTTAAAACATGTTTCATATCGACTGTGTATCTCAAATGAATATATCAGAGGATAATTATGTCATTTCCAAGAATGCCTTTCGGTCTCAGCTTCTATCTTCTAGGTTTTCGGAACCCTACCACCATTTTGTAATAGAATTAAAATGCGTTGTCAGAATTTTGTCCGGCTGCAATTATACATTTCACCGTCATATAAAAACCGGTCACGTAATTTTGAAAGGAAGGAGTTTTTTTTATCAAAGCAAGATAATAGGAGTGTTTTTATCTAAAGGCTATCAAGCTTAACGGTTATTTTTGTTGACTTTGTTCCGATTTCATTTTCCATTTTCAGTTGCTTTGAAGCTACGGACACAAGGTGCAACATTGCGTGCAATGTTGCATGCAATTGAAGTTGAGCCATGTTACACGACGAAATTTGTTGCACGCAATGCTGCTGAAGTAGAAAACTACTTCAGCAACATTGCCTGCGATATTGCACGCCGTGTTGCACCGTGTGTCTGCGACTTAAGACTTTCCCTACTTCTTGTTCTCGAAGTCAGGTTCTACATCTAAAAAAAGGAAAAAAAAAACATTGTAAATTTTTTGTTTGAATTTATTGGTTAGTTGGGATTGTGGTGAGTGGGCAAACTCGATCATTAAGGTGTTCGTTCAATTGGTTGGTTGGTTCGTTTATTGACTGAAACTCTAAATTGATTGATTGTTCGGTCTGTCTGTCTCAGTGTTAGTCGGTCTGTCGGTTGGTCGGTAGGTCGGTCAGTCACTAGTTGTATCTGTTGGTTATTTGGTTGGTTGTTTCTTTTGGTTTGCTAGTATGTTGTCTGTTTTGTTAGTAGTTTGGTTGGTTCGTTGGTTGTTTGATTGGTTGATGGTTGGTTCGGTTTGTTCGTTCGTTTGTCATTGATTAGTATGGTTTATCGCTCGTCCGTTGCCTGGCTGTACAGACGGTAGGAAAATCACAGGGAGCCCAAGCTGGATTTTAGAGCATAGGTAATATTTGCATTTTTTATAGTAAATCCTTCTTTCCTTTCTCAAGAATCAACTATAATGTCTTTTTTTTTTTTTTTGCCATTTTGCTTTATTTTTTGTTTTTGTTTTTGCCGCTTTCGTCTTTGCCGCTTTCGTCTTTATGGCTGAGTGTCAGCGCCATTAGCGGGTTTCTAACGAAGATACCCCTAAAAGAAAAAGAAGAACCCAAGGGGGAAACCAAGCCTATCGAACTTGATCGGCCTTATTTATCGTCAAAATTCTGAATCCATGTCCAAAGTACGGGTGCAACGAAACAAAACGAGCAAGATTTTAGCAACTCATCCATGTTTGCAGAAGCCCCACTTCGGCTAATTGTAACCTATTTTCATTCACTGTAGCTCTAAAAGTAGGAAAATGTATCAATCAGTCTTTCAGGTTATGTAGTTATAATAGACCATTCCACGGTTGTCGTCGCTCAACCTCAGCCTCGATAGCGTGTAATTTATTCTTTAGAATTTGACTAAAGCCCGTGGAAGTTAAAAGTGTTTCAATAGATATTTTTGAAAGTGCTCGTACATCTCGAAAATTGTCTATTGTTTGATAATGTGTACATTCCTTAAATTACCGTGAGCTGTTTACTACTAGAATTTTGACGACAAATAAGACCAATTGAGTTCTCTAGGCTAGGTAAGTTTCCTCCATTGTATTTTTCTTTCTCTTTCAGAGCAAAAACATGCAAGACATCAGTTCCAAAAAAAAAAAATGTTATCGTATATTCTTCAATAGGAAAGTAATATTCATTGTTAAATATATTTCCTATATTTAAAAAATGCAAATATCACCTTTCCTCTAAAACCTAACTTGGGCTCCACGTGGGTAGATTGGAGATCTCACTGACCTTTGTATTCATCAAGTTTCTTGAGCATCTCGAGGGCACGCATGCGTGTTTCAGCAACGTCTCGCTTTGCCTGAAGAACTGCCGGTTCACTAGAGTCTTCGATTTGTTTGGCTGTGTTATCCACTTTGGCCATCATTGAGACAATTTCTCCTAAAAAAAATTTGTTTAGTTTTAAGAAAAATTTTTTTAATTTAATTTTTTTTATAGTATTTTTTATTTTAACTAATTACATAACTGACATGCATATGTATACATAAATTACAGAGAGAAAGGAATATCACAAGGATCTTAAAAATTTACAAATGCGATAGCCAATTATTCTTTACTCAGTTTCTTTTTTCTTTTTTTCACTATTTCATATTCTATATTCTGTCCGTGGATAATTCATATTTAACAGTAAAGGTCTAGTTTTTTGTTGTTGTTGTTGTTTAAATAACAAACGCCCAACGATTTTATTGATTGTGGAGAATATGTCGTATTTTAAAATATGGACAATGATTTGTGACTAAATCTATTTACTACCAAAACAGGTAGAGTGTGAATTTGACTCGTCGTTTAACACTTGTTTGACTGTACATTCGTGAAGTCTAGTGCACACATTTCTGAGCCCCGAGCGGCTAATTACCTTTGAACATGCTATTCAAGTAGAAGTAACGGCCAAATTCCACCATGAACTTCAAAGCTAATTAGCCGCTCGGGGCTCAGAAATGTGTCCACTAGACTTCACGAATGCACAGTCAAACAAGTGTTGCACGACGAGTCAAATTCACACTCTACCTGTTTTGGTAGTAAATGCCGCAAAAAATAAGCTCTGTTTTATAGGTTATTTTTAACAATAGACGTATTTAACAATCTTAACGAAATTGGTATTCGTATTCTCACTTGAAGATCAGATATATTCTTATATTCCCTGAAGATTGTTTAGTAAATCCGAAAGCTAGGTACATAATAATATCTTTTTTATGTAGGTCGAAGAAACTATATCATATATTAATATCATAACACCAACCTACATGAAAGAACAGTTTAGATTCAAGATTATTACTTACTCTTGTGAAAACTGACAAGGTTTCTGTTGATATGAGCCTTCAGCAAGGCAGCGATCTATAGCCAAAAAAGTACAGAGAAGGTAAAAAAAAGCAAACAAACAAAAACAAAAGACCAAAAATACCGACAACAAATAGAAAAACGAGAAAAAAAGCCTGCAGAAACAAAAAAATATGATACAGCCAACAAACATACAAAATGTCGTAACGAAGAAAAATTCAACTTAAGGGACACTGAGTAAGAAAAAGAAGCGTACCTTTTTTTAAGCTTTCGACTCAACTAGAGTCTTGCTCATAATGAGTGTCAGTTACGCTATACGCAGTCACAGAATCTTGGACCACGTGAGTGCGTATAGCGTAACAAACTCATTGTGAGCAAGAGTCTAGTTGACTCGAAAGCTTAAAAACGTTACGCTTCTTTTTCTTACTCAGTGTCCCTTAAGTTGAATTCTTCTTGATTGTTTAAAACCTGAATGAGTAGATAGACCAAAGTATATAAATGCTCTATTTTACTATAACGTCACATTTTATTTACATGGACAAGAGTAATAGGAGTTTAGGCTAAATCTTCTTTCGTTATTAGCGATATTTAGTGTAATATTTAGCTGCTCTCACTTTCCTCTATTTCATAAACCAAATCTTATTGTACTTTCACTGCTATTTTGCTACCCCCATGCACTGTCGACAATGATTCTTAGCGTTAGAACAATAGATTGTTTTGATGTGACGTCATAGTGAAATAAGGCAATGTCTCTTTTTAAATAGATAACGCTCTTATATTTGCTATTTTGTTGAAATAGACCAAAGAAAACTCCTTTTTGAAGGAAAAATCGGAAATTGTGCTTTTTAATTATCATATGATTCTAGTGGCTTACCGCATCAATCATGTTCTTTAAGCCTTCTAGAAATTTCAAAAGTATCCTGAAAAGAAAACATGGCTGGTTAAACCTGGAATATAGTTTGACTTTATATTGAATATATTTTAATGTTTAATGTTTTGTTTTTACTGGTTTGCCTGTGGCAAACGAGTCTAAAAATGGGCCACGTTTCTCCGTCTATAATTGCATGGTACAACTTTTGCTTTGCTGTCGCATGTAATCTACTTACGCCACGCTTACAACACAAATTGAGTCGTGTAAATCAACCCTACATCTTGCTACAACCGTTTTCTTGTCGTACACAACAGTTGTGAGCAAGTTCTAGGGTTGAAGCAATTCGTTGTGTAAGCGTGGCGTAAGCAGATTGCATGCGAGAGTTGTAAGAAAAAATTGTACCATGTAAATCGACCTTAAGACAAAGTGAGTGGTCCTTTTAACATTTCCTTTTAATATAAGCATGTCGTATTATTTTTTTGTCGTTTGGCGTTGTTGCTTTTCTTTTTCTTTTCCTGATGAAAGCAAATTAACCAGCAAATAATTAAATTACCTCAGCAAGTGATGGTTCGTTGGTCTTGGTTTTCCTAAGGTAAAACAATAGAAATTTGACCAAGAGTATCTATATCTATTCTTATTTTACCCTCTTTAAGAGCCACCGCCACCGCCACCGCCACCGCCACCGCCACCGCCACCGCCACCGCCACCGCCACCGCCACCGCCACCGCCACCGCCACCGCCACCGCCACCGCCACCGCCACCGCCACCGCCACCGCCACCGCTACCAACACATCCTTATTTGAAGTTAATAGAAAGTATAACACCATAACGTAAAGGTCTTCTTGTAGTGCCACGTGAAAAATATTTAAATCTAATTGTATCTAGTACAAATCTAATTTCTAAAGAAAACATAAAAGGCTACAACTACTTTACATTTAGCAATTCATACACATCCAGATCTTACTTCTGTCGTTGCACAAATCACGACGGCAACAACTGATTGAGCATGCCGACACTTTGTTTGTTCGTCTTATACGATCACAACCAGATTGACAAATGCGGTAACTAGTGCAACCTGTTACGTAAACGATTCGACCACTATCTTTGTACGTAGCTTGAGCAGAAAAACACACGGAATCTTGGTTGGAACAGGTTTCTATTTTAGACGTGCACTTGTTCGCAGAAAATGACGCACACTTGTAGCATCTCAGAAGACGGTTCGCTTTGAAAAAAGGATATTAAATTTTATCATTAAAAAAACACCAAATTGAGAAAGTAAATACTTATCACTAGTCTTTTTTTAATTTTAAACCTTATTCAAAGTCACTTTTATTAGAAGTTAATAGAAAGCATAAAACTATAATGCTTACGTGTAAAAGGTCTTCTTGTAGTGCCACCTGGAAAAACAATATTAGAATGTTAGATTAAGAAACACGTAATGTTAGAATCGTATTTCACTACGTCAACTAGACTACCCTTCACAAGACCTTTTTTCTACAGTTCATTATTAGTGATAAAGTAATTGTGTCGTTAATAAAAATATTTTATTACACATTTAGGGTCGATATCCGTGAAATAAAGCCGTGAATAAAAACCATATCAGTGAAGTGATACGATATCACTTCACGGCAAACTGTCCAATAAAATCTCGCGATATATAATAATATATAATCAACCCTAAATGTGTAATAAACAAATTATTACATGTTAAGAGCTGATATCACAATTATTCACTCGTTTTCCGACGTATCATATCGCTCACTCGTTCGCGGACTCGCTTGTTCGCGATATGACGGGAAACTCGTGAATAAAAAAGATATCAGGCTCTTAACATGTGATAATCTCTATTTCTTTACATATTTGCGAGCTTTGTGTCAATGTTGCGTATAATTACCAAATTGACACTCTTATTAGAAGTTAATAGAAAGTATAAAACTATAACGCTCACCTGTAAAAGGTCTTCTTGTAGTGCCACCTGAAAAAAACAATATTAGAATGTTAGAAAAACATAATGTTAGAATCGTATTTTACTACGTCAACTGGACTATCCTATAAAATTTTTGGGAAGTATGGGTGGCGTAGCGGTGAGAGCGCTTCCCTTTCACCAAGGCGACCCGAGTTCGAGCCCCGCTTGGCTTGGTGTCGTATGTGATTAGAGTTGTTTGTTGGTTCTCTCCTGTGCTTCGAGGGTTTTTCCGGGTTCTCCGGTTTTTCCTCCCTCCTCAAAAATCAACTTCTAAATTCCAATTGGAATGCAGTGGAGGAATAGCCACTCTGTGGATTCCACTGTTAATCGCATTTATGTATTTTATTTATTTATCCTTCACTAGACCTTTTTTCTACAGTTCATTATTAATAATAAAGTAAGTGTGTCGTTAATAAAAGTATTTTCTTTACATATTTGCGAGTTTTGTGTTCATGTTGTGTATAATTACCAAATTGACAGCGTTTCCCATAGTAGCCTCTATTACAAATGCAGTATTGCAATCTACCAAAACGACAAACTGGAATCCCTCTGTTGTAGCAAAAGCATGGAAGAGCTGAAAATGTAATAAGCAAATTAACAATGACTTGTTCAAATACAAAATAAAACGATATAGTGATAGTGGTAGTAGTAGCAGTAGTCTTATTAGTGAAAGAAAAATCAGTCATCAATCAGTTATTTTTATTTTATTTTTTCGAATTATATGCCTGTTGATAAAAATATTTAAAGTTTTCTTACATGTAGTAGGCCTGGAAGAGTCTGTAGAGAGAAAAAATACGTAAAAGTTAAAATTGAGATAAAATTTAATCGAAATTTGTAAACATTTGTACTCTAGTAATGGTAGAGGTATAGTGCTAGTGCTAGTGCTAGTGTTAGTGGTGGTGGTTGTGATGGTGGTGGTGGTGGTGGTAGTGGTGGTGGTAGTGGTAGTGGTAGTGGTGGTGTAGTGGTAGTGGTGGTGTAGTGGTAGTGGTGGTGTAGTGGTAGTGGTGGTGTAGTGGTAGTGGTGGTGTAGTGGTAGTGGTGGTGTAGTGGTAGTGGTGGTGTAGTGGTAGTGGTGGTGTAGTGGTAGTGGTGGTGTAGTGGTAGTGGTGGTGTAGTGGTAGTGGTGGTGTAGTGGTAGTGGTGGTGTAGTGGTAGTGGTGGTGTAGTGGTAGTGGTGGTGTAGTGGTAGTGGTGGTGTAGTGGTAGTGGTGGTGTAGTGGTAGTGGTGGTGTAGTGGTAGTGGTGGTGTAGTGGTAGTGGTGGTGTAGTGGTAGTGGTGGTGTAGTGGTAGTGGTGGTGTAGTGGTAGTGGTGGTGTAGTGGTAGTGGTGGTGTAGTGGTAGTGGTGGTGTAGTGGTAGTGGTGGTGTAGTGGTAGTGGTGGTGTAGTGGTAGTGGTGGTGTAGTGGTAGTGGTGGTGTAGTGGTAGTGGTGGTGTAGTGGTAGTGGTGGTGTAGTGGTAGTGGTGGTGTAGTGGTAGTGGTGGTGTAGTGGTAGTGGTGGTGTAGTGGTAGTGGTGGTGTAGTGGTAGTGGTGGTGTAGTGGTAGTGGTGGTGTAGTGGTAGTGGTGGTGTAGTGGTAGTGGTGGTGTAGTGGTAGTGGTGGTGTAGTGGTAGTGGTGGTGTAGTGGTAGTGGTGGTGTAGTGGTAGTGGTGGTGTAGTGGTAGTGGTGGTGTAGTGGTAGTGGTGGTGTAGTGGTAGTGGTGGTGTAGTGGTAGTGGTGGTGTAGTGGTAGTGGTGGTGTAGTGGTAGTGGTGGTGTAGTGGTAGTGGTGGTGTAGTGGTAGTGGTGGTGTAGTGGTAGTGGTGGTGTAGTGGTAGTGGTGGTGTAGTGGTAGTGGTGGTGTAGTGGTAGTGGTGGTGTAGTGGTAGTGGTGGTGTAGTGGTAGTGGTGGTGTAGTGGTAGTGGTGGTGTAGTGGTAGTGGTGGTGTAGTGGTAGTGGTGGTGTAGTGGTAGTGGTGGTGTAGTGGTAGTGGTGGTGTAGTGGTAGTGGTGGTGTAGTGGTAGTGGTGGTGTAGTGGTAGTGGTGGTGTAGTGGTAGTGGTGGTGTAGTGGTAGTGGTGGTGTAGTGGTAGTGGTTGTGTAGTGGTAGTGGTGGTGTAGTGGTAGTGGTTGTGTAGTGGTAGTGGTGGTGTAGTGGTAGTGGTGGTGTAGTGGTAGTGGTGGTGTAGTGGTAGTGGTAGTGGTAGTGGTAGTGGTAGTGGTAGTGGTGGTGGTAGTGGTAGTGGTAGTGGTAGTGGTAGTGGTGGTGGTAGTGGTAGTGGTGGTGGTAGTGGTAGTGGTGGTGGTAGTGGTAGTGGTGGTGGTAGTGGTGGTGGTGGTGGTGGTGGTAGTGGTAGTGGTGGTGGTAGTGGTAGTGGTAGTGGTAGTGGTAGTGGTAGTGGTAGTGGTAGTGGTAGTGGTAGTGGTAGTGGTAGTGGTAGTGGTAGTGGTAGTGGTAGTGGTAGTGGTAGTGGTAGTGGTAGTGGTAGTGGTAGTGGTGGTGGTGGTGGTGGTGGTGGTGGTGGTGGTGGTGGTAGTGGTAGTGGTATTTATTGAAGCTTTATTTATTTATAGATCAGAGGTTTGTTATCAATGTGATTATATTTCCAAAGCTTGTCCTATCCAAACCATGATTCTATTCAACACATGCAGTGCTAGAGATAATTCATTCAGTGTTTATGAAAAGAAATTCCTTAAATAAATTATCCCTAGCACTGCGTGTTGAGAATAAGTATATTATAAATAAATACGTATATTAAAATATAATAAGCAAATTGTAAACACTTCAAATACAAAAATAAATTTATGATACTAAAATGACAGTTGGAGTGGTATTTGAATGATAGAATGACATAGAATGGCAATGAAATTTAAAAACATGCCATTTTATTACTAAAATAGTTTTAAAATAGTGCTTACTAGTAAAAGGCCTTCTTGTTGTTGTGTCTGTAACAAAAATTAGATAGATTCGTTAACTTTATATTCACTATACTAGAAAAAGACAAAAATTTTCTTTACAAAAAATGGGTTAATATAACGATTGCATTAAATTCGTTAAATTCTTAAATTTCATTAAGTAGCATGCTGATTAGGGCTAAAAGTCAATTTTACAATATTTAAAGCAAATTAAAAAAATATATATAAACCTGGTTAAATGGGCTTCCTGTGGTCGGCCATTTTGGAAAATTTTAATGAAATAGTGTTGAGCAGCGTTCCTTAGTTAAACTTTATGCGCAGGCACTTTCTACTCGGTATCCAAACATTAGAAATCTAAATTTTACAACAAGAACCCGGCACCAAATGGAATTCTACAGATAGTTGGAGATATTGCTCATCAAAGTGTCAAAGAGAAGGTCAACTTGCCATTTTTAGCAAACTTAGATAGAGCAAGGCTTGTTAATATTACAAAATGAAAATACATGATCAATAACCACTATTCCGAAAGTCTAAATTATCGAGAGGCAGGGGAACATCCCAGATATTTCACTCGAAACCCGGCAACTCTTCAAGGTACACCATAACTGAGTGTATTTCATATTATTGTACTTTATTACATAATTATCCTTATGAAATTCCAAAGCCATTTTGGTGTCGAATCTCGCGCATGCGCCTTAGTGATGTCGTGTTTTTCTGGCCATGAAAATAACTATATACATATCTATCTATATATAGTGAAATCACTAAACCCGTGAAATGATAAATGTTATGACGTGTCAAAGTCAAATAGACACAAAAGAAAATAATCTATTTCATGGGTTTTGTGATTTCCCCGGGGGGGGGGGGGGGGTACTCCCTATAATTGACTATACGGGGATGCTCCACCCGAAAGGGGTACGTTTTTCAGGCCGCAGGTATAGAAAAGGGGTGGGAATTTGTGAATTTTGGTATAAAAGGGGTAGCTTTTCTTCAAAAGTATATGAAAGGGGTACCTTTTTTTTTTATAAAAGGGGTACTTTTTTGCTGAAATTTGGTATATCAAAGGGTAAGGGGTCGAGAATCCGGGCGGAGCATCTCCTTATGAAACGACCCTAAGTACCCCCCCCCCCCCGGGTGATTTCTCTCTATTGCAGCTAGCCCATATCCCATCCCCACGGCAGTTATTTAGTACTTACTGGTTGGTTCCGCAGTTAGAATATTCATTATACAGTTTTCTCCGATCGAGGATGAGGTTGACCGAAGGAAACTTCAATTTGAGGAAATATTTAAACGCCTTACTCGAACTAATTCAGGGCGACGAATTTCGTAAAAAAATATTCTCGCTTGCTTGGCAAAACACAGCGCGTTAGTTTATCTGGATTTTTCATATATTGTAATTTGATTACCCTAATATCTGTTTAATCGGGAGTCCAGCTGGAAATATTATCATATTTCAATTTATAATTTAAATATTCATTATTTATCGTTGGTCAATAGACCTAATTCTCTCTAAACTTACTGGTGGGTTTCTCTGTAGTAGCCATTGCTAGAAAGAAAAAAGAAAATCACAGGCTGTTAGAATAATAATAAGAACTACTCATTCTCTCACGATCTGCGCGAGGAAAATAAATCATTGTAGTATTTTGTAAAAAGGTTTATAGACCCTTTTATTAAATCCTACAATGCTTTATTTTCCGCGTTTGACGTCAAATTTATTCTTTTGAACTTTGTTCTTTTGAACGAAATTGAAAATAATAAATTTGACGTCAAACGCGAATAATAAAGCATTCTAGGATTTATTAAAAGGGTCTATAAAATAAGATGATGATAACCAAAAATGCTTGTATTTCATTGTTGTAATTAACAACGAGTAGGACCATGCACGACACTTGCGTATGTTGAAAGCATTAGACCTTTTTACTTTACCACTATTGTCGACTTCGTGCACTCTAAAAACAATGGGTGAGAGGTGCGATCAAAGATTGTACGGAATTTGAACATCTTTAGAATTTGAACAAAAGAAGCTTGTATTTCATTCATTCGCCTATTACAGTGATACATGGCAGCGCTCTCTGAAGGTTATAAATCCATGTCCAAGTGGAATACAATACACGTATTGTATTGTAGTGTATTGTTCTATATTCTATGTATTGTATTGTCTTCTATTGTCGTTCTATTGTTACTTGGACATGGATTTACAACCTGTCTGAACATAGAAAATAAGCATGCATTTTAGCATTTTTGATTTTGTATTCTTTTATCTCGAAAGACAATTACGGTTATTTTAGCACGTCTAAGCAATTTACCTTTGAACTATGGTAATGTAAACTAACCTCGACTTTTTAAAACTTTGGTAAACGTCCAAGTGTAAAAGCCACCTTACGTCCAGCCCAGACGTCGAAATTTTGCAGGGTCGAATCTAACTGCCTTCTCCTGGCACTAAGCAAAAGAGCTTATGTCTTATATGGTAGTTCTGGGCGTTTTCTTAGCCGCTGATATCAAAAGCCATTAGATTCGACGCAGCAAAAGTTCGACGTCTAAACTGGACCTTAAATGTATGGCTTATAATGTTGGAAAATTTCATTTAATTCAACGTCTGGAAATGTGTGTATGTGTGTAACTAATATTTTGTACTTACTGGTTGGGGCCATGGTGGTAGTCATTGCTAGAAATGGATAAGAAATAATTACAATTAGGAGCCGCTGAACAAAAATGTCATTAATGTACACTGAGTACTTTATGGAGATATGCCAACATCACAATCACAATATATTTAGCAATTATTGGATGAGGCTGAGTATGATATAAAATATTATGCATAGCAAGGAAGGCGAGGCCGAAGCCGTAGGTTGAGGCCAATAACACTCTTCGAGGTCTGCATAATTTTTCATATCATACGATAGCCGAATCAAATAATTGTTTTATTATTTATTATATTATATTATTTTATTATATAAGTAAACTCAATTCAGTCATTTAATGCAGTCTTTCTCATCTCGGCCTAAAAATTCTTAAGTGATACCGCGAGATCCTCACTAGTCTCGGGCAAATTTGGGAATTTTTTTCCATTGAGATATTCATTATTTTACAGCCTTTGGTTGCTTTCCTGGTGTTTTTAGAGTCCTTGTCGTCCAACAATTGTTGGATTTTGGCTTCAGATAAGTTTGTAAACCTTCCCTGTTGGGAAGCCATCCTTGTTTGGCGGTTATGATGACATCAATCGTCCAATAATTAAAGAAATTATTGGACGAATGACGTTTCTTTCCAAATTTGGTCAGTCAATGCTTGTTATTAAAGATAAACCGTGGGGTGTGGGCCAATCAGAAACGGTCAAATATTTTGAATGAATAATAATCAAGCAATAGAAAACTTTTTCCTTCTTTACGTAGCCTGATAGCAACACGAGGGAAGTTTGGGAGAATTCGAGATGGTTATGCAAACCCGAGACGTTGTCGAGCACCATACTTAAGAAAAAATGGTAACCCATCGAGTTGACTTTTCATGGCTTGATTGCGTCATCATCTTGTCCATACGACGACGTCCCTGCACCACTACAGGGTTCCCGCGCGCTTTGCTTAATCGCAAATGCACAGAAACTGATAGTGCAATAATGAAGTCAAAGACGGATCAAGAAGTATTTTTTTCTTACTTTTGCAAAGCGAAAAGTACGTTTATCGAAGTCATGTCTGTCTTAAAGTGAACAAAAACAATTTTTCGACTTTTGCGACTTGCTAAAGAAGATTTAGCGAAAGAAGATTTAAGTTAAGCTTATAATAAGCTTAAGATGAATTTTCGTGAGTGAAACCTCAGTGAGAGAAAAAGTGGCCTGTAGACCAGAAAAACCTGATAACACTGCAAGAATAAATTTTCAGTCCGTAGAAAACACTTCCGATAGAAGGTAAATTCATTGATGTTAACTAAGATTTCGAACATTTAAAACATCGACAAAATATGTGTAAATAAACTAGCAAGGCCGTTGCTTCGGCAAACATTGACTGACAGAAAAACTTGCTGGATAAATTTTACTGCATTTTACATTTTTATCTTATTTTTCTTCATTACTTGTGAACAAGAAAAGCGATATTTGAAGCTTTGAATTTTTGTTTTTGATCCCATTTCAAGAAAAAAAGCAAAATTTGCAAGAGACCTCTTAGTTTTAAGCTTACTTCAAGAAAAAAATTGACGGCCAGCAAGCCTCATGCGAGAGATTTTAAGTTAAGAATAGATTCTGAACTTTTCAAAGACCAATTATCTCGCATTAATGAATTCGAATCTGTCTCTTGTTCTTGTATATGAAGTTCATCTGAATGTAAGCTTATAATATTTTTCGACAATTTCAATGTAGTTCACTTTTCACCTAAAAAAAATACTTTAACTTAACATTTGCTGAATAGAATCCTTTGTTCTATAGATACATTCATATATTCTATAATCTAAAATTATCTTTCTTCGAATTGAATACGTTTTCTGATGCTTTTGAAGGCTTGAAATAATGGTCTTTCTTTCAGTTTTTCCTTCTTGTAAAATCAGAAGAAGTAGTCACGCTGTTTCGTAACCCGCGTTATGCCGCGTCACACAATTGTCACTTTTTTTTCACTATATATACTATTCGTTGGGAGTTCCGCTTTTAGGCAGTACCTAAATTTATATATTAGAAATACAAGGTGGTGGTGACCAACTCGAAAGTTTACACTACTTTGGTCACCACACACACTTTCATTATTTTCTTTCTTTGTTATTTAAAAATTTATATATTTATCAAATTGTAAATATCAACTTTGTCTTTGTTCTCTCACTATATTGTAATTTTTGTGTGTAAAGAAATAAAAGTCTAAAAGTCAAGAAATGTTTTGCTTGATGTTACGATCTACCGGTGGCAATCACTAGAAAACCTAGGAGACCTGGTGTATATATATAAAGACGTAGTATTGAACTGCAAAATATTCTTAATTCATAGATCAAAATAGGTTTGGCAAACAGCAGAATAATGAAATCATTGGTGCTAAAAAAAGACATTACTTTACCCTTCGGAAACAGGATATGGATCTATCTTTAGTGTCATGCAGTCAGCTGGAAACTCACAGTCTGATATAACAATGGCACTGAAGGTGCATTTATCACATGAACTACCTCACCAGTGCTCATTAATATGACATTGACGTTTAATTGCACTTTGCTATTGATTTTCTGAATTTCTTGCATTTCAATGTCATCTGAAAACATTTTTTGGGAGATATCAGAGATTTTGCAAGTCATCTGCACAGCATGTAGCTATTCGAAATTAACTAAAAATGCTACCTTTTAAGATTAAAAAAAGAAAAAGAATTATCAAACAACTTAAAATAGCTCATGATTGCACTAAGTAAAGCGTCATTACACATAACTTCCTAACTGCCTATACATTTTTATTGAATAATTACAAAATTGGAATTCATTCCGCATTGAATCATCTCAAATGAAATAGTATGTAGTTATAAAACACTCTCCCTTTCATCCTTATATTATGGAATAAGAAGCTTACCTATTTCACAACAAGTCCCTTTAAAACCAGCTTGACATCTACAGTAGCCTCTAGCTGGTGAGCCACCATTCTGACACGCATTTCTGTTACATACTCGCGTTACTTGAAGTTGATATGGGCAGCGTCCACCACACCTTTCCAACACAGTTTTACGTCTTGTTCGGAACTGTGTCCCTGCATTTCCACATCGGTGTGAACAGGAGGACCATCCGGACCACGACCCAACCTGGCAATTCCTACGAGGACATGGGTTGACACGACGGCGGCGTCTTCTTCTTCGCCAGCCATGAGCCTCTTGTATTATCAGAATGATGAGTAGCAAGACAAGCGCTAATCGCACTAACGATGCCATTATAACAAAGCTCAGCCAGTTAATCTTCTCAGATCATGAAACGATAAATAACATAGTTAAACAACCACGACGTTTTTATATTCTAATTGAGTGCGTCATTATTCTAAATCAATGCTAGTTGACAGTCCTTCCATTGGGTGCTTCGCCCTTTCTTTTCTTATCTATTCTATCTATCTATTCTATCTATCTATCTATCTATCTATCTATCTATCTATCTATCTATCTATCTATCTATCTATCTATCTATCTATCTATCTATCTATCTATCTATCTATCTATCTATCTATCTATCTATCTATCTATCTATCTATCTACTATCTATCTATCTATCTATCTATCTATCTATCTATTATGTATTGAGATTTATTTCATAAATAGATATTTTAATCATCGAGACTTTTATCAAAAATATCATAAGTGTTGTTACTTATATTCCTTAATAGAACGGCAATTAGGAAATATTTTCTAAACAGTTAGTATATTGTAAAATTTTAAAGTTTTCAAAAATGCTAGTAGAAATATCATTAAGAAATGTGTTTTTAACCTTGACCAGTTTAACAACTTTTGTTTTGTGCGGGTAAATTAAGGTTATCAGTGCTGTTATATTTATCAGATTAATATTCCTATTTGAATCTAAAATTAGCTCTACAAACCTTCTTTCGTGTTCTCTCGAGTGAATGTGATAATGTCAAAGTATATGAAACAAAAATGTAAAGAAATTTATATAATTCTAAAACTCATTAATATTCAATGAGGTTAAGAGCCAATCATGTTGCCCAAACTAAACACGTGACTTATTTTTTATACTAGGATAAAGGTCCATCAAACTAAAAGTTGGGGGCGGTTTTGAATATCTCAGGGGAGTGCGGGGCTGATTAATAATTCATATACGTGCTGATACAATGCATTTGTGCTTGATGAACAGTAACATAACTTCCGTTGTGCGTAACATAACCTTTAAAAATAGCGCTTGCTCTGCAAAGTAACATTGGATCAACACTCCTACAATCTGCTCTTATTGCTCTAAAATGAAACCAAAAAAACTATGAATGGTGGAAATACAATATTGTTGCGGGGTTTCAATGAGTTGACAAAAGTCTTTGAATCTCATTATTTTTTCCAAATGGTGGTCAAACACTGACCACTATGTGCTGTCATCCAGAAATAATTCTATATTTATCGAAGTAACAATATTTGTCGAAGAAACAATATTTGTATTATGATCATCCGGGTGGATGTAGTCCTGAGAAGGACTGTTTGATGTGACTGACGTTTCGACAACCTGAGCGGAAGTCATCTTCAGAGTCAATTGAAGGACAAAGTCAGATAGGTCATATTTATACTGCCACGATACTGACAATAGCACAATTACCTGGTGTTGCGTAATTGGTGGTATCTTCTAATAAGTGCGCATCTAAATAATTCTATTGGAAAACATGCAGATGAAACATCCTACACTGTTGAAAAAATCTTGGCGGAGTTTGCATTCGTACTCGTTTTTTTCATAGTCATATTGTATATATCGTATAATTAAAACATTTCTTATTTTATTTTAGTGCATGAACGGCTTGAAAATTTCCAGATATCACAAGATTGATCCAATGACTTAATATACCTTTTTCCAAAATGGTGGCCGCAAATTCGAATCAGTTAAAATTAAAATCAGTGAAAACCAATAACAGGACTAGAAAGAGCACCTTCACTATAGTAACCCTACTAAGATTTATTATGTTAGGTGTTATATCCGCCGAGAAAACTTTTTTGAAAATCGACAAATTTATACGCTATACCCCCAGCTATACAAACGTCTGTAAATTTGTCGATTTTCAAAAAAAGTTTTCTCGGCTGATATAACACCTGACATAATGAATCTTTGTAGGGTTACTAAAGTAAAGATGTTCTTTCTAGTGCTGGTATTGGTTTTTAATTTCAACTCATTTGAATTTTCGGCCGCCTTTTTGGAAAAAAGGTCTATTGCAATTGCAGGGGCTTAGCTAGGATAGGCGTGATGCGGATGTGCTTGAAGGTGTTGGTGATAATATGCTGATGATGCTGCTGATAATTGTAATAGTGATGATGATATGATGCTGATGATTGTGGTGATGCTGGTGATGATAAGATTGTGATGACGATGTTGATGGTTGTGATGGTGATTATGATACTGTTGCTGATGATTGTGGTGATGCTGGTGAGGATAAGATCGTGATGACGATGCTGATGATTGTAGTGATGGTTCTAGTTGTGATGATGATGATGATTGTGATTGTAATGGTAACTGATGATTGTGATGCGGATTGATGAAGATAATGGTGATGATTGTGATGAAGATAATGATTGTGGTGATGACGATGATGATAATCACAAAGCTATTAAAGCAGATAGTAGCACAAGACTTTTGATTGGCAATAAGTGTCATCAAAAATAAATGATAAATATTCGAAAACAATTCAAGCGAACAAAAAAAACTTAGTATCGTTTATTTTCTACAGGTTTGTCGTAATTGGCAGCAACTTCAGGAATTCAGGAATGCTGATCCCAACAACACTGGCAGAGTAGACTTCCAACTATTCAAAGGTATGGAAGTTTCTTTTTTTTTTTTATTTAATGTTCACCATCAATGCTATGGAGGTTCATGATAAAAAAGCATTCTTATCTAGAAAAAGGAATTTATTGTTGTTAGAGCCGCCAGTCGTTTAACGCGCAAAATCTTTATTTAGAGATTCTTACACAGTGCTAAAACCTACAAAAATTATCTAAAGTTATCATCGATGAAAGTATCTTGAAATTTGCAAATAATTTGTACTTACATCCTGGCGTCTTCTATTAAAAAACGATGTGAAAAAACAAATATGAATACTTATGTGGCGGCCATGAGGTCTTCTTCCACGCGCAAAGACTCATGGGATCACACGCGCCACAGGAAACCCAAACAAACTGATCGCACGACTTTTTAACTATTATTATACCAATACAATTGTGGGTTTTTGCTTTGTCATTGTAGATATTCTATATTAGCATCACATGAATCTGACGCACAGCGAGTTGCTAGCCTTGTGGAAGAAACATGGTTAGGAATCAGGTGGAAGAGGAGGGTAAGAACTTCAAAGATCGTTTTTGAAGCCTAACTATCAGAGTGCAAATGTCTGTGACCGAGATACTTTACTACTGACACTTGCCCAATAAAAAGGAATCTTTATTAGCTGCTTGTTATTGTGGTGTTGTTATTGGTGTTGTTATTGGTGTTGTTATTGGTGTTGTTATTGGTGTTATTATTGGTTTGTTAGTAATACTGGAAATGATGACGTTGACGATGATGATGATGGTGATGTCCTTGAACATGATGACGAAGATCTCATCGGATATCCTCAAAAATGATGATGACGATGATCTCATGTCCTTGAAAGTTATGGCGATGATCGGATGATATCCCTGAAATTATGATGACGATGATCTGATGATGTCCTTGAAAATGATGATTACATTACAGTTGCCCTTTTCAAATCATTAGCAACAGCCAACTGTAATGTAAAGAATGTGCGAGTTGAATAATACCAATCCCACGGACTTTTAATGGTGTCTTTGAATAGATGACTAAAAAACGAGGCTAAGCCTGTGCAAATGAGTATGTGGTCTTCAAAAACAGCGGTTTGCATCGAATGTGAAACTAATTCATTTAATGCAATCTTCCATTTTCGATTCCCTGGTTAACTTAGAATATCTTATGCATGAAGTGTCACGTAAGGTTTCTTATTTTCATATCTTATTTCAATTTTCAGTCTAGTCCAGGGTTTAAGAGCGACCAACTGGTAGAACTCATGGCGAACATGCGTTCCAAGGTCAGGGAAGATTGGAAAGAAATGAGACGAACATTTAGAGTAAGTTTATTGCATTGTAAAGCTAGTAACCTCGACGGGTGGCTCAGTTGGTTGAGTATCAGTCTATTGTGCGGGAGGTCGTGGTTAGAGTCCCTGCCGGACCAACGCTCAGGGTCTTAAAATAACTGAGGAGAAAGCGCTGCCTTTTTAATTACATCTACAAATGGTTAGACCTTTACGTGGTTCGGATGACCACGTAAAATGGCGGTCCCATGTCCCAACACTTCATTATCACTAACCAATCTATCGGAGGGATGTAAAAGAACCACTGAGGACGTAAAGAAACTCTGGCAGTGACCATCCTCAGTGTCTACACCTTATTCTAACTATCTCTCACGATTGTAAAGCGCCTTTGATGATATACAGCTATTTCAAAAAGGGTTGGTGAAGGTTTTGTTGTTTGTTGCATGTTTGATGTTGCATACCAAGCCCGAAATGCAGTATGGGAGATTCAAGCAGCGAAAGGTCACAACAATATGGGATTTTCCCAAACTTTGTCTGCAGGTTTTTTCAGCATATTTTCTTCTGTGCTGACATTATTTACATATGGATTTGATACATTTCAAGCTTGGTAAGCAACATGCAGCATGCAACAACTAACATGCAACAAAACCTTCACCAACCTTTTTTTGAAATAGCAGTATAAATAAAATATATGCTTGGGAATTAACAGTGGATTCCACAGTCGGAGTGGCTCTTCTTCCACGGGATTAAAAAAAAGGCATAATAAATGTATATAGTGGAAGCTTTATATAACTTACATTTTAATGCTATTTTTCTAGGCAATTGACAGCAAAGGTAAAGGAACATGCTCGCCAGCAGAATTCCGCTAAACCCTGAGACGATTTAAGATCAACTTAGACGATGAAGAATTCTTCCACATATACTCCTTCTATGACAAGAACATGCTGGGAAAGATATCTTATAACGAGTTCTTACGAGCTCATCTTGACTTTATATACCTATCATAAACTAGACGATACATTCCTCCTATCTTTTTCTCACCGCGGGAAATGATGTGGTGAACTTGAAGATTCATTGCATAAGGATAACTTCGCTTTGATCGGTGTTTTAGGGTAGTTTTCGTATGAATATGCGACGTCACGGTTCGAAACTGGGATCGTATGAGTGGGAAACGTTACGAAACAGCCATACCATACATGACCGTACCTAACTATACTTGTGATAGGATTAATTACTGGAAGACAATGGGAAACCATTTCAATGTTACGGTATGTCGTACCGTGTACGTGCTGTTAGTCAGTACCGTGCGTTTCCCACTCATACGAAAACCATTCTTATGGGAAGCCATTTCAATGTTACCGCATGTCGTACTGTGTTCGTGCTGTAAGTCAGTACCGTATGTTTCCCACTCATACGATAACCATTCTTATGTGAATCAACATTCTAGTGCCTTTAAAACTTCCTTCACAGCTTACCTTTACTACACAGTTCAAGAGGAAAGCTTTGAAAAACGTAGAAGTGCAAAAATAACTAGATAAAAAACAAGGTGGCTGATGATTTTAATGGAGATATAGTAAATGACACCAACAAATAGCAAAAGATAGCATACGATGGGGAATGATGTATGGCAAACACGGGATAGCAAGGGGTTAATGACGTAGGGTCACACAGGACATGAGTACCTACTTTTACTCAGCATAGCCAACAAAGATTGCAACTGATGGTTGGAGAACAGCGTTTTACGAGCATTTTTCGTGGCTTGCTGCTGCTACGATGCCTTAGAAAAGTTATCAGCTGTTGTTTTTCGAACCCTAGGTTCTTTAGATTCAAGTACGTATAAAATTCATATATGAGGAGAGTTCTAAGACAGCTCAATCGACATTTTAATATTGTATATGACTTAGTTTTACATCCATTATTACCCTTCAAAATAAGTAATGCATGTTTAATCTTAGAAAAAAAAACGAATTTCCACGTTTTCATTGCTGGTTTCTAATTTTATTTTTATCCTGACATCCAGGATTTACCCTAATTCATTCATCTATAATGGAAGCAAGACTTCTTCTGAACTTGAATTGCCTTCATCTCTAGGTAAAAAAAAAATTCTAGCGAGTTTCAGTATGGATAGGTTAGTTGGCTTTCATTCTCTAACTTATATGTTGTGCACAATTTCTGACATAGCTAATTAAGGTAATTCCCTCGAAAGAAATTTTGCCAATAACTTTGTTCTGAAACTTTGCATGGACAATGATTAGTTAATGGAAATTTAAAAACTGCAATAAAAAGAGTGGGTCATCATTCTCGTTTTCCCGCTAGATGCTCTTCAAATGTAGCAATTTATAGGTTTTATGGCGAAATGTGGTAGCAACCGAAAGTCGTAATCCAAAACGTTTATTATCGGTTCAAAGTACTCCCTTACAATAAAACGTACCTATAATTCAAAGTTGAATAACCAATCTATACTTCTAAATCCATCAGAGTAATTAAATGACTATGTAATTTTGGCTGAACTAGAGGCGAATTATTTACTCTTATTGAGGGTTCAAGCGGGCTGAATTCCTGGGGGGAGGGGGGGTACTTTGGGTCGTTTCATACGGGGATGCTCCGCCCGGACTCTCAACCCCTTACCCTTTTCTATACCAAATTTCAGCGAAAAAGTACCCCTTTTTTATACCCTTTTGCTTGAAAAAGTACCCCTTTCATAAAGCTTTGAAGAAAATCTACCCCTTTTTATACCAAAACTCACAAATTTCCACCCCTTTGCTATACGTGCGGCCCGAAAAAAGTACCCCTCTCGGGCGGAGCATCCCCGTATAGTCCATTATAGGGAGTACCCCCAGTCTGCTACCTTCCCAATTTTTTAGTACGAGGGATACTCCACCACGATACTCGCTCAATATTGATGTAAATGACCTGAAACTTCACAGAGACTCAAAGGAAAACACGAGACATAAATTAAAACATTTATTTGTATGATTTAATTTTAATTTTTTAATTTTTTTTCTAATGATCGCCATACATTGCCTTATAAGTCTGATATGATACCATAGAAACCCAGCTTGGGATACCTGTGGTTTTTGATTTATTGTGAAAAAACATCGAAAAATGGTCGAAACTGGCACTTTTCCTAGAGGAGACTGGGGCGAGTTTTACGAAAATCGCAAATTTTTTTTTTGCTCAAAAAAGAGAAAAAAGGGAAATTTAGTTTTGGATAGAATTTTTATCTAGAATTTAAGAGTAAAATGCCTAAACTGTGTAAGTTAACTGCTTTTAGTCGTATGGTGATTCCATGTTGTGGTTTCACAAATAATTTAAATGCAATAAGCTGCATAATCATACACTCATTTTAAATAATTACGCGACCAACAGCAGCCCAAGATATCTGGGTTTTTGACTGCCGTCAATCAGAAACTTACCTGCTCAGACTTTGAAATTTGATTGAAAGAAGCTAAAGACCCAAACTACTTGTATCATAACTAGTTGTTTGGGTCGTGTAATTATGAAAATGGTTGTAATATATTCAAAATAAAGCTAACACACTATTGCCCTCCTGTTAATTAAGGCCCAACATCGGTCTGCTAACGCAAATATCCTTCCAGTTATAAGCCCCCTGGTTATAAGCCCACTAGTCTGCTAATGCAAATATCCTTCCAGTTATAAGCCCGTTGTCAATGTCTGTCCGCTGGTATTATTATTGTTTATTATTATTATTATTAATATTATTATTATTATTTGTTTATTCTCTCCATAATTATGCGGTTACAGATATTCTTGTATGAAAACAATTGAAAGGAGAAAGTGCAAAATATAGAGACTAATTAAATACCCTTATAAAGAAAAAAGTGTCTACTTCGCTACCATTGATATCTAAGATGTATTGCTTTTTGCTTCAGGCATTCAAGTGATGAAGACTACGTGGTAACGTAGAATGGCTTGGAAACATGGATAGCACATGCAACCTGGTCAGTGTAAGCAACACGGACAATATGGATAGCACAAGCAACCTGATCAGTGTAAGCAACACGGACAATATGGATAGCAGTATATTAGACAAATTGAAAACGTAGACAATTTTGAGCAAATTATGGTCAGCTCATCCAACTTAGGTGAGATAAGTAATAACAACGAAAATGAGAAGAACGTTTTGCTCATTTGGTTTTGTGTGTCGTCGGCAAGATGCTTAAATCTAGGACTAACTAAAGATCAGCTAACATGTCTATACAGAGAGTGCATAGAAATAGCCAAAAACTGTCTTGACATTGCTGAAGAAAGCAATGAAAAGCAAACCGCGATGAAAGCATGTTCTTTGTTACACGAAGTGTCCACAGCTCTATGTCAGAATGATGAAGCTATTCTATATGGCAACAAAGTGATTGACATCGCAGAGGCCCTTGGTGATAACATCAGTAAAATGAAGGCCTACTGGTCGCTACACCTAGTTTACCTTTCGTCTGATAGGTACACTGATGCTCTTTCTTGTGTGAAAAATTACCATGACGTTGCTAAACAGTCAGGAATTAAGTTCAATGAGGAAGAAGTGTACCTAACTCTAGGGAGGATACAATCTTTTCTGAATGAATATGACATAGCTATTTCAAATTTCAAGAAAAGCATTGACACTGCCAAACACACAGGCAACAAGTATTGTGAAATGAAGGCATACTTAGGTCTCGGTAAAGCGTACGAAGGAATACAGCAGTACGAGAAAGCTGCTTATCATGTAAGAGAATGTATCCGTATTATACAGGAAGTAAGTGCCGAGAAAGCCACCGAGATGGACGACGATCGTAATTCTCTTGATGTTGCTGGGATATACATCAAAGATGCAAGTCTTGGACCTGCAGCTGCTGCATCATATTTTTCTCTTGGCCAGTCTATGGCGCATTTAGCATTGTATGAAGATGCACTCGATTCTTTCCTAAAATGCGCCGCAATTGCAACTGAAATTGGAGACGAAATGGCTAAACTCGAGTCATTTTATGGTATAGCAGAGTTGTACGAGGCAAAGAGCCAATGGGATGATGTTATAGAATTCAGTAGAAAATACATCGACAAGATGAGTCTCTTTTGTCGTAAAGAGATGGAGATCAAGGCCTTTTTGAGACTTGCAACAGCGTTCGTTCACATAAGCAGTTACGAAGAGGCAGTTGTTTACGCCAAAAAGTGCATCGAAACTATAGGAGACAATCAAGATACTAATTTTACTGAGATGGGTGCATTGGCTGTTATGGGAAGCTCATATTTCCAGCTGAATAATTACGATGAAGCTATCGAATGTGGTAAAAAGCACCTTGGAATTGCAACGGCCACTGGTAACAAAGAAGCTGAAATGGAAGCACACCGCTTTCTTGCATATACGTATCTTCGAACAGATCAGATTGATAGCGGTTTTAACCACGCAACTAAAGGCATGGCTATAGCTGAGGAACTGAAAAACGACACAACAATAGAGGAGTTCAATTTGTTGCTGTCAGAATTTTACGTCCTTGTTGGAATGCACGATAAGGCTTCTTCGTTTAATACTGGTATGAAAGCACGTTATGAGGTTCCCACAAGTCTAAGACAAGAACTAGAAGCTCTTGTGAAAGCTGTAAAGGTAGACGATGTTAATAAGCAATTATTGGCTCAATTGAGGCTTCACAACTACTACAAATCAAAGCTTCAGTACCAACAAGCCCTCAATTGCTTAAAACGAGCAATGGGACTACAGTCGAACTGCAGTCCGGCAAAGCTAATTTTCTATGCAGGAATAGGGCAATTGTATATAGGAATGAAGAAATATAAGGAAGGGTTACAGTATTGTGAAGGTGGGCTGCGTGAAGTGTCAGAAAGCAAAAACAAAAAGATTCTGTTCGATTTCTTTTTCAATCTTTCTCAGTTATATGCTGCAAATGACAATTGGCTGTTGGCTAAGCAATACGTTATTGAAGCGATGCAGTGTTTTGAAACGTTCTATCGTTCTCTTGGCCGCAATGATGTCTTCAAGATGTCAATGATTGATAATTACAATGGATGTTTTAGGTTCCTGTCACTGGTTTACATCAAAACCAACCGAAACGAAGAAGCCCTTTTAGTGCTAGACAAATGGCGTGCGCGCGTACTGAAAGACATTTTGGTCGCTAACTATGGAATGCAAGAAAACAAAGAAGTGAGCGACATATCATTCAGCGATATCGAAACACTAGGCTCAAGTAACCAGTTTGCAATTCTCTATTACTCGATTTGCGGTTTTCGTAGTGCACTGGATTTTGTTGTTGGATGTAATTACTTTGAAGCTTCAGTCAAGCAAGTATGTTTCGACGAGAAAAAATATCATCAACTGATTGATAAAATTTTTGATGAAATTGAGCTACTTCAAGAGGTCAATTGTGAAGATAGGATCTTAGATACCGACCAAGATATCAAACACCAGAAACAAGAAGAAGAGGAAGCGGATGATGATGAACAGGAAAGATTTGTAATTTTGGATAATCTAAAAAAGAGACGCTTTGTCGTGTACAAGAAGGAAATTTTGATGTACGATAATGAAAATTGCCGTCCAGCTACTGCCTTAGAATTTCTATATTTCTTGATTATAGGTAGAAAAAAGTCGTTGCTTAAGCAAAGCGAGATTGTCTTTATT
The DNA here is from genome assembly GCA_964019055.1 of Anthopleura xanthogrammica. Classification (NCBI taxonomy): domain Eukaryota; kingdom Metazoa; phylum Cnidaria; class Anthozoa; order Actiniaria; family Actiniidae; genus Anthopleura; species Anthopleura xanthogrammica. The sequence goes on from OZ025220.1 coordinate 3,547,043, forward strand.
CCTGACGGTTCTCTTTGTAAGATACCTTTTGCTGCCCTACAGGATCCTGACACGGGTAAATATTTATCAGAAACTAAATGTATCAGACTTGCTCCCTCGATTGCAACACTGAAACTGCTAAGCGAGAATACAGGGGATTATCACAGCAATGAAGGTGCATTGATTATCGGAGATCCTCATGTTGGTAAAGTCATGTTTAATGGAGAAGTAACGGAAATACCTCAATTGAAAAGTGCACAAACAGAAGCCAAATTAGTAGCTTATAGTCTTGATGTAAAACCACTAATAGGCGAAGAAGCTACTAAGCCTGCCGTCCTAGAGAAGTTACAACAAGGGGTATCTGTTGTTCACATTGCTGCACATGGTATCCTATCAAAAGCTACCATCGTACTTGCACCTTCTCCTGAGATAAGAGCAACAAAGATCCCAGATGAAGAAGATTACATGCTAACCATGGCTGAAGTACAGCAGGCTCAAGTACGTGCACAGTTAGTTGTGTTAAGCTGCTGTCACAGTGGACGTGGTGAAATCAGAGCTGAAGGAGTAGTTGGCATGTGTCGAGCCTTTCTAGCGTCAGGTGCTCGTGCAGTGGTAGCGTCTCTGTGGGCCATCGATGACGAAGCAACTCTTGAATTCATGTCAATATTTTATTACAATCTGAAGACTGGGAAAAGTGCCAGTACGAGTCTACAGGAGACAATGAATGAAATGAGAAACACATGTTCCAAGTATAAACAACCAAAATATTGGGCGCCATTTTTTATCATGGGTGATGATATCACGCTCAAATGCATTTAAAGCATGTTTGGTGAATGATCATGATAGAGCAGATAACGTATGAGTGGACACGTTAAAGGCGTAGTCATTCATACGGTTTTTTATTGTATAAACGGTAACTATGGATTTTGATTGGATGAATTGCACCAAACAATAAGCTATTTCAATCAGTGTTACGGTACATGGTCCTGTGAACACTCTACTGTTATTAGTTAAGCACAGATCCGGCTAGGGTTCGTGTAACCATCGGTAAAGTAATGAAGGGTATTATGGAACGGCTACGTTTTTCTCAACAGATTTTTCTTTCTTTTTTCGGATGAGCATTTACAGTGCGGACACACTAACCGGGACCACTTGAAGAAAACTGACCAATCACATAACACTTAAAAACAATGACATTCCAACAAAAACAGTCTTAGCCAATTAGCTTTAATAATTCGCTACTGGTATTACGAAGTTTTGGTCTAGAATTTATTATATTATCGTTTGAAATTCGGGATTCTTCGAAGACAGGAGGACAGAAAATATTTCCTATATCAACTTGGGATTAGTAGACCTTTCACAACTGCGTTTTTGAAAGAAATTACACTCATTTTTTATGCTGTTTGTTTTGTTCTGCTGTCCGTGTTTACCTAATTAATGCGAAATTCAATCTTTGTCTAGTGGTCCCGGTTAGTGTGTACGCACTGTAAAAGCATTGAAACTGTATCATTGAATATCTCTGTGCAGACCTCAAGAGGGTGCAGAAGAGGATACTTGCAATCATATCCCAGGGACAGGACTTAAGCAAAGTTTAGCTACCTTTACACTGAACACTCTTAGAGATAGGCGTGATGACCAATGCAGCAAACGTTTTGAACAAATCTCAACCGGCTCTCACAAACTTGCGAATTTACTTCCACCTGAAGACAAGAGTAGCTATAATACCAGGAAAAAAGAGCAATCGCTTCAAGCAGTCCTTTATACCCGCAATGTGAAGTCATGCAAATAATCAGCCATAATAACTTTATCAGTCGTTGCATATTTGCTTCATAATTTTAGAGCTTATACAAACATTTTGTGATATATTTTTCCGCATAATTTGTAGCCAATTTCATAAATTTAGACAAAATAATGTATATACAGCTATTTCAAAAAAGGTTGGTGAAGGTTTTTTTGCGTCTTGCTTGTTGCATGTTGCTTACCAAGCTTGAAATGTATTATATTCATATGTAAATAATGTCAGCACGGAAGAAAATGTGCTGGAAAAACCTGCAGACAAAGTTAGGGGAAATTTCATATTGTAATGTCCTTTCGCTGCTTGAACTCACGTCCCCATACTGCATTTCTGGCTTGCTATGCAACATGTAACATACAACATGCAGCATACAATATACAACAAGCAGCAAAACTTTCAGCAACCTTTTCTGAAATAGCTGTATATTAGTATCCTTGTAAATTCCTTATATTTTCGTAAATGTACGCAATTCAGCCTGTTGGCTGCTACGTTATTTACTTTTTTATAAACTATCTAATTTCGTGTTTGCGACTGGTTCAGCGGTTTTCGAGAATTCCGTAGCGTGACGGTGCCGTAACTCTAACTTTTCTTACTGGGTTGGGCCGGCCACGTCTGCATACTTATTCATGCATATGACGTAATGCTATATTAATATAAGAATGCCACATTGATAATTGCCGGTACGAAACGAGAGAGTCCTGATCAACTAGCTTTCCTTCGGTTCGGCCAATGTGTCACGAAATAATTAAGCCCCCTTTTGTTATACCAAGTTGTATTATTAATGACAGCGTTTTTTGACCTCCAGAGGGATTATCTAAAGTACTAAGGACAATAGGAGTTACATAACCTATCTTAAGTCGTTCTATTCAGTTTGAATCAGTTACGAAATCCATTGTAAAGAGATAGACTTGAATAGAGAACACTATGTTGCAAACTGGTGCTTGCCAGTTGAGTTGGTCCGTTAACCGAGACAGAACCAAGAGAATCGGATGGAGTAAAAGCTGAGAACCTCTTCAACTATTAAACACAGGATAGTGGGTTAATCTTGCAGCGAGGAAAAGTGGCCAAGTTCTAGAGAAAGTAAACCAACAAGAACACTGAGAAACAAGAACACTGAACAATATTTTGAACCTTAAAAGTAAGAACTGAACATTGAACATTGAATACCGGAACTTTATGATTATTAGTTTTAGTTGTTAGTCACAGTAGAATTAAGTTAAGTTAAGTTAAATATTTTCATTTAGAGTTTTATGCATTTAGTTTATCGCTGTTCTGATTTTGCCCTCGTATTAAATGCTGTCATCACTGTATGTTGTGCTTGATTCTTGTCGGAAGGAAGGTGAATTACTCAGGGAGGGAAACAGTAATATCGACCTTGAACTTGTCGCGTCACACAATGAAACTGGATCACTTCAGGTTTGGGCCTCGTATTTTATCAGTATATATACAATCACCTAAGAAAGCCTTGCGATCAAGTAAGAATATCATTAAGCATAACGTGTTTGATCTGTCAAAGATATTCTTGGTTTGTTGGTTTCGTTTTCTAATGCACCAATGATTTCAGATGATTGTCGGCATGAATTACGATACGTCACTTTCATATGGTTCATCTTCAGTCCGGGTTTGAATGAGGAACGTTGTACAACAATGTACAACTCAAAGAGAGAAGATGAAGACTGATTGACAACATGCACAAGGTAATTACTGCTTAAATTAGAAAGCTTCAATTTGTTTACTGTTATCTAGTATCTATTTAGTATCGACGAACTTATGCATGCAATTTGAAAACATATTGTTTCAACGATAAGTTCTGCAGTTTTGGCAGTAAAGTTCAAAGAATCTTATTCTTAGATAAATTTTGCAAGGTGCTTTGAATGTAAAAGTGCTCAAAGCATTTTATAGTATATGGTTTTAAGTAAGAATTCTGCACAAACATGCAACGCCATGCATGTACAAGAAACCTTTACCTAGGACATTGCCGCGTGAAAAAGAAATGCTTCTCTATTTGTCATTCATTTCGTTTTATGACCCTTCCTGTTTTTTTAACCGTGGCTTGAGAACAAAATCTTAAATTTGAAGTCAATACGTCTGAGGTTGTTCAAGAATGAAGATATAAGGACGAAGAGGTTTGAAGTTTTGAATAATCGAGATCAACCAACGCCATCTGGTTCGAAAGAGGCAACTCATAACTGCGTTCATGTATGTGCAGTATCATGTCTAGATAGAGGATGTCCAAGTATTTCAGTCCGATAAAAAATACCAGTTCAATATTTAAGTCAAAAAATGATGTTGATGATTTCACCTTACTCCGCATTATATATTCTATTGCCTATACGCTATTTGATCACTGATTAATGGATTAATAGGAACTTCCTGTGAATGGTATTTGTGACTACAAACATCAGAGACTTCCTTTACAAATATTTTTAAACTTTAAATCTTTTATGAGAGATTTCTCGAGTTTTAAAATCTTTTAAAAGACTTAAAAGGACTTTTTAAGATTAGTCTTGCTGTTGATTTTTATGCTACATTCTGTACCGCCATTATCGAATATTTGTTTCTTTTCCGCAACGAAAACATGTTTAACAAACGCAGAATAAATACAAGCAAATATTGAGAAAACCAGATATCCACGATTTATATACTAAAAAGTACTTGAAACGAGTTATTGTAAACGTTTCCAACAAAATGATTCTTCAAGAACAAACATGTTTATGTACGATGGCCTCACGGAATATCGATAAAGATAGCTCCAATGTTGGTCCAATAATCCTTGGCCTTCACATCAAACTTCATGCAAAACGAAAAAACGATAGAAAGAAAAGAAATTGTTTATGATGTTTTCGTCCTGTTTTGGCACTTTCGAGACTAAATATAGTATAAAAACCAAGAACGAAAACTCTCGGCCAACGCCCTCTTTCTCGTTGACTTTCAACGAAGACCGAGCACGAGGTTTTTATGTTGTTTCTAGATGTACCACACCTTTTACTTTTAATTTTGCCTCTGGAAAATGAAAAAAAAGCTTGATTACCAGTGAAGTTATGAATTTTTTCGTAGAGAGTTGGTTTTCGCTTCTTTTTCTTCAAAAAGTTGTTGATTTGCTTGTGTTGATTGAAGCACGTGCATGCCTCCGTCTCTTGTCTTTATACGTGACATTAGATGAAAAAGATATTGCCATCCAATACGGTAAGAAAAGCCTGGACATCTCTCAAAAAACCGACGACAAAATAACCCAGATGGACGGGCATTATCTTCTTGCAAAAGTATATCTTGGCTCGATGCAGTTGAATGATATGTCTAAATGCAGGTATGGCGATTGCTACAGAGCTTGGAGACAAAGAAGCTGAAGCAAACGTCAAAAAAATGCGTTCTCAAATGTATGCAGTTGTTGGTTTGCATGACAAGGCTTGTGATGAACCTTCAGTAAAGGAATTCTTAGAGGTACCAACATGTTCTGAAGATGATCTCTTAGAAGATCTTGCCCAAGCGGTAAAGATAGGCGACAAAAATAATATAAGAAAGGCTTTCTCACGGCTTTACACATTTTACTATACCAAAAAAGATTATAAAAAAGCCATCAATTTCCTTGAGCAGTTAAAAGAGATGGACGTTAATCGTGGTATAAACTTGTTCTGTTTCACAGAAATCGGAAACGTGTATCAGTTGATGGGTCAGAATGACATGGCTTTACGCTGTTTCAAAGAAGGGCTACCCACTGCTGAGTCTTCTCCTGATAATATGCAGCGATCCAGATTCTATAATCATGGCATTGGCAAATCATAGTTTTCATTAAACAAAGACTTGAGCTTGGCAGAACGTTATCTAAGAGAAGCTATACAATGCTTTGAAGCGATCTTTACGACACTTGGCAGTCGTGATGAATTCAAGGTCTCAATTGTTGACCAATATATTGATTGTTATAAGGTGTTGGCAATACTGTTAATCAAAGGCGAACAGGTCGAGGAAGTGCTTTTAGTGTTAGATCGTTGTCGTGAAAGAACATTGAAAGACCTCATGATTTCAAACTTCAAGAGGGGAACAATGATGAACATCTACAGTACAGCGATGTTTTATCTCTGGTCTCAAGAAATGACTTCAGCATTTCCTTTTACTCCCTTTCTTTAAATGGTTTTCTGAATTTTTTTCTCGGAGCGACAAATTTGCATTTTTCCATTTGTACAAATCATTGCATACAGATATACGTCGATACGTTGTTTGACGAAAAGTGTGTTCGTGAGGTGGTTAACTGTGAGAACAGGTCCTTGGACAAAGAACAAGATATTCAAAAAGAACTAAAAAGAAGCAAAGAAGAATACGAGGGACTTCATCAACTGACAGCATCACTGCTTAACCTCGATTCTAAAAGAGGAGAATCAAATGAGAATAGTGCTGATACCAAAGGATCTACTCTAGAAGTTCTATTTGATATCTTAGAATGTGATAGAATACTATCGTCGAAGCAGGACGAGGTTGTTTCTATTCCTGAAGGTCCCTCATACAAAATCCCATTTCCCGCCTTACGAGATCCTAGTACGGGAAAGTATTTATCAGAGTCAAAGCGTATTAGACTTGTTCCTTCACTGGCAACCTTAAAGCACTTTGAAGATTTCCCAACGGACCGAACTAGCAATGCTGAACCTTTGATTATTGGATCTCCTTTGGTTGGAAAAGTTATGATGGATGGAGAAGAACGGGATATTGAGCAACTATTTGGTGCTCTAGACAAGGCAATAGACATTGCTGACATACTACAACAAGGAGTATCTGTTGTTCACATTGCGGCACATGGTATCCTATCGAAAGCTACCATCGTACTTGCACCTTCTCCTGAGATAAGAGCAACAAAGATCCCAGATGAAGAAGATTACATGCTGACCATGGCTGACGTACAGCAGGCTCAAGTACGTGCACAGTTAGTTGTGTTAAGCTGCTGTCACAGTGGACGTGGTGAAATCAGAGCTGAAGGAGTAGTTAGCATGTGTCGAGCCTTTCTAGCGTCAGGTGTTCGTGCAGTGGTAGCGTCTCTGTGGGCCATCGATGATGAAGCAACATTCGAGTTCATGAAAAAATTCTATCTTAGTTTAAAAGATGGAAAGAGTGCAAGTGCGAGTTTGCAACAAGCGATGGAGGAAATGAGGAAAACTACCAGCTACAGGGAACCAAAATACTGGGCACCATTTTTTCTCATGGGTGATGACGTCACTATCAAAGTTTAAAAAAGGTTGCAAAACAGGCAATGACGACATTATCAAATAATAATTCCTTGACTAATTTCAGAAGACAAGTGATACATTTCCTAATGTTCATCACTTTAAAGTTTTCCCTTGCACATTGCGTCTATTTTTATACGACAACGTTCTTGCAATTAGGTGTAAACACAAGGGCGGATCCAGGGGGAGGGTCAGGGGGGTCCATACCCCCTATCATACCTAAAGAACCATTGTTTTATCCTAAAATTTATTTAAAAACTTTGCATGAAGTATACATTTGGGCCTTCTCTCAACCTTTGGACCCCCCTGTCAACAAATTCATGTATTTTCTCGCCGTATTTCAAAACTCGACATGATAAATGTATTTTCTTTATTACCTACAGATAATACATTTATCATGTCAAGTTCACTCAAGGGCACAAAGTAAATGGCAATAAGTTTGCCCTTTTTTCGAAACTAAAATTAGATCTTTATTCTTAGACAGCTTACAAAATGTATAATAAAACAAATAGTTAGACATTATTTCTTCATTTCAAAACAGTAAATTAAAAGATGAGTTTAAAGATATGATGAGCATCAAATTTGAAAGTCCTCGAAGCGACTGAGAAAAGGCAAAATATATCCGATTTTCAGAAGCAGCAAACGCCTGGGATATACTTATCAGTGTAACCTTCTATAATAAAAACAGCCTTTCGTGGCGAAGCGACGAGATCAAGGGAAAAAAACGTACACGTGTGAGTAGCAAGCAAGAACTGAAAGAACCGAGCTTGAAACGAAGTAGAATAAGAAGAAAGAAAGAAAATAAATGAAGAACAAGGACAACTGACATGTTTTCAATTCGTTGTTTTTGATTTGAAGTCAAAACACCCTGTCAACAAATTCCTGTATCCACCATTGAAACACCCACGATTTGTACAACGAATTATTTTGTGTATGCGTTTGTTTGCTATGATTTTTATTCCTCTCCCAAGAGAAAATGAATCTTTGAATAAAAGTAAATAAACGATATATATTGTTGAGCTTTGAAATAACAGAAATGAAATGAAAAACATGCATGGTTTGATTTGTCCCCTGAGACTTAAAAATTACTAATCGAGAATTTACATAGTCAGTTGCATTGAGAGACACACAAGAGCTAAGGTTTCTGTCGACAAGTTTCAGTATCAGTAATTTCAAGACCGAATTGTAAGTACAAGTTTGAGAAAAAACCCTACTATTTTGAGTTATGGTGAAGACGTCTGATTAAAAGTTAATATAAGTTTATTTCGAATTACAGTTTGACTACATGTAAGAGCAAATGTAAAAGACCGTAGATGTCCATAACAGTCAAAAATTCTACTCCAATGCCTCGTGCATACGCCGGTAAGAAACCATAGCTTAAGGTAAAGTAGTAATAGCGGAGCTCCTGCGGAGCACCATACTTAAGAAAAAATGGTTAACTATCGAGTTGATTTTTAATGGCTTGATCACGTCATTCTATTGTCCGTACGGGCGTGTACCACCACAGGGTTCCCGCCCGCTTTGCTTACTCGCAAATGCACAGAAAAAAACGTAATAACTGTTGTCAAAGATGGATCAAGAAGTATTTTTTCTTATTTTTGCAAAGCGAACAAAACGTTTAATCGAAGTCATGTTTGTCTTAAAGTGAACGAAAAAAATTTTTCGACTTTAACGACAACGAAAAGATTAATCTTACGATGAAGTTTCGTGACTGAAACTTCAGTGAGAGAAAAAGTGGCCTGTGAACCAGAAAAACCTGATTATACTGCAAAAATAATATTTCAGTTCCGTAGAAAACTCTTCATAGAAGGTAAATTCATTAATGTTAATTAATGCTCTCAACCCATGACAATAAATGAGACAACAGTTTGTGGGAAATGGGGTAGGGAATGAAGTACTCCAATAAGCATTGGTCATACATTAGCTTATTAGTTGCTTGATGCGAGGATGGGGTCATGATCCCCAGGACCGAAATCAACCAATAAGCCATGTGCAAGGGGTTAGCTAAGTTGCCTGACAGTGAGGTTACAATCCTCTCTCCAAGGGGTCATGATCCCCAAGGCCAGAGCAACTGGAAGGGCAACACAAGGGGTCACAATCCCCAAGGCCCAAATCCTCTCCATAGGGTTACAATCCCTCATGTGAGAGGTCCTTATCCTATCTAGGGTTGTTCCCATAGTTACCATGGTAACAATGCTAAATCGAGAAGGGGGACACAACCCTAGTTACGTGAGTCTATGGGGCAAAGGGTGACCTGTATGGGAGCACTTCATCCCACAAAATACACAAGGTGTATTCCCCATTGACGAACCACAAACATGGCTAACCTTCACCTTCCCCCCTTTTAAATGATTTGAATATAGGCCTAATTATGGTTATCCCCTACCAGTTTACCGGGAACCTCTGACAAGAGGGAGGGTGGACACCTAATATACCTCTCGTAGCAGTCAGAAGACCATCGCCCTAAGGTTTTGATAAGCCAAGGGGGGAGACCCACGGAGGCTGCTGTTGTGGCCGCGCCTATCCTATAACTATGGCCTGCATATTTGGAAGGATCGAAACCAGAAATTGATAAGAGCTGCCTAGTCTCAGAAGTTAAGGCATCTTTTGTCAGTGGTGTGCCCGAAGAATAAAGAAAAAGGGGTCCCGGGGAGGTGCTTCTTGCCGAAAGATATGCTCTCATTGACATTACCGGACAGATTGGTTGATTGGTTGCCCCTATGTTGATGGTGTGACCCGCACGAAATGGGTCCGTCTTTGAGATCTTTATGCGAACTGTCATGTATTTGGGGGAGGACCCAGGCGGGCCAAAATTTATGTCGTCTGGAGACAGGTGAATGTCAGGTGAATATTTCTTGTTGCAAGTAAGCTCCCCTAGCCGCAAAAAGCCGAAGAATGCCAGGGTCATAGCGGCCCATAGCATAATAGAATCTCTGTTGTAAGTGTGTGGAATAGCAAGGAGATGGAAGAAAAATCGGAGGTGTTCTATTGTTATCGGTAGTCGAACTCTCGTGCTGGTACCCTGTGCGCGTTTAATTCCTCTGCAAACGAGCTGAAGTCGGAGGCATTTGGATAAGTCGAGATCATATCCATTGCGAATGTGCAAATGGCGAACAGCGGCGAGATAGCTCTTGATGGAAGAGTGTTTGATTGATCTTGCCAAATAGGCAGCATACTGAATGAGAGTGTTCTCGTCTGCTGGGAGAGCATTGGTTGGGTTGAGTCTATATAGAGAACAGAAATCAAGGAAGCGTTTTGCACCTGAGCTGTATGTCTGTTTGCTTGAAGCTGCTAGTGAGAGATTGAGGTATCGGCTAATATCTGCATTTAGACCTCCATGAGTGCCTAGCTGTGGAACTGTACATGGGTCTTGCTCGGCATGTGGAGCCAGCAGTCGAAAACGCTCCATCCGACTGGATTTCCTTGATCTTACTGTACAAAGGCTGTTAGCACATGCATCCAGCGAAGGCACAAGATAATGAGAAACTCACTAAGTTCAAGGTCGAGTAATTTGATAGATAGGTCTTTAGAGCATGTACAACTTGCTACGTGATACGCTAATTATTGTACTCAACGTGCCTTGCACGTGAATGGCATGAACTGACCTTTGGATATACAGCAGTGGCCCTTGATTCAATAGCATATCATGTTGCCGATTTTGTGCCTGTCATGGTTGTCACATTAACTTAAATTTATACAGCTTTATAAATTAGCTCTAATATTTCGTAAAAAATCGACAAAAAAATGTGTAAACTAGCTGTAGAAACTCTCAGACAAGCCAAGGACGTTGCTTCAGCAAACATTGTCAGAAAAACTTGGATAGTTTGTCGTTTTTACTGCATTTTAGATTTTTATCATCTTTTTCTTCAATATTTGTGAACCAAAAAAGCGATATTTGAAGCTTTGAATTTTTGTTTTTGATCCCATTTCAAGAAAAAAGGCTAAGACTTAGTAAAAAGACTTAGTTCTTTGAAAAAATATATCTGACGGCCAGCGAGCTTCACGCGAGGAATTCTGATGTCAAAACAAGATTCCATGTTTCATAATCATATGGATATTTTGACATTTTTATAGATAATTTATTTTAATGTTGAATGAAATATGAAAAAGGAATACATATCACACCAAATATTTGCTATTTATCTGGCTTTTCCAGCTATTACTATTACACAATCGCAAAAATGATGAGCTTGTTTTTTTTTTTATGGATAAGCTTATGTTTTTGTAAGATATTTCGCTCGATAATAAAGTTAAGAATAAATCTGAAAAAAAAACTTTTCAAAGACCAACTTACTAACAAAGAAAATTATTATCTTGCATTAATGAATATGTCTCTTTTTACATGTGAAGTTCAAGTGAATGTAAGCTTAAGCTTATCAGTAATATTTTTCGACAATTTTCAGTGTAGTTCACTTTCCACCTAAAAAACTTACAACTTTGATTACTAAGATTTGCTGAATAAAATCCTTTGTTCTATACATGTATTAATATGTTCTACAATCTATTATTATTTTTCTTCGAATTGGAAAGTTTTCTAATGCTTTTGAAGGCTTAAAATAATGGTTTTTCTTTTAGTTTTTCCTTCAGGGTTCTGGTAAAATCAGAAAAAGTGGTAACGCTGTAACTAGCGTTATGCCGCGTCACACAATTGTCACGTTTTTAGCACTATATATACTATTTATGGGAGCTCCGCTTTTAGGCAGTGCCTAAATCTATATATTTACGTTTACTAAGAGAAGAAGATGAAAAGTTCACTAATGTAGAGCAAAGTCAAAAATCCGAGGCCACAAGTAAAATGTAGCTACAATAAATTTATTGGATTATGTTGAGACACGTCTCAAAAATAACCCTCGACCGATTTCCACGGGTTTTAATGGGCTACTTCGACGATACAGCGGGCATCTTGGTAGGGAGCAAACATACAAAGCTTTGTTACAGTAATGGGTCGATTAACATTAACAATTCACCACAAGACAATTTGACAAGAGATGAATTAAGAAGATGGATAAATATGAAAGATAAATAAATGAAACTCTCAACATTATTCGCCATTTTTATCTTGTTTTTGCCCCCTGGACGCCACATAATGCCTTGCGATTCAAGATGATAAAAAGAATGACTCATACTGTGTAGAAAAATGAAGTGCTTGTCTCTTAGCACGCATGATAGGGCAAAAGAAATCCAGAATTTATCCTTTCTCTACCCCCAGCATTTCGTACACTGTCCTTTTCATTAATTCAAATTAAAGATGGCCGCCGTATCGTCAAAGTAGTACATTTTAGTCTTCTCCATTTTTTGTCATGCAAAGCAAAGTTTAAGAGACTAAAAAAGTAACTTGCATTTCAAGCCGTCCGGGGTTCAACGGGAAAATGTCACCTGATCCGGCACTTTATGATTAGTTGAAAACATATCCCTTGTTTTCTTAACTTTAAAAAAGGCAACATGAAATCATGAAATAAGATTTGAAAGTATCATCATTATGCTGTATTTTTCAATATTCGTTAAACCTTAATTGTGACGTCATCACCCATGAGGAAGAATGGTGCCCAGTACTTTGGTTTGCTGTAGCTGGTAGTGTTCCTCATTTCCTCCATCGCTTGTTGCAAACTCGCACTTGCACTCTTTCCATCTTTTAAACTAAGATAAAAAATTTTCATGAACTCGAGTGTTGCTTCATCATCGATGGCCCACAGAGACGCTACCACTGCACGAGCACCTGACGCTAGAAAGGCTCGACACATGCTAACTACTCCTTCAGCTCTGATTTCACCACGTCCACTGTGACAGCAGCTTAACACAACTAACTGTGCACGTACTTGAGCCTGCTGTACGTCAGCCATGGTCAGCATGTAATCTTCTTCATCTGGGATCTTTGTTGCTCTTATCTCAGGAGAAGGTGCAAGTACGATGGTAGCTTTTGATAGGATACCATGTGCGGCAATGTGAACAACCGATACTCCTTGTTGTAGTTTCTCTAGGACGCGAGGCTTTGTAGCATCGGCTGCCACTAATGGACTTACCCCAAGTATGTGAGCAATGTCTATTGCCTCGTCTAGAGCACCAAATAGTAGCGCAATATCCCGTTCTTCTCCATCCATCATAACTTTTCCAACCAAAGGCGATCCAATAATCAAAGGTTTGTCATTGCTAGTTCGATCCATCGGGGAATCTTCAAAGTGCTTTAAGGTTGCCAGTGAAGGAGCAAGTCTAGTGCGCTTTGACTCTGATAAATACTTTTCTGTGCGAGGATCTCGTAAGGCGGAAAAAGGCACTTCGCATAAGGGACCTTCAGGAATAAAAACAACTTCGTCTTGCTTCGACGATAGTATTCTATCACATTCTAAGATATCAAATAGGACTTCTAGAGTAGATCCTTTGGTTTCAGCACTTTTCTCATTTGATTCTCCTCTTTTAGAATCGAGGTTAAGCAGTGATGCAGTCGGTTGATTAAGTCCCTCGTATTCTTCTTTGCTTCTTTTTTGTTCTTTTTGAATATCTTGTTCTTTGTCCAAGGACCTATTCTCACAGTTGACCACCTCACGAACACCCATTTCGTCAAACAACGTATCGACGTATATCTGTAGGGAACAATTTGGACAAACTGAAAAACTGCGATTTGTCTCTCCTCCAAGAAAAAAAACGAGATAACCATCAAAACAAAGCGAGTAATAGGAAATGCTGAAGTCATTTCTTGAGACCATAGACAAAGCATCGCTGTACTCTAGATGTTCATCATTGCTCTCCTCTTGTTCCAACTTAAAGTTTGGAATCATAAGGTCTTTCAATGCTCTTGCACGACCACGATCTAACACTAGAAGCGCTTCTTCGATCTGTTCGCCCCTGATTAACAGGATAGCCAACAGCTTATAACAATGAATATATTTGTCAAAAATTGAGATCTTGAATTCGTCAAGACTACCAAGTGTCGTAAAGATTCCCTCAAAGCATCGT